>JAVKLA010000027.1:15871387-16014814 GCA_034782735.1 Sagittarius serpentarius
GAAGCTGTGCCCAGGAAGAAGGGAGGGGTGGGGGGAAGGTGTTTTAAGATTTGGTTTTATTTCTCATTACCCTACTCCGGTTCGATTGACAATAAATTAATTTTCCCCGAGTCGAGTCTGTTTTGCCTGTGATTGTAATTGGTGAGTGATCCCTCTCTGTCCTTGTGCTGATCCACGAGCTTTTTGTTACATTTTCTCTCCCCTGTCCAGCTGAGCAGGGGGAGTGATAGAGCGGCTTTGGTGGGCACCTGGCGTCCAGCCAGGGTCAAACCACCACGCAGGCTCTGCTGCAGTCTGGTGGTGATGGTGTCAGGACAAGGGGCAGAAAAGGACCAGGGAGGGCTGGACTGCATTCAAGCTTTCACTTCATTTTGTGGCATCAGGGTTTTTTCTTTTCTTCTTCGTGCTGCAATTAATTTAAATAGTGCATGGAACTTTAACACATTAAGGGTCTTCACAAGTAATAGTCAGGTCTAGCTCTTACTGTAGTTTACCCAGATGTCAATCCACTCTGCAGAGAGGTCAGCATCATGCTTCCTTATGTATTATTTTGTATATTATATTGTATAATATACTGTCTCAATAAAGCATTTTTAAAAAATTTAGATATGTTACAATTTTTAAAAGTTCTAAAGCTATTTTTGGTGGTTTACCCTAATAACTACCTTTTCCTTTTCATAATTTATAGACTCTTGATTGAACTGTACCTATTTAGCTATAGTACTAGTGATACCTGCGTCAGGGTTCATTATACTGAGGGTGGTGTATATATATATATATTTTATATATATATATATATACATGGAAGGCTGAAATAAAAAGAAAAGAGCACAGTATGACATTCTCAACTTAGCTAGCCAGACACACATATACAAACTGCAAACATAATATTAAAGAGGTTACAACTTTTCAGACATCCCAGGTGAAGAACTAGCCATCACCGGCTTTCATTTACAGGGTCCTAGCTTTGAAATGGGTAACATGCACCACTTCAGTAATAAGGACCGCAAAGTTATGTTTCAAGGAGCTGTTTTCACAGTGAAGGTTTATATACAAAGGCACAATTTTTTTTTTCTTAGAACAAAATTTTGCAGGACAGCACAGACACTTTCACTGTTGAAACTACTACAGTGAAAAAGATTTCAAAACCAGTCGTTACTTACTTTATCTTTGCTTATTCTGTTGAAGGGTTCAGACATAACTTCATTTAAATAGCAAGAGTAGCCTTCCAGCACATGTAATTTACTGTTACAAACAGCAATGCATTTTATACACCAGAACACCTACACATATGGAGAAACAAAACCAGCTACATTGACTATAATAATAAGATTGCTTCAACAGCCTAAATGACAGAGCTAATGCTCAACTATGTTAAATGGCTGCTATTTCCCTATTATAGTGGGTGATATATCTTCATTGTTTCAGTAATGTAGCCAACAATTGAGAGCTAAGTAGTAGCCACACTTCACCTTCAGTAAGCTTTACAGGTATTTTATATGCAAAGAATAGACTCCTTAAAATATGCCATTTACTACATCCCACTGAATTACAGTGTATAAACAATAATGGTTATTTGCTAAAACATTACAGCACATATTTGTTGTAGCAAAGGAGGTAAAGCCATGAAAACCAAGGACAACGTATAAGCTTTTAGTTTTATACCAAGATAATGTACATGAATGGCTTTGTCAATATTAAATGTGGGACTTCCATATTAACAATATAGGGTTTTACAATAAAAAATCTATTATGGTAGTTTAAGTTTTTATTCAGAAAAAATTTAATCTTGCAGTAATACAAATTAAATCACCACCTTTAGACAGTCTCATGTAATGTTAAATTAGTGCTGTTCCTCTGGCCAGGAGGAACAGCCTTTTGCAAGCGGAAAGCCTGTTTCTCTGGGAACTGGCTTCCAGCTTCCCTCCCCTCCCTCTCACCCTTCCCAGAGAAAGAAGGCCCCGTGCTGGATCACCTACCTGCCCTCCAAAGTTTAATACAAACCAACACACCGTGGATTCTTCCCCAATGAAGGAAGCATGGCCAAAAGGTCACATGATGAACGGGACATCTTCTCATGCTATCACTTTCAACTTGTGCTATATATAGCAGGAGGAGGGGGGTTTAACCAAAACATGCTCTTGAAAAGTAATAAAAAAGAAATATCACATTTGTATCAGCTATATGATGGTGTATATATGGAGAGTCTATAAAGGAGATCACACCTGCTTAGAGAGGTGTTAGGGATCGAAAACCACTAATGACATTAATTGCTGGAAAGGGTGTAAACACCACTGGCGGGGCAATGCTTTAACTTACGAGAAGACAGCAGATGCCTTGGGCATGTTATGCATGTAGCACTGCTGAAATAAATCATGTTGCACAAAGCTTTTGAAATATACCATAACGTATGCAAGGATAGCTAAGTATTTTTGGGGAAACCAACCAGAAAGGGTGCTTGTTACCAAAAGTTCTTCCTCACCTAGAACTTCAACAAATCAGTAAGGACTACTTTGAGAAGAAAATTGGCTTTCAACCATGCCTGGCTCATGATGCAATCCTAGGTATAACTCGATAAGGAAAGTTGCTTATGACAGGTTTGACTTTTCTGCTCCAGGCCAGATGAGTTCACCCCATGCAAAGGCCTCTCTTAAAATGAAGGGCAGTTCAGCTTATTTTTGTAATGAAGCATGGACCAAGAATCAGAGACACCTCACAAACTTTTGGACTTCCCAGGATTCCTGAGCAATTTGGGTAAACAGACTCAGTTGCGCAGTCTGCAAAATCAGGCTAGTGGAAAAACACCTTTGTAAAGACCTTGTGTGACAGACGTTCGCGTTTCTGTGGGATGCTAGGTGTGAACACTGTGCCAGCTGCTCCCTGCTAGCTCACCGTGGGCTCACATGGTAGCTCGCCCTCCCCTTTCACCAGCAAACATCCAGAGGGGCCGTTCCCGCAGAGAAGCTAACACGGCAGTTCCCTGCACCGGTGGGTTAGCACGCCACGTCCCTGAAGGACCTCAACAAGGAGAGGTATGAAACAGCAAGGCATTACTTCAAACCAGCGGTACTCCCTTACTCTCAGTATTCATGCTTAACTCGGTGCTTCAATAGGAAAGGAAAGCAACAATCCTGTCATATGGTGGTTTTGTGGTATTCAGTTTTTTATCCACTACTTAAAAGACCCTTTTCATGCCAATCAGACGTATTACCATACACTGCTGGCATAGAAGTGCTTTTTGCATAAGTTTGGTTCCGGTTGTGATTTTATTCAGCTCCTTAGAAACGCTGGTCAGATTAGCGCAAGCACTGTCAGCTAACTGACCTGAACGGTAGGCACTGGGCAAGTATTAAATACTGCTGGAAATTATTTAGCTACCAAATTCTGTGCAGTCTTCACGCCATGAAGAGATGGAGCTGCTGGGAACTTGATCCAGATAGCAGCCTTCAGACGCTAACATAATAAACAACTTCTATCATGACAACTGGCACAGAAGCGGGTAAGAGTGTGCATCTCCTTCGAGATGTTTTTTTATCTCCAGAAAACTTTACCTGCTTTAATGGATCTTCATTTATTCCACAGGGGAAGCTCTCTTTCAGTCACTAACAAGCCTAGTCCAACACACACATAAATGAACAATAACATGAAGTAACTTTAAAGTAAATTCTGATGTGGCACATGCATCAGCTTACAGAGGTAGACCTTGCTCTCCATGTTTTAACCAATACACATGGCAAAGTACTGCAAATTTAAATCAGCTTTTTTCAACGCTATTCAAAACCTGCACGTAAAGCAGGCTAAACAAGTAGAGCATCGCCTGCTACATGTAAGCTACAAAAAATAGGACAATTTCTTTAACAGCTTTATATTAAGCTTTAGAGCAGGAATCTTAACAGCCAGTCTCACCCCTGGGGTTAATTAGATGCCGTACCTCACTGAAGAAGTCTCCAGCGACTCCACCACTCACTCCGTTCCACCAAATGACGTGCTCTCAACTTTTCCTGAAGAATTACAATCAGAATCTGAGATGGGTTAAGAGGTTATTCTCATCTCTATCTTCATTTATTTTCAGTCCTTAACAAATGGATTTGTTCACATTTTAGGAACTCAGAATGATTAGGTAGAGATGGAAGAAACAGGAAAGACTATATGGTCCAGCCTTCTGCAAAACGAATACAGCAAGGAATGCTGCTGCTAATTTTTGTTAAGTATGTTTTTAAACTCCGCCAGTTGACAGCTGGAGTGTTGTTCAGAGGCAAAAAAAGGAGCACGCACACTTTATTTTACATTGCGTGCAGTTACAGGAGTACTTCACACCTGCCAGTTTGCATCTGCCTAGGTATTCGATGTTTTCTTCCGAATTAGCCCAACGCAGTACTCTCCCCATCAGCTTACACGGCCTATGGCAAAACTCAGCAACATCAGCTATTTTTGTACGGAATGAGCCATAGGTGATTGTGGAGTGGGAAAACTAGAGTATATTGTATTTCACAATACTGCAGAACGCTTACAGTGCTTTGACAGCTGTTCACAGAGGCACAGTTACGAGCCTCAATTTTGCCTCTACCTATCCCATCAGCATTTACTCTTATGAAGAAACATGGTAGTGATTATTCTATTATGCTGTACACGGCTATAACCCCAGGACAATTCAGGAGCTTAAACCATGATGTATGCGGTGGCTTCCTTGGCAATAGAGTACTTTGCAACTAGTGCAAAGCGATACCAGTGCTCTGTCTCCCACTTCAGCTTCTTTTTGGAAGCCTCTAGTTTTGCGCTAATTTATTTTTGGTCATGTCCTTCAGTCAGAGTAAAGGGCTTTCTTATGCTTAATCTGACCTCTGAAAAAGTACAAGCATAAAAATTAATGACTGTGTGCTCTGTCTTTTTTTTTTTTACATTTTCAAAATAAGAGGTTTTCTCCAGGAATGTTGATTCTTCTTAATTTCCCTAATGAAATATGGCCTACAGAGCATCAGTTATTTTTACAAAAAAAAAAGCTAATGTCAAAAAAAAAAAAAAACCCCAAAACCATAAGAATGAATTTGAGACTATGTACTTAAGTAGCTTCTACTTACCTACTTCTCACAAAAAACTTTGCTTAAAATGCAAGCGTGCTCTAAACATCCACAAAAGCCCTGTTGTGATATGCAGCAAAGGTCTCACTATGACTGGACGTTTGCACTTCTGTTAAAGATTAAAAAGATGTACTCCTAATACCACAAAAAAACTTAAAAGAACATCAGAACATTTAAAAAGGCACTAGCCTTTGTTTAGACATTTAAAAAGGCACCAGTCATATTTTGTTTAGTTATATTATTCTTTATTATTTTACAATATGTTTCAAAAACTTTTACAGATGCCTTAAACTGTTCTACAAGAGCTGCAATACTGTCATAAAAGCACACCTACAGACTGAATGCACAAACAAACTGTAATACCTACTGGTATTGAACCATTAATATCCAAAGGGTGTAGTCTTTTAGTAAACAGATGTGCAGTAATGCAAATGCAAACAGATGTTAATGCAGAAAAATAAAACTGCATTCATGGCTATAGAACAGAGGACTTTTCAAACACATTTGGTACTTTAACATTCTAGACAGCAATATAAGTATTACATATTTAAAGCAATACATGCCCTGAAAAGCCTGTATTTTCAATCTGTGCGTGTAAACCTGAATCAAAAATAAACTAGATATATTAAAAAACATGAGACATCTAGTCTGCCAACAAGCTTTTCTTTCTTTTTTATCCTAGAATGACAATTAACTTGGGTGGGTGAACTCTGACCTGCATTATTTTACATTATCATTTCCTCAACATTTCTGTAGTATTATGACAGACTATGATTTTTTTATTTTTTTTTTTATTCCTTGTGCACAGGCACAGGGGACTAACTTTGATGCATTAGATTTTTTTTCTGAGTCTCCAAGTGGTGAATGTAATTAATATTATAGCAAATACATTACCACAAAAAAGCATTGTATAATGATGTTTATAACATTATTTAAAGTTCTCAGCTGTATTTCTCTGGTGCAACAAAGCAGTGGCACTGCAGTTTTCAGGCGCTGTGTACTGAATTCTCTCAGGCACAGTGTTTACTAACAGCTCAGATATATATTACTCTCTACCTACAGAAGTTTTGCTTTTATTATCACTTCTGTCACAGAAATCACCAAGACATCTTTAAACCTATGCTGTCTGTAAGTAACAACGTAAAGCCAATTGTTTGCACATGTTTTTAAGCCTATCCAAGCTGATGTACTTTCATGGGAGTCTCATGAAAGACATTAGGAGGGAACAGTAATTACTTATCAGATTTGTTAGGTAAAAAAATAAAAAGGGTTAAAGTCAAAATTTATGAGTGTGGCACTGTGGCAAAAGAGGCATTCAGTTCTGCTTTATTCTTCAAGTTTAAAGTTTCAGTTACCATTAAATATTTGCTAACAGTGAACACCACTGCTTAATCAAATACAGTCTACATCCCTCTATTCTCTGCAGACAGAGCTGCAATGGGTCATCACTACATTAGACCACAGCTTTTTTTGCTACAGCTAGCTTCCCAGCTAGCCTAAACAGCAGTCAGTGGTATGTATTAGTTATATACACCAGTCAGTCACACCCATCATTACAAATATGTTCTAGTTTATTTACTGTACAATGTATGTATACACATTTGTGTTTATTTAACCCCTTATTTCTTAATCTCAAGCACTCCAATGGTTAAGGGCAGGCTGGAAAAAAAATTCAACGTACATAGAGGGATTATAAATTTCAAGTCTGTAGTGAGTCTAGTTTAATAGCAAAAGAGAAACATCGTGCTCACACTGTGAACATGGTTGGCAAAAGTAAAGGCAAAAAAAGAGGCAGACTGTATTTTTCTCTGGAGTCAAAATCTAGAAAATTAAACAAAATAACATTCGTCCAAAGGGATGCAGAAATAAAAAGGGCATTTTATTTAATGCACAACTAGAGCTATTAGGAATTTTCTTTCACAGAGGCCCTGAGACTTGAGTTAAATGGATTCTCCTTATCATGTGTTTCACGTGAAGTCAAACTTAAAGCTCTATACGCATAAACATTTGGTATATAACAGTGGACCCATTTTTAAAAAGTGAAGCAATAAAATCTACATGAAAAACAAATGAAAGAACAATTTGATTGGAGGCCTCTGTCCTTTGACCCCTGCCCTGTCAGGCTAAACGTCCAATAAAATGTAAAATGCAGCATACATTTGCTTAATCTAAAATTTTTGTGATGATTTATTGCAAATTGCACTTGGCAGTTCACCACACCAATGGAAAACTGGCCCCCCTGTTGGTTCATTCACACAGTCTTTTAACACCAAATACAAGTCACCAGTAGAAAGATCTTGATAGAAAGTTTGCTGCCGTACTGAGCCAGCTTGCTGCACCTTCTGGGTGTGACCCAACACGAGATACTGCTTTGTCCTGTTCCTTAGTAGGGCTTTCATCTTCTGGTAAATATTCAGGTAGATCTGTATTCTGCTCTACTTCCACTGGAGTATCTTGGAATGGAACCAGCATCTGATAAAACAACAGATTAAAATTATGTCAAATGTGGTAACTTAAAAGAAGATACACAAGAAAAGCCTTGGCTTAACATGGAAGAAAAAATATCAAATAAATCAAGATATAGCCCTTCAACTGTAGTTGTGAAATAAAAACACTTCAGCAACTGCAGCAAAAAAAAAAAAAAAAAAAAAAAAAAGGTTCACTGTGATACTTTTCATATCATTAAGGAAAGAAGGAGAGAAACAGTTACAGTATTTTTACCCTTCTTCTGAGCACTAAGTTCTGTAAAACTGTTCTGTGGATACATGTCCTGACATAGGATACCCTTTATTCTCCTTGTACTGTAAGTGCAGCACTCTTAAAAAATTTTGCCTGCATCAGATGTTATGGGCACAGACGTGCTGGTATTAAAAAAGCTAGAACAACTGGTATTTAGAAAAGATACAAATCCTACCTCCTCACCACTTTCGCTTTTCACAACTTGCTGTGCCTTCATAACTTTGGTTGATGCTATTGCCGTTGCCAATGCCTACAAGTAGACAGAAAGAACCAACAGCTTAGTGTGACAGAATGCAATAATGCAGGCATCTCGAGGGTTATTGAGTACTTACCTCTGCTTTTAAGTCTGAGCGAATTCGGACCACACACCTTTGAACAGCCATTTGAAAGGTAAAACTAATAACACCTTTGATTTTCAACAAGGCTTCTTCACAAAGATTCCTTCGAGACTGAAAAACAAACACAACCCACACAACTAAAGTACTTTCATAATACACCATGTGAAAATGCTCACAATTAATTGTTAAGGAATTCCTGTATGTCTGAGGGCAGGTGGTTACTCAACCACGTTTTTGTAAAAGGAAAACTAAGACTTACATTTTAATGCATAAATATTAGACTCTCTTGCCACAGAAAAGAAAAAAAATTGCTTACACTTTAGAAGTCAAAAGAAGGATGGAATCAACTGTAAATAATTAGAGAAAAGTGCTGAAAAGCAAAGAATGTTTTTCTCCGTATGATCAGCTAAACAGTCCCCTCTGGTTAAGTTCTGATTGACTGAAGTGCTCATTGATGAGTAGTTAGTGTTTAAGTTGCTATTTATCAGACACCTTGCCTCCATACTGACCGAATGCATCAAAGCAGCTGTTGTATCTTTCAGCTGCTTCATCTGTGGCAGCTCACAGACATCACTGCACAGCATAAGCTTAATTCTTATTTCAAAGGGAAAATATTTGGTTGATAACCCACAGAATATTATGTTTAAAGCAAGTGACATCGCCTACTGTGCTGTAACATTACATTGACCTGTACTAGTTGCATCTATTCTAGTTCTGGGATTTTTTTCCTCTTAATATTTGCACAAGATAGTTGTAACAAAATGGATTAAAACATCCTTGGAGAGACTGCTAGAACAGAAGTGGGGGAAAAAAAAAAAAAAAAAAAAAAAAAAGATGTGCTGTACCAGAAATAAACTTTCACAGGTTCAAAATAATGATGTATTTAACTTTTACTGCAAGTTTCTGCAAGGTTTTAAGTAAGTTATTTCAAAGCATATTTGTATTAGTTATCAAATAATCACTGGTCAGTATTTGGGATAGTTTCATGCACAACAAAAATTCTTTTAATCTCTGGAAGAACTAACCAAAGCAGAGGTTTTTTAGCAGTTCAGCATATATATTGAAACAATTCATTTGTGTAAGTTTATGTATGTAAATAATTAACATTTTTGAGATTTACAAAAAGAACTTTGCCTGACAGGCTACCTTTCCTATATACAGGAAATATTTGGTTCCAAGATGACAGACTGCCTCGCATGAGTGAAAGTTGAAACTACTTTTGGACGCAAGAAGCAACACATTCATAGCTTATTAGCCTTAATAATTTACTCCTACATGGGTGTATAACAATTCTGTGACAAAATTTGGCTTTTTACTCTGAGATCCCAGGTTAAATCACAGGCACCTCAGTTTAATTCAAAATGAGGCTTTCAGTAATCAGATAACTGGTGAATCACTTCTTAAAGACAACACTTACCAAGGTCCATACAGATTCCTTAAAAAGCTGGAAGCTTGGCAGCCACCGGCCTTGCTGCACAAATGTCTTTTGCAAAGTACGTCTAACTATGAAAGTTAGGCACAAACCCCAGCAATACACAGCTAGACATCTTTCTGCATGGTACCCCTGAAGCATGGGCACAGGGTAGGACAAGTGAAATTTAGATTTTCTTGCACACCGAACCCTGATTACCATATCCTAACAAATAATAGTAAAAGTACAGACTAGAAAACTCAGAGGGGGATGCCACAGACTCCTGAAGTACTGCTTCATTTTTTTTTCCTTTTTTTTTTCCCCAAGCTTATTATCAAATTTGATAATTAGATCTTAAAATAAAAACTTCTGACCCCACACTAAATAACAAATGACCTTTCCCTCCCTTCCTGAAATAATGAATATCTACTATTTGCAGTTTCAAAATCCACAACCATTTGTAGGATTTGTAAGCATTCCTAACAGCAGCTTCTTGTTTCAAATCTTAATGACAAAACACAAGTCAACTGAGAACACAGTGTTTACAGCCCTGCATTTATTTACTCTGCCTTTTAACACTCCTATGTGCCACCTAATATTCCTTGCTAGTTAAGTCAGGAATAAACTGCTGAATGAAACGAAGTCGCTTTTGTTGTTCACATCCCTCATCATCCTCCCAGTCCCAACTTACTGTGACATTTAAAACAGCATTACAGGGATGTTTAACTGCTGGGTGAGCACCTGGAGTAACCATCTGATGAAACAGAGAGCTATGCACACTAGCCACCTCCAGCCAATGCAGAGTCAGATTTTTCTTTTCTTCAACGAGCTAAGAAAACATGCTGCTGTGCTCTAGGCAACTACAGAAGCCTGCAGTTTTGCTCTCTGGAGCTGAATATCTGAATATCCTATGCTTTTTCAGAATACCTTTGCCTCAGCATTTGAGAGAAACTCCACAGATCTTGCTAAGTTCCATTTGTCAAAGAACACAAAGAAACACTTAAGAGAGAATCAGACTATAGCCAGAATATCTAAACTCACAAAGCAGATGTGGATGAAATTTCTTGCTTGGAGATACCTGTGAACAAACAAATCAACTACAAGCTTAGAAACAAAACAAAACAAACTTAACAGGAAACAACCAATAGGACTGAATTAAAAAAAGCTTCAGAGTACAAAAGCCAATACTGTTGACAAAGCACTGCCTTTCTAGACAGCGCAAGTGCTGGAAGGACAAAACTGTAAAAAATATTTACTTTGTATAAAGTGAGCTAGAGCAGCATGTTATTTCTAAAGGAATTAACTATGGTCTTATGAAAACAGTACGACGGGTATGGTGTTGATAAACTGGGCCTGTGGACACGCTTACTTGGCAAAATGTAAAGCAACAAAGCAAAGGATCAGGTTTGATCATTTAAAATGGGTACAAAACTGAAGATACAGAGTCCGGAGGGCACTTGTGGATAACATGCTTAAACAGTCTACATGCTGTTTGGCAGCCGTAAAAAGGCAAACATGGCCCTGGGGTGTTATCTACAGGGGTATGGTAGATAAATCCGTAGAAGTTATTCTGACATTACATAAAGACTCAGTGAGACCTCATTAACTCAAATGCCATTCTGGTCACTACAGTAGAAAAGATCTCACAGACAATGAAAAGATGTAGCAAAACCAGCTCAAAGAAAATACAGAATCTCTAAATTAAGAGTAATAAAAAACAGTGTCTGAAATCTCTCATATCTAAAAGGAACTTTTTTTTAGTTTAACACATCGATGCAACCACAAGATACCCTTAAGTGAATCTGCTGAAAGTACCTTGTTTATTCCATTTTCTTGAAAAGGGAAAGAAAATTAGGAAAAGTGGAAACAAAATAGATTTCAGAGTAATCAACAAGTTAAAGGAAACTGCCTTAAAACATCATCTTTAGATATTCTGAGTAAGCTCAATTTATGCAAGATTTTATACATATCTTGTGATTCAAAATACAATTCACAGAAATTGCTGACAATTGATGATGCAGCACAAGTAGCCTGAATACATTATTTTTGTGGGCAAAACGCATCTCAGTACAGCATGCCTTATTTACATAAATGCTGAAGGTTTCCTTACCGAATCATCAAGGCCATCTATATGCAAAACCACTGTCTTGGCACGCTTATTCGTGCTGCCGAGGAAAAACTGTGCTTTCCGTCGACGATAATTCATCTCATTCACATTGTCCATGTCTGACATGTTGGAAGACTGAAGAATATCATAGACTTCAGAAGCTAAAAGTTTAGTCTCTCCTGGTGTAGTGGTCCTTAAAGAAAAAAGGAATTAAGATTTATAAATATTTGTTCTTACATTAGTACTCCAAACAGCTGTTGATTATGTCCTTGCAACTGGAATACTCCATGTGGTACAGAAATACAATTATATAGTCAACACATAGCAAAAATTTTAAAAGGGTAGAGGAAAAATCAGATAAAACTACTTCCTTTCCCATACTCCAATTGTTATGTCCATTTGTTAATTCTAGTATCATTATAAACAACTCTGTGTTCACAAACAACATCAATACAGTTTGCATCAGTTTGACAACTACAAACCAAACATGGTAGGAGATGCTTAGTACACCACTGTTACTTTGTGTCAAGCTTTTTTTTAAACAAAAGATCTCCAACTGGCTTGTGATATGTTACATTTCCCACTTTCCTTGCTACATAACAAAAATAATTTCTTTGTAGAACTGTAATCTTTCCAAATGTTTTTTTCTCCAAAGTTACTGAGCATGAACAGCAAAGCAGAATCCCAGATTTTCTTGAAGAATCCAAAGGTTTTTTCTGATTAGACTAAAATTTATGGTATGAACTATATGATAGTATTTTAAGACAGAAAAAAAATGTAGATAATAGACTGAACATATATTAATTTTTTATGATTAAGTAAAACTAATTTTAATAAGGTACTAATATAAATCTGTTGTCCAAATTCAGCCCTGTTTTAATCATGCCAGTGATTTAAAGCTATGTACAGAAACAAAATTATTACTGCATCAACTTGCAATTAATCTTAAAATGATGAATGACAACTTTGCTGCTTTGTTTAGCAAACACTAAGTAAGTAACAAGTACCTTTAGATTTTTTTTTTTCCATTTGACTTCCTTAATTACCATACATTAAACACGTTTTCTATCCTACCATATGGACAAGAACACTGAGACAAGCATGTTAGGAGTTCTCAAATTGTGGGGGTCCCAGCTAGCCTCTCTCCCCCCACCCTTCTTTAAACAGCACCCATGTGGAAAGGAAAATGTGATTTCTTGTGATCATTCACTACACTGATAGTATTCAAAGACAAAAAGAAAAAATTTAAAAAAAGAGGTAATAAGCAAACAACCAAGACCTGAAATACCAAAGCATTTCACCGTATGTTCAATTTTAAATACATGCTTACATTCTGCTTTCCTACAGTGAAAAGAACGCTTATGTTAATTCACAGAAACAAGTGCTGGGAACTCAAAGATTTCAACTTCAACCTTCCATAATTTATTAAATAAAGTAATAGAATAGATGATAAAGCCATGCAAGCTGGTTTCTTGAGACAGTAATAAATTAGCTTGTGCAAAAGTGACATTTTATCAAGATACTATGGAATTTACCCACCCATTAGTTTTGGCAAATTCTTTCAAGAACAACAACAATCCTGTCCATATCAAGTGATTCACAACAGAGGACTGGTTTTTTCGGTAAGTTTAAATACTGTTAACTCTAAGCACACTATTGAAAATGTCACTATCCCACCTACAGCACCCGCTATGCTGTTGTTAAAGAGTTTTTGCTTGAATACAATTTTACTATTGCATCCCAGATTTAAAAAAGAAAGTTCAGAAAGACAAATGAGAAAAAAATATACTTAATATTAGCCATAATATATATGCATATATATACAAACACCAAAGAAGGAGAATTTAAAGTTACCAATCTGTCAGCAAATATAAAATACACAAGTGCCTAAAAGTAAAAAAATCAACAGTGGTTTTCATACGTTTTGTGCTCCCAACATTATAGCTGGCATCATTCTTGGAAAACTAATGACCTAAGGTTAACTGTACTATTGAGACAACCTGTTGACTTGAAAACACAAATTTAAATCTGCTCTTATTCGATACAAGTATTCTAAGATATTCCTAAACCAAGTCTATACAGGTAAACGTTATGCGCATGCACACACACACTTAAGCTACTCAGACAATTCCCTGTATTTTTCCAAATAGAGGATTACTACTATCTACCACTAAGTTACAGATAACTCTAGTTACCCCTTTTACATTTAAGGAAGAAATTTTTTATGATGAGGGTGGTGAAACACTGGCACGGGTTGCCCAGAGAGGCTGTAGATGCCCCATCCCTGGAAACAAAGGCAGGATCGACAGGGCTCTGAGCAACTTGATCTGGTTGAAGATGTCCCTGCTTATTGCAGGGGGGTTGGACTAGATGACCTTTAAAGGTCCCTTCCAACCCAAACTATTCTATGATGATGCTATCTTTAAGGAAAAAAGTATCTATCTGGAAGTAAGTGTAATAGACCCTCTCTATTGTAAAACCAAGGTGACACTCAACACTGACTCTGCTTCTTTATACAATATATTGGTAACAAAAAGGTAAGTACAACAAAACTCCATGTAAAATTCAACGTAGAATAGTGGACGTCTTTTTAAAAAATAAGGATAACACATGGGCTGTGGTTTTGTTGTCTGAAATAAAAAATTGCAACCTTAAGAGAAGAGGATTCTGAGGATACCAACACATGCCTTCCCAGCACCTCCACGTCAGCAGTTTCAGATACCACTGCTCACAGCTGTCTGACCAAGCCTCCTGCCCCCATTAGAACAGCAGAATGGAAGTCTTGCTCACCTTTCCGCCACCCCCATTCACACTCTAGTATAGCACTTTATTCACCACTGAAAGTGCAGGTATGTACTATAAAGTCACTATGCAGTTAGAGATTGTTTGAGATCAATCACTGGAAGAATCTCCCCAGTGACCAGACTCCTCATCGCTGGAGGTTTTCAAGATGCGACTGGACAGGGCACTAGACAGTCTCATCTAGGTTCCCTTTCCCAGGAAAGCATGGACCAGATGATCTTTCAAGGTCCCTTCCAACCTGGGCTGTTCTATCATTCTATGACTAGGGTTCTGCTGCCCTGCTAGGGAAATGGTAGTCACTCATGAGAGCAGAGTAACAGTTTGTAAGAGCTGGTTACCATCTCTTTCAGAGGCGGTAACATCTTGCATTACTTCAGCAAGATTCAGAAGATGCCTGTCAGAAACCCAAACCTTTAATTTTCACTATCTTCTTGAATTCCTGTCATCCTAGATTGCTACCTGTCCTTCCACTATGTTCACCCAAGGCTGGCTCTATAAGTAATACGAACACAGAATCCAAGTGACACGTGCTGTATCTGTCGGAAGGGGATACAAGAAATAGTTCTTATTTTGTTCACAATTAAAAAGAACTTTGTAAACGTGGTCCAAATGCTGCAGAGGTTTTATTAGCATAAAAAGACTTTTTTTAAAGTTTTAGCTAAACTTAAAGGACACGAAAAATACTGGCTACAACTCCAAAAGTGTATGTGACATGGGTTCAGTATGCCTGCTCGCAAAGAATGTGTAAGCACCATATAGCATTAAGGCTGTACAACCAGCATATGACTTAAGTATACACACAACATCATAAATGGTAATAGAAGGGCCCCAACAATCTTTCTAGCATAGCTGCATCTCATGTAAAGGTAACAGAGAAAGCTGTGTTTTTTCCTTTAGAAGAAGCACAAAGGCTGAGAAAGACTAATATAGTGGATTTTCCCCCTTTGGAGAAAGACAAGATATAAAAACATTTATAAATATATATGTGGGGTTTTTTAATATATATACATGGATTTTTATATATATATATATATATATATGCGCACATGTGTGTAAAAGACCACCTTGTCCTTTTTAGAGCTATGACATTTTATGTATGTATTTTAAAATAAACATATATGTACATATACACATGTGTACATTACATACACACTCCTACATCAGAGGAAACAGATGCAACCATAACCCTGCTCAAAGTACAGCAGACTCTGTGCACAAGCATAGAAACTGTTAAATGCATTTCCTTAGTGGCAAACATTGTGCTCTAAAGACACATTAGCCAAACAGATAACAAACATACTATAATGGCATTTCATTAGTGTGTTTCTACTGAGTTTATAACCTAGAGACAGGAGGTTTTCAAACTAAAGAGGGTATCTTTCTTTACCAGAGGTTCAGTTACGTCCCAGATTCTATCAAAAGGAGATCTGTGTCATTTAATTCCAAAAGTCTCACTTCTACAGTGATGCTGCTTTTGGTTCTACTTGTTCAGTTTGCCCACCCCCCACAGTAAGACAACAAAATTTATTACCCATTCATGAAATTTCAAGGCTCTTGATAATCACCTCAGCCCCTGGACAGCTGATGGAACAAATGTGGAAACCATTTCCTCCAGGCACATGAAGGACCAGAAGGTGACCAGGAAAAGTGAGCATGGATTCACAAAGAGGAAGTCATGCCTGACCACCCTGATAGCCTTCTATGATGAAATGACTGGCTTCATAGATGAGGGGGCAGAAGTGGATATTGTCTTTTGACGTCTTCTATACAATCCTCACAGAGAAGCTGATGAAGTATGGACTAGGTAAACAGACAGTGAGATGGACTGAAAACTGGCTAGATGGCCAGGCCCAGAAGGTGGTCATCAGGGCCATGAAATCTAGCTGGAGGCCGGTATCTAGCAGTGTACCCAAGGGGTCAATACTGGGTCCAATACTGTTCAATATCTTCATTAACAATCTGGATGATGGGGCAGAGCGGACCCTCAGCAAATCTGCAGATGACACAAACCCAGAAAGAGTGGCTGATACACCAGAGGGTCGTGCTGCCACCCAGAGGGATCTCGACAGGCTGGAGAAACGGGCTGACAGGAACCTCATGAACTTCAACAAGGTAAAGTGCAATGCTCTGGCCCTGGGGAGGAACAACCCCAGGCACCAGCACAGGCTGGGGGCTGACCAGCTGGACAGCAGCTTGGCAGAGAAGGACCTGGGGGTCCTGGTGCACACCAAGTTCAACATTAGCCAGCAACGTGCCCTTGCAGCAAAGAAGGCTAATGGTATCCTGGCCTGCATTAGGAGAAGTGTTGCCAGCAGGTCAAGGGAGGTGGATCCTGCCCCTCTACTCAGCACTACTGAGGCAACACCTTGAGTACTGTGTCCAGGTCTGGACTCCCCAGTACACAAGAGAGATGAACATACTGGAGAGTCCAACAAAGGGTCAGGAAGACAATTAAGGCACTCATAAGGAAAGGCTGAGAGAGCTGGACTGTTCAGCCTGGAGATGAGAAGGCTCAGTGGGGGATCTTATCAATGTATATAAATACCTGAAGGGAAGGTGTAAAGAGATGGAGCAAGACTCTTTTCAGTGGTGCCCAGCACCAGGACAAGAGGCAAGGACGCAAACTGAAACATGGGAGGTTCCTTCTGAACATCAGGAAACACTTTTTCACTGTGAGGGTGACAGCACCAGCACAAGTTGCCCAGAGAGGCTGTGGAGTCTCCATCCTTGCAGATACTCAAAAGCTGCCTGGACGTGGTTCTGGGCAATGTGTTTTAGGTGACCCTGCCTAAGTAGAGGAGTTGGACCAGATGACCTCCAGAGGTCCTTTCCAACCTCAACCTTTCTGTGAGTCTGTGAACACATATTAGAAATTCAGAAGTCATTAGGTAAATTGAAACAGCAATGTACAAGGAGCATATCCATTTTTACCTACTTGTGGATATCTATTTTTTCAGGTTAAGAGTATTTTAGAAGTTAGGCTTTTATGCAAGTAAAGCAAAAACATATTTAATTTTCCTGCCAACTATTTTCCTTACATATTGTTTTTCAAAGAGTTTTTGCATGACAGCTTACATAACTCTAATGCACCTGATAATTAGACTGAAATATAAGCAGCTGTGTAATTTTATTTTGATTTCAGAAATTTCCTGCTCCCACATTTAGACTTACAGTTCACTGCTCAGTCCTAAATTGTTTTATCTTAAGGCATCATGAACTAAAGGCAAGGCTAGATGGAAAAGGGGAGGCTTCGTTCTCAAAGCCATTAAACAATTTGCCAACTGGTATTTCAAATGTTTTTACACCTTAGCTTATAGCATGATCTGACTAGCCACAGTCACCAATGAAAAGTTACTGAGTTTATTACACCTTATAATAACAATTTAGAAACTTTTAATACAAAACTTAAAAATCCAGTAGTTTACTGGTTCAAACACAACACTGATTTTAGGAAAACACTGCTCCAAGTTTTCTCCCTCAATCTATAGCATTTTTTTATAATTCTGCTTAGCACAACAATTGTATTCAATAAATTTAGTGTAGAATCAAAAATGAGACCACACAGGAATACCAAAGAAATATTTTAATCTCAAGCCATTTCACAACATAGATCAAAATGCCAATGTATATAAGCTCAGTCAGGAGTTTACATTTTTGCTCTCTCTCTTAACCAAATCTGTTGTAATTCAAGAGTACAAAATTTGTAATCTAGGGATCAATTTCAGCCTTGTACCAATGGACCTTTTTCCCCAGGGGTGCTCAGGAATAAGACAGCCAAAGACAGACAGACCATTCTCAACTTCTAGCTTTAGAAGGGGGCATCACTTGCACCTCAGGATACATGGAGAATAGCTACAGCTCATTCCCTGCACATGGCTGAGAAACCTCTGTGAGAAGAGGGCAACGAGAAATAGACTCTTTCTATCATAGAACAGCTCACTCCAAAACTCTGTTAAGATCCACGCAAGGAAAGTGATATACAAGAACAGTTCATTTGCAGTATACCACCTATACACACGTAATACACACTTTCACGTACAGAGTGTCTGTACTATATATATTTTCAGTATGCATGCCCCATAAGAGAGGGGGCATGGCATACAGCCTCACAACTCATGGAGAAAGGCTGTGTTACAGCCAATCAAAAAAGGTGGACATGCATTGTATGGCTTATCACTATGCTGTTGCTCACAAGTACTTGGGAAACCAACACACAGAAAAATGAATATTAGAGCAGGTCAGTAAAAGCAAAGAAAGTTAGCAGTGGTGAAGGAAAGATTAACCCAACCCACAAAACTCAGGAAATAGATCTCAACCTTTTAAAGTCAGTTCAGATAAAATTTCCTGTATTGACATCTCAAGGAGTTTACATACTAATGGAAAAATAGCACCTTAAAGCACAGATCTTAAAAAAATAATAAATAAATCCACCACACAATTCAAGTCTAACAAACAAGAAGAGTTTGAAGAATCAAAATGTCTTTGTTATCCATGTCAAGGCTCAGATATTTGGCAAGACCTCAGTTGAATCCCATACTAAATAACCTATCCATAAATTAAAAGTAAAAACAACTCTCAGATTTAACTTCCAGCCTTACCATAGAAAAATCCTAAGCAAGTCAGTGAATGTAACAAAAGGACTGAATGTATCATTTTTTTTCTCCAAAATACTAGTTTGAGAGACTCCATTTCTAGGATGACCCAAGCAGCTTTCCAAAATGTATGAGAAAACTTATGATCATGTAGAAGTAGGTATTTTCACTTGATCCCAGTCTTTTTCATACATGCAAGTACTGCCCCTATAAGGCAGAACGAACATTTTTCCCTACGATCCTACGTAGTGATATTTTCAACCACCGTTTTATTTCCATAATGAACCTCATTCACTGCAATAAATGTAGTATCCTATATCACACAAAAAGGGCGAGTAAGACTTTAATGGATTGGCATGAATTCTGTCTAAATGCATTTTTGGGTAAATGCAGCTGCATTAGAAATCTTAAAGCATATACTTGGTAGATATTTATCATTTTATTTAATTATGGTTAAAAAATGGTTAACAAATTGATATTCACATCAACTATGCCTTAGGACCACTGATGTATTTCCTTCCAGGTGACCAACTTCTTTCAGAGCCCATTCTTGCTATATTTAAGAGAGAAATTGTCTCTAGCAATAACTAAAGGGAGCAGTAAGCTGCAAAGAATTGCTTCATTCTGTAAGGAGGGGGGTGGGAAATCACTAATCCTTGATTCTAGAAGTGAGACACAGTGATTGACATGATTTTGATGAAAACTTTGAGCATGAATGACAAGCCTAAAGAAAGAGCATGGTATTAGAGAAAAAGCAATCTGTTTCAAGACAGTTATCTGATCTGGCTGTTTTTCTGGCTGTTCTGCTCCAGTGCCAGGGCAAGATTCTTTGTTATCTCCAAGAATGCTGCTCTTTCTTGTAAGCTTTTAATGCATCCCATGATATGGTGGGTTCACAAGCATATGGCTGCTCTCCTGACTCATTCCAGGCAATGGGCAAGTCATTTGAAAACAACTTGAAAAAGAGCATTACTTCAGTGCACACTGTCTCACAGTCCCAGTACAGTGCTACTACCATGCTACCCATTACAGTGCAGCTCAGCTCCCTCTGGCCCCAAAACACCCAGTAAAGACCAGATAACATTATACAGCAGCTGACAAAAAGGATTACCACCTGCTTTCTTAAAAAATAAAAGTCAAAATCCTCAAGAATATAGACAGCAGGATGCTTATGTTGGCCAAAACCAACATATCAAGCATGGTAGTAGGTTAACAACAGGAAAAATAATTCATAGGCGTAGAACAGGAAGAACACTAGAACCTGTAGGACTAGGCAAGTTTGAAGTGACACAGTGAGCTGCACCGATATGAATCTCAAAATCCAAAAACCAAGCAGCAGGACTGATGAACCTGCTACGTACAGCCTGAGTGCAGCTGTGTTATGTGACTGCATTCCGATGGTATCAACCACGTGCTAGCTACATGCCACCTTTGTTTACTCCAAGGCTGTCACACCATAGAAACAAGGCAAGGTCAGACAGACTTTCCTAGAATGCCTTCTAGACATGCAAGATGCCTGCCACTTGGCAAGTCTTCCAGACCCTACTCACACTACTAGCTGTGACAATTTGACCAGGAGACAGTAAACTAAGAAAAGTTTGGAACAGAACAAGGAAACCTGATGTCTTAAAGTTGACTTTGTACTAAGCAAGTGATACCTCACTGAAATTAGGAGTGAGGACTGGATTTCCCAGCACCACTTCCAGCTCAATATAAGTCATATGCCTACTGACACTGGAAATTTAGAGAAACCCCATGTAAATGCTGGCATGTTCTGAAGACTGTTGAAAAACAAAAAAAGCTTAAATATTAAATACAAGTTGTAAATCTGAGTAAAATCACAGTACAATCTCATTAACTGCTGTAAAATCAGTGACTGTGATATAATCTCAAACATTTAGCAAACTGAGTAATTACCCATGCTTAGAACATTTCCCTGATTCATTCTATTGTCCTCTGATCACAAGAAGAGAACAAACTTTCAAGAATTGGATAACAGATTTGAACATATGCCATATGTTTAACCCAGCTATTCATCTAATTTTGTTTAACTCTTGCTATTTATATGCTAAATGGAAGATCAACTTTTGATCTTCCACAGCTTGGTATCTACCATATGGACATATTCTCCATCTCAAAACAAAACAAAAAAAAAAAAAATCAAGGCCTGTTACTCAACTAAACTCAAAAGGCTTCAGAGTAGCATTTGCTAGACAAGAGCCTGCATAACAGACAAACTCCATGTTGAATTTCACAGTAGCTAGTTCCAACATCTTGCCTGCTAATGAACAGTAATCATTTAATGGATTTATATGGCAGAAATCATGTTTATTATATGGCTTCAACAAATTGCATCGGGGTTAAAAAAAAAAATTGTAAGGGTAACAACTCTCTCTGGTCCTTCTTTGTGGAAGATATCAAATACCGACATTAAAAAGCCAAACATTCCCAGTAATAATGCTGTAGCAACCAGGTAGAAGTACTGATAGTGCTGGAATTATGCTCTGTACTGAAGCACTTTAGGAACATCCTGAAGGAAGCCAAATACCACTTCTTGTATTATAAGCATGCTAATAGCATTAAGTATATCATATAATAATATATGATGATAGTATATAATTATCTGGAAAATCCTTTTACATCTTAAAAAAAACCTCACCACAGTTTATTTTAATTTCAAGTAGTAAGTTTCATCTGATTATTTCCCTTACATCTACTGGAGAAAGTTTAAAAAAAAAAAAAAAAAAAAAAAGAGCTTTGCAAACTTACAGATAAAGGCTTCCCTAAACAAAACCTGTGTGAATAATAAGAATTAAACTACAGGACCAACATGTACTAGAGGAAAAAAATGCAGGTTTCGTCTACATAGCCATATCTGTGTGTAAGCTTTGTATTTGACTCATTTGCTAATATAGTTAATATTAATCTATTCAGCAAAGACTTGAAGTATGTAACATTGAAAGCAACAATTATTTAAACAACTTGTTTTCATACTCTTGAACTACTTATTAGTTGGCAATGGATTTTTTTTAAGCAAGTCAGTATTAGCAGCTTCACTGCTAGCCAAAGGGACAGCAGTCATGCAAAATAGGTTGAGGCATGCACCAAGGTTTAAAAAAAAAAAAAAAAACCAAAAACCAAAAACATTTTGTGTGAACTTAATGTACTGTGTAATTACAGAATGCACTAACAATTTTAATTTGTTACAAGTTACTACATAGGACTTCCTACCTGCAAAATTCAATGGAAAGCTTGCAGAAGAAAATAGTGTAGCATGTACTGCAAAACAACAAAGTATAAAAACACATTCCTGAATAGAAATACATCTAATTCAGAATAACATACTCACTTTGCGTTAGATGTTTCAGAACAAAATTCACTTTCTTCTGAAATAACAGCTCCATTCAGAAACTGCTAATGAAGACTGTTTCATCGTTAATATTTTTTGAGGCATTTCCCTTTGTGGAACTTGTTGCCTGTAATACCCACATAAAACTATGTAAGTTCTAATCACACACCAGTACCTTACTGTGTTTCTTGCTTGAGCAGCATTTGGGGGCGGGGGGTGTGTGTAAGAAAAAAGGTAATCCAGACACTTACGGTTTAATAGAAAAAAAATCTGCAATTTTTTTGGGACACTTGGAATGAAGGTCAAAAACCAGGAACAAGCATCACCTGTGGACAAGCTCAATGTAACCCAAAAGCAGACATATGATACTGGCAAGGAAAGATGAGAAACCTCACAGTGCTATCTATCAACTCCCTTTTCACAGATAAATGGCTCCAGCCTACAATACTGTCAATCCGCACCTGCGGTAAGTATTAAGTACTTCACAACACAACTTGCTACTTTTATTTCAAAGTATTTTAAGCCTTATTTGCTCTTTATTTTAGTAAGCTGTCAGAAAAAGTAAGCATACCAAAGAACCTACCTCAGCACTTTCTCTTGTAAACTCAATAGTAACCACTGAAGGTCACTGTATTCCTAAAATGCTTTTGACAGCAGCTGATGACAAGGTTTATTGAGTGTTAAAGGCACCCTGTGCCGCTATTACTATTCCTGACTCTTCTGCCGATCCACTTAAATCTCTTTCCTCTCACCACAGTACTGAACCCCACCACAAAAAGAGAAGACAGTTGCCTTTTGGCACACCATGTCAGGTGGGTCTTGAGGCACTGAGTTCAACATGATAGGTTTTTTTTTTCCTACCATACAGTCAGCAATTAGTTAAATGCCAATTCAGATTTTATTCTTTTTAACATATCAGAACATTGCACCACACTCTAAACAGTTTCATTTTTTATAATCAATGTTTCTCAGAGATCCACATTTGTTTTAATATAAAGTCTGCAGGAAAAATAGGAAGTAGAAACACCTAAAGCTTATGCTGCTTTCTAAAATACTTAACTCCCTGCTCCAGTCAGTTTCTAAATAAAGAAGAAACTAGCTAATATATTGAGCATAAAAGGCTTTCAAATATATGTATTTTTATTGGAAGTTATTTTGTACTCCACATGCTTTTTTTCAGTGTTTCAAAGTTCTCTTTTTTATTCTGCAATACTCACCACATTTCTTGCCTATAATGAAAAGCTACTAGTTCATTTTCTAACTGTTTTCTTCACATTTAAATACAAAGCACTCAAAGCAATTATGATTGTGGCCTTCTCTCTGCCAAAAAAAGCAATACTAGAATAACGCGTATTTACTCAGTAAAAGGTACTGAAAATTCTTTTCCAGGTTTAGGAACCTACGATTTGGTAATGTGGCTTTTCAGATATTGTATATAAATCACCACTGTGGAACTTAGGCACTTCGATGGTTAGGTAACAGGGCATGAAACTTGCACTACTTGCTATCATATTCTTAAGCCAGTCATTGTAAACCAGCCAAAGTTCAGTATTTGTCAATTAGTTAACTTGGAATTCACTAAATACCAAGAAAAAGAAATATTTGTATCAAAGAAAAGGGATGAGAGAAACCTGAAATGCAAGCGCTGTAGTGTCAGAGACGTATCAAGAAAGCTGTGCATTAACTGCAAGTGCTGCCCAGAAACCAGTAACAAAAGTAACTGGTCCACTACGTCACTGAGTGTGCAAATGTATTGAACCAGTATACCAAAAGCTAGTCTATTGAACTAGTATTTTATTGAATTGGTATACTAAAAAGTCTATGGATGTATAGTACCTAAATTGAGATGGACATCAGATGATGAAAAGCCGCACAACCAACAGTCCTGATACAGATGCCAGATACCAAGTGGAACATTACAAGGTAAAAGTAGCAGCTTGGAAAGCAAAAAGTGAAACCGAACTGTATTCCTGACTGCAGTCAAAAACATTGTAATAGGAATTACACACACATGACAGAATGAAAAATATAATACAAACACACAAAAGCCAAATCTAGAGGTTGACAACCACCTAAACTGTTGAATATAGAAATAGTACTGATTGTATAGAGCTTGCTAAGCAAGTAAGTTGCATGCAAGAAGAAACGATGACTTTAATACCTCTGACTACAGAGAGGTCCCATGATAAAAAAAAAACCAAAACAGAACATCAAAAATACACCGAGAGAACATCGAATACATCTTGTAGGGCACAGGGCAGACCCTTCCATTTGGTCACGCTTTCATATTTTTCCTCAGTGACCAACTCTACGCACACAAACAAAAATCACAAGCTCATCCTAAATTGCACCTGTCATAATAAACCTTTAGAACAGTTATTTATATGACTGCTAATTTCTACTAACCCCTGCAAAATATAAACCCACAGTAGTATTTCAATGTGTAAATCACTAGTTACATTTGAATTGTTGGCAGTCAAGTCTTGGACTGTTCTTATGAAAAACATCCATCTTATCAAACCTTTAAACCTTATTTTCGTATCTCACAAAAAACATAAGATTCTGCCAGAAAGCCCATTAGCTCATGACTGAAGTCCAGGTTAACACCAATACTGTAAAATTAGGATTTTACACCATTTCATTACTTAATGCTTTTTCCATTTTATTTATTATTACCATTTGTCCCTGTGCCCGCATCTCTGTGTTGAGATCATGACATCCTATATCCTTCATAACGCTGAATATACTACAGGAATACAAAAAAAGGTCTTGAAACATTTTCAAAACAATTGCTAAACTGTGAGAAAGTCTGAACTCTTGTTAGTTTGCCACAACCCACAAGCAAAAGGAGCAAGAACTTTTACTGAGTACATGCCTTATTGACCTAGGCAGCCCACAGCATTGAACCCATCCTTTCCCCTGCCCCTCCACTCCTTCCTATATATAATCTTCTCCAAATATCAGAAAGCTGTTTGACAGACAAAAGGAACATTTAGCCACTCAGAACAAATAACATGGTATATTTAAAGAGGACATACTGATGTTTTCTACATTTCCTAGTATTTCATTGGGGTTTTTTTGGCAGAGGATGCTTTTTCAAAAACAACTTCAAAAACCAATCTATTTCTGAAACTTTTAAGATTAACAAAATATACAATAAAAACACTCTTTAAAGAAACTAGGGGTGGAGGAGGTGGGCATTTAGCCACTTTGCTTAACAGTGCTGAATAAAACAGCCTGCAGATGTCTTCCTACTGTGGCCATCTATTATTAACAAGCACATTGCTACAGCACTGAATAGACTAGAGCCCCACAGGCCAGAGATGCACCAGCAAGCCTAATTTTCTAGAAGCACTTACCATCTAATAGACAAAATGTAACAAAGAGGGTAAAACAAGGAGGCTTGGAAAAAGTAACAGGAAAGGCCAGGAAAGTTAAGGCAGAGTAGACAAAGAAATGGGTGTGTTACTCTTGCTCCAAGTGATTTCTAAAAACGAAGTTTTTGGAACCTCCTGCTCACAGGAATATATAAGACATAGGATAACCAAGTTTTTCTCCAAAAACACAACTTCTCAGTACAGAATCACAAGTACGGTAAAGCCCAAAAATAATCATGCAACAGAACCATGCTTCCCATTACCCTATCTCAACTATATCAATTTTGATGTGTAAAAAAACCTCCACATACCAAGGATTACAAAAATAACATTACTAAGTGATTCAGGCACAGAAAAATAAAATCTCTACAGTCTGTAAAAAGCTATTTCTTTCTCCTCTGCAGATCAGAATTTAAGTATTCCAATCAATAGCATAAATGTATAAATGCAGTAAATGTGAACAGTTTACAGAATTGTTTAGCTATAATTTCTCATGAAGTATTATCTTGAAGCCAGTTATGATATGGCAACATCCCCTTGAAGCCAGTTATGATATGGCAACATCCCCTTCATCATCAGATATTCCTTTAAATACATAGTTTGCTTTCTTGCTAATTAATACATGGCCTTTGCCCTGTCTTCCCCAACCATTCCTCCTTTTTCACAAAGGAGAAAAAGTAGTATGTCACACAACAAAAATGATAAAAATAGTGATGCTACATCCCTACTATTTTAATTTCAGCAAATACTACGTGAAATACTTGGTGGGTTTTTTTGTCAGACATCATAAATTTAAACTTTGCTGGTTTCAATGAATAATTAAATTTTCAAAAAGTATAGGTAATTAAGACTACCAAAAATTAAAATTGAGTAAGAAGTCAGCAATTACAGACTGCATGTATTTTACCAGATCTGCAAGGGACTCTAATTAAACACATATTAATTGCCCTAATCTTCTTAGGCAAGTAATAAATTGGAAGAGCTGATTAACGCACTGGATTTAGTTCAGCTTGTTAAATCTGACACCCTGGCAAAGGAAGACTATCTTGAAAAGCCCTTTTAGCTAAGTAATTGGAATTTTACTCTCAGTAATTTGCCATTCCATAATAAGAGCTATTTAGTATATTGACTCTTCATCAGTTGTTTTTTTTAAATACACGTTAGTTATATTTAAACAGCACCATTATGCTGCTCATAAAGATTATAAAAAATTATGAACTTTGACCTTTACTGTCCATCAAAAGTCACTTTCACTCTGAACACAAATTAGTGTATTTCCTTGTAGGCTATAAATCCTAATTAATTGTAATTCTAGAAGCTGCTAATAACATTTTATAAAGCCCATACGGACACATTAAGTCCTCCATACAATTCATAAAGCCAGCAACTAAACCAGTTTTCAATATTAAATAACTGCTGGTGACTGCTGGAATACAATGAAATACCATTCTCCAATAAGCCTCAATTTCTCCTCTCCTTTTTACTTATTTACACAAACACTTCTACACATACACTTACAGGTACTTAGTCAGCTGGCTAGGGAGTGAAACATTTTTGTGATAGTAATAAAGCAGTATCAGCCATAAAAAAAAAAAAAGGTATGGAAACCTGCAGGTAGGGATTTTAAAGGTCTGATTTCTCTCCAACACAGTTATTACTCCTAGCTTATGACATGGAAAGACGCATCAAGCTTCACTTAAAAATAAGCAGATTTGGATGAACAAAAAAGAAATCTCCCCCGCTGAGGAAAAAAACCAGCAAGTATAGAATAGGGCAACAAAAATTTTTATATCTGAAAAATGTTTTGAAGTATTGAATGAAACTTGAACAGCTTCTCATATGTCCTAGAAAATGTGGAAGTATATAAAGCCTTTCATATGAAGTATCTCAAAGTCATACATGTTCCATATCAAGTTCAGTCTGAAAAAAAACCTTAAATATATAAATATCTCACTGCCTTCAAATTTTTATTCTGTACTCTTCAGAGCTGACATTTCATATTTCTGCTCTGGAGCCTATAAGCTCCAGTGTCTACATCTAAAATCTGTTACACTTCTGTTAGCAAAAACTAGTGTCCATACATCTTGAAAATCACAGTCACAGTGAACCTAAAACCTATCCTTTGCTCCTTAGGTGAAATGCACTATTAACTAAGGAGTCAGCCAAACATTCATTTGAAGCAGCACAATGATTTTCACAAATGATCTATAATGCTTATTATAAGCAAATATCAAAAAGCTGATCAGATAATACTAGAGGACTGATAAGTCATGAAGTGAGACATGAAGGTACCTCGAAGAGCTACAGTTAAACTTGGATGTGTCTCAACTGCTTCCCAGCCATCTTCCATGATGCAGCAGAGTAAAATTTACTGCTTATCATTGGGTAACAGGCGCCACTCAATTTCAACTCTCATCCTCGGTAGTCTTATGAAAGAAATGGTACTTTACCTTCACGATAACAAGTTTAAACAAGTGGTATATTCTTCTTCCATTGGTTGCGTATTACTCAAAACAAAAGGGTTTTGGCCTGTGCCTGAGGCTCCCATATACTATTAGAAGAAATCACAAGTAGCAAACCGACTCCAACTATTTTCCAGTTGGTGGCATTGACCATTTAAAGATCTGTTAGACTGGTTAGCTGTAGGCAGTTTATGACGAGAAATTTCACACCTGAACTCGAGGTCTCTAATACAGAGACCTTCAAGGCTTATAAAAAGACACTCACATGATGAGAAAAGCCCTCAAATTTCAGGATTTACATAACTGAAAGCAAGAGAACTGGAATTCTAAACAAACTCTTGACTTCCTAAGCACAGTGTCTGTTCAGCGCTGCTGAACATCAACTTAAGTCTGAAATATGACAAATACTCAGTTTGCAACTTGCCTCTGTGCACACAAGCTCCATTTCATTGCTTGAAAAGACATAACAGACTTTATCAGTGGCAGAATACAGTTTGTCACGATTCAGTACTGAACATGGAAAACCACTGAATATTATTTAGTTAAGCGAAAAGTCAATGAAAGTGAACAGTAAGAGTAAAAAATCCTTGATGAAAGGGAAAGATTCAGACCACAGGATGTCAAGAGCAAAAAGCCAGTGACTACAACTTCTGGTCCAGAAGATGCTGGGTTCTGCCTCACTTGAAAGAACTGTGCAATAACTGGAAAAGCAAAATACCGACAGAAGTTCATATCTCTTTGAATGATTTGTTTGCATTTTTATAACACATCAGAAAAAAAAATCTAACCCCAAATTAAATTGTGGAAATAATAAAAAGATTTTAGATTAGACAGAGCAATGAGCTAGATACACAGATTTTGGGAAGTACACTAGAATGCACAGCGTGAGTCATTAAGACCAAAGCATTTACTACTGCATTTATTAATGTTTCGTTTCAGTCCAAATGACTACACTATCTTCTGGTAAACTGAAATCACATTAAAAAGCTAGAATCTGCATTTTGCAAAGCAAATCTGAAAAAGGTGGAGACCTTGTTTTCTCTCCTCCAGACTTTCTTAACAAAAACACACAACCCCAAAGCACTGGGTTTTTGTGACAAAAATAATTCTACATCTATCTTCTCAGCACTTTTCTACCATCTTTCTCCATATTTCTGCAGGCAATACAAAACTTAGCTTCAGCATTTCCTGTCAACATTAAAGCCTAAAACTCTGACAAGCACATGACAAAGTCTTGTGTTTGAAGATGCTATGTATTTAAATTTTCATGATATCACACTTTCCAAATGTTACAAGCATACAAATCAAATGTATGTTCTTACTCTTGCCAAAGAGCTTTCTAGAAAAAAACACCCACAAGATTTCCAGTTTTTACTGACTTCTCTCCTTTTCTGCACATTTCTGAACTTCACACTATTTCAGCCCTTGAAAATGAAACGTAGAAAAATTGTTGACGAAGAGATTTCCATAAAATTCTTCAAACAAGAGTTTTAATTATGACTGTTTCCCAAGTAATATTTGTAAGCTGTTGAGACTGATAATGCACTACCGTTGCCCTTTCAACAACTTCTTAAGGATGTCTCTGTGCTCTAAATAATAATCTATACTAAAAGTTCTTCTGATATACATGCTTCTGTTATTACCTAAACATTTCAGTTATTATTATAAAAGTAGCAAGCAAAGACTTCTGTGAATTTTACCTTAATTATGAATACTGTAAGACTTAATCCATTCTTCCCCATACATCCTATTAAAAAGATCTATAATTTTAACATTACAATTATTACATTATTCAAAAAAATTGATAACTATTCTCTTCTGAATTCTAGTCATTTAGTTCATCATCCTATTTAAGACTTTTTTTTTTTTTAAATCCTTGTGGTTTGGGTAAACTGGTGAATAACAAGATATTTAGGCATGATGCTGAATTTCACACCAATACATACTCTTTTTGGTTTCAGCAGAATTAGTGAAGAACTTAAACAGTTTTAATCTTTCTTAGAGCACATATCACATAGGGCTTGTGAACAGTTGAGAACTTCCCCTCCAGTCCTTCAGGTTCACACCTTTAGGTAAGCAGCGTCAGTGAGAGAGAGATACAACAACAAAAGACACACCACCAAAAACTGGAGGGCCTATGGGATGAAAGAACTAGCAAAGTCTTGCCTTGGGTTTTTTTCTAAAAGAAACTTGTAACTTACACCACAATTGATACATTAGAGATTCAACTAACATATTAAAGATTCAAAAGCTTTCCACTTGAATCTTTAATATACAATTTTACTTGTGTTTCATCCTTTTCTAAATAATTGTTTTAAACATTCATCCGAGACACATCTCAGTGCAGCAATATGACTTCTCATCCCTCATGGAACAGTCCCTCACATCTGAAAAGTTAACTAGAGCGCTATCAAACTGCGTGTAAAATAATCACCTTTTGATAACTTGATGGCAAATTAATTTTTCCTCTGAGACTAATCTTTGAAGGAGGTTTGGGGTTTTTTTGCTAATGATTCATCTTAGTTCATCATACTAATTTCTACTGACAATTGCACATGTCCATCTTCTCCAGTGTGCATATACCCACACATCTTCCAATATTGAAGACAACAGTCAGCAATCTTAAAATCCAACAGTCACAAATTTCAAGGGACACAACCCAGATGACACATTCTACAAAGAAACGAGAGACCACTACGAACCTCACTAATTTCTACTCCACCTGCAAGATGTTTCCTCAGCACAGAACTGCAGATACATACCTTCAAAAATACATCAAAACAAATACATTGCATATACAAAATCCCTTCCCACAGGTGGGATTCGAAGAATAAATGTGGCAGATGCCAACAATTTCATTAAAAGCACTACAGCAAGGCACCCTGATACAATGATGAGAAGGATTATAGAAGAACCTAAAGGGAAGAGACAAAATCAGTTTTATCTGTAACAAGGGCAAGAAATCTGTTGTTTGGCAAATGACCTTCAAATGAATATTTCTTGTAGACTACGGTCTAATTACTTTGGTAGACTGTAAAATGAAAACCCTTAACTGCTTGCAGCCCCATAACTTCAGCAACGAAGAATGCAGTATTAAAAATTCACTATACAAATTCATAGTCAAAGTTTTACTTTGCATCAGAATGTTATGTTTACACTGTTTTTGGATCCAACAACCCATCATAAACTTACTTTTGTATTACATTCTGTAAGCTGAGCATCATACCCAATTCACTTTTCATCTTTTCTCTGTTGGCACGGCACTCTGCCAAATAGCGGAGAGCCTAAAAGAAAGAGGACCACAGCAAATCAGCAATATGTCCAGTGCATTATCATTCATTTTTATTAGTGTACATCTGCAAAACTTTCACAATGTGAGTTCTAGTAAGAAGATAAAAAGTACTATCACCTACTGTGAACATTAAAAAATTGTTTTATTCTTATAAATACACAGAAAGCATAGAATATCTGATCTATGAGAAAAGGCTGAAAGACTGGATTTGTTTATACTGGCTAAGAGAGTCTAAGGGACAATCTAACAGCTGTCTACAACTACTCAAAAAGCCATTAGGAAGTTGACCAAGCTAAACTTTACTCTACAGCAGCACACAAAGCAACAAGGGGGAGCAGCCACAAATTGCAGCTTGGGAAGTTCAAATCAGGTATTACAAAAAGTTTTTTCACTATGAAGGTAGTTCCAACACTGGAACAGATGACCTAGTGGGACTGCAGAATCAATGAGACAAAGCTACAGCTGACCTGATTGAGTGTTGGTGACAGTCCCAATTCAAGTAGGAAGCTGAAGAGAATGATTCCCAGAAGTCCCTTCCAACAAACGTTTCTGTCATCTGAGATTTGAAGTAATTTTTACACACGATCCTTCTAGTATCATTTCTATCAATTCTATGGGCTCCCCCAGTACTAGAAAATTCACCACCATCAAGTTTCTACTGTCTACAGAAAGGTCTACCACATTTATAAGCTTCTGAAGACTAACTGCCGTATTCATCACCCCATGCAGGAAAAACACAAGCAGCAGCGAGCTGCTTAGGTTATGGCTACCTAAACTGGGAATTTACACTTATTTATTGCCGGAGCCTTTGTTTATTTGACTTTCAAGGCAGACTCTTTGCACAACTCAGATTACTGACTCCAGTCAGCAACTGTATATTTGTATCATCCTCCTAACATAATACTCTTCCAGTTAAAATGTCAGTCCTTCTGTTCATGAGACACCTCCCTATTGTTAGTGCTGACAGACAAAGTTTTCTTAGAAGGAACCAAAGCCGTACTACGCACTGTGCTTTATTGATGTAGGTACAAGAACTACACTTGCAAAATCCTGCAATATACACATACAATGGCTTATAAAATGGGTTTCATGACAGCCAGGTTTAGAAGTACACCAATTCTTTAAATATAATCTTATAATAGCTATGCTGCTCAATAGCTGCTTTAAAAATAACATGCTCCTTAATCTCTTCAGAGAAAGAGAACTAATTATCTGGGTTTTTTTCTAAATCATCTTCAGCATGTATTAGGTAAAATTCAAGACCATCTTATTGCTTTTTGAGAAAGTCTGGCTGCTGTATGGCATGATAAAAACTCTAAATGGCATTTTTGCCATTTCCTGATGTGGATCGGTATCAATAATTGCAGTTTATAAATACTGTATATGCATTTATTTTCTTACTTTTCAACTACGGGGAAATACCTGAATGATACCTCTGTACTACTAACTTTCATGTTAATAAATGTATCCTTACTGGTGGAAAAAGTGTCTCATTTTTATTGCTCTGTTGAGGCAATTTAGTAGTGATGCAACGTTGCTGGACAAAGAAAAACCCATTCTTTTAACAGCTAATTATTTGAGTCAAAATGTAGGCAGTCTCTTTTCTGTTTGTTACATAGTCTTTACACAGAAAGTAACTTCCACTAAAATGAGACCGAAGACAAAGTTATCAGAACAACTTAAGTGACCTGATCATTCAACACTAGGAAGTCCTATTTCCCTGTCACCCATGGGGATGCAAAGGCCTGCACCTTCAAAGAAGTAAGATCATTTCTGCTTACTAAATTGCAGTCTACTAAAGGCATAAGGAAGATTACTATTAATGGACTTTTGCTCAGACCTCTGTTCAGCAAAACACTTATCTACGCTAGCTTTAAGCTCACAAGTAATTTCATCATAATCAATAGGACTATCTCCATAGCCGAATATAAAAATGCGCTGTTGTCAATCTTAGTAACAAAAGACACCTTTGATGTTTTATAAGTGAAATGTTAATGTAGCTTCTTAACTTCAGAGTCCTATTTTTTAAAATTTTAGTCCACATAGAGGAAAAAAAAAATAGTATTGCCTGGGTTACTTCTGGGTTTTTTATTTAAAACATTCAAAACTTGTAGCATTTGAACTGTACTGTAAGGAATTCCTGGAATCAAAACTAGAGAAAACTATAGAAAAATATACCACTTCTTGATCAGATAGAAGAAAGGACTGAACTGAAACTGCACACGGGAAGAAAAACACCCTCCCTGAAAGATTCTACAACATACCAAAAAAGTTAAATAGGGAACCATTATGATTTGTACAGATTATTTATAATTTCAGCAATGGGAATCACAGAATAATACAGAAAGAAATTTAAAGTCAGTGCTGTACATCTCTTTATTAGGTACAAACTTAATGGAAAGTCATCACGTTAAATGATGGCCATTCAAATGGAAGCACCTTTTTGACCAATGTAATGGCTAGAAAAACAAAAAGACCTTTCAGAATGGAAAAATATAAAAAATGAAGACTAAAAAGTTATCAGCAAAGATATTAAAAGCTACAGAGCATAAGAGGTTCAAGAACTCACGAGCACAAGGAGTCTGAGTAGCAGACAAAAACATGTTTTCACAGTAAACTAATCTATTTCTGACTGCTGCCAGGGTCCTGGGATATAGCACAGTCTCCTCTAAACCCCGAATCTTAATACCCTCTAACTGTAAGTTATCACTAAATGGAACAACACATCTGTCTCCCATTCCCACCCAAAGATATGTCCTTACAACACAACTTAAATGATACCTGGGGCTGTGGAACCACACTGCAAACTGGATTAGCCCTCACCAATCTGACAAAGTCGGTCCTTTGAGTTTATTTTTGTAACATGATCACAGACTGATTACCAAATCTCGTGCAGGCAGTGAGAATACGCAGCCCACAGGAAGGAAAAAGAGAGTGAGATATCTAAACAAGATCCTCTTTTAAGACCACAACGTAAGGAAACTGCACTGGAAAGAAAACCAATGCAACATATTCCCAAGAACTGTGAACTCAACTCAGTTCTTCCAGTGAAGAACATTACAGTCTGGTAAACACTATGGCAAGGCTAACCTAAAAACCAATTAGCAGAACACAGGTCTCCTGGAGTATGGGACCTCATTCCCTGAACCCAGAAGAGTATCAGAGACACTGAAGTAATTCCAAGAAGTCCACTAATATCCACTATGAAAGTAAAACAAATGAAAAAGACAGAATTATGGTACAGCTAAGTCTTAGTGGTATAAAGAATAATGTGTAATTGTATGTAAAAGACAGAGCTCTTCATTCTTTAGTTTTACTTTGTTTAGAATTCATTAATGACATAAAAACAGAAAAAGAGCACCACAGAAATTTTAGTAACTTAAAATCTTATTAGAAGAATTGAATTAGATTTTAACAAAATCCTGACTTTTGTTTTTCCTATTTCTAAGCAAGAAATACACTTTAAGTTAGTATTTAGATTCAGGATGAGAAATCAGGACTTTAGCATTTACGATTCAGAACGAGAAGAAATGGACAAAGGCTGGAACAAGTTGTATTAGATAATAATAGAATTTGGGTTCGTTTGGGGGGGGGTGTTGTTTGTTTGTTTTTAATACCATGAGGGTGGTCAAACGCTGGAACAGGGGCCAGAGAGGTTATGGAATCTCCATCCTTCAAGGTGCTCAAGAGTCAAGCAGACACAACCCTGAGCCATGAGCTGAGTACACTTCATTTGAGCATGGGATTGGACTACATCGCCTCTGGAGGTTGTTTCTAACTTAAATTATCCTATGGGGGTTTTCGTTTTGTTTTTTAACAATATGAATGTTGAATCACTGTGTATATTTACCAAGCTTCATGACTTCATCTTCAGAAAGAGATATAAGGGCACTTACCTCCCTCCACAAAAAAAGTCAAATAGCTGTATTAGGGAAAAAATGCAAAGTAAATTAATCTCTTCCAAAACCATAAATTCCCCTGGAATAATGTGTCATTGCTAAACAATTTTTGAAATACGTGGGTTTTTTAAAAAAGATGTATAATGAGTATTAAATATAACAAAAACCAGGTTTTATTTTTTGCATTTTCACTTGTTTAAAGACATATTAACAAAATTGCAAAATGTCCTACTGACACACAGATTTATCTCCAGAATACTTACTAGTAAAGCTGAATGAACAACTGGAGGGTTGGGATGGTCCAAAAACAGAATAAGGCCTGGAAGGCATCCTTGATCCTGAACAATGGCCCGTCTGTTCAATGGGTCAGCTGCTAGATCTCGGAGTTGGTTAACTACAGATAGTGCATCAGGCTCCTCACTCATAGTAGAATTCATTTTTTCGGCACCATGCATACAAAATACCTGCTAAAAAAAAATCCCAAACCTCTATTACTAATACCACAACATTTATCATCAATTAAAACATAGGTAAGACAAAAGCACAAAGGCACTGATTTGTTAGAAGCACAGAAGAATAAAAAACCAAGGACTAGAATTCATGGAATGTGGACAGAATTGGAAGGATGTGGATCTTGAAATTTGTAAACTGGATATCTAAACTTCCTATGCAGAGAATAGGTAGGTTTGGTTAATAATATTTTGATTTGTTGCCTATATACAATTTCAGACCAGTCAGCCTTTACGGGAGTGTGTTTGTGTTGGTTTTTTTTATACTACTGACAAACACTTCTGAGAAATCCATAGTTTTCTCACAACAAGGCACCCTAGAAGTCTATAAACACCCTCCTGTATAAACACATGTAAAATCAAAATATGTATTTTCAGAGTACCTTTAACAATAATCAAACTTTTCATAAAAACAAACCAGAAAAGCCAGCAAAAGACTAACACTGCATCAAGAACGGTGAATGTTAAGTTTTAATCTGGCTCTTTATATCAAATAACTAGTGTAATGCCATACTCATTCAAAGACAAAAAGGGTTTTAAAGGATGGGTTTGTTTTTTTTTTTTCTTTTCACTAGTACCCTCTCAATAAAAAAAAAAAGAGATCACACCTTGCTCCAGCTGAAATCCAAGCCACCATATCAGTTTCAAAGGAGATGTGTTAGCTTGACAGTATCAGATTCCAGAGTTGTTTAATAACTACTTAACAGGCAATACAAGCATACGTTTACTCAGAGAAAACGCTACATCTTGGTACAAAAAAATAGTTTCCTTTAAAACACCGATTATGTGCCTCTGAAACTACTACATGTTAACTGTGGTCCTGGTGTTGCCACTACCAACTCATGCAAGTAACTCTTCTTAAGGCACAGAAGTGCAAGTAAATACGTAGTGCTAATTTGTGTTCTCTCATTTTTTCCCTGCATAAACGTAAAAAATCAAATTTGTAAGTGGTCACATTCTTTTAACATCATTTCCCAAACAAATAATGTTATACAAACATTATATTGTTTTCTTACTGAAGGCAAGTCTTTCAGCAACACAAGTCAATCATATTCATCAAAAACAATGAACCACAAATATGCATTTTGGTTATGGTAATTCTTGACCTTTTTCACATAGAAAAAATGCTGTTAATCTCTAAGTCACTGGTCCTTCCTTCAGGAAGGAGAGTGCTAATGTGAAAAGTACATGCCAATGATTCGTCTCCAGGATATTTTTCTTGACTATCACAAGTCCAAAAAAGATCAACTGCGAGACACAGCAGCTCAACCAATAAACAATAACTTATATTTCCAAAGCAGACAATTCTAAATTAAAAAAGAAACCAAAAAACTCTGTTAAGTATTATTAATTAGTTTTCATATTTGGCAAAGGAACTTATTCAAAATTTAAAAATCAAGTCAGTTATGGAGCTGATGCCAACAAAAGTCTCTAACTTCCAGTTCTGAGTCCTGAGCACCAGATCATTGCAACAACTCTCTCCATCCTGATCACCTTTTATCTTTTTCCTTCTAATCTCCTGAAAAAGCACGAAGCCAAATTTTACTCCCCTCCTACCCCATCAGGCCACACTCATGTCCTCCCCAGACCCTTTTTCCTCTCTCCCCTGCCACACCTGAGGAGCCAACTTAAGTCTTTACTTTCTCCATCACCTACAACAACCAATTTTATGAAAACGAGGACCCCCAGGATTTTGTCATGAAAAAACAATAAAGCCGTTTTAAAAGTTTTAACAAGTTATCTAGGATTTGGGTGCCTAGCAGAACAGTTAGCCAGGTCCCAGCTCTTTTCTCCTCCGTGTAGCTTCGAGATCAAAGCCTAACAAAGGCACCGCAGATCTCTCTGCCGGTCTCCGTCTCTGTCCCCTCACCGGGGAGGCCCACGAGAGAAACCGCCACAACTTCACACCTCCGCTGTCACGCTGAGCGTTCCCTACCCGGCGGAGCCGACAGTCCGCCTGCGACAAGGCCCCGGGGCTCAGCTCCCGGCCCCCCCGCCCGGCGGAGGCACAACCCTACAACCGACCGGCTGACGCGACCTCCGGGACACGGTTAGGGAGAGCAGGAGGGACATCAACCGGCCGCACACCCCCCCCCCCTCCCCGGCCATCTCGCCCTTCCCACCCCTCGACGCGGCCTGTTCCCTGTTCCGGCCCCGTACCGTACCGTCGCAAAAGACGTCCCCGGCCGCGAAGCTCAGCCCCGCGCCCCCATCGCCCGCGGGGGTGGCACGGCCTGCGGAGGGCGCCGGGAGGAGGCCGGCAGCAGGGCCCCCCGCACACGCACCAGCCGCCAGGGCCCGCTCTGACCCCGGCACTCCCCACCACCCCGCAACCCGATTGGCGCAAACCGACCCCCGCCTCCCCGCCACTCGCGGCACGCTTTGTTCCTGACGAGGCGCGATTGGCTGTCGGCGGCTGCCACCCCGCCCCCCCGGCGGCGGCGCCGCTCTGCATGCCGGGAGTTGCAGTTCGCAGAGGGCCGCAGGCCCCGCCCGGGAGGACGCGACGAGGGACACATGGTCCCGTAGTTTGTTGGGTTTTTTTAAGTAACTTTTTTTCCATAGATGGTCACCACCGGAACGTGAATTTACTGCTCGTGTACAGAGCACTGTAACATAAGGTACTGTAAAACACACCTCATCCTGCATGGAGACGCAATACCTACCCCCATTTTGAAACCCGACCCGGACTAAACTTGCTTTAATACAAGCAGATCTTCATCCTCTGTGAAGGCCTGGGTTCCTCCCCGCCCCCCGTCCCCAAGCTGCAAAGTCTCTCATTTTCACACTCCTCTGCTCCGCTCACCCAGGCTGAACCTTTTGAGTTTTGAAACGTCTGAGCAGAGTTTCCAGGACAGCTTTTACAGTTGGAAACGACTCCTCGCTAACCCTTACACCCAGATTCCGCGCGGGGAAGCTTCTTCCCGCGCCCCTTTCCCGCACCTTGTAACGGGACAACAGCCGACGCCAGCCACAGAGCCACCGGCGGTGCTGCAGCCGACAGCCGCAAGCCGCAGCGCCGTCAGCTAGCGACGGCCGTCGGGCAGCGCCGTGAGATATCCTCGGCCAGGCCCCGAGCGCTCCCGACACCGGCAATTCCCGCACTCCCGCGAAGTGGCACGCTACTACCAGGTCGGTAACGACCGGGTAGGGCCGCGGCCGTTCCCGGCGGCCCCAGCGCCCGCGGGAGCCGTGCTAAGAGGCCCCACAAGCGCGGCCGGGACCGAATCCCCCACCACACCCCCTCCCCCTCCGCCCCCGCCACCGAGGAACCGTAGTCATTCCCCCCCACCCGCCGGGGCCACATCTTATTGGAAGGGGCCGGTCACGTGTCCTAGCGGTCACAGAGGGTGCGGGCGGTTTCACCCGCCTCCTCCGGGCCCAGTGCCTGCCGGGTAGGTCGCCGCACCGGCAGGCTGGCGGAGGGCACTCGACGTCCCGCCTCCCGCGGGCGCGGCGACTATTGGTCGGGCTGGCGCCGGGGCGGGCGCGGATTGGCTGCGGGGGCGCGGGGGGGGAGCGGGGGGTCGCGAGCCTCGGTGGAAGAAGCGGGTGAGGGAGCGCGGCGGTGGCGGACGGTGGGCGAGGCGAGGCGAGGGCGGTGGGGCGGGTGGCGGCCCGTGGGCCTCCCCTCTCTTCCTGCGGCAGCCCGGGTTGGGGGCGGTGCGCGAAGGGGAGCGCGACCTGGGCCCGGAGGCTGCCGCGCTTAGCACGCATGTCCTCCTTTGCTGCGGGCCGCTGCCGCCGCTGGGCAGGGCAGCGCTCGCTCAGCTCCTCCGGCTCAGGCGGGGCCCGCTCAGAACGGGGGCCCTGTGCGTATGGGGGGGGACGGCGTTGAGGGGGTGTTCTCCTGTGGGGTCTGCCCTCGGGAGCTCCCAAGTCGGCGCCGAGGGGAGGTAGGGGTGCTGCCCGACTGGGAGTGGGTAGAGGCCGCTCAGGGCGGCCCCGCTCATGGCTGCTGTCCCCGGAGAGGGCGGCGGGATGGAGCCGCCGCCTCCCGCTGTGAGCGTGGCAGCGCCGAGGGCCGATCCTGGGCAGGACAGGGCAGGTGCCGGGCAAGCAACGGCCTTGCGAAGGTGCCGTCCTTGCGCCGCCTTCCCAGAGGAGCAGAGCAGAGCAGCGTGGAAGCGGCCCGGGGTGTTGGGGTCGAAGCTGTCGTTTCTGCAGGCAGGCAGACCGAAACTGAAACCTTCTTACGTTGCTGTGATGGGAGTGACGGGTCATGGGAAATCATATAAATAAAAGATAATTTGGAGGTAATCTGGAGAAGTTGGAGGGAAGTTTTTTAAGGCGGCTTTAAAATACAGAGGTAGCTTATAGAGGGCAAAGGAGCCGAGCCTCAAGGGGTCTGGTGCTTATTTTCCTTTTCTGCAACTTATGATGCTTACTTTGTATACCTTTAGTGATACTGCTGCTGGGCTCAGGTTCTTCTGCGATTTTGATAAATAAGTAACTTGCTAGGTGCTTGTTTTTATTTTGTTTAACAAGCTGTCGAAAATCCTTGACATTCCAAATACTGAGCATGAGTAAGGTTTGAATGCTGGCATCAACCGTAGTGCATTGATCTTTGTCTGATAGCGTCAGCAAGACTTCATTAATATTTACATGCTGTCCTCAGACAGCCATAGTCCTCTGTAGCTCCTGTGAAGACAAGAGTTACAAAGACTAAATGAAAAGGATATAATTGTGTCTTCTAATACCCACTGCTTTTTACCTAGGAGATAAAGAAAAAAGAAGGGGGTTCTCTGCACATCAGCTCTAAAGCTTCCAGTTAACTGTTGCTGAATCCAAATAATTTTCTCCACAGAGGTCACTAGCTGAAATGTGATTGCTGCATGTAGAACTCAACGTTGTTACAAAGAGAGATTTGGGGGGGTGGGGGGTGGAATCTGAACATTTTAAATGATGTTTCAGACAAACACACCATTCTGTTAATAAAATTTGGATACTCTTGTTTGTCAAAGGTCTAGCAGAAGGACTGCCATTCACAGCAATGACTAGGGAGGTTTGTATGTCTGGCAGGAAAATGTAGGTGTATGGTTATGTCTGTATAGTATAATACTGTATGGCTTAGAGATGCTGAAAGGTTTCACTTACCGCTCCATGGTATCATATTCCGCTGTGTAGGTATAATCTCTGCTAAGCAAAGGTTTTTGGTTAAACTAGTGTTGAAATATGGACTTTTTTGTCTCCATTCTTAGTTAGCAAGATATGGTGACACAGGTAAGATATGATAAATACGGTTTTACACTTTGAGGTATATATGATTGGCCTATACTTTTAAGAAAACTTTAGCAACTTCTATTGCAAGTATGTATTATTTTCAATTCTTGCTTTAGATTTCATGCTGATATTAGCTTAGGTAAGCCCTTGATTGTCTGTAGTATTCATTGTCTTTTATCCCTCTTTGGGTGTCTTTCCAAACAGGTGTTTCTGAAAGTAGCATGGTGCTTCATTATTTGTGGCTTCCAAGCCAAAAGCCAAACCTCTGTATTTGGCTGTGTGATCTCTGCCAAATACTTACATTACTTATAACTGGTCTTTGTAGATTTAGGAGAGGGTCTAGTCCTTTATCAGAAGATTCTCCCTGCCTGTTTGGCTTGCTGTCGCTGTGATAGTTTTTTGTTGGCTTTATCTTTCTTTATTATTTCTTTAATATGTTTCCTTATGGATATAATTTCATGATATGAGCTTGGGTCATGTGTCAGTCTTAAAGACTCCGAAGACATGTGTGCCCTAGTTCCCTGCTAAAATAAGGAGGAACCTGCTCTTTTTGTGTGTGATTTTTTGATGTGGTTAGTATTCCTTTGAAACGACCTTTCTTTGAAAATTTTGTACTTATTTATCTTATATATACCCTTTCAATTTAGAGACTAGGCCTTTCATTTTTCAGATTGCATGCATTTGCTTATTCTTTGTTAAGGCTAATTTGCTGCATCAAGCCCATTAAGTCATTCTCTTTTCATTTTTGTGCGGGTCTTACATGAATGAGAGAAAGTTCCTTGAGAAAAATATGAATGTTATTTCTTTTTAAGAGCAAGAACTCATAATTTGGAAGGGACTTGGACGGATACAGCATTGGAAGATACACATAGAACAATTTCAATTTGAAAGCAGTTGCATCTGATTTTTCTTTCTTTTCATCTTTTGTGTGTAGGACTTAATAGAAAGCCTGGCAAAGGGCTCCATTTCATATTTACTGAGTGGTATGCTTTATGTAGCCTTTATATTTATTTAATGAACATTTTGTAATATAGAAGTATTTATTATCTCTCAGCTTTGTAGGCTGATATTTGATATGACAGTATTGAGTGAAACACGCAGAAGTGCTTGGGAAAAGCAGAGGCAAAAGAGAGTTCAAGGAGGCTAAAGTGAGAATCCTGACACTCAGAAATGCAGACCTCCTCATTTCTGAACCAGGGAATTCCTGCAGGTTTCCATGTCAGAAAAAGTTCTTCAGCATTGCTAATTTCTGTGTAAGCAGAGTTTTATAAATGAAGAACCCATGAAATTCCAACCCCCACATGCTTTATGCAGTGAAATGTAATTCTTTGTGTTACTGCTCTTCTAACTTCTTTTGGTAATCTTGCCTATGATTACTGCTTATTGTTGTAGTTGTTTTGCTTAAGCATAGGAGAAGGACCATGTTTTATAGCAATATTACTATCACTATCAGTTTGTTGTAGTAATTGAGCTGTGGAAATTTTAGAGGAATTAAGATACTATTTTTAGTTTAGGTAGCATAAAGAAGATAGAGGATAAATAAAACATCAATATTTTAAGAGATGTTATTCTAGCTTACTAAAAGCAATAAACATGTAACTCATGCTTCTGAAATTGGCATGTATACAGAGCACAAGAGAAAAAATTGCTAATGTTTTCATTCTTGCTGTCCAGCAGTTTCTTTTGGAATGAACCCTTTCTGTTCTTGGCACATAAAATAATTGTGAAATAACTGAGATGTATGAAGAAAGGTATAATGCAATATAGTCTGGAAGAAATGAGTATCAAGTTTGGGGATAATTCTGGAAAACTAATAGATCTCATAAAAGTATCAAGCTGATATGCTTAGAAGCATTTTCCTTTTAGATCTCCTTTTAGATAACAAATTAGCTGGAGGTTGTTAAAACACGGTGGTTTTCCTTAGTGCCAGGAACTAAGGAAACTAATCCGGGAACAGGTTAGTACTCTGCACTCTTACAGATTGACTTTGGTCAAAAGCAGAGAACAGATCATTGACAAGAGCAAGGAGCTGATGACCCCAGTCTTAGGTACTTTAAGTATTTAGGCTACAGAAGAAACAATGATTTAAAATGTGAACTATAAATAATCATTTTACTGAGGTAGTTGTTTTGTTGAATGAAAGCTCTTTTGTGTTCAGTCATGGAAGTCTTGGAACCTGGAATTATAAAAGGTCACCTGAATGTTTTAGGGCAGGGTGAGTGTTTTGGACTATTCCCAATGCTCTGTGCCGTCACGCTCCTTCTTTTATTCCTGGGTCTTTTGGATCTCATTGAACAAGTTTCTAAAAGTAATTACTAATATTTCAGAAATTGTTTTGGCTAATTTCTGAGCTGTTCAAGGTGAATTTCATTAGACACTGTTGTCCTGGATGCTTATAACTTTTCAGAGTTGTCTATAATCCGTTCTAACATCTGTCTCTGTCTTTTCTACCATCTTCAAGTGAAAACCCAGAATATACTGACTACCTGTATCGGTCTTTTCTTTCCTTTCCTGTTACATTGTGGCTGTATCTCTTGTCTCCTGCTTACTCCTAATACACGTGTAGCATTTTTTTATCCCTGTAAGCTGAAACCCTTTTTGTACCTTAGACTTTTTTAACTTGCTACTTTGTATTTATACTATACTGTCATCCTATTATTATGCTACTTTTTTTTCTGCATCTGCTTTTGTGCCTTTAATTGGTTGGTTATCTCATCAGTTTTTGTGTCATTCCTTTACCTCTTTGCCTCAGTTTCTTGAGTTCATGGAAACTTTCTAGTCCTGCTCTGATGTCCTCAGAGGAAGTTCTAACACTCTCTTTTTGCTTCTGTCCAAATCGTCTCTGTTATTAAAGACTCAGTCCTCCCAGTTGATCAGAAACAAAGTAATACCCTTTTTTTCACTTCCTGAAACAAAACATGACTCTGACTGCCTCTGGGGATTTTTAAACTAATGACCTGACTATCTGTTGAAAGAGCAATGTATCAGGATAGAGTCATCCCTTTATAGTCCTATCACTTGCCTTTACTAGCCAGCCCTGTCCTTGCAATTGCTCAGCAATACAGTCTCTACCTTTTTTTCTCCTTTGTTTGAATGTCTTGACATGGCTTCTGTTTTTCTTCTCTTTGATTTCCACACTACATGTTCAACAAGTCTGAACTTTGGAATGAGGCAGAGTGCATCACATGTAGCACAGTTTTGGGACAGGTTTCCCCTTCTAAAGGAGCATTCCTGTGTTTTTTATGTCACTGCCTGTCTACAGTGCCAGACATGATGCCAAATCTAATACGGGGCATATAGAAAGACTTGTATTGTTCCTGTTTTAAAAACAGAGCAGGTGCAATGTGATCAAAGATCCATACACTCCGTGTACGGTAGCTGGTCTAAAGGAAGAGTAACAGATGCCTAAAGGAAGAATAGATCAAGTAGATGGTAATGCTTTCCTAATAGACTTTTCCAGCTTTCCATAAAGAAGCCCATGACTTATTTATTATGTACGACTGTAGCTTATATTCATGGCTGTTTGGTAAGTAGCCCATTATTGTTCCCTGTTGTTTTTCTTAAAACAATTGCAGTTTCCATTCTGCTCTTGTAGTGGTTGGTTCACTTTTTTTTTTTTTTTTTAATAACTTTTATCTTACATTTTCATTAGTCCTCCTTTAGCTGACAGATTAGTAATTTCTTCCTTGTTTATTCAGAAACAAAAGAAAATGCTGTTAGGAAATGTCTACTTTCCGTGGTGATGAGAAACTAATACCAGCTTTTTTTTTTTTTTTAAGCCTGTCTAAAAAAAGATGACTGTAGACTTGCACTATTCCTGCCAAGTTTCCACAAGAAGCAGGTTATTACTAAGGAACTGTAAACTGTTGAAAAAAAACATTTCTAATGGAAACAGTGATGGTTTAACTGTAATGCTTGTGGGCACTTCCAAACAGCATAGCTTTTCCATCTCCTGACTTTCAAACTTCCTAAGTAGCAGTTCCTTGCTGGGACATTGCTTTAGTCGTTACTCTGTGTATATATCTATATATATATATAGTGGCTTCAGCAACACTGTTGTTCATACTACAAATATGTTGCTCAGAGTGGTTCAACAGAGTGTTGTTTCTAGCCTGATACACAAAACAAATGTAAACCTAAATCTATGGCTTCCTTTTTGGTTTTGGTGGCATACAGTTCTCTGTGGCGTCCAAGTTATGACTGGTGTAGAACACAGTTAAAGAAAAACACTATTTTCACTAGAGGAGCAATAAAAACCATCTTGATTTAAGTGAATAGTAGTACATATAAATAGACGGGATTTGAAATCTGTCCAACTTTATAAATCACTTGAATTTTTTCAGGTCTCACATCTATGCTATTTTCTGTCATTTTCTTGCATTAGTCATTTTTCCGTGTTCCCTTTCTCTTCTCAGTTGTGGGAAAAAGGAAGGAGCAACAAAGCTGTCAGAGAATGTGAGTGAAGAGAGGTGATCAGCTTTCTGTAGTTTGTTCCTGCATAGAAATGAGCTTTAGATAGGAGTATGGCCCTTTAATCTTAGTGCTAGTCCCCAGCTGCAGGCATTCCATAAGGTTTGGTGCTCACTTAGAGTTGCTGTAACACCATCATCTGTACAAGCTCAAGTGAGCAATCATTTCCCCAGCTTTTTAATTGTTAACTCTGCAACAGCTTTGATTTCTTAAAATGACACTACTAAAAAAAAATCTTTGTCACCTGTATTAAGTAAATGCCTTCTGAATGCCTGAGGTCTGCAGTACTAGGAATTGTTGTCACCTAACATGTCTTGTTTTCAGTAACTGTTTCTAAAGCTTTGTTTTTTTAGGAATACATGTAGCAGTTTACTTCTGTGTATGTTCCACAACATGCATCTAAAATTCTTATGTTTCTCATTTCAGAAGTACTATGGAACCCCTGCAGCCCTGTAGGTTTGGAAGGCTGAAATCCAAGTTTGGAAAGGCTTTTTCTGTTCCAGATGATTTGCTGGCTTAAGCGCTTAATTAGGATGGCTTTTGAACAAGTTGGATTAAACATGGAATCAGTAAGTGTTTCAAACTTGCTTCATGTTTTCAGAAAATCAGGTATAGAAAGTACTTCATGTAAAATACCATGCAGTTCCTTGTAGCTCTAATAACAAACGGTTTACTTTTTAAACATTGCATTTCATGCTGGACTTCTATGTGTGTTGTGAAGCTGAAGGAAAATTTTTAACAGTGATGTTAATCCTTAAATAATCTTCTTTCTTTGCTCTTACCTTGGAGTTATGAAAAGCCCCATGAAACTGAGATGATGATAACTCTGCTATATTTACCTCTCCTGAAAGTGTTACAGTACACGAAAGCAGCATGGCTGTGTTCTTTACTGGGGAAACAGGAATGTGCATGCATAGCTCTCCTCTTGGAGGAAAGTGTGTATATAGAGTTTTCTTTGAATGCTTAGCGCAGAGAGAGAGAGAGAGAGAGATCTGCTGCACATCAATTGCTTTGTCACTGGGACCTTTAGGAAGCTATTTTGAGTACAAGTATTGACCTCAGTGTGTTAATCCCAGTAAGGTGTTTCTTGGAAATATTTTAATGATTTAACAGTGGGGAAATCCTTAACAGCTATGTGCAGTACTTAGAAGGGCAGTTATTACTCTGTATTATTGTGGTAGAACCTTTTATTAATCTTGGGAATCTATGGAGAGAAAAATGTTTATACATTGTAAATTAAAATTACCAATAAGAATCTGTATTGTAGAGTTTTATTCAAACTTTAATCTGAGATGTCATGCAATGTAACTTCGAAAATTCAAAGTACGAGAATATGCTGGACTACCATGCGTGTTGCTGTGGTCATTGTCAGTAACATTTTTCAGCCTAAATAGTGGGGGTGGAACAAGTTTTTAATCTGTTTCTCCCCATTCTCTACTTATATCAAGCTTCTGATAATGCAATTACATTTCCAAATGTCACCTGTTCGGGACAACAGCAAAACACTGATGCAATAAGGGCGTATGGCTAAGTAATATTTTGCAGACTTGCTCTGCCAGTGCTTCAAGTCAACAAGAAGTTGTGTGAACTTGGGTACAGCAGTGCTGAGACTTACTAGCTCAGCTGAGCAGTGCGCTGACTTTATTTGCATACCTTATGGCACAGCTTGCATGCAGTTTTTTGAAAATACTGTCCTGGCATATCTCAGATATGTTACCAAAACTGAGTCATTAAATTTTTGGTGCACCAAACCATTGTTGTTGAACAACCCCAAGGGAATTTGGGCACCAGATATTTTTTAGGATCTGGATGCTAGTCAACATCTTGTCTGTGGTCTGAGCAATCTCTAAACAAGTTTTGTCGCTTGTTTAAAATGCACTGCACTTACGTTGGTAATACAGCATGTAGTCTAGGCTCTTTTGCTGTTGTGGAAGTTAGTTAAGCCTTTCCTTGACTAGTATAATTTTTTCCAATGCAACATAGCTTTGAGGCTATCACCAACAGTTCTCCTTCTAACATCAGAATCTGTTGTGATTAGTGAGGCTGTATTACTGCGGTACTGTTTGTCACTGACTTTTTCTCAAAGGCTACTGATCTACCTGCTGTTTGCTCAGACATACAGACAAACAGTAGTTCCAAATGTGAGGTCTTTGAGGCATCCAAAATGCAGAATCAATGGAGTACTCTGCATTGAAAAAAACTGTGTTCAAATGTAGCGTCATATTAAGCAAGAAGATGTAGGTTTCATAGAATGGAAAAAATAGGTCTGAGTGGATTAATGGCAGAGTTGCAGCTCTCGTGTGGGGATCTAGCATAGCATATTTGCAGTGCACATTTATTTCGTCAAAATTTATACATTCCAATAAAGCCAGAGGAAGGGAAGATACTTGTTTAGAAATAGGCAAAACGTTTGTGTGAGGTTTCTGAGACAACATAATCTGGGGATAAATACCATGGAGCATAAATTTTTCTTTTTAATAGAACCTTCAAAATTTAAGAGTAGTGATCTTTGCTTAGTATATAAAGAAGTTACTCGGCTGTGTGTTGTGAAACTCCCGCAGCTGCATTACACTAATCACGCAGGCAATATTGCCACGCCAGATGAGGGGTGTTTCAATATTAATAGCCTGGATTTTATGTAAGTTTTCTTTGGGCAACCTTCTAACAGGATGTTGAGTTTGCTTGAAGCTATGAGCCTTTAAAAACTAAGGTCTGAGCAGTAAATTCTTATCCACAGCCATAAGTAAACACTGGCCAAGTTTTTTAAATTACTATACAGCATTCTATTTGTTTACTAACAATGTACTCTGTGTTAGTCTTCCCATTATTCTTTTTCTTCTTTGCATTGTTTTTGTTGCCTTTCCCTGTGCTGAAATCTTTCCTACTTCTCTCTGTTTTGTTTTGGGTTTTTTTGCTTCTGTTCTGGCCCATTTTGTAATATTCTCCTAGGATTAAAGTCTCATTTTATTTCATACAGCTATGATAAATAGTAGAGCAAACATTCCCACCATTAAGTACAACAAAAGAAAGCAAATTCAATCCCTGTTGAAATAACGTAGAAGAAATGGGAATTGCAGTAGAAACAGTTCCGATGAAGCCAGGTGTATTGAGGTGCTGTAGGCAGTTTTCTTCAGGTGAATGTATTTTTTTGGGGGGGGGGGGGACGACAAAGTTTCATTCTTATATATTTATTTTCCCCCTTTTCTTTGCTTATTAATTTCACAGTTACATTTTCATGCTTATGCTAGCTTATAGTTATTTTTATTAAGACTGGTAGACACTATTCCTGTGTTAGAAAAGCTCTTAGTTAAAAAAGAAAAAGGATATTTTGGGAAATGTAGAATTACATAGCTTATATATTACATAACAAACTGAATTTTTCATGATTGAGTGGCTTTTCTTGAAACCCCTTAAAAAGAGGTGTCTGACCCAATGCACATTCTTTATTGTCTTGAAAATGGACAAATTATGCTTTTGAAAATGCTTCCAGCTCTTGAATCTTTCTGTGTTACCGGATTTGTTGCTTTGAATTTAAATTTAATGCAAAGGCTGTCTTGAACTTAAACAGCCATAGCTATATTGTAATGACAAAAACAAATTTTGTGCCAATTCAGGTATAGAATGCAAGGAGTTCACTGATACAAATTTCAGTGTATATATATTATACTCTATTCTAGCATGAAAGAAATAATTTTAAATACATTTAGAACAAGCATAGTATGGAAGGATAAGGGAAAATTATTCCAATATGATATAAAAATCACTTAACCTAACAACTGGCTTCTTTTTCCTTCCCATCTAGGTGCTTTGGTCAAGCAAGCCTTATGGTTCATCTCGAAGTATTGTAAGAAAAATTGGTACTAACCTCTCTCTTATACAGTGTCCAAGAGTTCAGTTTCAGGTAGGTGTTCTCAAGTTTAGAATACGTTTCACTATACTGATAAAGGGATTTGCTCTTGCATCAAAAGATGTTAAGCAAATATGCAGTTCATTTAAATAAATGACTAGAGGGTTTGTAAGAGCGTAATAGGGTAAAGTGGGCACATAGGAGAATTAGCTTACTTCACTTCTTCCCACTTCCAGTTCAGATTTTTTCCAAATACACGGATTCTTCAGCTTCTGTACTGCCTAAAACCTGAATCCATGTTGCTGTAACACACATAATGAAACTTGAAACAAATTTTTTTCCTAAGGAAACTGGAACTTCTAAAATGAGGCAGTACAGTATTAAAAAGTTATTCTTGGGAAAAAATGTATTCATAAAAGAGAAAAATGTTTGAAACTTACTTCTATAAACAGTATTTATAAGCTAGGCTTAAGAGGCATGTAAAGATGAACAAAGTTAGTTAAAAATATTTGGGAAAATAAACAACTTTATCAGAGAGTAAAAAAAAAATAGTAACAAGATAACATGAGTACCCTGGGGTTTATTTGTTTTAAATACAAGGCTAGCACGGTATAGGTGAAAGGGGAACATCAGTTCTGTGCAGCTTTCTGACTTGTTTGCTTTCAACTTCAACTGCGTATAGTAGGAGGGTAAAGAGTGAGGGTAAAAGCTTAAGGAGGATAAACCCCTTGCTTTTTATAACAAGTCTTTCAGGAACAGATGGGAAAATGGAAGCTGTTACACATAATCTCTTCAACTTTTGTGTGTTAGGGATAGGGGGGGTGGGTGTAGAATTGGAGAAATTTAGTGTCTGAAAGTCAAGCTGAGAGAGGAATGTTTCTTGGGCTGAGCAAGGGTGGGGGACATGAATGGTGGGAGTCATCACCCACACTAAGGCAATTTCTACACAGCTATATTTTTCACTGTTTAAATTAATTTCTTTACCCTATATGAAATGTATGAACAATATTTAGACTTGAAATTGTAGTAGCAAAATCAGATAGTTCAGAATACCGTAGAAGCCTTTTTGGTGTGATGGTAAAAGCCATGCTAACATTTTGCTCTCTTAAATAATTACATTGAGAAATGAGGGGGACAGACATCTCCCACTACTAGTGGCTTGGTGAAACTTAAAAAAAAAATACATGTACATTGTGGGGTGGGGATTTGTGCAGGTGAGAAGGACAACAAAATGACATACTGGATTTAAACTGTTGGATATATAATTAATAGTAGTTATGCCAGCAATAAGGCTCCGTGTGTCTCAGGTGTGAAAGGAAGTCCTCCTATGATGTGTCTCATGTTCTGTACTGTAAAGGCCATACAAGGGAAGATGATGCTCATTTGCAGATAGTTAGCCAAATACTGCCTTCTCTTCATATGGTACATAAAAGAAGACATTTCTGGTTTATGTTCTTGCAAAGAGCTGTAAGATACATCTGGGGAATCTGTTCCTGAATATTTTTAGTGTTAAAATAAAAATATGTGTATGTCTTTGTCCGAATTCTGTGTTAGAATAAATAAAATATTTGCCTTTTTTTCCTCTTAAAGAGACAGTCAGCTTTTTGTAGATTTTTATGCACACTATAAATATTCATCTTCTATTAGGTGAAAGGATCATAAAAATAGAAGTACAATTGTCAGAGTTGGTACAATTAAAAATATGAATTTCAAAATTTGAGCCTTGAAACATTAAAATTTATGTGTTTTATGTAGGCTTTAAACTATTTTAATATGTAAACTGCTGAACACGTAAAAGTGTGATGCTAACATCTGTTTTTTATGTCTTTATCTCAGCGTTAAGATTCTGTAGTGAAGTTCAATACTGGTCTCAATCATTTTTAATGCTTTTGCAACTGACGCTTTCCTTTAGCTGTCTCTTCCTCTTTCTTTCTTGCCAGCTTTAGCTATATTACGAAAGGACCATGCACTGAACCTTGCTGTAAGTCACTTTATTTAAAAAACAAAACAAACCTTACTTGCCTCATCTAAGGGTGCATGTATATCCATCAGTGTTTCTAACTTTATCTAAGAGCAACAAGCTTTCCACAGGCCTTCATTTTCCTTATGATAAATGGGTAAGAGATACTGAAAGACTGTCTCTTATGTTTATTCTTTCTTCTCTTCTAGCATGCTTTTGTTCAGCTAGTCTGAAAAAAATAGTAGCCTAACATTTTGATTTTTGAGGTCTACTGGCTGTTGTAGTATTTGTATGGATCTTGCCATAGTCAACTTTTTAAATTAATTGCTAAATGCTGTTTATGTATTCAGTAAGTGGTGGCAGAGCTTACTTATATAGTCTATACGGCATGAACAAATGAAAATGGTTCATATAGTTCTTTTGTATGTCATATTTTTTAGGTTTATCTGTAGTCTTTAGGAGAAAATAAAGTTAAACTTACCAGTATAGCCTAGGTAGATTCAACCAAACCTACAGTACTGTCTCTCAAGGTAGTACCCTTCAGCTACAGCATCTCTGTTCTAGTCCCATGCTTCTCCTCTTTGTCTGATGTCTGATGGAAACCTGCAACTCAGTAGAAGTCTCCTAAGGAATTGGTGCGCATGTAGCAAACATCAAAATTTACTGGGCTAATTTAAAAAATCATAGCAAGTTTGTCTTACTTGAAGAAGTATTTCCAAATGTTTAATATCTAACTGTATTAGTAATTTGAAATTAGAGTTTTTATTCTGTCTTTAAATGTATAAAAATGTGTTCCACTTTCCACTTCCTGGAGCAAACAAAAAGTATGGATCCTGCTTATGACACTTTTTTAAGCTGTGTTTCCGTAGTGTAGTTGTCATCACATTTGCCTGACACGCGAAAAGTCCCCGATTCGAAACCGGGCAGAAACACTGTTAGGGCTGACTCTTTGAGAGTTGGACTCTGATTATTTATGGGTCCCTTCCAACTTGAGATGTTCAAAAATTTGTGGAGTATAATGGGTCTGAAACCCATAGGTGTGCCGTGTGCGTGCAGTGTACATACACACTAAAATAGGCAAAAAGGCCTGTGGAGGAAGAAGCGGGGGAAGCAACTACATAGTTTCCCGAGAAAGAACAGCAGGCTACTTTCAGTGTTTCATTCAGTTCCTGCCATCCAGTGGATTTGGGCCTCTGTTTTCAGCTCTCTCTTCTCCATTTCAGGTGCTGGCAGAACAGTTGTCCAAGTTTCCTTCAGCTGAGATTGGCTGGAGAAATAGGGTGCTCACAGAGTTGTTTAAGCATCATTCTACAGACAGGCGAAGGTTTTAAGAAATGGGTGTTGGCTTTTAACCTTTAAATTAAAGTAAAAATCTTGCATTAACTTGAAATTCAAAATCCACTGCTGTGGAAGGCCTTGTTGTTTTTAGGAGTAGAGAAAAGAAACATCTGTATATGGGGTAACAAGCAGATTCTGTTTACATATAAATACAAATAAAAAAGTAAGAAGAAACTTGCATCACAGTGTAACAGAAGGCTTGCTACTAAATGTTGGATTAGAAGTTATTTATCTCACAGTGCAGGAAGTCTGGCAGTGGTAAATGCATTCCTTACTGTTGATTTATAAAATTATTTTTGATGCAAGTATGTATAGTGCCTTTATTTAAATGTGGCTTCAATCTTTTCATGATAATAGTGCCTCATGTGGCCATTACCATCAGGAAAATCTGTATCACCTGCAAGAAGTGGCTAAGGTATTACAGATTTTTTAAATTGCCATTAACACTAATACAGATGCTGTGGTTATGAAAATTTCTTTTTATTTTAAAAAAAGAAAAAAGCCAAGGAAACTTCAAACAATGAAAATCCTAACATGCAATATAGTATTCTCTAGACTATTTTAAAGAGAGGCAGACTGAGATGGTATTAGGCACAACTGTTAATGTGATAAACATATTACCATCTGTGCTGATGCTACCTGGAAAAAACCCTGTTGTTTCCAAATGATCTGATGGTGCCAATACACACTCCTGGGAGCTGTGATAAAGGCTCACATACAAGTTGTGAGAGTGTGAGGTGAAGATGACTAGTCTCAATTTCCAAAGCTGTTTTTAACAACTCCTGGGGAAAAAACAACCCGAAACCCACAACTTCTATCTTCCTGGGACTTGTGTATCAAAGGCTATAACTAAAATATCTGTGGGTGTTCTTCAGAAATGGTTTCACCTCATCCAGACGACAGTCCTACTGTGATAGGTCTGCTACCAATTCAGGCTATTGCTAACATGTCATAGTTGCTGCTACATAATAGTTTCCTCTTACAGAGGTGAGTTGCCTGAAAATTGACCTAAGTGCTAACAGGCTGGATCCAAGCTGTCTTCACAGACTGTTAAATGCTACCACCATCTTTGTCAGTATCACTAGCATCTTGGCCGCTACCAGCAGCAGGCAGCACTTAAACAGCTGCAACGACTCATGCAAATTTGGCCTGTGGATGGTATGTAATAGAAGCAAAAGGGGTAGCGTAGTTGCATTGGAGATAAGTAACTCGAGGTGACAGACTGAGCAGAAGAAATTACTGAAAGATGTTTCAGTAGCTTTTATCTGCTAAGATACTGAGCCCAGGCTGCTCAGTAGTCCAGTGACTGAGTACACATGCCTTTGCCTAACCCAGGGAAGCAGCCAGTATTTCAAAGTAGATTTGAAACCATTTTGTATAGTTGTGGCTATGGAGCATGTATTGATGGTCCAAACAGTTTTTCAGATCTTCGTTCAGGTCAGTTAACTGTAAATCTAAGAAAGGTTCCAGTCTCTGGAGCCTTGCTCACATTTAGCTTCAAACAGCTAAAAGCTAATGGCAGAACCATGCTGGAAAATGGTCAATTTGTTTGGCATGCTGTAAATAAGATTGTTAGCAAATAGTGTATTCTGTTATGATTGCATCCTACCTCTCACTCAGTCTTTGTGATACTGAGCTAGTAGAAATGGCTTTTTGCTTCCCTCCCACCCCCCTCCCCGTGTGATGTACACACCTTTATTCTTGTACAGAAATTCTGGAAGTTGTAGGGGAAGGGAAACACTTCAACAGAATTTCACTTTCAAAATAATACTAAATCTGAGCAAAAGACTTAAGAAGTACTAGTAGCCTTAATGTCTTTTTTTAACTATTGGTCATTAATATAATTTAAAAGCATATTATTTGAGTTAATATAGCAAACTACTTGAGAATGTCTGTTTGTTTGTCTTTAAGGTAACAATTTGCATTGGATTTTTAGTGTTCAGTAGTGTTGTGATAGTACATGTAGTTAGCTGCGAACCTCTGTAAACTGTTCAGCAGACTAAATTGAATAGTTTGAACCCAGTGAAATGGTTCTGGACCAAGCCCAGGACAGAAATAAGTATGCTAGGTCTACAGATGTGTTTCATGCACGTATGTGTTAATAGTTACATGTAGCCTCACTGAAAGTATTGGGTAAAATAACTGTGATTTGGGCTAGGAACAGTGACTCTAAAACCTTCAATCTTGTCTTTAAAATTTAGATTACTTCTCATGCCACAGAAGGAAACCATCCTAATCAAGTTAGAGAAGATGCAGTGGCCTCCTTTGCAGATGTGGGATGGGTTGCTCAAGAAGAAGGTGAAGTCTCTACAAGGCTCAGGTATGCTCCTCAAATCTTCTCTTTGAACTTCTGAACTGACAGGAAGAAACCTAGCTTCCCTCCAGTGAAATCTACTGTGCGTTGCAATTAATGGACAGCACTTGAATGCTGGGATAAGAAAGAGAGAAGAGTGATAGAAAAGGTAGGGTCTGGAAAAGAAGTAGTAGAGGTTAGACTAACAGGATTATGAATGAAAGACTGGTTTGAGAAGATAGAGTGGATTGACTTTATACAAGGAAGACTGGTTTTCATCTGCTTACTTATTGCAAAGAATTGCACGTGACAGCTTCAAGCAACCTTGTCCCTACAAAAATGTCTGCCGTGGTATGGTACAATTGCTAACGCTGATTCTCCAGTTCTCCTGAGATTTTCATTAATATGGGGTGGTATACTGTACAGCTTCCTAATTAGTAGCAATGGTCATCCTGACAATCCAGTAATTGGCACGTTGTTTTTCACCTTTCTGGTTAAGGCTCTGCAGTCTGCTAAAGGCAATTAAAAAATTATGGTTTATATTTCATCTTTAATCTTTATAATGAAAACTGGCAGGGAAGCATGTGAGCACCTGTGTCCAGAATGATGGGATGGGTACTGTTGTGTTGGACCAAGAGTACTACGTAGCACTATAACTGCGTGAAACAGGTTGGCTGAAGCAATGAAGTTCTCTATTCTAGCCTACCCCAGTTGCCGCTCAGACCAGCCAGAAACGAAGGTACAGTTCTGTAGCACAGAGGAAGTTTTTCTTCTAAACAAACTAACCTTCCAGAGAAAGGCACAGATTGCTGGCTTTGGAGATTACTGGAGGATACTGTTCTTAATTTGAAAGCACAAAATAGGTTAGTAATGACCTAGATGCCCTCCAACATGACTTGTCACAGTGAAGCTTTGCATAACAAACATTCTGGCACTGCCACATGAATTTCACAAACTCAGAGGGGAGTCACAGAAATCAACGCTTGTTTGGGAAACGCTATTTGTAAAGTGTCTTTGATGCAAAGGAAATTAACTGGCCAATACCACTTTTGTTTGCACAGAAACATTTTGTGTAAGGATTGACCTGTAAAGCTATTATGTTTAATGGAGACAACAGGGAGAATAGCTCTTTGGTGCTTCAAAGAACCTATTACAAAAGATGTAGGACTTGCATATTTGCTGAGACGTCTGCATGTGAAGGGGAGAAGGGGGACAGATGGATGTGGGATGGGACTAAAATAATCCCGCAGATACATAGTGACCTTAAGGCAAACAGCTTATAATGGAGCATGGTAAGTGAATTACTTAGCAAATACGAGTATTTCAATGTGCACCGTTTATTATGTCTGTACACAGTATTATGTAGTGGAGCTCGTATGCATTAGGTGTTTTCCAGGCATTTGAAATTCTCTGCTTCGACAAGATCACATAGGTGTTACTGTTAAATATATATTCGCTGTATAATTCAGTAAACAGTCTTGCAGACATAGGTTTTTTTTCTGTGAATACAGTTTTATAGAGGAAGCAACTAAATGACAAATCACTTTTCCCCTACCCCTAATCAGAGCAGTAGTGACAATTCATGCATAATATTTTTCCACAGTGTTAGATTCCAATCAAGACATTTCCTTAAAACACCATTACTGCTCTGAGCAGAAAATACCCTTTGTTGGTTACCTATTCTGCTCCTTTAAAGAGTTTCTTGAAGGCAGATTTTAAAGAGTAAAGTGACCACTGGTTCCTTCCACTGTATATAGGTAGAGCAGGGAGATGGCTGCTATGGGAAGCATCCTGTTCTCTTCTCAGCTTTAGTTGCTCTCTTCCTATCTAGATAAGAACACCTAAATTTTAACATCCTTGATAATATTCAATTCTGCTTGATCAAAATGCTGCAAGTTGTGCTGATGTTTTCTGTCGGCATTGTGGAAGACTCAAATGTGTATGTGATCATGGATTGAGGTGGTCAGAGCACAGGGCTTGTTCTAGCCTTGAATCTTGGCTCTTGCTGTAAGTCAGTCCAGCACAGCTGCAGATTTAACATGATGCGCATCCAGCGTAGCTTAACCCATGCATCTGGAGCGATGGGGCTCTTAAGCTGTATTAGTCTGGAGCTATTCTACACATTTTGAAAAGTCCTATCACTAGCCACTGTTCTCACTCTTATATTTGAATAAATAGACCTGCCTGAGAAGTTTTGAGATTCAAGTTAAGGAGGATTGAGGAGTTAAGTATGTGGTCATATTTTGCAGTTATAATGTTTATGATAATCTGTTGTCATTAATCCTTATCAATTCTACTTACAGAATCACAGAATAGTTTGGGTTGGAAGGGACCTTGAAAGGTCATCATCTAGTCCAACCCCCCTGCAGTGAGCAGGGACATCTTCAACTACATCAGGTTGCTCAGATACTTGAGATAAACTGTTTAAAAATGTCGGTGTCTTCAGTGAATATAACCTTTCTTAAGTGCTTATTTGACTGCAGATTCTCAGTAATGCCTCACTGTTTAACATAGCCTGAGGTTTGGTGGGTAATAAAGGCAGGCAACAGAGTTGCATGTTCTTGCTCTTGTGAGAAAGAGGAAGGAAGCTTATGGACTCTTTAAAACTGTGTGATGTTTTCTTCTCTACAGTTTTATTTATTGTGTTAGAAAGCTAGATAAAAGACCCTTTCCCATTTACTGATAAGCAGCCTCTGTGTCACTGAACTTTCACATACTCCATACTCCCAACGCTGCTAAAATGGAGGACTGTCCCTTCAGAAGTCCAAAAAGTACAAAAATACGCGGTGGAACTAAGAAACTCTCTGTTCTTCTTCAAGGGAATCAACTACAAGTGACTGTTTGCAGCCCATGGGGGAAAAATGGCAGCATTTGGGCAAAAAAAATTTAAATCTTAATTCCAACAAAAAATACAATAGGTATGAGGCAGAGAAATAGATTGGGGGTGAGGGGGAATGTATTCCTTTTTTTTCTTCTGAAATCAAGGATTCCACAAAAAGCTGGCATGGGGAAGAGAAGAAATACAGCTAGTGATGCAAACAGAAAGGATGTAAAGCTCTTATGTATTTTAAGGTATATAATGCGTTGGTGGAAGTTATTTGTGTAAAGACAATTCTGAAGTCAGGACTTCAACTTATATTCCTAGTTTGTATGTAACATTGCTTTAGCTTTTATCTATTACAAAGCCTTTACAAAAGGAATCTTGTGATACTTTTGTTACAGGTCAGAATTTTGGTCAAAACCAGCCCAGCCTTTTTCAGGTGAACTACATCATTCTGGAAAGTCCCTGTGCAGACAGATATCGTTACAAAACCCATTGGAAGAAGAACCAGTGTCCAGGAACACAGTGACAGCAAATGAAGAAGCTCTGCAGAAGATCAGTGCTCTAGAAAATGAGCTAGCCACTTTAAGAGCACAAATAGCCAAAATTGTCATCTTGCAAGAACAACAGAACCTGACAGCAGGTATTAAATTTGCTGTACTATTAGCACAAATTAGTTAATGAATTTGTCCCTTTTATAATCAAATAATGTACTAATTCATTTTTGTGAGATACTGCAACCCTGAACACTTCTCCATATTGTTTTGGTTAGTCTGGTAGACAGACGTAGCATACTAACCAAGGGACACGGAATAGGTCTTGAAGACAAAAGATCTGCCAGACTTTCTGTATTTTCTAGTATTCCAAAAGTCTTCATGTTTGTGTGAAAGTCTGCCAGAATTCTGAATCTGTGGATGAGTAAAGAAGTATTGAACAGCTTTCAGAGCAAACCTCATGATAAACACGATGGCTTAAATCAAACTAAAAGAATGTAACTTAATTACTAACACTTAAGTCTTCCCATCCAGTAATGAAATAGGCTCTCTGATACAATGAGGTAATCATACAAGATGCTAATGACACTTTTGGAATAGTAATATACATCTCAAGTTTATGAAATAATTAACAGAAAAGGAGATTAATTGTTTGCTGGAATCAGACACACTGTCCAGATGGAACCAAAAGTGGTGCACTGTTTCTGGTAGTAAACAGAATAATTCTTCTTTTCCCGAGTTTTTCTCTTCTTTCCCTTACCTCTGACTGCCTTCCAGTTCTAAGTCTACCGTCTCCAAAGATTAGCAGGAGATGGCCCTTGTTGACTGCACTTGACAGCCATTTGATTTTCACTGTTTCCTAAGGTCACTTAGCAAGTACAGTTTTGCCTGTGTTTATGTATAAAATTATATTCTGATTCTTCAGATGCTCTCACTTAGTTTTTGCCTGTGAACTGATAGCAGTTACTTTATTTTTCCTTAACTGTTCATATTCAAAACTATAAAATAGCTTTAAGGGTCATGTGGTTTCACTCTGGAATTGTAATTATTGTGGGGTTTTGTGAAATAACTAATAACTTATTTTTTCATCGTTTCCCCTTTACCTGTACTTACTAGGAAAATTAAATTTTGATTTGATTTTATCATCTTTACCTCCCTCTTCTGGTAGAATGTGGTAATGACACTGTGTGTATGCCTGCATGTACACAGACTAGACTCCTCTGTATTATCTATATACATATCTTTACACACTTTATAATTAAAGCCTCAAAGCTCTGGTTTGATCTGGTTTTGCTGATTTTTTTAAAGATGCATTTGAGCAGAGGTTTCTTCACTTATTTGTCAAGTTATTACTGATTATATTTATAATAATCAATTTTTACCTAAAGAGTAGAGGGAACTTGAGAACAAGATTATTGGGAGAATCTCTGTCTTCAGACGGATGATTAGCTGGCCTAAAAATCTTTAACCTCAGAGAGCTGGAATAAGCTTCAATTTAAGCACTATTTGAGCTCTGAAATTTACATTTAAAAAGTCTTCTATGGTAATTTATTATTTGTGATGGCAAGTAGGAAGTAACACTGCTCACATGGCAGATTGTATGTGACTTCCAGCTCAGTATCTGCCTCTTGGAAGAAAGTGAAATACTGGTAACACTGGGAGCAGAACATAAAGACATTGTGATGTCCATCGCATTGCAGTAAAGACATGAACGTACATAGAACTTGAACTGGAAACTCAAAGAATGCGTCTCACTCTTGGAGAAGGTTTTTTTTGCGGCTTTTCAGTTGAGTCTACTCTAGGTGGTTTAGGAATGAAGAAGTCATGTGATAATCTAAAGAAGACAGAGGGGAGGCAATTGAAGTTATTATAGCCATATTCTTATGTGAGCATTTGTGAGATATAAGGGGGATTTACAAGTAAACTGACACATGTTTTATTTGTAGTTGGGTCAAGTCCAGTTGCTTCAGCTGCTGTCCCTGTTGCACCTCCACCACCGCCTCCTCCGCCACCACTCCCTCCCCCAGGTCTACAACAGAGTATGTCTGCAATTGAGCTCATTAAGGAAAGGAAAAACAAAAAAACGAACTCTGGACAGAATCTGACAGAAAATGGGCCAAAGAAGTCTGAAATACCAAACATGCTAGAAATCCTCAAAGACATGAACAGTGTCAAACTACGCTCAGTGAAAAGGTAAATATAAATAAATATCAATGTACTAACATTTGCATTAATGATTTGGTTTTGACTCCGAACTATTTCAAGGCAAGACAGATGCCGATGTAAGATCCGACAAACAGACAGCAAACAGCTTCTAAAGCTTTGTTTTGGACTATGTTGATGCTTCCCATTTTCTTTTCTAGATCATCAGAAGGTACAAAATCTAAAGTGGCTGACCCTACAGATCCTGCAGCATTAATAGCAGAAGCACTCAAAAAGAAATTTGCGTATCGATACCGAAATGATAGCCAAAGTGAAACAGAAAAAGTGATTCCAAAGACTGAAACAAAGACAAAGACTGAAGTAGTGCTGGTGAGTATTGTGATTCTGAACACACGCTTGGACTAAATTCTAGTTGTCGTGAAAGCCAATATATGTCTCTCTGCCAACATATGCAAATACCTACGACTTAGCACCCCTGTCCACAAAACCCGTGGAAATACTGCTTCTAGTTTATTTCAGATGGAACTGAAATTGAAGTAAGGGGATTTTAAGCAGTGAATGTTCAAGTTGCAAGTTTCTAGCAATACACGCTTACTTAAACAGGCTAGTATAGATCAGTTTTGTTAGTAAGCAATCCTTGAAGCCTTGTGCTATAGAACCAGAGAGGAAGAGTAAAGAGTTATTTCTCCCTTTGTGCATTTGGAAAAATGCGTGTAAAACTTCAAAAGCTGGCTGAACTCTGAATTAAGTTCTGAGGAAAATAAGATTCCCAAGTCAAAAGTCTCAGGACTTCAGAGTACTTCAGCTTATTAATGTGGACTTACTTGCCTTCTGGTTTAGGCCTTTAAGGTATGTACCTGTAAGGTTCAGGCTGTTCTTTGTAACTGAAAGGCTAGATATTCCCCAAGAATCAGTCACTTTTTTCCCAGCATCTCTGGGGCTTTAAGGAAAAGAACATGAGTTGGCAGTGTTTTATTCACACAGGTTTTTTTCATGACTTTTCAATTTTGAAGTTTACTGTCCATCATTTGAGACTAAGGATCATGAAATCCTCAAAAGCTAAGAAAACTGCAGGTTTTAATTTGATAAGCGATGGAATGTTGATCCATAATGAGCTAATAAACATGTCATCAGTTACTTATTGGTAAGTAACTTCTTTGGTAGATCAGTCCTCATTATATCCTTGTATGAGAGTTTTTAAAAGGACTTGTACAAAAATGCAGGATAGAGTAACAACAGAAATACTGTTAAACTGCCACTAGAGCAATTGGTCGTCAGCTTCTAAAGATAACTGTGTCTATCTTCCATCTTTTGCTGTGGTAGAGTGAACTATCTCTAGTCGGAGCTGCTCCGGCAGATGGTTAGCTGCCTCATCTGAGCGACTTCAGCTGATTGCTGACACAAGTTTCCCTTTACTTTGTGGCTATGAAGGGGGTGAAATCCAGATGCAGAGAAGCAGGTTGATAAAGGAAATTATTTCTGCCCAAGTTCTATGGTTTTACTTACAACTTGGATGGATAGTAATTCAACTAGGTTTCTGTTGAAAGCAATCTGAACATGTTTCTGGTTTCCTTCTCAGTTTGGACCGCACATGCTGAAGTCTACAGGAAAAATGAAGACTTTAATTGAGAAATCCTAATGTATTAAGATCACTACGCAAAAGACTTAAGCTGTTTCATCTGAAAGCTTTTATGTTGCAAATAGCACTAGTACTGAGTGGTCTCTTACAACACAGGAAAAACCTAATGTGAAATGTAGAATTGAGGCACTAAACATGTTTGTATGTGATTTATCAAGGGGAATAAATTTGACCATTATACTCAGGTATTAATTTTGTATTCAAACCTGGCTTTCTACTCAAGACTTACATGGTGATTTTAGTTTATTAACACTAAGTTATATATACAACGTTCCTTGTGCGTAACTGACCACCTTAAAAATTTGTGTACATGTTAATGATGATAGACTCTGAAGATAATATTGGTCATTTGAGCTCTAGCTATAACTTGCACTACACTGTTTAGTTTGATACTGAATTTTTCATGTCAAAGTCTTTCTTTTAAACTTAATTTTAGCAAGTTTTTAGCCCAAAGACCACCTGAATGCATTCTGCTTCTTACTGAAAGAAAGTGAAAACTTAAATCTTCTGCAGAGGTCACCTGGAATGAGACATTTTAAGTAGCAGCACATTTTTGTGCGGGGTTTTTTTGTTTGTTTGTTTCAAATGAGCTTGCAAGGGTAAGAAAGCAGAACCTACTTGTATCATCCTGTGGCCAACAAGTGAGTGAGTGCATGACAAGCGGGTAAATCGTGCTGTGGGAGCCTCTGTGAATGGGCAGTCCAGTGAATTTGAAATAATGAGTAGATAGCAGCAGAGTAAAATAATGTCAGAGTACGTGTTAACTAGCATAGAAGTGGCATAGATCAGAAAAAAGGTACAAAGTACTGTGGGGTGCAAGTTGTGCAAGTTGCCAAAAGTATATTGCTCACCTCAGCTGTGCTACGAGATGCTCACGGACACCTTTGTATCACCAGCTGTCTTGGGTCCCTGGAGAGGTTTCTAGCAGTTGGGGACTCCATGAGCCCTCGTGGTCCTGTTTGCAGGGAAGAGATGGTATAAGCTGTTGCACATAACATGTTTTGCAGGGGAAGAAGCCCTTTTGGGGTCATCCCATGGCAGCTGTTTGCTGCCAGACCAATACAGAGCTGGTTTATCAACCAACCACCTGAGCTCGTGTCTCCAGCCACAGATGTAGAAAGGGCTCCAGCTAAAAATAAAATCCAGGTTGAAAAAAGCTGTTTAGGAACTGGAGAGCTACAACTTAGCTGCACATTTAGATGAAGCCAAGGTTTGCTCTGACTGTCAGCGTAGAAAAAGGTGAGTCTGGGGTATTTCAGTGTTCTAAGTTGATCTGGCTACGGGAACAAGTACAAGTGCCTTTTGGAGCTTCTGCTTTCTAGGAAAAGAAAAAAAGCAGCACTTCTTAAAGACGGCTGAATGGCTCTGACAAGGTTACTGAAGATGACTGAAGCTTTGCTGCCTGTAACTGGAATGTAGATTGTACAATCGAGGAGGATGTTTTCTAGTGTGAAACTTGAAATAGTGTTAATATGTACACAGCGTAACTTCCTTCCAGAACGCTCTGCCATCAGTCTTACTGATAGGCCATTAAATCTTTGTGTTCTTTTAAATGCCTTTAAAACACCTTTTTGAAAGTTAATTTTGGTTTCAGGTTTTGTATTTAATGCTCTACTGCCACTATATAAAATTAAAAGTCAAAATAAACATTGCGTATGTGATTTGTGGTACTCTACAAATAGTAGCAGCCAGATAGCAGCCACAATAAAGTATAGTTTACATTCTATTATAATGACTATAAATCAATGTAGTGACAACTTACTTGCATCTCCTTCCGGCCTGGACTACTTACCTCGCTGTGCAGCAGGATAACAGTAGAATTAGACATAGAACAGCACAGTGCTGTTATTTCAGTTAAGTTCAGATTTAAAAAAAGAAATAAAAAAAAAAAAATCAGGAACCAGTGGGAAGTTTATGCCTCACCACAAACAGAACAGGAAGGTACTGGTTTAACAGTCTCTTTCCCCCCCAGTACACTGGGTTCCCCCAGGAGTCCCTTGGTGTGGCACAACCGTGCCCTTCCCAAAAGGCCACAGCTTCAGAGCCGCTGGCCCAGAAAACCTCTGCTGAAGTTTTCTTCTTCCAGAGGCAAAAACCTCTGTTGAAAGCGTTTCAACTTACATTATTGTCAATGTTGGAGTTCAAATGAAGTAACTGAGTCCAATTAAATCATTAACTTGTACAACTTAGGATATCACTTGACCTATTAAACTAGGCTAAAACATGAGAAAAACCCACACCAAACATTGTCTGTTGGAACCACAGATGTGAGGTGCAGCTGTCCAGCACCCTGGAAATCCACAAACACGTGGCAAGCCTCACTAGTCATCCGCACAAGGAAATGAAATCACAAAGCTGCCATCAAATAGATTATTTTATACTTTTCTATACCTTAATTTGTCTCTTTCTACTTAAAATCTTCTACATATGCAGTGCCACTGCCCACAGAAGAACACCTCGAGCAGACGGAAGTTCTCAAACGAGGGACACTCACGCACACCAGGCAGAGACCTCAGACACAACCCGAGGCCTATTTGTACCTGTCTTGCGTACGCAAGTAAATAGCGCGGCCCACTGGGAGCAGAGCTGTAGATGGAAACAATTTATGGTGGGGACCTGGCCTCCATCCCGTGAGGTAGTTCTGACTCCTCAGGTGGGCTGACTGGCAGCTGCTCACGGTTGTAGCACGAGGTGCATGCTCTCAGCTCTCACGTGAAATGTTTTCAGCTATAGGAATGCTGAAGTTCAATGTAGATTTGTAGAAGGCATTTCTAGACAGCAGGTTCAAGAGAACGCATAATTTTTTTTTTTTTTTTTTTAAATGCAGTCAAATGTCAGAAGCTTCCATGTACATGAAAGGATGGGATTAGAACCAGTCTTTCTAAATCCAGTCTGGTAGGAAAAGACAAAAGCCCCCTCCCAGGAAAGGTGGCTTTGAACAAAACTACTCCTGTTTTACCCTAGCACCTTGACAAGCCGTACTGGTTCCTATCAGAGCAGGTGACAGCAAGACTGCACAATGTTAAAGAATCACAGGTTGTTCATAAATATGGTATTGAAATATTGCCATATATACATATTTGTAAGTTCATTAATTTTAATTTTCATTAAAATTACATTATTAAATTATGCTCATAAATCGCCTGTAACAAGTAGCAACATTTATACTGCTGTTGAGGCCCTGTCTTTAAACCAAGTCACATTTTTAAAAAAGAGTGAGTCACAGAAGACATCATCAGATACTGATTTTAGTGGTTGTTTTGAAAATAGCTGCAGGCTTGGCATATGTTTTACTCAAAAACATCGAAAAGGAATCAGTACTTTTCCACACTTAACCCTACAAATCTGTACAGTGCGTAAGGAAGCTTAGCTGCAGTCTCTGTAGTAAGTTACTCGCACACAGGCGTTACCTCTTTATTCTGACAGCTCCAAACACCACTGGCAAGTATTGCCCTTTCAAAGACAACCTGTTAAAATAAGGCTTTTCTGTTACTGCAAATTATAACCAAAGCTCGTTATCCCCTTTGGTCCTTCTCTGTTGAAGTCAGACAACAGCAAGAACTTGCACTGACAGCAAAGGAAGGAAGTTCACGCAGGTTCAAAAAAATGGGTTTCATTATAAATTTATTTCTATAAACATGGCCACTTTGAGATTAATGATACTACTTCAGGGAATGTGAAAGAATAATAAACAGCTTAATTTTAGAAGGGACACAAATCAGGTAAGCCGGGATTTGCTTTTCAAACAGTAAAAGGCAAAGCTCCAAGAGGCAGTAAGTTTTGGCATGTGAGGACTAGTATTTTCAAATCCAAAAGTTGCCTTAAGTTTTACAGTGGAAGCTGACTGCAACCTTAGCTACCTTTCCGTAATGCAGGACTCGGTCGTAACTTAAATGTACAGGAGCATGATGTGAAAAGATTTTTTTTATTAATTAAAAGTTAACAGCAACAGGCACATATTAAAATGAATATGGCAAAGCCTTTACAAATGGCTTTACGCTGAAGCTCTCTCCCAAAAATGGCTGTTGCAACAAACTGTAAACAGAATTAATAAACAGTCTTTTACAATAATAACAGGGAAATACAAATGAACTAAAAGAAAGCACCAGTTTCTCAAACTAGATTACAGTTGTGCTTACTGTACTTAAAACAATGTAAAACAAATTACAAAAATGGAATGTTTTAAGTTTAAAATTAGTCCTTTAATTTTGTCCTAAAAAACATTTTCTCCTTTTCCCATCAAAAACCCATTAGTGGGTAATATTTCAGTAGAGGGAGGAATACGTAAACAATGCACTTTTTTTTTATTATTATTTTTCAAATCAAAAACAAATTTGGTCACTTAGCTTTGTGCATAGTTTAAGGCATCTGTAGCAATTTGTTACAGTTTCCTCCCCAGTGTGGCTGTTCATGAAATTGTCACATTCTAAAAGAATAAATAAAATAAAGAAAAAAAAAATGTTGCCGTTCAAACCCTTCCCAGTACCCTCCCCCCCTCCCCCATCCCAAACATACTCAACACACCCACACATACACACACGCTGCAGCGAAAGGGGCATTTGTACCCTTGTTCTGAAGGACACGCTTCCCATCCCACTTTATTTCAGATTGGCAAATACCCTGAGCTGATTATGGTGTTTAGACATTCCACCTTTTTCTTGCATGTGCAGTTCAAGTGTACAATAGTGAAAACAACATGCAATGTTTCCACTGCAGAATCGCAATGCAGTTCGGACGCTTCCCCTCCCACCACCCCCACCCCTTCCCTTCCCAAATTCAGAAGTGTTTTCCACCGTTAAAAACTGCATTCCCATATAGCACTGGAGTAAAGCTTGGCTGTGCTCTATGATGAATGCTCAGTTCCCAGTGCACAAACAAAATTATGGCAAATGGGAGGCTTTTCTGGCATCCAAAGAAACAAGAGCTGCAGTCTCAGATTTGATCTTTTTCTTTTAAAAAAGCAAAAAAAACCAAGTTAGTGGTTCCTTCACAGCCATGCGCAAAGGTTAAGTCTAGAACCAATAGTTTGAGAGTACATTTGTAAACATCGAGTCTTGCCAGAGGCAGCAGAGGATGGGCACTTCACATTTCCGTATTAAAACAGGGACTGAGTGGAAGGTATGCTTTGAACACATTTATGCAAGTTTTGCTAAATTCCAAGGAAGTGGAACAATCCATCTCAAGTCTCAGATTTCAAGACCGTATTCCGAATTTCACCAAAAAAGCCAAAGCCGTGTGGGCACAACGAAGCTTTCGTGCTGTTCCTCCAAGGCTCAGTTCACTGCTGTGCTTTGCATATTCAAGGTTCCGAACGAAAACCAACTGAGGCGTGTGCATATTGCTCTATGTTCAGATCTTGCAGTTTAAAAAAATTCTGGTTCAAATGGTCTGTGTCAAAGGAAAACTTGGAAATAAATAATGCTGGCATCGTTTTACCAAAACCTTGGGCTGGCAAGTATCTCCTTTAATCCAACCGTGCAGATACCAAGAGAAGAGGCAGTTTTGTCATGAAGATTGAGGTCAGGACAATCGAGGTTCCTGAGGTAATATGTCTGAGTCCATTTCCTCAAAAGCGGGGTCAACGTCATCACCGCTGCCAGACTGTTCCCTCTGCGCTCCCTTCCAGCTAGCCTTGTTCAGTCCCAGGTGGCCAAGCATTGTCTGCGACAGCCTGGTGTTTGAAAACCGGGCCCATTCCCCAAACAGTGGTTCCACTAAGTAGGTCATAAAACCTTCGAAAACAAGCAAGCAAACATATCCAGGTGAAAAACAAAAAACAAAAAACAAAACCACCAAAAAAAACCCACAACAAAAAAAAAAAAACCAAACTCCTCAAACTAAGTATTTTAAATAAAATTTAGTAGCAAAAAATAAACAATGTGTCAGACTGCTCTTCTCCAACATGCATTTAAAAATTCAATACTTAGGGCATCTTTACAAAATAATCTCTCAAAATGTAAAAGATTTTACATTTTGTCAATGTCAAAAGATGTCAAAAGATATCAAAAGAACAGCATTATACTGGATTACAAATTAACCTCCTTTCTTTCACAACAATGACCAAATAAAATACTGGAGAATATGGAGGGGGGGAATCTAAACATCAGCAGCTAAGTCACACAAATTACTTTAGAAAACCTAAATTTCTCAGAGAAAGATTTTATAACAAATTACCCCATAGACAGTCTGAACTATACTACACAGGCGGAAAAAAAAGAAGGAAAAAAAGAAGACATTCTTTTCACAATATTAAGCTGACTAAAAATACTTAAAAATACAAATTATAGAAATGTTTACAAAGGCCACAAAACATCATCACACATTTGTATACGTGATGTGTGTATGCACATGTGCGCTGATTTTTAGCATCTGTTTCCATGAACCAAAAACTCAATGGCAAGGCAACCAAAATCAAATCTATCAATTACAGAAATGTATGATTTTCTAACATGCTAAATCAAAACAGTGCAGCTGATTGAATAGATCAATTTTAGGCCACTAATTTAAAGCACTAATTCACACTGTGTTTGTGGTCAAATTTATTCTTTTTACTATGTTTTTAACTGAGTCCCATTCAATCTACATAAGCAACTTTATTAAAAATAACTATAAAAAGTCATTTTACTATTTTAAATCCATCTCAAGTTGGCGGCGGGGGGGGGGGGGGGGAATAACGGCTATTCACCGTTCTCCATCAAATCTCTGCCCACCACCCTTCTTAAGGCTGCATTTAAAAGGAACGTTAAACCCAGACAGCTGGAACCCTGCTGCAGCAGCCTCGCTGCGAAAGGCACCCGAGACAGCACAGGCAAGGGGAATAACCACTCCTCTTCCCCAGCTGGCCACTTCAGATGAAGAGAGTTCCGGGCAGCAGCACGGGAAAAGTCAGACAGCTGCTTCCCGGGCTGTGCCTGCACTGCGAGGAAACAGAGGGGCTTCGGTCTCCACGAGTGTCAGTGCAGCACCTTTCTTTCGCAAGCACTCAGTTCAAGGGAGAAATGTTATACAGCAAATCGAAAAAAATTGCTCTTTGTAGCAAAGTGCTGCCGCACGCACACACACAGAGCAGGTACAACCTCTAGGAAATGTATCTAAAAGGTACTATTTTTCAAATTGCATCCTGGAAGAAATCTACTAAAATAAATTGAGCTGCAGTTACCAATCTGGATGTTGGCAATAGTTTCCGTCTGTCGGTCACAAAGTGGGCTCACACCCAAGTGATATTTTTTTTCAATATCTCCTAAAGAAACAAAAGTGTAATACAACTGTTAAGTCATCAAGCCCAGACCCAAATGGAGCCATCAAACACTAACAGAGGTGAGTTGTGCAAGTTGGTTAACAAGGATGGTATCTTGCAGCGGCTGAATACATTTACTTCTCTTCCCCATCTCCCAGGAAAAACCAAGTAGGTCTGTCAGTGAGACTAACAGGACTTTGCTTTTTCTTTAGTTATTGTTTGATGAAAAATACATCAAATCACAGGTTCCGTGAAGGATTAACATACTTCCTTGCAAAACCTCCTAGACTGCCATAGAAATGACAAATTAAAATCCCCTCCTTCGCAAAGTGGAAGAGAATAGCTTAGCCTTCAGAAATTTCTCACTAAAGGCAATTTGTTTTTCTGCTTCCCCATCACCTTTATCTAAGAATAGGCTTCACATGAGTAGCATCAAATAAAGCAGTCTGTTCCCCATTTTATCGTATCCATGCACAAACTAGCAGGTCTCAAGTCAGCTAAATTAGCCTTAAGAAAGGAGAAGCACACTTTATTATTAAACCAATTTAATAATAATGAAGAAAATTCACTCCATTTGTCAATTAAAAGCTTTATTAACTGCCTGCATAAGTACGTAGCCTTAACTGCATGGTAACTAAAAATCTCATCCCTAGCTCTTACCTGCTTACCAACAGGCCTCACAGCTAAAGTTTAAATATTGAAGATACATGATGAATATATTTCATAAATTACTGAAACGACTAGGTAAACGTAAAGTGAGCATAATTATTCATCTGAAGCACCCTTCAGGCTGAAGAATCTATTGCACCAGCCATTCTCGATTCAGATTCTAAGCAGATTCTTCGCTGGGTTCCCATAACACCAACCTTTTGCAAGAAGTACCACCCAAGAAAATAAGAAAATCCCATACGTACTGTAAAACTCTATTAGTCCTAAATATAAATCCCTTTATTTGCAAGGAGCTATGACTCATAGTCGCTCTCTCCACAGTATAAATACATTACGTACCAACAGATACTTCTACTCTTACTTGCCTTGATGGAAGAACTCCTCTGTTACTTTTTCACTCCACTGCTTACTCAGCTCCCACGTCCGACAAGGATTACAAATATCAGCACACTTCAAAGCCATCTAGTAAATTAACATACAGCGTTAGATTACCTCTCCCTCCAACAGACGCATCTGTAATTATTTATTTCCTGAGAGCAGATTATTTTAAGTTTTGTGAATAACAAACCTACCTACCATTTGTGCTTCTCTCTAGAGTTATGTTCTATAATCAAATCTAAAAAACACTCAGGGAACTAATCAGATCTCATGATCATCTCTGAGTAATATGGAACTATAGTCAAGTCAAAGTATTTCGGGGCACTATATTTAGTATATTCACTAGTACGGGAGACAACAAATTCAGAAAAATAAACATCAAAGTAAGCAAACAGTGTTTTACATTTCTGGCTCTGAAGTTCACATTCTTAGTAATGGTTTGCACAGGACAGAACTTCTCATCTGTTTGTCCACTTTCGTTTATAGTCCACAATATGAACCTAATAAAAATTTCTATAAACCTAAAGAGACTCTCAAGGCTTTTGTTTTTAAAAGCTTGCTAAACCTCTCCCTAGCACAGCTGCAAACCGATTCACAACAGTAGTGCTTTCCTTTCCTGAAATATGTTCTGACAAAGGATTTTACAGTTCTGAGAGTGCACTGGAGTTGTCAGAAGAACTAAACCTTGTCTTGCAAACACATCTCTCCTTGCTTTAGCAGCTCTAAGTTATCAGACTTACCAACACATAACATCACTTGGGAGAAGTGCGGGGGGGGGGGGGAGGGGGGGAGGTGTGCAATTGAGGTAGAGGGAACTACCTCTTTGTAATGAAACAAAATGACTTAAAGGTATTTCTACTTCATTTTGAAAGGAGGAGATAGCCTGGCAGAAGTAGTATTTAGCATTTTAAGTAAATTATTTTTGATGCTAAAATTGTGTTTTCAAAAATATTACCAAAAAGATCACCTGTAAAATGAAGTGACGATGGTTCGCATTCTCTAAACATAGGTCTCCTCTATCCAAATGGGATCGAAACATGGACAGATACTCATTTTGCTGACTGATGTCTGTGGCAAGAATGAGATCACCTATCTGGCTTTCCATCAGCTGCCTGAAATCAGCAATACCGAACATTGAAAAAGCATAACAATAAGAACAACAGCCATCACTAGATTTACATGTCTTTTTATCATATTCATCATTACACAAACGCAAGCTTTATAATCAGCACTTTCACTGAACTGTTTCTTTTTTTTGTTTGTTTTCCTTCTCTGAAAAATCCCTACAAAATCCATAGAAATATCAGGATGTTTCACTGGCAGCTTTCAGGAAGACTAAAACAGTTCTCACCTTTTTTTTCCGCTTTTTTTTTTTTCTTAAAAATGCACAAACTAATTGTTTAAAGCTTATTTCTTGTTAAAGTAGGTGAAGAAGGTCTATTTTAAACTACTGTTGTGGTGGCAGAATGAGAAAAGGCTGCCAATTTGAATCTGAACAGGTGCTTGACTGTATGAATACACATCTTCAGTGCGCTCGCAGTAAATGTTATTTTCCAAATATCACATTGCACCATCAACTGCTCTACTCCAACAGCATGGTATCCAGGAATTCTTAAAAGACATCATAATCTACATTTTGTATTCAGGGCTGCCATGCAATAATTTAGCTTGTTTTGCAAGGCTGTCTTACTTAAGTGACAGCTTGCTTACATCTTAAACTGATCTATACTATTTTGTATAAACATACCTGTTTTCTAATGACATATGTGCAAATAAACCAGACTCTCTCAGCAACCCCACTGCCGATCTCCAGTGATGGTTCTCCAATACTGAGGTATTCTGCAAACAAAAAGGGTATGACAGGTATCAATCAATGACTGCTTCCTTAAACTGAAGAGCTATATACTAAGAGCAGCACCAGAGAGTTTCATTGGGTTTTGGGGGTAGTTTTTCTTTCTTCTTTTTTTTTTTTTTCCCCCCAAGTTGGTTAAAACTCAAAAATCCGGAATAGTTAGTTTGCACATTTTTTTATCTCAGTGGCATGGAAACAATGTCTGGATTCAAACCTACCACTAGCTAAACACATCACAATTTAGATTCCTTTTCTGTATTCCTCAGGCATTCTCCAAACCTGGTTTTAAAAAACAACCGATTTTATCCTTACCTTATATAAAGTTGCTAAGTAATGGTTTGTTTTAATTAGGAAAGGTTGGTTAACACCTGGGTGATCCAAATCATGTGTGGCAGCTGCTATTAAACTAAGCAGAACATCCCATGGAGTTAAAGATTTGGAAAGCTGTAAGATAATAACAACAAATGTAATTCCGTTAACAATGGAAGTGTGCCCTTAGAAAAAGGCCATGGGTGTCACATTTTTGTTTTGCTTTTTCAGTAATTAAAAGCCAATAGAAACTCAGAGAAAACTTTAATAATGTAAAACTAATATTCCACTGACTGCTCACAGTAGTTCTCCCCCAAAAGCTACAAAATTTCAACAATAGTTTAAGCATTATTCTTTCTGAAGGGGAAGGTTCTGTCTTAAAAAATGCTAGCACACAAAATGCTACTTTCTGGCTCGTAATGAAGTACTATTTCTAACCAGATCCTGTAAAAGCATCAAATTCTTAAAATTAGCTCTCCATCTCACTCACCAAGTCTGTCTGTATGTGTCAATTCTGCTTTGAATACCAAGTATATTTAAAAAAAAAAAAATGTAAAAACCTTTCCTCTTAAAAGGAAGAAACTAATGCTCTGAAAGACTTTAGAACTGTTCAGAACAGATTTCTACTCTTACACAAAATTGTATTTCAAAGTCTACCAGGAAAAGAACCAAAGGAGAAAAATCTGCCAAAACTAAATATTTTCAAGAAGTATGTGCATGTCGATTAACTCAGCATGAAACTGCATGGACTTATTTTCACTGTTCATAGCTGTTACTATTTCTGGTTGGGAGGTGCACGAGTTAAACTCAGTAATAAAATAACAACTCAGGACAGTTCTGCCCGCACAAAAGTGAAATGCAGCAAGCACCCTATGAGGACAAGAGTTTATATTCCCTGTTGTGTTGCCATCTATCATGCCTCACATGTTTATAATGTACTTTGGTGCAACAGAACCAGTAGCTGTGTATGTTACTAAAAATACAAAGTCTATACTTGTATCTGAAGCATTACAAAACTTCCACAAGTATTAAATAAAAAAAAAAAAAAATGCTCAGAGCTTCCAAACTGCATGCCATAAAAAAGCCCATCATGTATCTGATTTGGCTCACTGCATCAACAATTGATCAGAGAGCAGCACTGAGAAACTGAGTGGGAAGACTGGGCAAAGAGCCTCTGAAAAACATCCATGGAGCCAGGACTTACTTGTTTTTACCTCAGAAGCAGAACAAAGAGCTATGCTATTCAAGGGAATAGGAGACTGGTGATAATCTGCATCAAGGTAGATAACCTGTCTTACCTGGCTAGACAGCACTACAGTTTTCAACTGAATACAGAAGGACAGGATTTAGCCCTGAAATTGTCTAAGACATCACTTACAGCAGACTGCCAGCAGTCCAAGTATTAAGAAACACTCAACTAATCAGCCCCTTAAGGTCTATCACACTGCCCTTTTTTAGAAAGAAAGGCTGAAGAGAACACTTGATGTCTTGCTATAAGGTGCCTCCAGCAGAAGCATACTATTCATTAACATCAAAGACAAGCACAGCAAGGGTAACGGTCATTTCTGGAGGAAAAAAAAACAACCACCAAACAGAAAAACCCACCCCCAATGACAAATACACAGGTTTATTATTGCCAGCTCTAACTCAGGCTGCAATTCTATGTAAATGTCTTGGGGCACAGCACTATGTGATACAGCTGCAATCTTAATCAAGTCCCTATTCTGGTTCAACACTAAGACACACAAAAGACAATGCCAGCTCAGAAGAGGGGAAAAAAGGAAAACATATTGTCAAGTGTGAACCCACAGCCTCAGTGACATGGAGAGTAATTCCCTGCCTTTTTGTGTTCAAAAATGTTTTTTGTTGGGTTTTTAGGTTTGTTAGCTTTTAATAAAAAGTATGTGTTCGTGCAAATACACATACCTGTATATATGTGCACACAACCCATTTATATGCACACAAATACATGTATTTCTATATGTACATGTGATGTAAAAGCGAGAATGCTCCCTTACCTTGGGCTCTTTTAAGTAACAGTGCATGGCCTGAGTCACATCAGCAGCATGAACTGCATTATGATAAGGGTTTTGACTGTGATAATCTTCTTGAACCATAACTGCAGGAAAATAACAAATATCCAAATTTAAATAAAATAGCAATTTTTGCAAAGTACCATTTTATATGTCCTTGTTAGGCACAGAAATATGCAATATCACAAGTTACATACACATAAAAGTGTCAAAGTCAATAAATTGTCAGTTGAACCACGAGACGGGTATAAAAGATTTTTATGTGAAGAAACAGTATTTTCTAAAGGAAATCAACTACATGTAAAGTCATCTCAGAGCAAAAATTAAACAACTTGAAATCAATATATAATCTGGGATACTTTGACTTTGAGAACTTCCCAGAAAATGCTCTTTTTAATAATCTAGCCTGCCTGAATGTTGAGGCAACCTGGAATACAAAATGAAGATGACACTATTTACCAAAGCATCAGAATGACTTCATATCATGCCTTGAAAACAGACAGGATCAGAGGAATTAGGCACTGCTTTCCTGTCATATGAATCGGTTTTCTTTCCCCTTCAGTAGAGTGGTCATGGAAAGCCACCTCTACATAGTTTAGGAATCTTCTCATACTTGTATTCAGGCAAATTTAAGCCTATACGCAATTTAGAAAAGAATCTCATCTAAATGATGGTCTGACTAACCACTCCTAGATTTAATATTTCCTATTTAACTTCCTCCTTGCTTTCCTCCTCTTTCCTCCATCTTCCTGGCTGTCTTTAAACATTATAGGTAGAACACTTCAAAGGACAGCAACGTTAGCTTGAGTACGCAGACTGAAAGAACTATAATGTTAAAAAGGATGGAGGGGGAGAAGATCTGAAGCACAGCAATCAAACTATATTCTAAAGTTTTGCCTGATATGACACATTAGTGCTTTCAAGCAAACCTCAAAAGAACATTTTCCTGCCTGACTACAGTCTGTCAGTCCCATTCAAACAAACATGCCCACAACCTCTTCTCCTACTCAGTTTACAAGCCAGTACCCTCCATGTAATTGTGACTGTAATGTTAGAGCATTACTGCTGCGGTATTTGTGAAGAGCTGTGGTTCATGAAAAGTCAAAATACTGTAACCATTGTATAATCTCAATAGTACTCAACACATAGCTGACACTTCATATAGAAGGTAATGAAAATAAGCATCTTCAGGGTCTATTAACCTGGAGTAGAACTCCCTTTCACCTGTTCCTCACATCCAGTGCATGAATGAGGGTGTCCTTGGCTTACTCCTAAATTTTTTGTGCCTTCATGGGCTGGTCCAGTTACCTGAAGTCTACAATTTTCATAACTTATTTTAATAAAGCAGACCTAGGACAATATTCTGCTCACAGTTTGCCAGAACTAGAATGGCACAACAACCCTGTGTTTCCAGGTATTTTCTCTCCCCCTGTTTGGGTCTGGAATAAGAACATGAAAATACACAACAGGAGGAGACAGCTCTCCAAGTAACCTTTGGAAATCACAGAAAGACTGTGTACGTGTATACACAAACATACATACACACACACACGTGATACATAGACACAAAAATAAAATATTGAGATCCTACTGAGGACTAAAATCAGCTTTCTCTCCTTAAAAGGATTCCAGTAAGTTCTCAAATAAAGTGGCTTTTGTATGGCACTACGGACCACTGGAATTTGATCTTCAGATTACTTTGGACTTGGGTATAAGAGGTAGCAAAAGAAAAGAATGAACTGGGTTCATGCTAAGAAGCTGTGTCTGGAAGAAAGATTCCTGGGACAGATGGGCTAGGACAGAACTAAGAAATGTTTTTCTTACTGCTATTAAGCAGAAGGCATTAACAAAAAGGGAAAAGTGGTGAATTTCAAAGCTAAAATAAAATTTTGCCTTCTTCCAAGTCTAATCTCATTTTAGTGACTTACGGCTTTGAGTAGTCACATGTACTTAAGACTATTGTTATCTTTCGATAACCAGTTAGTTAATCCAGTCATTCCTAACGGGTGCTTCATTTCAAGTACTATAATTTTCTAAATCTCAACTAACCAGGAAATAGCAAGATGAGAAAGACAAAACACACTCAGTTACAATTTGAGTAGCCTAAGACCAGATTTCTATAACCATTTTCTTCAGATTCCAATATACAGGTCCTCAAGGTCAGCTGATCTGCCTTTTTGAAACTGGAAGGAATTGAGTCCACTTTAAAACAACACAAAATGCAAGACAGAACTGAAATTTTTTAAAGCTGAAAGAGAACTAAATGATGAAAACAAAAACATTCCCTTATTTGAAAGAGGAAAAAAGCCTTCCAAATGCAATTTCTCCCCTGTTAAATGACAAGCTTTGTAACCACAAAATTGTTTTCTCTGAAACTCTGAAAGCCTGCTAAAAGGGACCAGAACCTTGTTCCTCCTGCTTAGTTTAAAAAAAAAAAAAAAAAAAAAAAAAAAAAAAAAAAAAAAAAAGCATCCCACTCTACAAAATTAAATAAAAGGCACTGTCACTGAAGAACTGAAGGAAGGAAGTCTCACACCAGCATCTGTGTCTATGGTACGGGGATGCAGAAGGACAACTCCTTCAGCTGCCAGGTGAAAGTACGACTTGGTTCAAATACTGTACGTCATATTGACAATTCTTTCCATTGAAGCATTCCAGTGCCGCGGGCCCAACATTCAAGTAAAATTGTCTTGCGCTCTGTCTATGGAGAATGTATGCCCACAGTACAGTGCTTATTTGTAGGGGAGTTAGAACAAGCAAGAGATAGAATCAAATTGGCACCATTAAATATGGCCAAGCTGGCACGTTCAATACAGTTAGGAAACTGTATCATGAACTTTGGAAATTAAGATTAAAACAGAACTGAAAATCAAAACAAAGAAAGGAGTTTTCTAGCCTTTCCTAATAAAAATGTCACACGATGTCACATATATTCCTGATTATTTAGATTTAATAAATACAGTACAGCATCTGCTAAGAAACTACTCAACTTGTTAATACTTGCTTGGATTTAACATGGAGATTTCTACACTCAGAAACTTTTGAGAGATTGTCTCAATCAATATAATTTAAATCACTGCACAATCTGGACTGCATCAGTACTCTTCAAACCTTATTGCTAAACTATAAACAGCACTTCAGGTAAGGTATAAAAATGCGGATAAACAGCAATATTCATCATAATAAAAAGCTGTATTTACCCAAAAATCTACGAAGTTTCATCGTATCTAACTGGAAGTGTTCAATTAGTCCATGAAGATTAAACAGATGAAAGGTTAAGCTGACTAGACTGTTTCCTAAAAATAAGATGAAAATACTAATTCATTGGAAGCCATGAAATCAGTGACTCTTTCATAAGAAACGTATTATTTCAAACAAATTGGTGACAAAAATTATACAAGCAAATTTCTCTACACCAATTTATGATAAATATTTGTCTTACTGCATGACAAGATTCCATTAGCTATCTCCTCTAGCAATCGCTAGTGGTTTTGCATAATTATGTGTTCACCAGTTGTCCACTGTCAACTGATAGGAGGAAAATGTTACTGAACACTATAAAAGCAACAGGCTTCAACGTGCAAACGCGTTACGACAGTATTCAAACTTCATAAATATCATGATGCAACATATCACAGACAGCTTAAAACCTAATACAAAAATAATCAAGCAAAGGAAAAAAGCTAACCAACACTATCGATTAGCGTACATTGTACATACGCTATCTCTCATTTTCATAATGTATTTTGCTAACCTACTCCTTATTTCACTCAGAACTCAAAAGTTTTAAGTTTCTCTAGGAAAATGTATAATATTACAAGCTTGCAATATACTTCACCTACTCATAGCTATAATATTATAATCACTTGCAGTGGTAAAACAAGTAAAACTGTAAAAGACAGAAACAGCCTGCAAATGTTTACTTGAAATAGCTTGCCTGTTATTTACTCTGCAAACAATATATTGTAGCAGATAACTCAGTTTTGGTACACTGGCCCTGACAATCTTCATTTAGCAGGAATTAAAAGCACCTAGCACAGACAGAAACCGAGGTACAAAAGGATAAAAATTTCTGCTAAATCTAGCTTATTACTAGGCTTAATATATTCGCATGTGCACACCACTTCCTCACAATAAGATACACAACTCTTCGAACAACATTTACTGAGTAATTTATTTCTTACAAGCTCGTCTAGGGCAGCTCATCAAGCAGAGGTCTATATACAGCATTCTCCCCTTACAAACTTTCAAGAACAAGACAAGAACAAGGTTCAAAATGTTCTCCTAAAATGACTAAATTAGGATGCAAAATGGATGGTATAGGAAGGCTTCCACAATAGAAGCTGTACTGGTAGTATTTGAAAAAAGCATATTTAAAAGGTAGAGAAGGCATCTTTTAAGAAGGATGACTTCAGATTACTCCCATCTGATAAACTAACCCAAAATAAACTATGCTTACAAACAAGTTAACTTGCACACATAGCTTTTTTTCACATTCAGTTATCTAAAGTTTATCACTATCTATATAAATATTCTATTTTTAAAAATCCTTGCTGTTTTCATTTTTTCTATAGATTTTCTGTAGTAAATCTAACTGTGAGGATACTATTTTTACACTAGATTAAGCCAAGCATCCCTTCAACAAAACAGGAGAGAAAATTATCTTTTGGCGCCATATTTTCCTTCTGCACTTAATTTTTCTTCCTGCCAATTTTAAACACTAACTGCATCTCTGCTACCAACTCCACTGGACTGATGTAAAACCTGCAAGAGCTGCCCTCCATTTTCTTCCCACACTGGCACAAATGTCACCGTGATGCTGGACTCGCTCATCTCCGCCTTCCATTCTATTCAAAACTCAGCTTGCATTGCTGTGATTACAATACAAAACTTCACCCTGCCCACTGCAGCAGCCCTCCCTCCTCCTTTGCAGCACATTTACAGATCTCTTTTCTAACTGTCTGTCCATAACTTAAACAATACTTTACTTGATTATTTTTGTTTGTTTAACCAACTACTTCTGTAGTTCCTACTGCTATTTGTAACGGGTGCACAAAACTAACCATAATATTCTCTTCCTTTTTGTATTTTGTGCAAGCTATGCGTACAGCAGCTTCTGTCTGCTCAGTTCCTGATTCCTAGGTACTCTATTAGATGTCAATTATAATGCATTCACACCAACATGCCTTCGTATTGTACTGTAAATTAATAGAACTATTCTACCTAACATTAAATTTATCAAAAAGATACTTGTTCAATATAAATGACCTTTTGGACACAACCATATAAATTACCAGCACTCCGTAATTTAAAAAAAGACCAAGTTAGCAAAATTATTTGTTAATTTATACCAAATTACTACTTCAAATTAATGAGAGAACAGCAACCCACGAAGTACAGGAAGGTCCTCTTCTACAAATCAATTATCATCATCAGTACTGACAGTAACGGTATTTTAACAGAGTGACCAGGCAAACTAGGATTTAGATTAAAGACTATTAAATCAAAAAGTACTGCTTGATGGAATTTGTGCTTTTAGTGAACAAGCAATCACATACCGCAATGTAAGAGCAACAGTTAAGTTATGCTAAGAGATAAAACACAAATGAAACAGGAAAAGTAAACTCACCATTTGTCAGTCTATCAAAAAGAAAAATATCAAAATTCCAATTTCCAACCTTCTCCAGCATACACTGAAAGAAAACAGAAAAACTGTGAATTTTCTCAGTATATGCCTATCTTCCCGTAGCCCAGAGGAGTATTTAAGATTTCAGAGACAGGTGCAAGTCTTAGGATTTCTACATACAAAAAATAGTATTAAAAGAATAATTCAGTTTGTCTGATAACTGAAAAACTTTAAAATACATGTTGCAAACTAAAAAAATAAAAAACACGCCCACAAAAAAACGAGAAGTGCCTTGACATAACTGGTTGGACATTTTCCCTTCATCCTTTAGTCAATTTCTTAAAAGAAGTAAGACACAATATAAAACAATTAGGTTAAAACCAGAAACAGTATGACAGAATGACTCTGTATTCAGACTTTTTCCACTTTAATTTTTGCAATGAACAAGTTAGTTAATCTCTATGTAGTCCTTTACCATGTTTTTTCTCTTTCCCTTGTTGTTTATAGAAGAGAAATAACATCTAGATGCTTTACTAGACATATGAGCCAAGCTTTCAACTTCTTTTTTAAGAAACTGGCTTTTGACTTTCCACCTCACTGAACTAGCACGTCTTCACAGCTGCTCCCCATAAACTGTTCTTCCAGTAACAGGGATGAACAAAACCAGCAAACAGCACTTGAGGCCTCACCAGAGTTCAGCAGTCACAATCTTTGCCTCCCCTACCTCCATCAGAACAACTTGTCCAGCACATTTTACAACAGATACTTGCTTTCCCCTACTCTCATTAGATTCGTAGAGCTGTTTTGTGATCCAATTATACATTCTAGCTTTTCTCCACCAATCACTAAAACTCCCCTACCAGAAGAAAAAAAAGCATTAACAAGATCCTTTTACTACCAAATTACATGTACATTTTTAAAATCCATCCTCCAAGTCATCAGATTCTTCTTACACCACAGCCTGATCACGTTCAGCATGGACACGTTCATTGTATTTAAGTACATTCCTTTTCTGCGTCAAGATTACGAACAAAAAGCACTACACGCAATCAGTAAGATGACACAGCCTTTGAGATCTTGAATAACTTGAATAACCTTTGCCTGCTCACTCCCCTTCAGTCTCATCCATCCTCTGGCCCCAATACACCAGCCTGTCATCCAGCTAGCTGTTCTCTCAGTACTGCCCATCTTCCCAGCACCTGCTTTCCCTGCTTTACCGCAGCACAGGCATATTATAGCTATCACACTTCTCTTTTCTAGAAGAATTGCCTACCATAGAAAAAGTCAGTTTGGCATAATAATCTTGTGATAAATCCGTTTACTGCATTTTATTGAGTTTTCAGTAGTCGGTAAGCACTCTTCCAGATGTTCATTAAGTGAGGTTAGACTAAAAATTACAGGGAGGGGGGAACAGTTGTCCGAATTGCTCCACTAAATTTTTTAAATACATTTTTCTTTCTTCACTTTCTCTTCAATTATTAAAGTGCATCCTCCATTCACCAGAGTTATTAAAAAAAAAAAAAGAGCTAGCCACATAAGCTCTAAAAATCATCCCAGTAAACTTGTGGGCAGTAAAAGAGTTTGTTAGAAACCATGTAATTTTGGCTGGACTTTATCAAGATATATACACACACAAAAAAATACATACACACATATAGAAAAAAAATACATGCTTAAATTTGTATTTGGTTGCACTTTTAACATAAAATATAGTTATATACTAGCAAACATTTTAAAGAACATACTTTAAAAAAATAAAAATCAAGCAACCAACCTTTGCTTGTCCATTATAATCATCATCTAAAATGTTTGAAGAATTTGGAACAGTGATACCACGGAAAAAACGGGAAGATCTCAGGTATCGCTGGAAACTAAGCAACCTTCTCACATTTCTCGCAGACACAGACACCTCGATTTCAGAATTTGCTACAAAAAATAAGAAAATAAATACTCTCTCTAAAAAACCTTTACCAAAAAGAAGACTGTTCAGGGAAGTTTAGTATAACAAAGGTGATGCAATTTTTTTGTGTATGAAATGTTTCAGCCGCAAATACAGATATTTTTATCAATAGTAAGTACAGAGCCATGGCTTAGAAAAGAAAATTTTCTGTGTAAGCATCCTGTGAAGAAAAACCAAATATTTAAATCACAGCTGAATCTTTTTAAGGAACTTTTGAAAGGACAGAAATATTACGGAAATTGTGTAAAAACACACAGTACTGCAAATGACGACTTTTTGGAAAACTCCTCTTTATACATCCAATCCATGTCCCTAGCAAATCACATAAGGTATGTACACCAGCAAGAGAATATCAGTAATTGTGTGTTGATACAGGAGTTACAAGTATGTTTTGAGCATGTACAAATAACTTTTTACACAGATTTTGAAGCCCACAAATTCTCTTAACTTTACTGGCAAAGTTTTAAACACACTCAAATGATTTTGGTGCTTTTGCAGATAATTATGCTCAGAACCTCTCTTCTGCCAAACGAGTACCACATTTACTTTCACAGCATATGTAATTCCCTTTCCCAGCACAGTGAAAACACAACAGAAAATTCTTTTAGCCTGTTTTCAAAGATTAATCCAAACATTTTGCTTTACTCTTACTAGGTTAACTGGTTTATTCAAATGACTGATGCTAGCTTATGTTCAATTCTACTTGATAAGAAGTGTTTTAGAAACCTGAAGATCAAACTACGCATCGCTACAGTTTCTTTGCAACGGGCCAGATATTTTCATTCTGAAGTATGTAAGGCCAAATTCGGCCCCCACTTTCTTTTCAGCAGTACCCCCAACAGCAGTTTTAGACCAACAGTCAATAATCTTGATATTCCCTCACTCTGCCCAAAATGACTTATGTTAAAAAAAAAAAAAGGAAGAAAAAAGAAAAGGCATTAAGTAAGGAAGTCAATGCAAACATGCTCTTTTCCAAAAATGCAGATCCTCAAAACCAACATAAGCCCAACTTTGTAGTACAGATCTCTTGCCCTTCCAAGAACAAGGCACATTTGAAATTGGTGAAGTAAGCAGTTACAGGTTTTGTTCTTAAAGTCAGTCTAAAATATTGTATGGGGGAACATGTGGCCTTATGAACAACCTCAATTAAAAACCTCAGTGATATCTAGTGAAAGCAGTTTAATTCTGCATAAAATAATCTTTATCCATATAAATTCTTCTCCCTGCAGAAGTTCCAATGTACTTTCTGTTCTACATTAGCTCATTAATATATTAATTTCCAATCTACACTAAGAACACCTCTGAAGAGAACTGACAACTGCATGAACATACGATATCTAATCAAATGCAGCAGCGTTTCACATCAACTGTCTGCACTAACGGAGACTAAACTGACAAAACTGGAGTACTCTTTCAGATGTGCCTCAAACACTTTATCAAGATACTGAAGCTCCCATCAGTTTCAAAGGGCTAACACAACTTCACATGAAATATCTTTCTTCCAGTCATCATACTTTAGGCCAAGGGCACTTCCTCTGAAGACACTGGTACCTATATATCTCACTTATGTGAGCAGGTGTACTACATATGATAAAGGTTGCTTATAAAACAACATTCACATGTACAGCAGGCAAATAAATGGATTGTCATGCTGCATTACTCTACCAGTATTTCTAACCACATTTGTTAATATGAGGTTACAGTCTGAGCACTGCCAGCCTGCAGAACAGAGAAGCAGGGAGCAATACAGCTGCTCCTGTTAACTGAGCATAGGCTTCGAGTAAGAAGTTTTTCTCCCTCAATCTTGATCCAGTCTGTTGAAATCCAAATTTCAGAACAGAAGTCATTAGGTTTGAAATAAAATAATATAAAATGGGTATATTTAGGTCATAAAATGATCTGAAATGTCCACCAAGTTACATACAAAATCCAAGAACTTCACAAAATCTCAATAAAACAAAATATTTTAAGTAGGAGAAATCAGCACTCCGCTGGAAGTACAGATAGTTTTCTCAATCATAAGCTTGAGATCTATAGTTAACAAAAATCTGCTTTTGATGTCATGCTACAAGTACGTCTCATTGTCACAGATGCTACCCATTAATCTTTGGCAGAATAGTATGATGTAGGTAATACAAGTAAAACAACAAGTTTTGTCAGCAAAGCGCACAAAAGAACATAGAAATACAGTAATTTGGCAGTACAGGTCTGCATTCCACCTATATTTGTGTTCATAAGTCATTTTGGGGGGGTTGCACATGTCTTTTGCTTCAACATTTTTTCTGATGATGATGTGGGTACAGAGGCAAATGAATTACTCAGTTTTCTGTGAAGCTGAACAGTCATTGCTCTCTACTTCGCAATACGCTATTGAGACATTAATCTTAAAAACGCTGTTAAACTCTCTAAATTATCATCAGTTTGTATAGTTCGTAAACCATGACTCTTACACATTAATTCTAATTTTTCTCCCCCTTATTAAAAAAAGAAAAAAAGCACTGCTCCAGCTGATGTAATTCAAACAAACAACAAAGCCTACTTCGTTCCTGGCAGCAATGCTGCCATTACAGAATCACAGTGCAGCTGAGGTAGGAAAAGACCTCTGGAGGTCATCTGGTCCAACCCCCCTGCTCAAGCAGGGCCACCTGGACCACACTGCCCAGGACCATGCCCAGGTGGCTTTTGACTGTCTGCAAGGATGGAGACTCCACAGCCTCCCTGGGCAACCTGTGCCAGTGCTCCGTCACCCTCACAGTGAAAAAGGGTTTCCTGATGTTTGGAGGGAACCTCCTGTGTTTCAGTTCGTGCCCGTTGCCTCTGGTCCTGGCACTGGGCACCACTAGAAAAAGCCTGGCTCTGTCCTCTCTGGACCCTCCCTTCAGATATTCATATACATTGGTAAGATTCCCTCCAAGCCTTCTCATCTCCACGCTGAACAGTCCCAGCTCTCTCAGACTTTCCTCATCAGCCTCTTAATCGTCTTCCTGACCCTCCATTGGACTCTCTCTGGTACGTCCCTCTCTCTTGTGTATTGGGGAGCCCAGACCTGGCCCCAGCACTCCAGGTGTGGCCACACCAGCACTGAATAAAGGGGCAGGATCACCTCCCTTGCCTTGCTGGCAACACTCCTCCTAACACAGCCCAAGGTATCATTAGCCGCCTTTGCCACAAAGGCACACGGCTGTTTTGTGTTCAACACGGGCTCCCAGGGCCTTCTCTGCCAAGCTGCTGTCCAGCCGGTCAGCCCCCAGCCTGTGCTGATGTCCGGGGTTGTTCCTCCCCAGGGGCAGAGATTTGCGTTTCCCTTTGAACTATTTATTCCACATGTATACCCCAAGTTTGGTAATAACAACTTGACAAAACATCTTATCATCTAGATCTGCAATGATTAGAACAACTTCCAAATGAGAAAAAGAGATTTTGAGCCCTGCCAGCCCTCTGCAGTTCCAGAACACCCAATTCATCAGGGGGACTACACCAACCCAAAAAGTAAATTGCTCTAACAGCTAAACATTTGCTACGGGACCATTCAGAATAGGTGAGTCAGATGTGGAGGTTTGACAGGTAATTAATTTAAAAGGGAGGCTGAAAAAGAAAATAGCTAGCTTTCAAGGAAGAGGTGGGGGGGGACAACAGCACGGGACATGGAGGGGTGGGGGGAAAGGTAGGTTCTTCAGCTGCAGGAACACTGATAGCATTTGTGCTTGCAGTTTCCTTTTCCTCACAGATAAATTATGATGACAAATACAAAAAATCAACCTCTTTGTGGTCCTAGCAGACCAGCAAAGACAAGTTCATAGGAAGGACTGGTAAACTGAACGATACAGTTGTGCAATGGAAACTTGGTATTTACCTCCTGGCACAAGCAGAAAACTCATTCCCTTTATATGCATGATTAATAAGAGAATGTCAGCCTACCCTCTTCTATCATGAGTCACGAAATGACATACTAATTTCAGAGACCCAAAACAATGTTCAATAATGTACTTATAATGGAAAGAAGAAGGTGAAGAGTGAAGAGTGCATTACATTTGGCTCAAGAAACAGCATGCTGCAAGAACATCCCTCCTCCCAGCCCGAACATCCTTCCTTTCATTTGGAGCCTTCAGTGTGCTAAATGCCTTTCTAATATCCAATAGTGACCATGTGCTCTTAAGGGATGAGGGCAGTTTAAGGACAAATTAGACTGAGAAAATAAATAAATGTATATGACATTTACAGTCTTGAGAACTGAAACAGAATGAAAGCAAAGTCAGGATGTTGGGCATGTTAAGAAGGAAGCTACAGCATTCAGAAGTGCATTCGATGCAGGGAACCAGAAGACTGAAACTGCAGGGCTTTGTGCCTAGTCAACAGCAGCTCTCCTATGACGTTCTCCTTCCCTTCTTAAAGTTAGAATATCACCCAAAGTATTTTTTACTTCCCAGTTACTTTTTTTATTAAAATTATTATATTCTTGTTTCTAAGCATCTTAAGTGAGATGCTAGTATAATAAAAAATGCCTTTCTCTAAAATAACATAATGCAAGAAAATAATGCAAGTTGTCTTCATGCAACAGATTTCATCTGTATTCCAAGATACTTATTTTAACGTCTCTTCCCACTCCCAATCTAAGTGTGTTGTAATTCATGAAAACCTAAAAAAAAAAAAAAAAAAAAAAACAACCAAACCCTGTCACTTTTCACAGGGATATTAAATATTTTTCTCATGCTGAAATAAAAATACAAAATAAGTAGAGAAAAGACAAGTGACAATCACTTACAAAATCATAGTATACTGATGTATTTATTCTCAGAATTTTTGCATCTTTCATATAGTAAGGACAGACAACAAAAGGAAGAATGACAACTTAATTATGGTTTGGCTTGATTTTTTTGTTAACAGAAGCCTTAAATCCCAGCAAAATGCTTCAACTTTCTTTTAATGCAAAGATAAAGACTCGCAGCCTCTGATGGGGTCCTGGTCGGAACAAGGCTATCCAGCATAAGAACTATAGCTCCATTTCTTCCTTGCTACAGCCCAAAAGGTAAATAGGAAATTATCCATGATAAAAACCATTGAACAATAGAAAGAGCTTAACTGAGGATCTCGGGTACCACTGCCACTAACAGAAAAGGAATTTAAAAAAATAACTGAGGGGATGGAGCCTTCTTATGTTTGAATATGAAAACTTAAGTCTGAGGTGCATAGGTCCACCATAGGGGTTTTTTCCCTAAAAAATTCAAGGAAATCGCTTATTTTCATGGAAGTAATCTCTTGCAATTTTTCCATATTAAACCCAACTACAGATTTATCATTTTTACATAGCAGATACTATCACCAAACCTGACATAATATCTGAAAGTTTCCACTACCTGTAAATATATACGTTTGAAAGAAATATTCAATTTCACTTGCCAATTATAACCATATTTCTAAGGCCTTCCAGGATACAAATCATTTTCTATTTATGAATAATTTGAAAGTATTGTCTACCATTTCACACCACTAGAGGGACCCACAAGCATTCTAGTTTCACATCTATTCCCATCAAACCATTAAGAAATGGCTTGTATTAGGCCCGTGCTCATTTAAAAAAAAAAAAAAAAAAATAAAATTTGAAGTGCTGTTATTTAGCTCTTCTTTAAGTTTTCCACTCATGATCTGCATTTTAAAGTACTTTTAAAGACATTCAATACTGAAGTCATATATAAAACTATGATTTCATTTGGAAGATACTGTTTCAGCAAGGATTTTAAAGTAACACATAAAGACTACTGGTATCTGAATTACCTTATTATACTTCCCGTCTTCCTTAGAACCACTCTGAAGCCCTGACAAGCATCACTGTAAGGGACTATACCCTCTCGCCTCCTTAAAAGAAAAAAACTAAGCCAGACTGGTTCATTTCTAATGTATCCTCTCTCTCTATATATATATGTACACATTAATACATTTTTTCCCAAATAATAATGATTACCAGAAAATATGCTGTGGATTAAGGATTAGTTAAATAAACATGGCTTTGCAAGTGTCTTCCAAGTGGAATCAGAAAAGTTTAAGTTTCAAGAAACTCTAGTAGTACCACAACTCTAGCAGTTTTCAACAGATCCTCCCTGACGGAGGGCAAGTGCTACTCATCAGCACTGCCAAAGGTAACTCCTTTCCTGAAGGATCTTACAGAATGGAATACTGCTTTAGCAAAGTACAGAGCCACAGAACGGTAGAATAATGTAGGCTGGAAAGGACAGAAGAGACTTCTGAAAGTCCTTTGGTCTAATTCTCTGCTCAAAGCAGAGCTAATTTGAGAGAAATTACTCAAAGTACAGAGATTAGACTACTTCAGTATGAATTAAATGCCAGTTCTTCAATGGCACTATAAGCTGTTACACAGCAGCAAAAGTGTAAAGAAAACAGTGTGAAAAGTATCTGAAGGATTCTACTCATAACTCTTGAATTTTGGCTCCTCTTAATATATTTCTAAATACCTCAGGAAGGATACAAAGTTAAGTAAACTGAAAAATGCCATTCCTGTGCTGGACTGTGTAACATTTTGCAATTATCTGAGGACTAGGAAACAGTACATACAAGGCATATTCTTTCCCTACCGATTTACTGAATCATAACCCCAGCAATCCTGCAGTTGTATACTTCTTTTACCTGAATCCACCCACTTGGCAAGGCAAATCCGTAGCTCACAACAGCATAGTGTGAGCTAACAAACCTCACTGAAGCAAAATACTTAGAGGAGTATCATCAGAATGCACGTATATCCCTTACAAAAATGGGTTACGCTGTGCTATTCAAGATACTGATGCTCCTGAAGAACAAGTACATGACACATAATGGTTCAACTCTTTTCCCAAAAGAAGGATAATATATTCCAAAGCATCACCAAATCCTTTTGTTGACGTCTTCCAAGAAAACACCATTCTTCGGTGTTCTAGAAATCTTCAGTTCTAAGGCAATGGAATGACAGAACCATCAAGCAATCCTTTTTGGCTCTTTTTCACCCCCAGAAATGAAAGAATTCAGAAGTAACACATCGTAGTTGACAGAAAAAGAATATCCCTTAAGAGTCTCTATGACTGTCAATACAGAAGTCAAACTGGGAGCAGAGATGAAAACAAAAGAATCCTCACATACTTTATAACAAATTGTCCAGCATTTAAAAAAAACAAAAAACAAAAAAACACCTTTCAAAATAAGCTACTTGGAGAAGGAACACATTGGAGAGGTTCAAAAGAAAAGAAAAAACCCCTAGAATCTGGCTGTATGTTCTTCTAAGGTTAAACTTACCTCAGCAAAAAAAGAGTGAGCTGTACCAGTGCAAGACTCCAGCGCACACATGCTGTTTTACAGAAACTTGAAAAGAAGAAATCATAGGTAAAATAATCGGGGGCGGGGGGGCGGGGGGACGGGGGACAGGACACGACACAAAACTGTCCTGTATTCTCAATTGGCAGCTTTTACCCTGAAATCTTCCTTAACCAAGCTCCCTTCAAGGTCACTTTTCACTTCAAGTTTATCTTCACTGTTTTCTTTTGGCCAAAGCTGTATTTAGGACATTTTCTGTGACTTCCCCTTGTGTGACTGCATTCTCCACACTAAACTGAAGTAAAATTTTCTCTCACATAGAGTAAAACAATTTATTTGAATAATCTGGATTGTGAAGAATTAGATGACAATTTCAGAATCCATCCTTCACAGAAGGGCAGCTTTTAGAGAAATCTCTTGAGCACAAGCTTTTCACTCCTCAGTGCTGGTATTTTTGCAAGGAAACCAAATACTTCATTCAACATATGACCACACAGAAATCTTCTTGCATGACTTTATTCATTGTGAAACTCGCCCTTCTTCACAGTAGGCTGTTGAACAAGACAGACTCTTAACCAGATTCAGCTAGGTACTTCCTCGATTTTCCTGAGACAAAAAAAGACATTCAACTGCATCTGGACTATGTTTTATCTCAGCCTCTAGATGGTATTGTTAAATGCATGATCAGGTGCTGTGACACAGATTTTTCCAAATTGTTTAAGGCAATCAAATTGGACTTGAACTTTTCTCTCTTCTTTGACTTCTGGCCTCTCACCCAAGGAAGTCTTAAATTCACTGTCCAAGGTAAACCTTTTCCAATGATTTGTGAGCGAAAAACTGGAAAGTTCAAAACAACACTGCAAACAGCAGATGCTGACATCTTTGTCAGATCTCAAAGTAGCATATAAAATGTTCTGTGAACTGCAGTTTCCAAGTAAACAGTCTGAAAGTTGTATACCAAAGATAAACTCTGGAATTTCTTCATGTTTTTCCACTCTTAAGAGAATTAGATTTATCCATCACCTGCAAAAGTCACCTTAATTCCTCCTTTCTTTCCTTTTCTGGCTAAAAAGGCTCCATATACAAACTAAGATGAAGAACCATTTAAGTCTCAGTGAAGTCTTTAGCTCCCATCACATCATTTTCTCTCCTATGTGAAGCACTGTACTGTAAGCAAGCATCAATTTGATTCAAAATTGAGTCATTCCTAAATGTTTACAGAAACATACTGATTAACTCAAAAAACCCTTTCTTCTTTCCAAGATATTTTAACTCATAGATGCAACATATTCAGTTATCTATAAAACACAAAATAGAGCCACACGTGTTGGCAACATCACCACCTCCCCACGGAAGCATGCTCAGACTATAGCGGCATGAGAGAATTCTAAAAACCTTTTGACAAGGTCTTATCTATTCTAGTGCAGATACAACAGGAAAAGCAAAAAGAAAAAAGTGTTTCCTCTCTACAAATACGAAGTATTTGGTTTTTATCCGGTTCTTGCAGACTATATCCAACAACCCTTTCCTAAAAAGGAAGTTTGAAAGCATTAAAGTTCCACCTGCATAAGACACTTCCCAATATTTTTGCTGTTATCTTAATTATTCACTTCAGTTTCACTTTATTAATTTTGGCTTCACTTCCTCACTATAACATACATTATACGTCACTGAGCACATTCGCTGATTCCCGCCCCCCCCCCCCAGGTGAAACAGTAAGTGATTGGGGCACATTATATATCTTTTGTTAGTGCATACTAGAAAATCCTCACAAACATAATCAAAGTTTAAGTGTGTGTATATATACACACATACATAGAAAAAAACAACAGACATTATTAACAACCTCTCAACAGCAAGAAAACAAAACTTAAAATTGTATTGCTGGTTTGCTATTTCTGAAAAAGGGAATATTTTTATACTGTCATTTACCAATTCTTCTACCAAAGATTTTGTTTTGCATTAGCTTTTATCAACATATTCTGTCAACACTGCAGACTGAATTACTATCTGTGATGTCTTGAGTAAGGTAAAAAAATGTAAAAGTAATCACATTAACTGTAGTCTATTTGTAAACCAGCAGAGAGCAAGAGTGGTTATAACCACTACAATCACTTTTTCAATAACTTCACTCAAAACCAAAGAGTGCACGCTGGGTTTTCAGACAGTAAACTGCCAAACTCCCTCCTTACCTGAGTGAAAAGTAGATCCAGTGCTTTATATTCAACTCAATAAAATATTAAAGTGTATGCAAGTTACTGTGCAACTGAAGTATGTACATCCACTGAACAAAATGAGACTATTATATGTAAGGTAAAAATTTATTTATGAGGAAGAAAGTTATGTGGCTGCTCTCCCCTCTCCAGAAATGGCAGCTTTTAGCTGCTAACTTGAGTTTATGCTCATGGTCCCACACAGACATAATCAACAGACCACAATAACAGAAAAATTACTAATTGATGTCCTGATGTTACTCAGTTACTAACCAACATGAGGAATACAGTCCTGACTTTCCCCATTCACCAGAAAGCAGTTTTGTTGAAGCAAAAATTTGTTTATTGAGCTATTCCTCCTGGCTAGTTCCTGTGATTAGCTATAAAAATGTGACTTCTGGAATAACGGATAATATAGAAGGAAAACTACCACCCAACAAACTTCAATAATCCTCAGATATGACTCCCATACCACTATCTCTGGCAACAATAATAGACTTTTTTTCCAACAATCACTTTAAAATTTAATTTCCTAGAAAAAAGTTACCATTGAGAATACTTCTAGCCAGTTTGGTAACTTGAATATTCATGTGCCAATTACAGAACTCTGGGATGAAGATGCAGACACTGAGCTTATAATCCTTAAGAAGAAACAGAAGTGGTCTTAAGAAGTAAATGCTAACAAACTTTACTTCGGTAACACTAGTTGCAGTTGCAACTAAAAATAATGTTATGAAACAGAAGTGGTTATTTAAAAAAAAAAAAAAAAACCAAAACCGCACGACAAAAAACCAGCAGCTTCCTGAAGATAGAGTAATGTATTTAAAATTCAGTACTCTTCAAACCTATCAATAAAATATTGAGTTAAGAGCCTATTATAAGATATTGGAAAAAAAAGAGAACTGATCAGGAGATTATTAGCTGGACTTCTTGAAAGACATTCAACTTCTTCACAAAACATCATTGACAGAAAAAGAAAATAATGCTAAAGAACAAAAGTTAGCTAAGCAAAATACGAAATGACAATAATGCTTCAACACTGTGAATGATAGCCAGTATGTAAGTCATCTGCAAAACAGGTAAGCAATGATCATTGCAAAATATTTTGAACCACAGCGTAAAGTTAGTGGATAGTAGAAGAAAGTCACAGTGAAACTTTACAAACACCATGAAGGAAGCATATCCATGCATTAGTGATGTTCAGTATGCAGTTGTGGTGGTGGGGGGAAAAAAAAAAAAAAAAAAAACATTCAGATAGTTCAGTCTGCTTCAGCCGCAGAGAGACCCTTTTCAGTCCAGTTTTTGCCACAAGCAAAGAAGAGTCGCCTGGCTCTGCTGGCTCCTGTCACACGCTGTGTATTGCTTATACGGGTGAACATTTCTCAGGCACGTAGCTCTATGTGGCAAAACCCTTTTGGAGTTACCGGGGGCAGGCGGGGGGAGTATCCTAAAAATGAGGTCAAATCTGATTCCCACAACTTCTCTCCACCCGCAGTCTGACAGTACGATACTAAAACTCTCTTGCTTAAAACAATTAAGGAAACACTGATTGGGAGTCAATTAGCATTGCAGAGAAAAAGAAAACGTTTTACTCATTGTGGGGAAAAAAAAAAAACAACCAAACTTTTCTGTAAATTAATGGATTATCTACTGATATGGTGAGAGATGGGGCTGAATTCCTTACTGACTTTGAAAGAAACTCCACAACGTAGCAGGAACCTGAAGCCAAAGAGCAACGCTGCAACAGGCCACAATCCTGACATGCAAAAAAATCTGACTATAATATGGCAACTCTGAAAACTGCCACAGCAGCTGACTTGAGAGGGAAGTTATTGCCAAAGAATTTTTTGGGCCTCCTAGCAACATTCTTTGCTGTCATCAGACACCACAGTTGATGTTGCTAAAAGTTGGTGCCTGTGCCTGAACAAGTAGGGGCAAGAAGAAAGGGTGTGAAAATCCTTTTCCTGATTAGTCATGATCTGCCTGATGCACAATCATCAGGATGGAAAGAAACAGCGTGATGAGTACCATAGAAAATACAGTTAATTCGACAACAGCAATAATATCATACGTGACTGCCTTTTAACAGGTACTTTTTTTAATACTTGTTAGTATTTTCTTGTATCAGCATGAAATGCCACACAACTGTCTTTTTGTATATATATAATTTATAAATCGCATGCTATTTCTACTGAGAATTTTTATTATACTCAATAGAATTATCAGGACTTCAAACGGAATTCTTATCCTCTTTATTGAAAGAAAATCAATATAGCATACTCTTCAAACTTTGTTTTCTCACCTATTTTATGATGCTAACTTGTGAATGACATTAAGAGTTTAAGAGTTTTAAGTTTAAAAGTAGTGATCTATTTTTAAAAAGAGTAACTTCAGTTAAGATCAGAATATTAATTAGACCAGTTTCTGCCACTCATTTTTATTAATAAGGTAATTACAACAACCACACTTGTTACCATGATAGAACTTTTTCTAAATCTCTCCAGTGCATTCAGAATACTTGGAACTGTGCTGATACAATGTTGGTATAGATACTTTATGACACTTAATACATTAATATTATTGGCATAATTTAATTAAGACTTAAATCCCCTGCACTTTTGCTGTATATTGGTTTGATGGTTATTGAAGCTTTTATACTACAAAAACTACTGACATATTTATTTGTAACAGTATAGATGTAGAGAAAAAAGTGAAATTATCCGAAAATATCCTTCTTGTCACCAAGAAAAAAATGTTTCCTAAAACACATAATCGAAAAAATTTAGTCTGCTGTTTTCTTATAATACTTTATTTGTCTATGTCCAAAAAATTTAAGTCCTAGCTACGTGTTTGAATAAATGTAATGTTAATTATGATGAGGTCAAGAATATTGACATCTACTGTAATTCTCTTCAAACATCATTCTGAACCAAGTCCTTCTGCTGCTTTATAAAAGCAGGAAAGTATTCTTAACTGATAGTGTCTGCCAGGGAAGAACTCGACACACACATCAGTACCTGTATATAAGATAGTCTTCATTTCCATAGGGATCCAGGTCTAAATTAAATGAGTTTTAGCTGTATTTTTAAAAACAAAAATTTAGCAGTGAAGATTTTCCTCTTCTATTTCTGGTAATGAAGTAGCATGAAAGATTTTCCTAAGTATTAAAAAATGATTTTGCTATATACACTGCTAACTTTTATTTTTAGAGGCTCAGTAGTTAAAATTAATGGAAGCCTTTGTTTATTTGTCATTTATCTGCTTTTAAATACTTACAGTGAAAAATACGGAAATCAATGTATGGATGAGAACCTCTTCTCTCTGTTTCAAATCCTGCCCGACTTCTTACTCGCACATCTCCTAGAAACAGGGTCAAGAGTGAAATAAAAGTGTGGAAGAGTGGCAGAGATAAAATGCAAATGAACATAGCCTGGAGGGGTAAAGATTCATGTACTTAATGGAGGAGGGTTATTCAAACAATAGGCCTACTTCAATGCTTTTTGTTTTAAAGGTGAAATTCAAAACAAAGTTTGAAGACTCGTTAAACATGCAATTGCATGCTTTCTTGTCAAAATCTCTCCTGCCTAAGCATTCGTTGCCAGAAGCATGTGATAAGCATTCAGATGAAATTAGGAACAGATTGCTACACCAGTATGGTAAAAATGCACCTTAATATGACGGGAAACAAGAACATTAAAGGTTGATTTGTTCCTCAGTAACACACATAAAACGATAACATTTTGTATAATACAAAAAAGATTCAGCTTCTAGAAAATGGTAGCTTTTAGCAAATAAGCTAGTTACAATAAGATTTTATATCACATAATAGAATATTTTCCCACTAGCATTTACTTACTTGTGCTCAGCTGTTTGAATATTACACAAGAGCCTATCAAAATACCAAAACTCAGTATTAAAATTTTATCAAACTATTTTGCACTGCAATTAGCTTCAACCTGAATCTTTTAGCATGCTAGTTGATTTCTATTTATGCATTTTACCAACTGAAAGCTGATCAGTATTCTTTCGTTAGGTATTTGTATGCATTAATGTAAGTAGTTCACCCGGATTAAAAGTTTTCACTTAAAATCCTTTAGCAATTACAAGTCTGGGCAAACCTTTGAGGATCAAATGCAATAGTGAGTCCCTCCTCAAATCTTAACAAAAAAGTTTAAAATGTGAAAGCGTTCTGGTTTTTAATTATGAAAATTCTTCAAGTGTAGTATTCTCCTCTCCTCAAATACAGCTATTTTCATATGAACCAAAACTAAGTATTTAACACAAGGAACTAACACTGATTTTATAAGAACAAAATAAAAATACAGCTATTTAATTTCCAGCAACTGCTAACACCTTGAGAGTGTTTTTTCCTTTTCTTCTCTCACCTGCTAATTTGTAACACCGAAGGAGGCAACTTGTTAGAAAATAGCTCAAGATATTGCCTAAAATTTCAGTAATATACTTTTAATACTTAACAGGTATCTTTCTAGAGATACATATCTATAAACACTGACATATCTATAGTGACACACTTCACATGAATGTTATCTTGTAAGGCACACTGGAAGGACCACAAAAAGAGAAAGAGGCTCAGGGGTCCCCAAATAATGAGTCTAAAGTACACATCAGTAAAAATATACCAAATAACATGTGGTTTTCAGTTATTACTCCCTTTGGTTTTTTGAAGCCGAAAATCTTAACAGAGCTGCAAGGGAAAGTAACCCAATTACTACCTGTAACTATTATTTTTCAGACCACTGACAATACATTACTTGTAAAGGTTTTAAGCATTCATCTGAGCAGAGTGCAAGAGGCTTGTCTTGTTCCAGGCAATACAGAGGCAGCAAACTGTAGAATTCTTCTGTTAGGCACAAGCAACTGGTGTATTTTATTTACAAAATAAATTACTAAAAAGGAAACAGGGGGGAAATTTTGGAAAAGAGGAGGCAAATATATTAGTAGCTGTGTATGAAAATATCAGTTTACAGGGAGAAAAATGCAACTTTCATTACCTTTCACCCATATTTATCTGGGAAATCAGTCATAGCTAAAGCTGTGTGAATGAGTTCACCAGCTGAATTAAAAGAAAAAACCAAAGATTTCTTTTAGTGAGCTGATTTTTTTTTTTTACAGAAAAGGCGATACAACTTTTGTGAATTATATTTAGTTAAGGCAGTCTTAACTTTCAAAATTTACCAACAATCGCGTGAACTAGCAAATACTTTCAGTCAGTGTGCAACTAGGTTTTGGTGAACAATTTACTCATTGAAAGTGTCAAGAATAGGAAAAGTTCGCAGAAAAATATCTGAAGACTAACATGGAATTCTGCAAATAACAAAACAAGCAGGTTCATCTGATAAATGATATCCAGAAAATTTCTCTCTGCTTTGTTCTTTTTCATTCACCAGTACCTAGTCTAACAGCATAGATGGAATAACAGTATCCCTGTTACCCTTGAAATGCCTGCAATGTTGTTGATTTTGAGTAGGAAAACAAGTAAAATGCAGAAATGCAACTAACTACATTGCTTTTAACAGGAATTATTAAAATGTCTATTTACAGGAATAGTTAGCCAAAAGAAGAAATGATATACTAAAAATGCATATGGCAAACTATTAAAAAGACAACTGTAGTAAGATAAAGGTAAAATGAGGGTGTTTACTTACATGCATATTAAATGAGAAATTCCCAGCAAGGAAAGTAAAATATTTTCATTAAATAGTTGTTAAACAAAATTCTCTCCCCTTGCTTATGGTAGAAGCAGAGGGTATTTTGTTAAGAATCAAGATCGCAACAATGGATTAATTTTTTTCCAAAAAAATCCAGATGTATTCCAAAAAAGTATCACTTCTACAGGACTGGAATTTATCACAGTAAACATAGCAGAAATTCCTATAGGGCCAAAACGAAGGCAGGGGAGCTGTCTCCATCATCATCATTGTACAGAACTACTGCATTTTTCAAGATTTCAGACAATAAACACGCCTGGAAAAAAATTGGTACAAGTGGAATTTGAAGATACCATACATCCATCTGAAGTTACTATACAGAGAGATGCATAAAAAGGAATAGCATCGAACTGACTGCACGTTAGCACATTATGAAATGATGTGCTATTAGCACAGTGAAACTAATGTCTACTGCATATGTATAGTTAGTCCCAAAACACCCAGAAATACTGGACCATCATTATTCACTGTTCAGTTAATCTGACCTGCAAAGATCAACAGATCCCAAATGCACCTGCTTCACTGTGCTTGCACACAACGTAACACATTCCGATCGATTTGCTTGGGAAATACTGCACGAGTTTTTTGTAACCCTGTAACTCCGAAGAGACACAGAATTTAATTTTAAGGAAAAAAACATGTTTATCATCATAGGTAACTTAAATAAAGGCACAAGACTTTTCAGATTTAAGATTACTTTCATCAGACAAAGAGACACTGTTACATAATTCCTTCAAACAGCAACATATGTCCAACCTCAAAAGCCAATCATTATTATGGTAGCTGAAAGATAATTAAAATTCAACACCCAAACCAAAAGAACTTATAGTTTTCATTTATTCAGGCCTTTTAAAAAAATACCAAAGTGATGACAAAATCTTTTGAAACCATCAGATCACACCGTTTGCTTATAGGTAAATTTCCTTGCGGGGGGCAGAAGTGGTAGCAAGCTGACAGTTTTTATCTTAAGTGTCTCTTTAGCCACTTAGGCCACTCTGAAGAAACTCCTCTGTTTCCTTAGGGGAACACATTCAAGTCCAGCATCTCAACGACAGTGGACTTCCAGGAACAACTTTTTTCCGCTTTCAGAGTTTCTTTGAATCCAAAGAATCAAGAGAAAGGTTTAAAAACCATGAAGCCTTCCTTTCAAAATCTGATTTTGTGCACAAACATGACAAAGTATCTGTTGGCTGAGTATTTAACTAGGTTTTTTTCCAGAACAGTTCTATGTGACCAGGATTGCTCGCATTTTTAAGACAAAGGCCATACACGCAGAAACTCAACTGAAGACTGAATAAACAGTGGAAGAAGGAATGTAAGAGGGAGCTTTGCAGCTACAACTGAAAACTGGAAAGGAATCAGGGCTGTAACAAAACTTACCTTGAGACAGATTGTTTAGTTCCTACCCCTCTCTCGGATTGCTGCTCACACCGCAAGGACAGCTCTGATACTTACGAGGCAGCTGAAATGCCATAGCTGACATCCCTGCGCGTTAGGGTTACACAACACATACTTCGTGCTACCCTAATACTCCAGTGCGGCACAGTAACAATGCAGCAGCTGCTTGGGGAGCTGAGGCCTTCTGGAGCAGGGGCAGAAATCTCAGAGACCATGGAGGACAGCTGGGAGCAGAAATTACGACAGCCACCTCAAGGTAAACCACCCAAGTCAAAGCCATGAAGTGAAGAGCAGGATTCCCAGAAAGAATTACTAGCTTCACAGATTAAAGTTCCTATTAAATTTATTGGAGAAACAGATGACAGGTCAGCCGAATATGCCCAAATTAAAGCAAAAGGAATACAATATAACAACTGCTACCAGAGAAAAGCATGCACCTGCATTACACAGTAGCTTGCCTCTACTGTTTCTTCTTTGAAGTGATCAAGACCTCTAAAGGAAGGTAAAATGCTCCAGTTTTAGTTGAGGTGCATGCTCACCAATACAAGCAGTCAGTGCCCCACTCTTTCTACCCATGCACAGTAGCAAAACTTTCAGGCAATATAAAACAATAAGAAAAAGGAACCAGAAAAGTGAAGAAGAGAAAAATCAAGAAAGTATCAAGATTACACAGAGGCACTTACAAGAAATTTTGAGAATTTCTCATAGTTGCCGAGAGAAGTAGCTGACTGAGGTGATGCAGATATAATAGCCCTCTCAAGGTCTTAAAAGAAAAATTCTACAATGCTGCATCTGTATCTATATTTTAAAATAGTAAATAAGCCACTCGGGAGTGGCTTAGTGTATATTTTGGGAATGGGGTATGACAGATGAGTCATTAGAGTCAACGCTGTTTGTTTATATCGACACTGATGAAGACAGTTAAGAGTTGTTTATTTTGTGTGCTCCTAAAATTTCGTCTTTTAAATTGAACCTGGAAACACTGCCATACCACAGGAATTTCCGTTCAGTTGGTGCAAATGAATTTCCATTGGATTCCCACTGGAACGGCCTGAAAACGTTAAAGGAAGCAACTCTATGGCCAGCTCAACTAAACAGAGGCAGAGGGAGGTATCCTAGATACCCTTAGCTTTATGTTTTTGGTCTGCTAAAATAAACACCTTACTGAGGTACATTTTATCAGTAGATATAGCCTGTCTGGAATAATAACCAAGTAAAAGGCAAAACTCTCATGATTCTGCCTAACATCCCATTAAGTTACAGCTGATGATTCCTTACAGCTTACTCTGCTAAAGTGTACTAAGATAAATTAAAAAAAAAACAAACAAAAAAAAACAAACAAAAAAACCCCCACCCCTTCAGAATACTGTACGGGAAATGTAATACTTCACGTCTTGCAATAAATTCTAATCAATTGTATTCATTCTTGAATCTACTCTGATATGAATGTTTCTACATACCAATGCATCCAACTGTTCAGCTTTCAGGCTGGTCTTTTTTACAGTCCATTTACGAATACAGCAGTAGTAAATCTGTAAATAGTTGCTAACTTGTACAGTATACTGCACGTAACAGTCGGGAAAACAAAGTGATCACCAACAAGTGAGAAAGTAATATAAATTTAACATACTGATTCAAACATCCAATGAGCAATTTTTTGTTGGCTTGTTGGTACCCTCCACCCCCCAGACGAAGTTAGAAGAGGTCAATCCTTTAAAAGACTTACTGCCTCTGAATAGCTAGCATCACTGAACAGCAATGAATGCCAGCAAGAGTTACGCTGTTCATAACAAGCACCAGTCACATAGTCTAATAATTAATTCCAATGAGAGAACAAGTGAAAATTTAATCTCCTTAACATCACGTTCTGAATATATTCCAGTTCTGCCTATAAGAATAGTCAAAGAAAAATTTCAAAACAAATGAGATTTTTCCCTCAGTTCAGATGTATATACCAAGAATGAGAAGAAGTCATGCTTTGCTTTCCTCTAGATTTACTTGAGCATTATCACAAACCCTTCTGCAGAAATGATGGGCCTAAAGACTTCATGGTACAGATAAACTTCACAAGTAGCAAAAGAAATGAGATTATTCTCCCCAGAAATTAAGAATTATTTTCTTACAAGATGAGTTTCTATCACTAGCAGATTAATTTTAAAAAGATAAAAACACAGACATATACTTACAATACCTTTAGTTCAAGCATATCAGTGCATTTTTAAAATAAATTAATATGTATTTCCCCTGTTGTAGAATTAAAAGTACTCAATTTGGAGGATTCTGAATCAGGAAAAAAACTGTATTTTCTAAATACAGCACAAAATAAATTTAGTTTAATTAAAAAAAAAAAAAGTATCACAAAATCAAGGAAACAAAACTACCCCAGGCCTGAATTTACTTTCTTATGCCTAGAGCAGAAAAATCACATTTTGAAGAATGCTAGTGTTCACCCTGCAAAAAGGATGATTAAAAATGAAAAAATTTGTTTTAACTTTTGAAAATGAAATAAACCTATTTCCAACAATACCCCAGCAGCTTTTTCAATAAACATTTAGAAGCCAGCATCTTCTGTCCTACTGCTCTTAACAAATCTCCAAAGTAATTACATTCTCTTATCAAAAATCCTTCAGTAGACAGACAGTGCTATAGTATTAACAACTTCACAAACATTAAAAAAAAATCGAAGTAATTGAAAAACAAAAATGCAAAGATGCTAAGTCAAAACTGGATTTATATATACATACACACACGTATGCTTCCATATGTAGGTTATAACTATAAATTCATACGTATGACGTGTACACACGCATATAGCTTACAATAAATTCATAGGCAATGCAGTTATGAGTTTCTGGGGACTTTAATACATACAATATACAACTAAACTGAAAAGACTCAGGGCATAAAAAGACATGTTCTGGCTGATTTAGTTGGAGCCAATTAAGAATTTATAATCACTAGCTGTTGATGCTCATTGAGCCGTGCAAGACATCATGCAAGCATTCATAGTCCATTGCAACACGAAACCATAGCTCAAGATGGCTTAATTTAAGTGGCATAATTTTGCAGTGAAACAGACTTAGGAGTGTATACACAGTCTCCATGCCATCTGGGCCACCAGCAGCCTCCAGAAGAGGTGAGGAAGTACTGAATCCAGCAGCCATACCTGCAAGAGCTTTGCATCTTTCTCCTCTCAACTACTGACCTCAACTCCTTCCATGCACTATCACAGAGGTTCTCCCTCAGATGCTTGCCCCTCCCAATACTGTTCTTTCATTTTAATTCAACTTTACCCTTTACCTGGTTGCTACTCTGAAAACATTCTTCAAGTAAGCTGACTAAAGTACTGGCACTGTCATGTGTCCTTTCCCTTCTCAAGTCATCTAGGATTAATACGAGAAGTATTGTTTAAAATCATATAATTATTTTAAGAACACCTTGAGCATGTCATAGCCTCAGTATTGAAGTTTTTAAAAGTGTGTGGTAACTCTCACACAAACGTTCTCTAAGCTACAGGTTTTACCAGGATACCATGCAGAGGTGTTAAATTCCATTGCAGAAATAAAGTTCAATCATGAGTCATTTGGAAAACTTGTTAGGTTAACTATAATGACTTTTTTTTTTTCCAATCTAGGAGTAAAACATCTGACACAATGGTTAACTCAGGAAAAAAAAAGAGAAAAGGCAAACAACCAAAACACCCAAGTCAACTCAAAAGAACCCAAACTATTCTAAAGCATCTAACCAGAATATTATCCAAGAGAAAGTGGATAATAAGTTTAAGAATTCAAGACAAGTATAAAAAAATAATTATTTTAAATCAATCATAAACATTAAAACTTTGCTATATAGAAACCGGTACGCTTACCTAGCATACGAATGTACAACGCAGTCTGATCAGAGCTGTCATAGGAAATTGCTCCACGTCTCTGAAAAAAAAAAAAAAAAAAAAAAAGGTATATTTTATGTAAGTTAGAACTGAATCATTTTTAAATTGAAATGAAAATGAAGTATCAATTGTCCATTTCCAATTCAACTCAAAATTAATTTTGGAAATTTGAATATGCATCTTTCAAATATATATATATACACACACACACACACTGATTTTGTTTTAGGAGGGGACAAAGGAAGGACAGGAATTGGTAGTGAAGAAATTATGAACAACAGGACCAGAGTGTGGAAAAAAATATCCCCCCTAAATTTCTTTCCAGATGCTCCTCAATCATTCCTCACAATAAAAAATTCACAGAACATGATTAAGCAGACAAAAAAAATGTGTTCCTCACAGCCTTCTAAAATGTAATACTTAAACCAGGAACTACAAGTATTTGTTTTATTTGTTTATTTACTTTTACTTATGGGGTATTTCCATCTTTCAAAGCTAAAAGTAGTCTTAAGTAAAAGAACTCAAATGACATCATTACTGCAGTCCTAGGAATTCCACCTGTATTCTGCAAGGGCGGGACTTGGCTGCCACATCTTACTTTCATTCCACCCAGTACTTTCTGTAGGCAAATCAATACACAAAGGTATTTTAAAGAAAACAAGCAAGTGGTATTTTACATTTGATGATAAAAGTCTAAGACAGTCATCAAGCTATCCATGCATGACATTGAGATACTCTCATATACACTGTATTTCTTACCTACACAATATACGTATGTTCCGTACATATTCAGCTAATGTAATAGTTACAATCCAGGAAGTCTCCCACAAGTGTACTGAACTGGTCCTCTAACAGCTAAAAACTGGAGGAATGTTCTCATAGTTACACAACACCAGCATCATGTAGTCTTCGAAGCTTGGCACGACCTAGCACCCAGCCTTACGCCTTGCCTTTACCGTACTTTCACCATCTTCTGCCACTTCCTAGGGCCTTCATTACTGTTATTTCTTAACCCTAGGATCAGAGGATCACCTTCACAATCAGACTTCAATTTTGCCAGTTCACAACATTTCTTCTTTAATGAAGTAAGACTTTTTTGTGTGCATGCACATTAAAAATTCCTATGACCTTCCCCTGTCCACCAACATTTCTTATTTACATTGAGGACAGCGAAGTCCTCGGCGCCACAAAATGTTATCATACCCCTTTGAGAACTTCAGATAAAAGCCAACCTGGAGGTGAATGCAGTCACCCATTTTTTCCTCTGTGTAGCAGGAACAACACTACGCCAGGGACACACAACAGCCTGAAAACATGCAAGTTCAAAAGATGGGAAAACAAACTATGTTAGGAAACGGGACAGAAAACCAGATGTTGGCTATTGAAAAGAATTCTGAAAGAAATTAAAAGAGATAAAGATACAAATTACTTGGAAGGGGAAAATGGTAAAATTGCTTATATGCATCTGTCCACAGCACAAATTGAATGCACACAAAGACTAGAGATTAATAACCTCTATCAGTGTGATTTTTACAACTGATGTGCTAAGACTCCAAACCCAGAAGTTACACTTAATTGTTTTAGTATTTTTCATGTTAAAACAAAAAAAGAAAACCTTGCACTTGAAGTCAGAGAAGTATTTCCAAAGGTAAGCTTAATATTTAATTACAGAAATGACCAAAGACCTAGCTCCAAATGCGGTCCAATTACAGTAGCTGTTGTAAAGACTACAAGGAAGAACTCCCTGTGCAGCACTTTTATGTTGTCTTAGCTTTTGTTCTTTATTTCCTTGGGAGATCATAAACCATGCAAATAAACCTTCCCTCGAAATACGTTTGCACAGCATTTCTCACAGCAATGTGCCTATCCTGATGGGAAAGGCAGCGATACAACTCATCAGCCAGAAAATGATGCTGATTTCCCACTAACATTTTCAAATTTCTTCATACAACCTACCTTTGAATTTCAGCAGCTCTCAGCTGAACATATTTTCAGTAGCCTGGAACATTTCATATCACTGACTAGGCACAATCAGTGATGTAATTTAGTGCTAACTTGCAATTTGCACCTGTCTATCACAGATTTCTGGACATGTCCAGTACAGTTCTGTAATCTAATACAGGAGAAAGCTAAGCACACATGCAGCTAGAAGAGCCATGCCCAACTGGAGCATTAGTCTCTGAGAAGGAAAACAATATGTAAGTCTTTACTGAAAAATAAATCCTTTTGATACTTTGGTACTAAAATGTTACTTGCTCTCCAAAATCTAAAATACTATTTGCTAGATAAAGTAGTACATCCATTTATGATATCAAACACAAAGCACATCTTTAAAAACATAAACCAGTTGCTTATACAAATAAGTGATTTCGTTCTGCAAGGACTCTGAAAGATCTCACAGGAATCTTTGAACAATCAAATCCTTTTAAAATTACCTTTCAAAGTTTGGTTTCCTAAGGAAAGCAAGACAATTTATTGTGTAAATTTTACTAGTAGTACTTCAAAAGTAGTAGGACGATTTCAGCTAATTTTGCTAAAAGGGTAGAGGTCCTAAAGATACTTCATTCACTGAAATGTGTTAAATAAAATACATCAAGAGGAAAACGCTTATTAGCAAGTTACACCAAGGGACAGATACAAGGTGGGTGATGAGCGGTCAGACCTTGTACCTTTAGACCAGGCAAGTAAGTGAGGTACAGATAGTTAGGAGCACTGTGGTAGGCAGTCAGAGACAGAGGAGGGAGCTAATAGTACAGAGGGTTTTAGCAACTTGTGATAGATAGATAGATAGATAGATAAATTAAATAGTATTGTACTCATCCAGCCATAGATTGCTTTGTGTCGGTTTATGGTCCAAATAGGTAACAGACTATGTACCACAGGTTGAGGTATTTTGTTTTCCCACTTCTAATACCATCAGCATATTTGTTGTGCTACCCCCCTACACTACTCTAGAAAAATGCAAAGAAAAAAGAAAAAAAAAAAAAAAAAAAGAGAGAAGTAATTTAATCTACCCTGCCTGTGCTTCTGTAGGACACTCTGCCCAGATTCCACTTTTTAAATCCAGCAAGCGGAAAGACCAGATTTAACGCATCAGCTTCTACTAAGAAGTGAACTGTCACGTGTAGCAAATTTGTAAACAAAAAGGCAAATGCATCCTGCACTAGTTTCTGTGAAGCACTCAATGATTCACACAATTTTATCACCAGGATTCTACTCTTACTGACCACAAAAAATGCCTCCTCCCTCATCGCTAATCAAAGGCCCACTCTCTGTAGCCTACATCAAGACATCAAGACTATACTTACACTAAAAATTTACCTTACTTACACAGTCAAGATGACTGTAGCATACACTGTATCAGCCTACAGAAACCTTGGCTAAAAACTTCATGGACAGAGCTTGACTTCTGGTACTTCAAAAGTATCAGTTGTTAATATTTAACTCATTTAACATAAAATTTTATTTCTAGATCTCTGCCACCTCTTTGGTCTACCTGAATCTTTGTACGTGTTAATAACTATAAAGTATATCGAACTCCTGGACCCTCTGTACAAGTCTCAAACAAATATATAAGCATCATTCCAACAGGCAGACAGGATTACTAGTGCTCAAACTGAAGATAATCCTAATGTGTTTAGGCAGGTTCCCTTTTCAAACACAAGGACAACTTGGGCCGGTGGGAATATCTACTGGACTCCAAGCGATTCAACAAATTCCTCATATGATTAGGTGACGTTCTTAACCACTCCACTCCTTTCCAGACACGAGCACAGCCATCTGAACTGAGTGGGCTGTTGTGCTTCAGCAGAATGTCAGAAAGATGACTGGGAAGGATTGTTTACCACTGGACTTCCAGTTTGAAAACCTCACCTTAATTTTGTTTCATATTAAAGTGTCACTTATTCTTCCAAAGGGCAATACCATAAGAAAAGCTTTCATTTCTCCTCTCTTTTGTCACATCTTTATGGAAAGCGAATGGAAGAAGTTCAAACTAAAGCAGAAGATCCATTAATCCTTTAAGAACAACGATACAAGGACTGCACAAAAATAGGCAAAGGGAATATCTACCAAAAGACAGATTTAAATCAGACCTTTCTGAAAATCTTTTCACAACAGTATAGAAAGTTATTAAAGGTCATGCAATAGGAATGACATGCCAAAATAGCACATAGATCTACCTTCAAAGGGAAACCACTTCAGTGATGCTAGGGAGTACAGCATATGCATGTAACACTTGGAAACGGAGCACCTGCTGCTGTTTGTGCCAAACAAACGTTTCCATTGATGTATCAGTTTTATCACAAGGATTTCCCAATCCAGTTCAGAGCAGAGCACCAGCATGACCGTTGGGCATTTCATTTTGGCAAGTGCCAGCTAGCCAGCTTTTGGACTGTCAAGCAAAACAACTGCTGGTCTTGTTCCGTAACAGCAGAAAGAAACGGGGAGAGACGTTCGCCTTCAAAATTCAGTACCTCCCATCAGAAAGAACTGTCTATGCTTTTTGATGTAGTACACAACCCTCATTTTGCAACTCAGTTCTTTATTCAGAAGCCGGGAAAGAAAAGCCAGGACAGCAACACAGCCAGTCACGTATTTTTACCTACTTGGCTTTTCTGCCCAAGTTATCTGCCCAACAATCAGAGGATTGTTTCCAGAAAGAGAAACTGATAACAAGTTTGGAGAAGTCGTTATATCATGGCAACTGCAATTTACTGGTTATCCTGCCTCAAATATACGCACTTGGAAACTAGTTAAGATTCTTTCCAGTTTATCAACAAGTCCCTAGAATGACAAACTAATTAGACCAGATTTTTCCAACCATTACTGGATTTCAAAAATGAGACTGTCATGTATCATAATTCTTAGAATTATTTTGAGTAATTAAAAGTTCCACATTAACATAAGATCCACAGTTTTCCACAAGGCACCACCAAGCTTTTACTCACTGAAGCACTGGAAAATGTTCTTTTAAAGCACTTAAGAAACTGTCGTTGAACTCAGGCGAGTCACTGCAAAATGGTCCTACTACTATTTTCTAAATATTTCACTGCAGTTCAAAGCAGTATTTCGAAAGTTTATCAAACCAATGATAAGAAAATGTAGTTAATTTCAAGAAGGTAATACTAATCAGCATTAAGACACACACCGCCCCTTCAGATATCTGAATGTGGCAATTTTAATATTTTCTTCCATATAAAGCTATTTCACATGATCGTCTCCCAAGATGGATGGCAATCATTTATAAACTTAGCTATTGTTCGAATGATATTTATCAACGTTAGTGATACATACACCTAACAAGCATCTGTAAGGTATTTTCTCTTATACACCTTAGATGTATATCATGTGGCATCATAAGATTTACCCAAAGTTTTATCCTATAAAAACTTCAAGATTTAACAAAAATATACAAAACAAAGGTTGAAAATTGATCAGAAAAGAAAGCATAGTCAAAAAAAAAAAAAAGCGTGACTGACTTGAGCAAGGACAGAACCACACAGGGGTATTACCTTTAGAAGCAAAATCAGAATGGCAGAAGGACTCAAAAACAATGGCAAAATAGGATAACTGGATGAACGCACAAAAAAATAATTCTTTAAATGTGCTAACAGTTGTTTCTTTTAAAAACACAACCATAAAATGCAGAGGTTTCTATGCTTAACTGTATTATGTCAGCTACCTGGAATTCCTATTTTTCCCCACCTTGACAGAATCTTTGACCAAACTGAATTACACACACAACCCTTAAGCAGGCTTTTTATGTTAAGTTTCAGAAAACTAGCAACTCAACAGTATACCAGAAAAAACGTGGATGATGTACTAGGCTAGCACACTGGCTCTAAAACCTCAGCATTTAGAATCTGCCTTCAGCGACAAGTGACCATCCATTAGAGTATCCTGGTCTTTTTCTTGATGTGACAAAAGTTATCACAAGTGCTAGCAACTAAGCCTGACTGTTTTTGCTTCTAGTAAATTTAGAACCATGTTATTGGCAATGACTGAAGAGTACAGGCATGGATATCTGGCAAAGCTTGTTTTTACAACAAATAAGTTCATGTTTGTTCAGATTCTCCTGTTAATTGTACAAAAATATTAAAATTGTGTATTCATAAAAAAAAATCTATATATAAATGCATGAACTCTTGGTTGGGTTTGGGTTTTTTTTCCCCCCTCATTCTCTCCAATGTATCTCACCCTCCTTCATAATCCTAACCTTAAATTTATTCCTCCTTTTGGAATCAATTCCAGATTAGGCAGCAAGCTGTGCTGAGAAGAGCCTGGTCTCATCTCCAGGCACCAATCCCACCCAGATTTACTACCACAATATACATTATGGGGATACTTATATTCTTTAGAATGAGAGAGTAGGAACTCCTAATTTTGTCTAACATTAGCGCACATTTTTCAAAACACAGGCATCTCAAATGGGAAGGCTACAAAGTAAGTGAAGTAGCCAGTATTTCACCTAAGCAAACAAAACTGGTATTTCCACTCCCATAACCCTGAAATCAACAATACAAATAGGATATCCTGTCCAGGAAGCAAAATACACTAATTTGTATTATTCTGTTTAAAATTGTTTTTCCTTATCTTCACAAGCCTTTAAAGTGCTATAAAATTGAAGATCTGTTAGTAAAGGAGGCGAGCAAATCCCTGCCACTGAGAAGCCATTTCAGATCCCTTTTCCCCCGTCTCCTACCTGGCACTGCTACAAACACACTCTTCCCACTTCAAGGTAGGCAAAAGTCGAGAGCTACAAAATCATGTATGAACACTTAAGAAACACAATCTTAAATGACGAATGATGTGTTTCCAAAACAGATCAGATTTAAAAAAGAAAAATAACTACCGGTGAAGTTCTTAATGGCTTGTTTTCTCTCAGGCTACTTATAAACCCAGTTAGTCAAAACAGAATAATAAAATGGCCTACCTTAGAAGTAATCCATTTGATAAGGATCAGAGCTAAACACCAGATCAATGCAATTCCCATTGGATCACCCCAAAGACCTGAAGCATAATCTCCTCCCCGATCCCCGCCAGGGCCGAAAGCTGCGCGCGGGTTTAAGAGCCGGAGCAGTAGCGCGCAGTGGTAAGGCAGAAGGCAGGCAGGCAGGCAGGCAGGGGCTGCCTGCACCGCCAACAGCTGCGCGAAGGCTGCAGTCACCTGACAGCCCCAGCAATTTGCTCCGGGTGAGCAGCACTGCCCCGTGCGCCTCACTGCCAGCTCCGTACTCAACAACCAGAGGACACGGCAAATAGTAAAACCTCACTAAACCCTACAGAAATGCTAAAGGAAATGAAAAGCCACAATTACGTGGTTTTATAACATGTATTTTAACACAGCAAAGCTTGCTAGACTACAGGATCAAACTCCGGTACTCAAACCACCTGAGATAATTCAGGATACTGCCTTGCCTTTAAATGCTAGGAAGAGCCCGTTTCCAGCAGATTTCACCATAGCTGATATTTACAAGTTCCTTTTATCTCTGCCACCTGGAGAACTGCTAAGAACTGAACTTCAAAACATATTTCAAGGTTGCTTTTATAGCAAGGTACTATAAATAATATTAATGAAAGAAAGTTAACGCACTGAATACATGCACTCATTGAAACCAATCATAATTCTCTAATCTTTTCTTTTGTCCACTAAATACCAAGCCATCCTTCCTACTACCTTTCTAGCCACGCATACTCATGCCTGAACTGGCACGTTGCTTCAGTTTATTGCTCCAAGGGTTGAATTTGCCTACAACCCCCCTCACCCACATACCCTCAGCACTTTCCAGGGTCGGAAAGCAGACTAACTTCTTCCAAGAGCACCGATGATGTAGCCAAGCGGTCCGATGGAGTTAGTGCAGCTTTGAGATTCGTTTTAATTTGACAAAAATGTTTCATTTCAGAAATACAAAGAAATCTCAAATAGTTTGGAAAAAAGTAGCTACAGATGGAAAAAAGGAAGAGTAGGGGGTATTAAGAAGTTTACAAGGATGAAGTTGAGTAACTGAATGGAAAATTATATGAAGATTCTGCTCTTCCTATGATTTTTTTTTTAATTATAAGATCATATTGCAAATTCTAATATGTGTACAAAACAAAAAAGTTAGCACAGATTACCAAAGGAGTAACTTTAGCACTGAGAATTGAATTTCTTCCTATTCACACGAAAAGGGGACACATACCACAGTGGCTGTTAAATGAATGAAGGAGAAGACTCAGTAACTGGGATAGGGTTCTGTGTTATTTTATAGTATGTTTCCCAGTGTTTGTGCTGGCTTTTAAGCTATAATCATGACCTCAGCACCAGCTGTGGGTTCCTACAGCACCATTACATTCCAAACATGTATCTTCTGCTCTCTGCCCTCCCTATGCCCCTGAAAACCAGTCGGATCAAAACCACATGCGAGAACATTCAGAATGGACCTTTTGGTACCTCACGTAATGAATACAGTGCTTATTTAAAGGTCTGTCAAGTGTCACCCAAAATACAAACTGTCACAGAAGTAGATTTAAAAACACTACCACCTCCAAATACTTGACAAGGTTAAGAAACCCTGACAATTAGTCATCATTAGTCTGACATTACTTTAAAAAAAAAAAAACAAAACCGCAGTAAATGGCATTAGGCTATATCTGCATTAGCAATTTAGCACAACTGGAGGAGATCAAAACACAGCTTCTGCTGAGGTCTTTACACCTATACTACATGAAGCCCAGGAGGGGTTTTTTTGTAGGCCACATTTACTCAAACTTCCTGAACTGGACCCAACCACAGGAGGTTCAAAGCTGCCAAAAATGGCCAATAACTGGTCAAACCTCTACAGCCCTATCAAGGATTAGAGTACATTTGCTGCACACAAGTGGAGTGAAGTGTAATGGCTTAGTTTCTTTTGAAAGGAGCCTAGTTAGCACATACTGAAACCACTCTGGAAAACAAACAAACGGGCATGATAAACAGGGACAATCAGGTGATTTGCTTCAAGACTGAACTCTCCTCCAAATAAAACACAAATAACACAAGTAGCCTTATGCTCTTTGAGAGGTCAAGCATTTCTCTCCATCACCACTATTTTTCATCCCTGATCAGTCTTCTCTGTTTTCCTGTCTCAAAACACATGAAGATGTTCTTGGAGTGTGTGGATGGTCTTATCCCAGGTGCATGGAGCGAGCCTTTCTTCCACCGGTATCAGAAACACAACATTATTTTAGAAAACAGAGACACAAACTAATCACCCTTTCCTCTTTGTCTGCCAATAATAAGTGGTTTAACTAATCAGCCTCCGCTTACTGAAAGTGTTTCTTAAAACTATTATCTCAAGCATAAGTTTAATAACAGAACACAGAAATAAAAATATTTGCCCATCTATTAAGCACCACTAAGCATTATTTGTTTTAACTATGGCTTGGAAATGGAAAGACTGTTTCAGAAATAGGATTCTGAATCTGGAGACAGAGGAAGACCAAGAAGTGCACTGGTTTGTATGAGAAGTATAAAAAAGAAGCTGAAGTGCTTCTTTTGGGGAAAGTACTGCTTTGAATAACCCCATTAACAATGCTAAGGTGAAGGTGAAATAAATGATGTTTTACAAGTTTACAAAAGAAATTATTCAAGATTATTTACAAGTATGGTAAACCCTCAAGACTACACAAAAATAGATAGTACTACATAAAAATAAGATAGTGTATTATCACAGAGGGAATGTAGTACTAAGTTCTGAGAGTGCAATCAGTGACCCTTGAGCTGCGGACATCACCATCAGTCTCAGCTTCATCTTGAAATGAAGGATCAGAGAAGAACAAACAGCTATCATACATTGCATTTTTTTGTCTTTTAAAAATTATGGAAGTTCCTAAGATTTTTTTATTTTCTTTCTTCCCTGCTTTTTAGCAGATTCTTTTTCAGTTTTTCTAAAATTCATTTTCTCAATGCATGCAGGGATACCACATTTGATAAGGCAAGATTTCCAGTACTTAATACTCAAATATAGCATACGAGTCACTATCTACTTCCTCTGTCCTTGCCATCAGCTCAAATGTACAAGTGCAATTGCTGTCTCTTACTATTTCCAAACAAACGTAACTATCCCAATGACTTCTGTGTAAACTTAATGATATATAGCACGGTAGATGCATCTAAGCAGTCAAATGCACGCTACAAGTTTTGCATTTGCTGAGTAAACCTTTCTGTGTAATTCCTTACAAGACAAGAATTCATTATCAACACAGCAGAAAGCACCTGGGCTCTTGCAACAGTTGTTACAAAGATTCCACTAAGTAATTTGCTAAATATACCAGTTTGCTCTCACTGTGAAACTGGCATCACCTGAGACCAGCTCCTACCAATTCAAAGTAGCTCCCCATTAATATGCTATTGTGATTTGCAAGGATCCAATTATTTCCATATATGCTCCTAAAGATCTGCAAGGCTCCACATGGAAACCCATTATTTCCTAATAGTGTAGTCTGTTATTTGAAGTACCAAGTACAAGATCCCATTTTTACTTATATTTCTGAATACCCATCTGTTCCAATCCTTTTCTCTTTTTTTTTTTTTTTAATAAATTTCAGCAGTCCTGAAGAATGACTCAGCATTGCCTTACAAACCTCAGTAGCTACTATATGTACAGAAGTGCCTTTAAATGCTCTCCCCCAAAAAAACATTTCCATAGCACCTACAGGAAATCCAGAGTTGAAGCAACAGCACCATATTTCACAGACATTACTGGGTCTCATATGATGCTCCTGTTTAAACGCAGCAGGGCTTCACAGATCTCCATCACCACAGGAGGTTTTTATGCCAAAGTTTGAGACCTATTGCTAATCACACTCCCACTTGCCAAAATGACCTGATTTCACATGCATGCACTTGTACACCTGGCCCAGAAATGAGACCTCTGTGGAGGTGAGACCTCTTTGCCCTTCAAACACCCACTTCCAGAACAGGCACAGAACAGTGGCTTGTGGCACACTGATTTCTAAGACACACTCCTGACTGGCATACTACTTGTGATGGACCAGTCAGGGAACTTAGCCATATTTATATTAACAGCATGTGAAGACAGCAGAGGAATAAGCCTATAATCTACTAATTCATCAGCACGTAATAGAAAAAAACCCCACAGCTCTCAACTCATTTCCATCTTTTCTTTGCTTTGCTTTTCTGCCTGCCTCATTATCTATCATGTCTGATTTCTCTCTCCAGCAGACTTCACTAACAAAGAATAATTAAATGGTAATCTATGAGAAGTATTCTTGTAACAAATGTGGGTAGCAGTTGCTGCAGCCAAACCCAACCACTAAACACTGCAGTCAAGCAAGAAATAAGAGGAAAATATGCCATTATTTTTACGGATACTGACAGAAGACCTTTTAGAATATCACAATGTATGCACAATGACCAACTTTTACAAATGCTATATCTGTTATACCTTAAAGTTATCTAAGCACTTTACTTTCAATTCAACTTACTTAAAAGATTTGCCATGTCAGCCTATGTTGCAGCTAAGTACAGGATTCCAACTATTCTAGCTGCTTTATTAATAAAATCATAGAATCATTTAGGTTGGAAAAGACCTTTAAGATCATCGAGTCCAACTGTAAACCTGACACTGCCAAGTCCACCATTAAACCATGTCCCTAAGCACCACACCTACTCGTCTTTTAAATACCTCCAGGGATGGTGACTCAACCACATAAAGCTACCTATAAGCTAGTAAGCAATAAGCAAACACGTAAAATTAAAGAAAGTTAGCAAAATTCACCTTCATTACCACATATAAATCATCATTACTACCTAACTCATTGCAACTAAACTCAAAAGGCTGGTTGATGTTAAAATAAGGGCTTAGAACTCCAGAACATGAACTTCCAAAGCCAAGGACAGCTACAGATCCAGAAGGCAGAATTTAGCCATTTCCTTGAAGACCACTTTTCATTTTTAGAAATCTTCCATTTCAGTCTTCAGTAAGACAGAAGAACAAAACCTCCCGTTACAAAAGAAAGGATCCAATCTCAATGAATGAAAGCAAGCCAATAACCTGTATTTCCATACCACCACTCATTCATCAGCTACTCTAACACAGCAACAAGAAAGTATCAGGATCATCCTATGTACACTACATTTCCAAAAGTGCTAAGAGGTATTCTATATTTTATAAATAAATCACAAATCTTTGCCAAAGCAAGCATGTTATTAAATATTGCATTTTTCTGATGGCTGTTTTTAACCTTTCACCTAATTTGCTCAACATCATGCTTATGCACGTTAATAGAAACGGCTGTGCAACACTGAAAAAGTGATCTGGCAAAAAAGCACATACCTTAGTTGAGGGGTGGATAAGAACGCATTATTAATTTCCTTGTATAGAATAAACATCTAGAAACTGATTACTTCTTTCTAAAATGCTTCTTTTGCAACACAAATCAGAATACTCTCAGTGCCTCTGCTATATCATGAACTTTAGTTAATCTTCTGGTGATTTATTTGTTTTACCTAATTTAGTAAATTTCAGAGTTTCTACAAAGAACATATACATTTAAAGGATCTAAATTGGATCATTTGTTACTGTGCCAGTTTGTACCATATAATCCCTATTCTTATGAAAACGTATCTAGCCAAAGAACTGAAGTTCTACAGTACAGTATTCTTTCTCAGTTTTTTCAGACACCCATTTTTCTGAGGCTGCTTACTTAAAACTGCATTTTAGGGCTTTGTTTAAATCCACAGAACTTAGATTTCTGCTTTTCTCCAGAGAAGATATGTTGGCAAGAAGCTATACTCCACTTTTACCAAGCCCTCTTTACAGACACAAAAAAAGTATTAAAACATTATTAAGATGACAGTCTACACACATGTATTTGTCATGCGTTATTTAAGAAATACTAATTTTTCAACTGCCAGACATAGTGACGTGTATTACCTCGGACAGGGAATCATTTTAGTATGGTCAGATAGATGCTCAATCAAGGCTGGTCTATATCAGCTTGTATCTGTCCACACCTGTTTGCAGATATTGTCATCTGCTCATTCACAAAAGGTCTGTGGCACAGCAAGAAACCAGTCTGGCTTTAGAGTTCAATAAGAATCCCTCCATCCGTGATTTTGAAGAGTTAAAAAAAATGGTACCATTGTTACAAGACAAAGTACTGTCAGGGCCTCAGACTGCAATCCATTCACTAAAGATAGACTGTTCTGAAGGCAAGATGCAAGAAGTTGAGTTTTAGCTGCTTTGAGTTACCGTGTTTCACTATTAAACATCTCTTCAACAAAGACTGAATGGTATATTGGAAGCAAATAAAGAGTAATTTCAATTCCCACATACTTCACATATTGCAAGTAACCGGGCTATGTTAAGTGAAAACAGATGAACAGTAATGGGTGACAAGAAAAGCTACCAATATTTTAGACTTCGTAATAAAACATTTATGTTCTATTTCTAAAGCACATCCTCTGGAAACCTAAATAAGAAACATTGAGGTTACAGTCTCACAGAAAGACAACATCACAAAATTGTCAACACATCACACCAGAAAAGGAAATTACAGAAATTTAAGTCACAGTAGTTGCAGCTTATGAATCTTCATAAATTATCTACAGAAGATGCAAAGGACACAAGCAGCTTGTCCTCTAAATTCAAGGCTTAAGATTTTTTCCTTGGAGAGAAGCTTCTCCAGTAACTTTTATTCTTATACAAACACTACTAAGCTCACCTCTGCAGCTTCACAGCTCCTAGAAGCATGTGTGTGGAAAGGGAGGAGCACAGGAAGGAATTGGGGCCGCCCCAGACAGCAGCTGTATGTATGAATTTCCACAGATGTGTCTGTCTAGCTCATGAACCCAAAGAAGAGAGCAACACAGTGCAGTCAATGAGGGCTAAAAGGCATGGGGGCAGGGTACAATGTGAGCTGCTCCTTTTGACTTGCTCCCTGGCTTCTCTCATTCAGACATGAAAAGCAACCAGAAATTAAGAGACTGAATCAAAGAAACTATTTGCATCCCAAGTGATGGGTAATCTGCAATAACTATGGGGGCTCACCTCCCTCTCAGCCTCAGAATCATCTGCCTGCCTGGTTCTTGACTAGCAAGTTTTCGCTACTCCAGCACTGCTAAAAAGATACTTTTAACCCCCTCATACACACTTCAATTCACTTTGTAGGAAGTATTTAAAGAATACTTTACACAAAATTAAAATATTGACATCTATTCAGACTCCCCAGGCAACACAGCTTCCATTTATTATAAGCAGGTATTTGTGCAAGAATTTTAGATATCATTTTTAAATTTTATTTCAAAAAATTTTAAGAGTTTCTACAGAAAAAACACATTTCAGCATTCCCCCAGGCATCAAGCCCCAAAAACATGCTAAATATTAAAAAGGCAATAATAAAATCATCTTTGTTTCTGGTTCCTTGCTAGCCAGACAAAACCATGAAAATATTATGTTGTCAAAAAAGATTAAATTTCAAGGGGAAACCTGGAAGTTTCACATTAATAAATTAAGCAGAGATGGCAACAGAACATCTGAAATAAATCAAGCCTAGCTTTTATTTTCCTATTCTGTGATCATTTCCATTAAAATAACTGAATGACTACTACAGGACAAACACTGAAACTGGTTACACCATCTGCTGTCAAATCCACAAATCAATATACTGTTATTTATAATATGATGGCATTACAAATGAAAATAATAATTAACTTAAATAGTCATTGCAGAGTTTATAAAGATTAAAGAGATTCAAAGAAAGCTCATCTTGGCCGTGCCCAAGCATTTCACAAAAAAAGAATAGCACATAACTAAGAAGCAACACGTAGTATCTGAAATACAAAACAGGTTAAGAGAAGTTACACTGGCCAGCTACATTCAACTTCTTTCACCTCAAAAAATCTAACATTTTAAGCTTGGGGGAAAAAAAAAAATAACAAACCAAAACCCATTAGCAGAGTTACAGTTTTTGCTACAACAAACATTCTTTCCAGAGAAAATTCACCTGGAGACTCATCTGTACTGAACACTTATTTCAGAACTTGCTTATACACCATCCCCAAAAATGCTTGTAGTCTTCCATGCATTTTCCCAAGAACTAATTAAACCTACACCCATTAAGGTTAAGCTGACCAATTTCAACTGAACTGGTTAAGCAGAACAATTTCAGCTGAACTACTTAAACTTGGAAAGGCTCTAAATGAGACCATAAGCTGAAAACCCTAACCTTCCAAATGCCACAAGTTCAAGACCTGCCATTGCAACACCTTCCCTCACCTTTCAGGCTGCAATATATTATTGCCAGCTTCCCACCTTTTATTTTAGTGAGCTACCAATACAACCCTGTCTTACTTCTAAATTCTCCTTCTCTGACCTGCAGCAGATGCAAATTTCTTACAGCGAATGCTTATGAAACTTCATTAGCAAGTTTTTAAAAGGTACTTCCATGCAAAATGATATTTTATAGACATTTACACAATTGTAAAACATGTAGTTATTGCCTTTATTAATATTCTGTTAGCACATGGGTGTCAGCAATCCATGCACCCAAAGACTTTTCATCAAAAACCTAATCTACTTATTTCAGCATCTCACCCACTATAGATAAAGCTGACCCAGTAACAGAGGGAGCTTTTCAGTAGTCATGACTTACGTCTGCAGGTGTTAAACTGGAAAAGACTACTGGGTTTGAGACTGAAATACAGTGACACAGTTCAGCCTTCTCTTACAGAGATGTCAGCATAAGACACTTCTTCTGGGATATAAAGAAAGAGTTTTGGGTGGGGGTGGTTTTTTTTTTAATACGTCAGTACTATGAAAGAGAGAGCTGACAAAGGAACAGAAGAATTACAAGCTCAAAACTAATATAAAAAAATTCCCAGGCAAAAAAATCCATACGACTGCAATCTCCTATTAGGGGGAGGCATGGAAAAAGGTATGGAAACAGGCATATAAAGAAAGTGTTCTTTTATAGACTAATACATTCTTTATATACTTCACAGCTGAGACATGGACATAGAAAAATGTGGAAAGCTAGCAGAAAAAAGTTTAGGAACTTCAGCTACAACTAATATCCTACAGCCTTCTCAAAAATACAATTCTTCTCATTATTCAACCTGAGTGCATATTTCATTGCGTTTACAACATTCCAAGACCTCCTACAATTAAAAACTGCTTTCAAGTAATTTTTCTTACAGGGATTTCACAGCAGCATACCTCTGAATTTAATAATCCATTTTTGGAGGTAACAAGATGCTACTTTCATTGTCAAGCTTTAAAATTACACAGAAATTGAATTTAAGAATCTAGCATTAAAAAGTTATTTTAATGGGATTTAAGAGATTTACATTTGTAAAATTAAGTTCCATTTCCATTTTACTTGGTTATCCTGCAGGGACACTGAAAAAAAAGCCATACAACTGTTACATTGTTTCTTAAAGAAGCAAGAATTGTAGCAGTACCAACAAGAACGTTTATCTCTGAAGCTCCTTGCCACCCACTGGACACCTGTCAGTCTTGGCACTGGCCTTTATGTGCCCATGTAAAGAAGATTTTGCATGGCATAGCCCTCTCTTGACCAAATTAGGCTAACCTCATCTGCATTGACATCAGTGCCTATAATTTTGGAATCTCATCGACAGAAATAGCTTTATCACAGGGCCCAGCATACAAATTAAGCATCTGTATAGGGCGTGCTGAACTTGCGGAAGTGATGAAAAGCTGTAGTGGAAAAATCTTAGCATACGCCTTGAAGCTATATCCAATTAAGGCAACAGCTAGCTACTTTGGGTGAATTTATTATTTGAAGTCTTGGGTTTAGTCCACTTGCAGTATTTCCTGTTTGCAGACAAGGCGGTGTTAAAACCTTTCATTGTCACCAAGAACCCTGAACAGTAGTTCAGCTTAGTACATTTGAAAGCATTTAATATTTCAGGTATACAGAAATTATACAAGTTTTTATTAGTAGATCCCAGTTTTGTCTTCAAATTCAGTGTCACTAATCATCCCGTTGTTCTGTCAGAAGCCATTTCAGCTTGCTGCAGGATTGTCTCCAGTACTAAATTTGTGCTGTCTATGCGCGACAAACTAAGAACGCTAAGACACAATTAACTTCATTAACGTTACGTGACTTAGGCAGTCTAGTGTATCGGATCATAATTTCCTTATGAATGCAGTCATCTAATTTTATAAAGGGACTTTTGGAAAGAAGCAGAATGGCAAAACAAGCTACATAATCAACCTCTGAAACACATTTGGAAAATGGGGGAAGAGAAAGAGAGGAGTAACTTGCCCGACTGTAGCATAATTCCAGGCTCCTCATCGCTGACAGAGATGGGAGTTTGCAGATCGAAAAGGCATATAGCACCACTCACTCCATTCTCCAGGGGAAAGGAGGATCTGCTGTCAGTTATTTCTCCAAATATGATGGAAGACAGACATGAGCCTCAACATAATTAAAGCCTTTCTCACCTTATGAAGGAATTTTAAGACTTATGGAAATACAGATGAGCATGTAGAACTAAAGATCAGAACAAAAGAATAATAGAAAACACTGCAAAGATTCTTTGCTTTAAAATAGTTACTGAATATGGATGTCATTGCTCCTGAAGGGAACAGTACTGGAAGCGCTGAGCCTACCCCCAAAGACTTACTAGGAAAAAAAATAGAAAGAAGAACTACAGGCTGGGGTTGTATAAGATCCCTGTTTTGGGTAGGGAATATGGGGAGCCAACCTGTGACATACACAGGAGAGCCTTGCTTCCCATGCCATAGATCAGTCTACCTCCACCACAATTAACCCAACTTTTTCTTTACTGCTTCCTACACAAAATTACAAGTTGCTCCTCATGCCTCTAACCAAAATTTTCCACATGTAATCAAAGAACTCACTCTCATCTTACTGTCCCCTCTTTTGCATCGTATCCCACCAAATAATAGTGCAGGGGAACAGGGAAGGAAAGGTACTACGTACTCTCGGTCTTTCATTCACTTTCCAAACTGTGAAGAGCAAAAACTTTCCAAATCCTGAAAAAAACAGATCAACAGATTTCAACGCTGAACTTTTATTCTGCTTTGAGAGATACAAGTGTTTCTATTAAGCAATTTCTATTTCTTTCAAGAAAGTTTCAGACGTCCTTCTAAACAAGTGATACAGACATTTTGGAAAATAACCTGAACTTAAAAGGTATTTGTGGCAATAAATCATTATCCAACATAGTCAGCTGCTTATAATCCATGCTTATGATGTCCTTAATTTTAACATCCCCAACAAAATAACCCACAAAAAAAATAAATAAAGAAAAAAAGAGTACTGGTGCATCTTACATAAATTCTCTTACAGCAAATACTTTTTTTTAATAGACCAAGAGCAAGATTCCATGCTGGTTTTCCACAGAGGTCCCAAGTCAATTTATGCACATAGGTTGTTGCTCCCATAATTAAATCATAATTCTTTACCTAAAAAGAAAAGTGAACGGTCTGAAATGGCAATAGGCTTCACATATTGCCAAGTGCTCAAACTCCACAGGCAGAATTAATTTTCTCAGTGGCTCCTCCAAAACACTCATCAAAAATACCAGAGCACTTCACAAGTACTCATCTTCAAAACCCTAGTCCCGCACAAAGAGATCAGAGCCCAAACATCAGTCCTTCTGGGCACCCAATTTAAGACTGCTAGAATTGTATTCTTTCAATGTTTTAATCACATACAGCCCTCATGTAAGCATAGCTCCCCGGCCTGAGGTTCTTCCTCTGTTGGGAGTGGGTGGAAGGGACAAAGAGGGCAGGAAAGGCAAATCAGGCTGCAAGATCTCACATCAAGCACTTAAATAAGAAGCATACAATCATGATCTAGGAAACAGCTTGATTTACATCTCTGCACTAATAAGCAATTACAAGATGGAAGCACGGGAAATATCTTTTTCTCCAGAGTGGTATTTAACTGCCTTATAAGTACACACAATCCTCCATTCTTCTTAGACAAAAAACACAAGGAATGGTTGTAACGCTTCTCACAACACAAGCAAGTACATTTTGTGCAATAAAAGAGACAGACATTTCCTGGAAAACATTAACAAAATTAAAACCTCACAATGCATCGATACAAGGATGTTAACATGGATTAAATGCATATTTCCTAAATGCTGTGCTTCTCTTTAGAATTACATCCATAAGGGAACAAGACTGTTGTGTCATAGTTTTTTGTTTTCTTTCAATTTAAAAACAAAACCAACAAACCAACAACCAAACTATGAAATTCTACTGGGTCAGAACATACTTTACCCACATTACTTCCCAAAGAAGCTGCAAACTCTAGATTCATCTCAGAGGCCACTTCTGCTGTTTTAAGATATAAACTGCATACATACATAACTTACCATGTTCAAACAATAGAAAACAAATTAAAAATCTATTTTAAAAATATTAACAAATTGAAAACGTATCCTGAGCAACAGAGCAATAAATCTTTAGAGATATACAAATACACTCCACATATAAGCTGTATTTGGAAACAAATGCACAAATTTAAAGCAGTAATTCTTAAGCAGCGAGTACTAACTTTTTACAGAAAGCAATACAATGCAAAAAAAATTCAAAGTAGTTATGTACACAGATTCATTTTTATCCTTCTTGACCTGAGCTACTTAAACTTTTCCCTGAACAATTGAACTTTCTGCACTGGATTGGCTGCTTCTATTATCTACAAACCCAAAAGTTAAATAAAAAAACACTTTAAAATTCCTGGGTTTAAAGCTTCTCCAGAGTTGCTTTCTCTAGGCAGGTTAGTTCAACACACAATGCCTAATGGAGTTGTAAGTGGTATAGTAATCAGGGCAAGGCATGGACAGGGCATTAGCCATAAAGCAATCTGTCCTTAGTGATGAGAGTAAGTTTTCAAGTGCACAGTTCATGCCAATGCCTTTGACCCTGGAAAATTTAACATTGTACAAAACTTTGAACAGGTTAGCTGCAAAAGCACAGCAGAGTGCTGGAAAGCCTCCTAAGAACCTTTGCAATAATTACGACAAGACTGATCACTATAATTAAGTTTCCTTGTTTAATAAAAATAATTGCTTAATATTTTAAAATCCACAGGTATACAGCAGTTTATCTGAAAAACTGACGCCTCTCATCGTCAGGTTGTGGCTTGTGTTTACTGGTACAAGACTACTATCTGAAGCACTTCAAGATCACCTTGAACTGAGAGATCACTATGCTGTCTGTTACAGTATGTATGCATGGGGTACAACACCCAGGGCTGGCACTGACTTGCACCTCAACGCACTGACATTGTTAGATCTTTTTATTCCCTAATTTTGCTAAACAGGTTTCAATATAACAACACTCAACATTCGAGAAGTAGGAAGAAGTACAACTAATAAGCTGAACTCCTTTCCTGGCTCCAGCCTCCCACACACCATGGATGTGTGATACAGGAGGCTCACCGCCCTTCAGCTGCACACCTTTCAGCCTTCCACCAGGGCATGGCATGCCCTAAGGCAAGATATATTATTCCACTTCTTCCTGATTCCAGACATGTTGTGAAGGAGTGGGATAAGCTCTTACAAATGGAGGGCTCCTGAAGAGAGGCACTGGAGTCAAAAACTTAATTTTTTGCAAGTAGGTATCTATCATCATATGTTGGGACAGACCACGGAAAGACAGCTTTCAAATCGGAATCTTAACTTCTTCAAGGTTTAGAAAGGTAAGTATTATTGCATTAGAGAAAAATATGGTTATGTTTAAAAAACAGCATACATCTGTGAAACGCTCAGGATAAATTTCAGTTTGCATCAAAACAGTACATTTTCATGTTAATACTATAGCATTTTCCTTTTTTTGTAGAAAAAAATAAAGACATCTAGAAGGTAAAACACTTCTTTGAATGCAAAGTTAAAAAGGTCACAAAAATATCCCCCACAAAACCAGCTAAAGGGACAATAAGCTATTTTCCACAGGCAGATGATTACCTGGATATTCTCAAAATATTTTCGTGGAAATCATTACATATAAAATGGAATGCCATATGCAAAAATAAGCAAGTAGCTTATTAGCTCCCAATCCCTTCCTCCTTATAAATGACATCACAAACCCCTCAAGAGGAATTTAACTTTTATTCTCTAACCAAATATCACAACATACTTATTTTACTTGAATTTTTCCTGACATTTTCTACCATAAAATATATCCTGACAAACCCACCTGATGGATTACTTTGGTATTTTTTTTTTCCTCTAACATCTATGGTTAATTTCTACACAACAGTTGAGATTCTCTCTTTAAAATTGAAAGGGTGGTGATTTCTGTAACTGCCAGTATTTTTGCTATTTCAAACACACAAAAGGGTGAAATGTAAGAAACCCAACGAACAACTGAACTGAAAGCCCCCCTGCTGCACTTCAGATGAGACTAAAAATAAGTGAGAAAGCTCAACATCAGAACTGCTTATCACTTTTGTTTGCTCTTAAGACAGAAAAAATTGGAGGAGGGAGAGGTCTGAAAAAATTGAGACAGAAACATAGTTTTCAAGGAACCTTATTTGGGTTTGTTCCCCCGCCCCATGTTACATTATCTATTTGATAGAGGTTTCTTTACTCAGTTTAAACTTCAGTGGGTTTCATTTCCTACTTTCTAGGTAGCAAAAGTACAACCAGCTTACAAATTTCTGAAGAATGAACATTCCTCAAGCCCAAAGACAACAACCTATTCAACAGTGCTACTTAGTTGCTCTTACCTTTTAGCTTTTGTGCTGCAGTGAAGCCTTTTTGACAAGGTCTGCAAACTGCTCAGGAAACCTGACAGTAAGGTGGTTCACTAACCAAGAGTTAGAAAATGGGAAGCTGGGGAAACCCACCTCAGACTTGCAACAAGGCATAAGAGCTTCTCCTGAAATAAGATGAGCAAACATTTTGCAAAGTCAGAAGAGTAACCCGGTTTTTTGCAGGAGCTAGGAGAAGCGACTGAATTCATGAATCCATAAACGTACGTGGCACGTGTATCCTAAGAAAGGAGAAGACAACATCCACGGGCTTTTCTTTAACTGCCACTCACGACAATTAACTGCAGGTAGAAGCTGAGCCTTACCACCACCAGATTAATCCAGAAGAAACTTGGGCTCCGCTTCACAATTCACACAAACAGCGAACCAGAAGAGAAGCCAGGTATATTCTTGCCTCCCTCAACAAGCAGCAAGTATTTATTTTTCACCCATCTGACAGTTTCCATTTCGGCATGCGTATGCAATAGCACATCTATGAACTGCCCCAGTTTGGACAAAGTTCTTAAAAAGTAACCTATCCAATTTCCCTATGTTTATCAATCTAGACTGCCAAATATCTGGAAATCCTTCAGAGAACAACTTGGTATCATGCACAGCAAATCAGCATGTTCTGGGCACTGAGATCATTTGATATGATAAAGTCTAGAACAGACTCAGTGCGCTTATGAATATGGGAACAGCCTACATGTATGCACTAAATCTGTGCATGTCAAAGCCTGCTACGCATGTGCAGAAGGCTCCTCAGATTCCTAACCACTGTCTCCAATAGAGAATACTAGGTGACTCAGTTCCTTGATATGTACATGCATCACTTCAGTGCAAGAGACCCCCCCCCCTTTTTTTTTTCCTTTTTAAACTGCAGGTGCTGTCAAAGTCCTAAGACCAAATCAACACCATACCAGTGGCGTCTCTTGAAATGAAAATAATCCTGCTAATAATCACTTGGCATATCTGGTATCAATCCACGTTCCTGAAAAAATTGTTTGGAGGGGAGAGGAAGACAATGAGGGGTGAGGTAATCTGGCTTTCTAGAATAACATTTTTTTGTACCTGTGGTCAAAACTGACAGGCAAGCTACCAAATCCAGCACTAAAAGCACTGAAGCATCACCAGATCAGGAGAGAAAATAAATTAATAACTACAAACAATGCATGATGTCAAGCATTACAGACTTGTGTGTCAAGCTTTCCAAGTAGCCAGGAACTGTAATACAGCTCAAATGGCATATCAATTCTGTAATTATTATCAATGAAGTAACAGGCCTATTGTATCTGTTGATATAAAAGGCTAATTCTTTACCTATAAAGACAGTTTCATCTTTAACAAAATTGATAAAACTATCTTCAGTATCTTGATTTAGGTGCCTACAAAATCCTCCTCAGGTATGCCATCAATTGTGGTTTTTTTTTTCCTTGCACTCCTGTCTAGATTTCTGCAGAATATCAACAGCCCACAACTTAATTTATGTCACAACAGAGGTCTCTAAGATATCAAGGATGCCAGATTCTGGATCTGTGTGATGATGACTTCACATTAGGTTCTTTGTCGTGCCGGTTAAAGAACAGTCTGTCTGTTGATGGAACCAAGATCATTAATCCACACAGAAAGTTTCTTGTAACAGGACAGAAGAAATGTAGTCAGGCATTAACTGGTGAGGCTCTTTCCATCCCCTCCACCATCCCCAAAAGACTAGATCCTCAAACTTTCTTAGAAATCCCTTATCAAGAGATTGCTTTCAGGAATAGCACCATCCCATGCCAAAATACTATCAGAATAATATACCTGGTTATAATATAATGTCTAAGACAAAAATCTATTTTAGAAATCATAAAACACCTGAAAATGTAATAATCACCCATGAATTTTATGATGCAAAATCTATCAATGTTTCTAATTTAAAGACGTTAAAATAAGACTTCCACTTCCACTTTTTCCACCAACAGAAAAACACTAACCAAAGTTAATTGTTACAGAAATACTCAGAATTTGATCTGAAATCTTAAGAGTTATCGAAAACATGCAGTCTTTAAATGAAAGCTGAAAAAAAGAGGGGCTGAATAAAAAATAAGAGAGTATTCTCTTAACTTTAATGCCCTCCACTAATATGAATAAAAGCCCGGGAACAGAAAACTTGTGTATTCCAATAGCTGTAATTATGATGCTTCACCTATTGTACCTGAATGAAAGCAACAGGATACAAAAATAGATCTTATTTGCTGTGACGCACAAAGCATTTTTTTAATCAAATTATTTAAATCAATACTATCTGCAAATTACAATGAATGTATCATAGCTGTATAACAGTTAACTTTTAAGGAATTTATTTAACCAGCTTATGTGAACTTGGAAATTCTGAGATAGTGAAAAATACTCAAGTTGCAACTGGAGATGTTTACTTTTGTCAGTACAGATACAGCTTCTGGAGTGCTGCTCTGTAAGCTTTCAATGCACAGCCATGCCTATATTCCAGGCAATACCAAGGCAGCTAGTATTACCCATAAAATCAGTTACTTTGCTTTTCCAAACAAAAATCAACACAGACCCAACAAAAACCAGCCTAGAAGTTCACTTCAGAAGAAAACAGTTATTTTTCACTTGATCTGCATACCCCGAAACCAGTTTGCAGAAAGAGACCCAATACTGAAAACATTCTGTAGGTCTGAAGGGAATTTAATCACCGGCTTCTTCAGCTTTCGTTCTTCCTGCTCAGTTTCTTACAACCACACTTTCCTTGGCAATATGTGAGGTACCACAAATTCTTAACTAACTGACATCATTTCCAAAGACAAATCACCTAGATGGCTGGACAAAGCTGATTAAGAAGATACAGTACAGCCATACCAGCTTCATTTGAATGCGTGGGAAGAACTGACACTGGTGCCAATACATTTATGTAATGTGGTCCCTGCAGATGTTCAAATGCTTTGAGTTGTCGGCTGGCTTTGGAGATACACATCACAAAGCAGACTGGCAATTTAAAGAAGAACCCTCCAGGTGGTGTTGTGTGCATTTTAACAAGGCAAGACATCTTGAGAAACACGCTGGGATATCTACCTTATAAAAGAGAAAGTTTTAAAAACCTCAATGACACATTCCACCATGGGCTAATTAGAATTAATTTGTGCCCCATGGCCTCAAGAGCTGCTCTTAGAATACTTAAAACTCCTTAATCATCTTCAAGAAGGCATCTTTTTGCCATAATTTGGTCTGTGATTGCAGGACAATTTAAAGTAGCAAACCTGAAAATTCTTAATTCCAAAGCTTGTCCATCCACACATAACATTTTTAAATGCCTTTATTTCTTGTTCAAGTGTGTGCCTGTGTATGTGTGCCTGACAGAGAATGAATGAATGATCTAATCTGTCCATTTACCACTGGCAACAGAAGCCAGCAGAGGGCTGCACCTGGGCCATCTTTTGTACCTTTACAAGGAATCAAAGGACAAGACCAAAGCACACACAGTTCTTAAATACCACTATATAGGAACTCCTATCCTAAATATTTGAAAAATCTACAAAAGAGCAGCCCCCCCCCCCAATTTTTTTCCCTCTTAAATTACAGGCTCTGCTATGCATTTTACGTATCTTTCCTGCTAGTTTTACACATTCAAACAGCTTTTTTCTCCTTCACATTACTGTTGAAATATTTTACCTCTGTGTATTTAACATCAAAAAGCACAGCTCACACTCATTTGCTTGATGAATTGTAGTTAAAGTTATGAGGTAAAAAAAAAAAAAAAAGGCATTTTTCTTAGACAAGACAGTAGCAGATGCAAACTTCTATGTGCTCCATTTTGTGAGTATGAAGGACCAATTTTTGGAGTTTTTGCATAGTATGATGAAAAGTCAGCATTACCAAGCACAGCCCTTATGCGTCTGTCCACTAGCTAGCTTCATTCAAACATTGCTTGAGATCTTTAAAAACAAGCAGCTTGGCAGTCCTTCAGTCTTCCCTTAGTAGAATGCCTATTAAAAACAGTCAAAAAGAATAACTTGATACTTAAATACTTGGAATGTACTCACGAAAGTGAACATTCGTGAAAGATAAATGCACTTCCCTTAGCAGGCCAATAGCATTTTAGTGTCCATGGAATACTAAGACAACATTTTATTTCAAAGTCCACCAATCAGAGATTCTTTCTCCAGTCTAAAGAGGTAGGCGTCATCATGTTACTCTCTGTAGCAAAAAACATGCCCAGTAATCAGAATAACCCATGGCTGCTGCTGGAGGCTTAAATAAATGTTGGAGATCTAGCACAAAAAAGCTACTATGAAAGATGTGTCCTTACCCCACAGAGTAATTTTTCACAAATAAGCATAAATGCATTAATTTCATTTAGTGAAAAAGCAATATACTATTACAAGAGTACACTGCAGTTAAAAGTGGAAGCAACACCAAAGAGTCTAGCACTAATGCCTACTACAGTATCTGCACTGGTAATTCTATATTACTAGTCCTAGGCCACAGCTTGTATCATCAGAGCCCAGAATATTTATGTACGTCTTCATTCTCAACCCTTTTCTGTCTCAAACAGCAGTGTGAAGGATTACAGACTGGCCAGACCCTTTTCCCCTCAGCATGAGTCCTCTCCCCCTCAAAACTATAGGAGCAGAACTATCATATTCTATGGTAGAGAAAAGAACATATAGAACAGCCTCTAAGATGTGGAATTTATGAAGCAGGAAAGATTCCAAAAGCAGCTAAGCGAAGGGATACACTTCTGTATATCTGCATAGCTGAGATGGCAACAGAAGTGCCGAAGGAGATGGATGCTTCAGCAGCACCTTTCAACCAAATCACACAGGACATGAGAGGTCACTGGTATTACAGCAGTGATGAGTAAGTCCCTTATCTCACCTACGGTCCTTGTACAAATTCCTCAGTCCTAGAGCAGAGGTTTAACAGTATTTTGATTCCTGATTTTATTGTAACATTATTTGTCCTAACAGTACTAAGATTTAAAATGCAAACAACCCTTGCACATTTCAGTCAAGTAAGCATAACTAGCTAGCACGCACGCATCTAGTTCAGAACTGCAAACTGAAAAAAAAAAAAGTATTTAGGTAGGGTAAAACCCACATAACATTTAGGCCTGCACACTACAAAACTAAAGAACATAATCGCTTCACTAAATATCCATTTTAACTTCAAAAACATTTCATCTCCCTTCAGATCTGCAAGTCTCCTATCTTTGTTGAACCCAAACATTACATTGTGAGTGCACCAATGAATTTTCACTAATATGTTTCTTTTTCCTTAACTAGAAAATGTAGGACCATAGACTGATAAAACAGTAAAATCCTGCAGGATGCCTGGGATTGAATATAAGATGAGAAGGTACTAAAAAAAGTACTGCAATGATAGGATGTTAATTCCTTTGCCTGCGTATAAGGAGTTTTTGTCAGGTCAGTTTGTTCATGGGATGAAACCTGACTTTGAATTATTTCAGTTCGTTATGGGTCTAATTAACCCACATTAGTAGCTTCTTTGTTAGTCCTCTGGATATCATTGCTCTGGTGCTTTTACCAAACCCTTTCCAATTGCTAAATTGTGGACTAAGGACAAAAGCACATTTCACAGTCCCCCTTTATAAACTATTTCAGGCCTATACTCTCTACTGGTTGACTTGAGTGTTTAGAAGACTCACAGAAGTCAAAGGAAGAGTAGGGTTCTGGAAAAAGCCACAGAAACTAGAAACCGTAACCAGATTCTCCATCTGAACCCTCAGTAGAAACAAGCTCATTTCCAAAACTGGGATTCTCTCTCTTTCCCTGTGTCCTTCCTTTTTCAAGTTAAAGTCACTTCAACTCTTAACAACTACCTCTCTTCCCCAATTACTGAGCACTTTAACAACCATGCTTCAAAGGACACTGTCACTCCATACTTTGAGCACAAGCTCTTACACCTAGCACTGTACCCTGCACCCACCCAAAGTCAGCCCGCAATCCAGAGGCAGGGCCGCTGAAACCCCTTGTGAATTATACGCCAGGCACGCCTCAAATACAGCCCCTTTATCCCAGTTCCGTGCAGGCAGCAGTCCTGGATCTGCTGGAACTACAAGGCAAAGCAGCAGCACAGGGGGCCTAAACTGGGAGCACAGATAATTATATGACAAGACAACGCCACTGACTGGATGGACGTGAAGCAGTTCACATCCTTGTGAGGCCCCAAGAGAGGCTTAAACGACCACTGTAACAAAAGAGTGAGAGCTGTCTCTGCTCTGGCAGTGCTAGAGGCCACTATATGGTTTCAACAAAGGTGAGCAAATTGATACAGAGACACTGAAGAAGCGATTGGGAAGCAAGCTCAACGCTGGAAACCGTAACTCGGCAACTATTGCCTCACTGGAGGCCTCTCTGTATTGTGTAGGCGCTGCCATACTCTCTGCAGCGCAATCTTTTTTTCATCCCCTGCAGAGAATTCGTGGCAGAGCCCACAGCCAGCAAAGAATATGACTTCACGAGAAGCAGGGATGAAAGTATACACCACTACGTGACAACACACACAAGCCTAGGTGTCCATGGAAGGACCTGGAAGTCCACAGCTTTCTCCACCTGACCAGAGGTGCTTCCTTCTTTTTCCCAATGCAATGAAATCAGTGGAATTCATAAAAAGCAGAGATCAGCTTAAAACTTTGTTACATATTACTGTAATAAATAATCCATATTTTTGCAATAGATCCATTTCCTTTATTTACCAAACTCATTTTCTTTGTCACTTTTGGAGTAAAATGAAGTACTGGACCCCATAAATACACCTGAAACTTTCACAGAGAGTTTGAGAGGCTGTATCTGGGCCTGGGCCACCGTGTAGGAACGTGAAGAAAGCAATGCCACAAAGCAGACAGTACAGGCGAGAAAATACAACAGATGAAACAAAAAAGTGTGTGCATTCAACAAAACCACACTGCTTTCAAAACAATCTTAGAAAATGCAGAGGTAGTATTCTGCCATCAAGCACTTCACACAAATTATCTGATCTTCACCTTCTCCCAAGGAGGACAAACCCCAGAAGGCACTGGTGGCACAACTCTCATACACTGCCTTTAGTCAGTCCTCATGCTTTGCTCTCACAAATATTACAAAGGAAACGTCAGGTAAGACCTTTACATGGCATCTTCTACAGCAAGTATGAAGAGCTACTAAGAAAGGATGCCCATGCACCTCACTTTTTCCATCCTCAAGTTTTACTTCATCTGCAGAACAACCATCCGCTACTGATAGATTCTCTTCTCACAAATGCCAGCATGCATGAAATGGAAGCAATACATTTACTGCCGCAGCTTCTTCTCTTCTATCATGATCTAGCAAATGTATCAGCAGTACAGCCTATCTTATCTCCTGTATGTTGACGGTTCCCAGGAATGTTCTCACGGTGCTGCACTGGGCAGACCAGCATATGGCATCCAAACTCCCTCAAGGCACTTCTCCTAGGACAGGGGTTGGATTCCACACAGGCCCCTAACGAACCCACCCACAAATATCTCCACAGAACTGGATGCACTTCAGGCTGGGATTCAAAATAATTCTGCCAATCAACATAATCAGCATACTGTGTGCTCTACTAAATTCAGCAGAAACGGATGGCTGAACAACTGTGCACACATGTACTCAGTCAATCCAAATTTGTTTGACTTGGCAACTCAGTAACATAGAGAACAGCTATTACGGTATGACTGTCCTTGGCCTAAGACATGCTTCAGGGCAAGCTCTACAAAGTTTGAAGGAGATATCTAACAACTAGGAATCTGGAGAAAGGAATAAAATAGAGAAGACTAAAAAGAACAATCCCAGCAGTTACCTGACATCATCCTGAAGCACTCAGAACAGCGTAAAACTAATGTGTCTATCTATTGTTCATTCTGACCAAGTGCTTCTAAAACCTTACTGTAAATGATAAAGGCTGGCGATCTAATAAGTGTAAACTTCTTGCTTAGAAAGATCAAGTGAAAGCAACAAATCTTCCAGAAATTGGTATATTGAGGATACGATTCTGTCCTTTGACTTGCCACAGGACTACATGGTAGCAAATGGTATAATGAATACCGTTTCTCTTTTTGGAATCTATGCAGCACCCACCATACCCTTATTCAGTTACCACACTTTCATATGTATCTATATATTTATTTTCATATATATATACACACATATATATACACACACAACCACATACACACACACACGTAAGTCTTTTAAGTATCCTAAGCAATTCTGCAAAGACAAAAGACAGGATTGATCCTCATGTTCTGACACATTTCATTTATAAACTGTAACAAGCATAGCTACTTTTCAGTAAAAAATGCAGAAGGGAAAGACGCTTTCAGTTTCACACGAAAATAACCTTTCATTTGTACATTATTTCTAAATGTACTATTCGTACACGAGGAAAAACAAAATTCATATTTTGAAGAAGTCTATTAACGCAAATTTCCAACCTGTTTGTTTTACAGTTAAAAAGACAGAAATACAGATTCTTTTGACTTAATGTATTTTTATCAGCATTTGTTCAAAGGTTAACAGCCCTTTTAAAATGTTCTTTTTACCAAGTCAAATCTATCCAATATCTGAAAAATACAGAAGCGTGGACTCATCTAATAAAGATGAAATTACAGATTTTGAATTATGTGAATACTAATGTATAAAAGACACAGGGTGCACAATGCTTTTTCAAGAATACTAAATACAGTGCATTAGTCAATTTGACTAACACCAGGGAATTATTCAGCCCACTCTTGTTTGGGGAGAAAGTGAAACAATTCCACAGTTGTCAGCTGTTCTGGACATTCCTCCAACTGCAATGGAAACAACTTGCGTCAGTGTTGCCACACATTGTGCTGCCTCTGACTGCATGTCCCTCCTCCTTCCCTTGCACCAACACTCCTCAGAATCCTGCAAGAAAGCCAGGGAGAGCCAAATCAGCAGAAAATTACTGCTACAAAAAGGAAAGGGCTTTATGCTGCTGTAGCTTGGTAAACTAGCTTTCTGCACGGTCAGAAGAGTGCAAATGTCAGCACAAAGGAGGAGTAAAGATACACAGCTAAAAGCAATTACTGTGCAAGCAATACCACTTACATTCAACACCTAAAGCACCTTGGAACTATGACTGCAGACATTAAATAAAACTCTTATCTGAAAAATAAGAACTTCTGTTTAAAATAATATTAGTAATAAAAGCTATGTCTCCAGTCAACAATAATCATCAATGACCATGCCTCTCTAAGCACTAAGCGCAGCATCACAGAGTGTCAAGCAAGGCAGAATTAAAGAAATTGCCCTCGTATTTTTCATGACACATTAAATACAAAAAACACTGTACTTGCCTTTAACAATCTTAATTTGAGGAGTGTCAGAAACTAAAAACCTTCTGTAACATGTGTATTACTACATTAAGAAATGAGCTTAAGATGTATTCTTTAGCTTATCGATCTTTGCCTCCTCCCACCCTAACCAGACCCTCTGCCACATTCAGCATAAGAGAAAAATTTGACCTCCTGCCTCCCAAATTGGTTTCAATACAATCAGATTTTTCAGTATATAGCCTCTTTCCCATGCTCTCATATGAATACAACAGCATTAAGGATAAAGAAAAAAGTCTTAAACTTCATTAGTCATAATAGTCTTTCCTACTTAGTCAAACAATCATGAATAATAACTTCTTGTCTAATCCTCTCAAATCATCTTTCCTAAAAAGCTTCTGAAAATGGATTAGACTTGTAGTGCACAGGATATTATTTCACTTACAGTATACTGTATCAAAAGGGAGTAGGTGAAGAATTTTAACCAAAGGCCCTTTAAGATACAAAACATCCCTTCAGGCCTCAGCTTAAGCTGGAGGGCACTGACAAACACAATGCCATAGTATCACACGAAAAATTAAAACACCAAGGTAACCATAGCTTCAACCATTCAACACTCCTAGGGAGATGAAGCCTTTCTCCTCAAAAGAACTTAAAACTCAATCCAGATCACTGAGTACAAGTCCAACACATTCCCTGCAAGCAAAACTTAAGGAATTTAGTACCTGCAATTTGCTATGTTTAACTTCTAGTCTTCATTTATGGTAGGTTGCAAAATTCTCACAGTAATATGCAGTGACAAAGATATAAGCAGGCTGACTATATTCAGGAGAGAACCAGTATCCTTTTCGAAAGGAGGAGGAAAAAAATTGGGCAGGTCAACAATTTTTTTTTTTTTTTTAAGTATTTGGGATATTATGGGATTCTCAAGGTAAAAACACTCAAGGTTTGTTTTTTTTCTTTTTTTTCAAATTCAGGCAATAGATAAAGTTTACCATTTCCTCTGTCAATTTGTGGGCTAAATACTAGATGTTTTATCTGGATAAAGATGTAATCAGTTTATTTTGTCCAAATGAAAACAAGCTAAGAAAAGCTGATTAAATATATTGTTTAAAACCAGTGGAAAGTGCAGAAATTCCTATTATCACCATGCTAAAGGAAATGTAGCTCAGACTTTACAACAGAAGAAATGACAGAACAAAAACTCCATAAAGTTACTCTCTAGATCTCTCATAATAAGCAAGAGCATCAAAGAAAACTCCTCACCTTTACTTCCATACATAGACATTTTTTATTTAGCAGTTTCACACCACGTTTGCAGCTGTAGAAGAAACTGCATGGATTTTTCTTTGTCCAGTACCAGAAAGAGCTCAATTATTGCAGTTGCTGAAATCTAAAGTCTAAAATTCCACAGATAATAAACAAGGAAATTTAAGTACTCCAGACTTTTTGAAAACTGGTTACAGGCCTTTACCATTCCAAAAGAGAAGCTAAGACAGGGCACTACTGACAAGAGCCCCACCACCACCACATATGTACATTTCAGGAGATTACTGCTGCACAGGAATGGAAGTGCAAGTTCACACCTGCCTAAATGTGAAACCTCCTCAGCACACCATCAACTGCAACATCAATATGTTGAGTGTATTGGCTACAAACATAAAGCAAGAAATAACACAGGCCAGTATCACTCCTGCCATGACAGCTATGATCACTGCACTACTGGACTATACTATTAAAAAACAGTATTTTTTGTAAGAGTGTTAACTTTTTCTGATCTAGATGTATAACCGAGTCCCTTAGGAAATTGCTTGTCATCATCCTGACACCACACATACCTCAGTTTCTAAAGACACCTAAGAACCACCACATCAGACAGAGACTGTGCACAAAGATGCTAAACCTTTCCTGTTGCAAGGCTGACCCACCTACTGAAGTCTCAAGCTTCCCATTATAATCTTTTCCCTCACAGCCTTAGAATAGGTTCCTGTATCTTTTCCTTTGTGGTTTTTTTGCCTTGGGATAGAATTGACCCCTTGCCCTAAAGTAAGCAACAGGTTGTATTTCGCATGTATTAAATATCCAGTTTTACTAGTCAGAGTAGCCTCCAGCTATGTCTGCTATGGGGGAAGGGGAGGTGTCGAAATCACTGGTAGAGGAAAGAGCCGCCTTCTCTCCACATCTCATCTGGCAGCAAGGAGTGGGAGAAATAGTAAAATCTTCTGCTAATACAGAGCTATCTTCATTATTCTCATTGCAGCATAATGTTTCTGATGCTCAGACAGGCAGAGGAGGAGGGCCCTGCTGCAAATTTGGCTCCTTCACACTTTCAGCTAGGAGCTGAGAAAAGAATTTGCCCTCCACCTTGTGATGAAAAGCAGACTCCAGGAATCTCTTTAATTATAATTATTGTGGGAGTGTGGTCAGGAAGATAATAAATCAGATTGCTGTATCACAGGTGTACAAAGCAGGGGGAAGTGGGAAGAAAAGAGGAGTTAGACTGCTGTAACAGAAATAAAAAATTCTCAGGGCACGGAAGGGAGGAGGGCAGGGAAGGTGAGATAGCAGCCACAAATTTATCTTCAGCCAGAAAGAAAACAAAATATTTGGCTACAAATTCCTTACAATACACCGAAGATGTAAACATACAAATAAATAATTCCCCAATTAACCCTTAAATCCAGTTTTCCAGAACGGCATTTTTGTAATAAAATATTTTGTCTTTGGCAGGCTGCCTTGTTGGATTACACAGGGTGCTTATTTACACTGCAGTTACTTGTTAATAACACAATCAGAACAAACTGAGAAAAACTTCACATTTAATGAAATGCAACTCTTCCAAGCTTTCCGATGAGGGTTTCTGCGCATAACACTGAACTGGAATATGATAGGCCTAGGTTCAATTCTTGGTCCCAAATACACGCTTCCTGTAAGACCCTATGTGCATGTGTGTGCACACACTAAACATTTGTATTTGCTTATACACAAGAATTTTCTCAAGTAGAAATGAACATTTCATTTAGCTGTAAATGCACACAAAGGGCTACTTACACTAAATGCATTGTTTAGTATGATTTCTGAGATTAAGATTAAACTCTTCGAGTTTTTAGCATGTCCATCCTCAGTCCTTCATTTACAAGGAAAAGATATTCTAACTAACAGAGTACACTACATTCCTTTAATCATATCATGAGATACATGAATTTGTATCTTAGACACCCAACTGTACAAATACACATGGAAAGTACTGACGTGCGTTAAACAAAGACTTACACAGTGAAGGACAACCAAGTTACTCTGGTTTCACACTTGGGGGGGGGGGGGAAATCTAATTTGAGCTGCCAAATCACTATTTCCATGCAGATTCAGTGAATTTTTAAGAAAGGCAAATATAAAAGGTTTAGTTCAATCCAAAAGGTGTTTCTTATATGTAAGCCATAACCTGGCAGGACCTGGAAATACAGTCATGAATCTGAGATCCTCTGCGCTAGGAAATTACTTGAGTACATTCAGAAACCTAAAATTTTAGCAAAAAAACAATGGAAACTAGTAGATACTGAGTGATGAGGGAAACACAAGAAAACAATAAGCCAATGGTCATTGACATGACAGAGAACTGTCCCAACAAATCACCATTCTAACTATTACCGGGGCTTTTTCTCCCTGTAGGCTTTGCAGAAAATAAGAGAACTGAAGAAACAAGGATTCAATTACAGATGTCCTCAACATTGTTTTTCACATGCCAAAACAGTACAATAAATGTCAGAAAATGTCATGATTTTTATGATACTTTATTAACTTATAATTGAGAGTGTATTACCATATTGACTCAGAATTAACCCAATTTGGATACTGTTGCTTTTCTCAAGCAATGTAAAAAAAAAAAAAAAACCAGACTTACTTAGCAAATGGAGGGTTTATTTTAAACAAAAACTGCTGAAACAGACATCCCATACAAAACACTTCTAATTCCAACAACCCGTATTTGCATTACGTTACTATGTTATTAGTTCATATAGAATATTGAATATTCATATACTAATGCCAACTTCTTGTATAATTGTTTTATGGTTAAAATTCAGTATTTCACAACTTCAGGGGCACATAGCTACAATTGCTGTTTTCAAACCAATTTCTCTTTAAAGATAACATCAGACAACCGAGGTTCATACAAAGCACAAAACATACTATTGCACAATCTGGACAAAGAAGAATTGACTTCTGGTGATTTAAGACAATCTAATTAATGGGGACTTTAAACTATTATTCTGCTTAGATCTTACATAGGCAATTATAGGCCATGAAATAAGCTGCTATGACCTTTTGCAGAATGAAAGTACCAATGTTGCTTTACACTACAACATATGAAAAAGTTAATTGGTCATAAAACTTGGAGAGCATTTTAAAAACGAACTGCCACATAAAATTACTGTAGTGCATGAAATCCCCAATCAGAACTTGTCCGTGCTGTGCAGAGTCAGAGCCAGTCTCTGCCTCTCATATGAATAGATGCAATCTCAGCAACCAGACACAATAAATACAAGATGAAGGGAATGGCAAGCATAGCAGAAACACACCGAATTAATTCCAGAGGCTAGGAATCACATCACAAAAATTATTTCATTATTTTAACGTCTTAATTATTCATGCAGCAGAGATATGGAAAACAGCAGGAGAAAGCTAATAAAAGAGCAAGCAACTGAGAAACACTGATGGAGAGGATTAGAAAGGTATAGAAGAATAGTTATGAAAAACAGCAGATAAGGAAAGAAAAGGGGTTAGGGCAAGGTTCCACATTCAATAGCAAGGCCAACCTAAGGCATTTCTTGTCTCCCCACTGCTCATTACTCCTGGTCTAGCATTGTGGCGCACTGCTTCCTCCTTACTAAGAGGCACAATAATTTGTGAAACTGTACTATGAGTCGGCCAGGGCTGAAAAATAACCTGATCAAAAAAAAAAAAGAAGTTGACACAACTAAGAGGAAAATGCAGAAGCAGAAATGAGCAGCTGCAAGGGAAAAATAGGTCATGCCAACACTTCTCCCAGGAAAAAGGTGCAACCACAGGATTACTTCTCCCAGCAAAACGGTGCAACTGTGGGATTAAAGACCAAAGCCTAGGTTCAGACCATAAAAATACACCTCTCAAATATGTCTCGTAACTTGTAATGCTACATGCAGAGCAAAACATGTTTGGATTGCATCAGGTGACAAACACCGAAAAGAGGAGTTACACAGTAAAAGGTGGCCAAAGCACTTGGTTGATGTTGGGGAATACATTTTTCAGAGGAAACGTGTACCTTTCACTGAAGAATCCACCAGTGCAGTATACTTCCAGCTGCTCTTAGTGACTTTTTTCCCCACTGCATCCTCTTTAAGTCAAATCTAGGATTCCATGTGCATGATCTGCAGTCTACTGTTGAGGTGTATGTCACATGGAGAGTCACAAAGCATGATGCTATATTGCTTAAATGCATGAAACGGAGATGCAATAAAGAAGGGTCATGAACTAGGTTATCAAATACCAGGTAGCAGTACATGGTACTACCTGGCACACAGTAACACTTGGCACTTCAGGTAGAGACTTAGTGCCTACATTTCTGAGATTTAAATAGAGTCTACTATTATTTGCTCCATTCCCTCTTCATGCAATTTCATCCTTAGGAGATATCTTTCTTTACCATCATCAATTTCAAACATTTAAGGACAGAAAGGCCAAAACTAGATCTTTACTTCTATTCAGACACTGCTACTAGATACCACTGATGCCATTTTTGGAGGCACTGAAGACAGTGCAGAACCAGTTACAAGGTAGAGGGATAGAAATGAGTCAAAAATAGCAGGTTAGGCCAAAGTTTTCTTCCCCATTTGTGATATGTTTATGTCAATGCAACCTGGGGGGGGACAGGGGGTGGCCAGGGTGCAACACAGGACACAATCTAAAAATGCTCACTGCTGTATTTGTAAAGTGGCTTTCAATATAAACCTTTATTCATGGAAAAAAAAAATCAGACTAAAAATTTTTACACTAAAGTACAGTTTTAGAAACTCTTTTTTACTACCATTAACAACACAAGTTAAAAAGCAAATGAGGCAAAGAATCCAAAATTACTCTCTGAAAGCTCAGCTTTAATTTAAAAAACATCATTTTGTAACATTCAGAACGAACACCCTAAACTTGTGTTCCAATGTACTACTTAACATCCACTTGATCTCACAGTGAACCTAAATTCAGTCTCATCTGTGTGAAATGTCCTAGTCGTTTCAACAGTTACCTATTCAAGTGCCCCTAAAAAACAGCTTTTAACACTAGCATTTAAAATTATTTCATGTTCAAAGACAATTATTAACTCCAACTATTGTATAAACCCATACAATAACAGATTTTTCACTTGACTGGACTCGAACAATAAATATCACAAATTACCTCCAGGTAACAGATATTACTTAGTATTTTTGTTGTTAACACTGAAATTAAATAAAAGACTACAGGGAAATAATTCATACATAAAAGAAAACTGCAAAGAGAAAAGTAATAAGCTTTTCTCTACATTTACTGGGAGTAGTAACAGGTGTAAATCACCACAAGGAAGACCTAAATTCAGTATTCAGAAAGAACTCTCTTATGACAAGAACAGTTAAGCACTACTAAGAACAGTTGTCTAGTGAGATTACACAATTTCTATTATTTGAGGCTTTCATGGGTTTCAAAAGCCTAGTGGTACAACCCTTTCCCTTAAATCAGTTCTGACAAACTTCACTAAGCCTGTTTTATTCAAAGAGATGGCAGGCAGCTACCCAGCTTCCTGCTTGTGTTAGTTTTCTTCAGTTCACTAAAACAGCATCAGCAAACACCTGACAAGCATCAGAGATGGCATAAAGGAAGTAGCAATAGTACATGCCCAATGTCAGGACTTTAACCTTCAGCAATGATGAGTTATGTCAGCTCACCACATCTCATAAGACTGTATCTTAAAAAACAGATTAAGCAAACAGATTAGACAAACATCTGTTAATAATACTGTAAGTACAATTTATCCTTCCTGGGGCCGAGAGGAGTAGACCAGAATTCTCGAGGTCATTTCCAACACCACTTTATTTAAGCTTTAAAAAAGCAACACACAGCCCATTTTGAACCGATTTAGTGAAACATCAGCAAAACATTAAACTGTAATTTCACTTAATATATTGAGATAAATATTTGCCTGCTTAGTACTGTCACAATTAAATGCTACGTCTAATGTAGCATACGTTTGTCTCACCTGTGTTTTCCATGTAAAATAGCTTCTTGCTGAAAGGATAAGCCTAAAATGTCTTATAGATTAAAAGTGAAATGACTGAGGCATAAGTGGGAATTCAATTTTCAAGACCTTACATTTTTTTAAGAAAATCTGCCAAATGCATATTAACTGTAAAATGCTGGCTTTACATACTCCTATTGCTCAAAGCTAGCCCAAGCAGAAGGCTGAAAACAACAGACTGGCAAGGGTTCAGACCTCTTTGAACAGCAATGGAACTAGAATACTAGGAGTTTTACAGGAGACTTGCAGGGTAAAGTTAAGTTCAGAAGTTACATCAAATCATTAATCTCACTGGTGATGCTTCTTAGTCCATCATTTACCAGCCTGTGATTGCAGGTCTGATAGACATTCACATCCTACTGTCTGCAGGAGATTTCATGGAAAGGAAAAAAAAAAAAAAGGTTAAGACAGCAAAACATAGCTGTACTCTAATCAGCTGGCTGATATTAGCAAAGACTTCCTCACTTAAATATCCTAATTCCCTTTTATTAATGCATAAACTTATTTCTCTGGGTTACTCAGAGGAAATGTTACTTGCTCAAGCACACATATAGTTTTCACTTTTTAACAAGTTATTCAAGCCCTGTGACTCACTAATATACCTGCAGCATATTGGTCAGAAAACAAGTAATCCATTGAGAAGCTTGAAAGTCAGAAAAAAAAAAAAATACTTACATGTCAATACCATACTTAATTTGATAAGCTTGCATACACTTCATGTGTCACCTGCTCTGCAGACCACACAGAAAAGGAATAAATACAATCTATCACCTTGACCCTTTTGCCTAGTCCTTTTCCCAGAAGACCATGAATGCTTCAAACAAGAGAGGCTCTTCTCTCACTTGCACAGGACGTGTTTTTGTACTAAATACTAAATTAGGTTGAACTTTCAAGACGACTTGCACGTATGGGAAATTCACCATCACCAAGTACAACTCGGCTCAAGAAGTGCAAATGGAAAACATCCTAACCCTGTTGCTACATGGAAAATTCATTTGTCATAAAAACAAAGTTTTTGTCAATTATTATATTCATACTTGGGGAAGGGAGGGTTGTCAACATATGTCCAAGTTCATTTGATTACTAATAATTATTTCCATATGCATTCAAACTCCTGGTCATTAACACAGGATTTTGTGGAGTCTTCCTTCACAAACATACACATGCCTAATGCTCCCACACAGAGCTTCACTGCTACTAAGCCAGAGACAAAGCCAGAAGAGACTGGTAGCTCTGTATTTTCTATATATTCATATATGAAGCAGAGCAAGTCATGAAAAAGCAGAATAACTTAGTAAGATACCCCCAAAATGTAAACAACAAAAAATGACCACTAGGCATGTAAAGAGCGAAGACAACATCTCCTGTAAGGACAACATACTTCAAAGCACTGAAACAGACCTTTCAATCTAGACATTATAGGAAATCCCTAAAAGCCAAAAGGGACTGATTTCCCACCAAAACACATGCTTTCCACCATAACTCCATATTTCCTCCAGAGACTTCTGTCAGAATATCATTTTATCACTGTTTGCTGGAAAGCCATCCTAAAGCATATTCAGAAATTCAGGTCAGTGTTCATAAGAAAAAAACCTCCCGTTTGTCCTGATAATGACCCTTTTTGTAGTATTTCCAACACGATCAGATGAAACAAGATACAGTATAGTTCATCTTGTTACTGATGTAATGTAGGCAGGGAACAATACCGTGGAAATGAAAAAGCCAAGGACCTTTGTCTCTTTCTAGACAGACTGCCAAGTCTTAATAGTTGGAGGGAGAAATAGCTTAGCATCCCAAATAAAACACTGCAGTGCATGTTCATTATTTCAGTAAAGTCACTGCAGCTTTTGGCAACCCCATAGGAAACTCAGGCCCTTCAAAGAAAGCCCAAGCTAAAAAGCTAGGAAACAGCCCTAGTTTAAAAAAAAAATCACAGCGGAAACAAATAATTCACTGGCTCTGGAAATAAACCCCAAGGAGCTCGCCGCTCGCATTACAACCCATGCTAAAAAGATAACCTCAACAATAACTAGCCATAAACCTACGAAATGTTGTATTTTCTCGTCACCGCCACCGGGCAGCAGGCGGGGAAGGCGCGACCGGCGGCTCGGCGGGGGAGGCAGGCCGCTCGCCCCTGCCCCTGCCGCCGCCGCCCCCCGCCCCAGCCCCTCGGCCGCCCGCAGGGGCAGCTCCGCCGCCGGCCCACCTGCGCCGCACCGCTCCGGCACCACCCGCGCCCTGCTGACACCAAAAGCAGGCCCCGGCGCCGGGCAGC
>JAVKLA010000027.1:16017736-16036815 GCA_034782735.1 Sagittarius serpentarius
GAAGGGGGGTGGGGGGAAGGTGTTTTAAGATTTGGGTTTTATTTCTAATTACCCTACTCTGGTTTGATTGGCAATAAATTAAGTTCATTTTCCCCAAATCGAGTCTGTTCTGCCCGTGACGGTAACTGGTTAAGTGATCTCTCCCTGTCCTTATCTCAACCCACAAGCCTTTCATTGTATTCTCCTTCTCCTGTCCAGTTGAGGAGGGGGAGTGACAGAGCGGCTTTGCTGGGCACCTGGCATCCAGCCAGGGTCAACCCACCACAAATTCAAAATGTAATAAGCACATAATAATTCAAAGTAAAATAACATATTCAGCCTTTTTTTTTTCAGTAATTAAGGTATGTCAAGTTTTCTTCTGCATTCTTCGACAGTTTACTAATATTTGGCCTGCTTACATTAAATCAACAGTGCATGTAAGTTACTGATATAACTCCAGCAGCTTCACTGAAGTCAGGATTTCTCTCCCCCATTCATTTTTCAAAATTGCTTTTGGTTCTTTTCTTCTAATAACAGATTAGTTTTCTGTGCTCAGGTAGGTAGGATTTTTACTCTAGTCAATCTGAAATTCGATTTATGAACAATAGATCATGTTTTGTAGAGGAAAAATAGCATATTCTTACTTTCATGGCATATACTTAGTATATATTTCAATCCTACAAGGTCAGACTATAAATAAAGATTATTGATAATGTGTGTTACGGTTCCTGTCAGCATTACGTACTTTCCATCTGGCTAGTGGAAACTAGTTCTTTAAGGTCATAGTAGCGCTCAGTTTGAGCCAGTATATCCTTAAATAACATAACCAGCATTTTCCCTCGCTGATAATGAAATTACTTTCATGTCTAGTTAATGTTAGGTAAACACCTTTAAGGAATCTGAAATACATTCTCACAAAGTAACCATAGATTTTCCAGGCAGTGACTGATTCCATGAGTGCTCTGATTTCAGGACACAAATTACTGGCTTTAGTAAATACAGAAGGTACTAATGTTAGCCAGGTGATGATATCTTGTATGAGTTTACATGGAAGAATCCCACCTCAGGATGACAGACAAGGCCTTAGAATTATGGCATTAAGTCACATGTTTTCAGCCTACATAAGTTTGTTACAAAAAGAATACAAGTTCTGTGTCTTATATCCTGCCTGTTCTGCCTGCTGTCTTGTCTTGCTGCAAGTTGAGAGCTTGCAGCACACGAAAGAGGGGTTTTTTTTAATTTTTGTTACAGAGGTGTGGCAATGCCAAAGTGTTCGTTCACAGCATTTTGCTTGAATTTAGTTGTTTTCCTTGTGAACCATGGAGTTCTTCGAGCACTATGGTGCTGCACTTCTTAAATGTATCATATGACATCATGAGGTGCCACAGTTCACCTACGTAAGCCCTGTGTATTGTGGCTTCTTTATCATGGCAGATAGAGACTTTAATAGAGACAACACATGATAATTTATTCAAATTTAGGGAGCGTTAATAAAGTTTCTATGATTCTTTTCACATTTACAGTTAATTTCTTTTACATATCATCATTTTCAGGGTGCTGTCTAGCAAAGAAGAAGAGTTACTGATGGCCACATTTATCACAAAGAGGGGCACTGGCGTGAAACTGGAGAGAAGGAAGATCACAAAACCAGAGTTGGTTTAGTTTCCTGGTTACTGTGAAAAGAGGTTGAAATCACACAGGTACTGCAGCAAGACATTCTGCTGGGCTAACCGCACAGCACAGAGTGCCACTCTGGGGCACAGCCAGCTAACACGGGCAGAACTGAACGGTCTGAACAGAAGAGGATGCTTTTCCCACATTCTTGTACAAAATGGAAAATAAGGATCCTCAAAGGCATAAAGTGCTTGTGCTTTTAAAACACCCTAAGAACATAGGAAATATTTGTATAGGTACATGATCAAGAGCAGCACAAGAGATCTTTTAGCTTTTCTTCTCACCTGAAGAAGTTACACAGTATAAAAGGCAGGGTTATTTCTACAGACAGGAAAAATGTTTCTTCATTTGTTATGTCCTCAATAACTGCATTTTTACACATTGTTTCTGTCATGTGCCGTTTCTCTGGCACACATCCAGATAGATCCTTTTTTTCTACCCAGATTTATTGTCTGAGTGAATACTGTATATTTCTACAGGACTTCCAGACATCTGGCAGCCCAGTTGAAGCATACTCCTATCCCCATTTGGTGTGTCCCTTCCCTCTGCCTTGCCCTGGGTCTGCATATTTTTGTGGCAATACAACATTCTTGACTCTGGTTTGGTTTGCCATCCCCTGCACCCCCAGATCATTTTCTGCAGAACTTTTAGCTGTCTCCTCAGTGTGTTTGTCCTTCCCGAGTGGGATAATTTGCATTTGCTTTTACTTGAGTGCATTGTGATTTCTTCAACCCTTTTTTTTTGGTTGGTCAAGATTGAATACTAGTCCTGTCCTTCAATATGCCTGCAGCCTTTCCTGGCTCTCTGTCATCTCCAATTTTAACAAGCATGCTCTCAAAAACAGTCAGGTCAACAGTGAAAATTCTATGAATGAGCAAGTCCAAGATCTGGAAGAGACCTGCAGAGTGGTCTTTAGTATATCCTGTCAACCCTCGCTAACTCCTCTGGGAATGGTTTCCAATCAGTTTTGCACTCATGTTGCAGTAGCTTTATCTACTCTGTGGCTCAGGTTCATCTTTGCTCACTTTAGAGGCTTAACCTAGAGAGTAGTTGCCTAAGGCTAATTTCATAGTCGATAATTAAGGGAAAGACAGCAGGCCATTCAAGTTATTCTTTCAAGTTGCCTTTCTCTTCACTGAAAAGAAGCAACACAGCGCAGCCTTTCTCCTAATTTAAATGCTTCGGTTTGTGTCTGTGAAGTCAGTCAGATGAAGTGGGATACATGATCTTGTTTATGGTAGTGTCAGGGTGGACCGTGTAGAAGGGCGCCATCAGTGAAGATGAGCTATGTCAGCTGTACTGTGTTCCCATTAGCTACAGGTTTTGTCACTCTGCTGGAGAGGCAGATTGTCGATTTGACTTGCTTGGGCAAACTGTTTGTTTGCTTTTGCTTCAGTTTCTGGTATTTTGAATATTATATTGAACACTATTTAGAATATTTTCAGTATTTGTGATAACTTCAATTTCACTACACTGACATTGGCTAATGGACACGTACCAATTCTGCACCAAAACTGGCAAGCTGGAGCAGAAAATTAGAGTGATCCCAGAAAATTGCAGTTTTTCTTTGCTTCCACCCTAAGAATCCCCCTCTAAGCTTAACTTAAGACTGGAGTTTTACTGACAAGTTATAGCCTTCAGGAACAGGGACTGACTGTGGAAACAGGCTAACAAAAGTCTGTTCTGAACACAGCTGCAGACTGTCAAAAGTTTAATATTGGTTCAAAGACAGCTTTTTGTAACTCCACTGAAGATATTATTGGGAATAACAGCGTGAAAAGGTGATTCTTTCCACAGTTACTCTTTCTTAAATTCATTTCTAGAAAACTTGCTAGAGTGCACACAGCTTAAATGCTCTCAGCCATTGAAGTTCTGGTTTTCTCAGTGATTATGGTTGTCTGGACAAAAATTCTCATGCTACAGTAGTGTTAAAATGACTAAGGGCGTTGGTGTCAGTATAAGCCTGTGGAGAAAGCTTCTCTTTGTGTCATTTTTACACGCATAATAACAGCTGATGCACAGAATATTTTTAATATCAGAGTGGGAGGATATGAGAACCCCAGGTGCAGTTTCAGAGGTGCAGCTTATAAGTTTAATGGCGTTATTAGAAGCTGAAAATTCACAGCTTTTTGTGTTGGTAATGGAAGTGGTTTTGGACCCCTATGAACAGACATAACGAATGCATTGCACATGTACTGGCTGAATACTTTCTCAACGTACCATTCCACATACAGTACCTGGTAGCCTCCGTGATAAGCTGCAGAGCATCTTTCTCCCATTCTGTCTTTAGAAAATGTAGGGCTTTATTTTGATTTGGATTTGTAACCTTTTTTTATGTTTTATATGTTGCCCCAATACCTTATTAAAATTGCACATACTGTCTAGATGTCTTTATATGAAAGTGTAATTTTCAGCACAGTCTTAACAAGGATTTTTTAAAGCAATTTTTACTTTATTAAAAAAAAAAAAATGAAGTAAGGAGTCCCATAATTAGGGTTTGAGAGTTAGGTTTGGATTTGGAAGTTGTATTTAGGTTCAAAAGATGCCTGGTGTCCCATCTGATTCTTTACTGGCCTATTGGCATATGGTAAAGGTATGTTGTAATATTAAAACTGAGAATATCCAGTACTGCTAGAAGTGAAATAATGAGCTAAGGTTCCTGCTTACCAACGAAGCCGAAGCAATGGTGTCTTATTAATCTCCCTGTGTTGTGTTGTCAAAAACTAAAGGAAAGCAATTTGTTGTTTAAAGCTCAAAAATGAGACCTTCTTAATAACACTGGAATTTTTCAGACAAAGAACATTGTAATTTATTTCTGGTTATATTAAAGATGAGCACACTCCCTTGTTGCAGAAGCTTATTTGTATAAGAATGCAGAATAGTTGCTTTTTTATATATGCTAAAACCATTGGAAAATTTCTGGCAAGAAAAAGGACACATTAACAACAGTCTCCCTTTGGTGGATGAAGCAAATCAGAAATGGGAACTGGAGTAACTTGCAGCATTTGCACATCTGATAATGTGGATGACTACATGCAGGAACCTAGCAGTCTTTCTCTTACACCTACCTTCTCTTGCATTTTGGCTTTTTAACTATTCAATTTTATTTTTACTGAAGTGCCATTTTGTGCAATTATTCCCTCACAAAAAGAGTTAAGTTGAAATAAATACTAAAATACAATCAGAATTAACAATTACATTCAGAGGATCATATTAGCAGTAAAAATGTATACTAATTAGTATTCAAATTAGTTTTCTCCATTATATTCCAAGTAGTTATTTTTTTCTGCCTTTTCAAAACATGTTGAAATATACTACTTCAGTTTCTCCATTAGATCTGAGCTTGCATCAAAAAATTAATCAGGTATTTCATCTTTTTGTGCTTGCATTTTAGCTAATTGCTCTTCTATCAAAACCTATAGCAGCAGAAGGTAATCCCATTCAGATGAATAGAAATAAGAGGATTAAGTATTTGCAGCAACTTGTGTTTTTCCACCATGTAACATCCTGACATTTCTTTATGAAGGAAAGGATGTGTTGGGGTTAGCATTAGCGTGACTTCTCCTTGAAAGTCTGGAAAAACATCTGTCATTCTGCCAGTCTTCCCATTAACTACCTGAGCAAATGCAGCAAGATTTCATTACTTTCAAGAGACTACCTCTGGTTTTATTTAGGTTTATTCTTTGCTAGACCTTTTGTTTTTAACAATAGCGAAAAGGTAGCTGGAATCCTGTCTGACTTACAACTCACTAAATTTCTATGTGCTTAATCCAATTAAAACTGGAAGGAATGTTGCCAATATGTCAACAAAAATGCAACAAAGCGATGGGAGGGTTAGTTTACAGAAATTCCTGAATTCCTTTGTCTTGACCAAATGAAAGAAAATTGTACTTGTGAGACAAGTGCATACTAAAAGGATTAACTCTGATAAACTGACTTTTGTGTTCAGATAAAAGACAGTCTGGGTATGAGGAGAACATTTTTCGATCATTTTCTTAAAAGCAGCTTTGCATTTAATTAGAGACGAGTCTCTTGTTTAAAAGCTGGGGGCGGGGGGCAGTGCACTTAAACTCAGAGGCTGGGCCTCTTAAGGGTGTGGACTGCACTGGAAACATGGTTTTAAAATACATCTGTGCTAAGCTAGGTGCTGCTGTGCAGAGAGGCCGTGCCCCTCCATCTCACTTCTCCTGGCTGTTTGCTCCTACCAGTAGTGACGCTCAGCTCTAGGGTAAGGCAGGAGAGTTTAGGGAGTTAAGCTGGAAGAAAATGAACCTTAGCCCCCCGCAAAAAAGTGGAACCAGTCAAAAAGCAGAGCTGGTACAAGGTGCCGGTATATAACTGGCAATGACAGTGCCCCTTTTGGAGTCAGCCCACAGTTAGACCACTCACCTACATGGTGTAAATCAGGATTGTGTAAAGGAGTACTCAGATACAATATAATTCAAAAAGTAGTTGATTTTAGAAAATCTAGTTTTAAAATCTCACGTAAAGATATTCTTTGGAATATATGTGCAAAATACATTGAGATATATAACAGATACGTGGACTACGCAATATATATATGGAATATATAATATATATGTGGAATATATATGTAACATGTTTATGATACAAGACAGGCATAGCAGAATTTGTGGTGAAAATATGGGTTAATTGGCCTAAAGTATTAGTGGTACAAAGTATATACTTAATTTCATGCATGTTCTTACATGCTTTGCTGAGTTGGGATTATGGAGAACACCCTCTAGTCATGTGTCAGAACACCAGTTAAATCTACATAAATCAATACCATGTCAGCAGTTTTCTAGATTAAATAACATGACTCGAAGTTTTTAGACTCCTTTTTACAAGTATAGACCTAAGAAAATAAGCAAGTTTTATAATGTTTAATCTCTCCTTGGACTCTGAATATTTGTTAATGTAATTGTTTACTAAGCAATTTCATTCTAAAACATATAACATCTGAATAAATATACTAGTTTGCAAATTATTCCAAACCTGCAAGACAGCGTGTTTTACAGAATACCTAAATCCAGGGAAAACCATGACATCTACTCAGTTGTACGCAGGAGGTTTTACTTACACACTCAATTCATGATTACACAAAATAAGTAGAAAAAACATGTTCTGCAATACCTGTAATTTGTCTAAAAAGACAAAAAGAGTGTAAAGCCTCTAAGTGAAGAGCCTGATACTTCACTGCAGAGCACAAAGATTTGAGAACCAATAGGCCCAAATAGCTTAATTTGGTGAAAGGTTGCTGCTGATCTGGAACTGGATGATCTGTGGGCAAACTACACGTCATTGCATCTGTAGCCAAGATAATCAATTCCCAGATAATGGGAGAACTGACTTTAATTTGTGAGAAGTCAGAACTAATACTAATACACCATAAGTCAATACAACTTGCCCTACAAGTGACTGGTTTATTGCAAGATATGGAAAAAAATGTACAGCGTGAAGCTATGCTCCCAAACAGCATATGAATTCAAAGCATAATTGCTTTGTAATTCAGTTTTCAGATATATTTTTGGTTTCTTGTCACTTTATCGTGTCTATATGCATGAACACCCATTTGCGGAAAGAGTTGATGAAACAGATCTTTCTAAACACTATTTGGGAAAAAAATGAACAAATACTCATCATGCAAACTTATTTATAATTGCCACTTCTCAAATGTAGGAACAAACACTGTTTTGTATGTAATTTGTAGCAATACATTAATTTAAATTGCATGTGACTTTTAAATAATATGCGAATAGGAAAAGGAAGAATTGGTGAAATCCATTATTGCAAATTGTCTGGTTTGAACTGTGACATCAAAAGTTGATGATGCAAAATTACAAAGTCTGGTGCCTAGCACCAGCAGAGGAGATTGCGATGTGAACAAACAGTAGCAGCATATACTGACTGTTACCAAGTAATACATAATATGGATTCTGTTCTGCTCTGGTATGACATACAGACTGCAGCAAATCATTTCCCCGTTCTATGGCGCAGACTCCATGCGCCCACTAGAAGTCCTTATAACACAGCCACGTTCCAGCCAGAGGGTGCTGGTGGCCAGTTTGTACTTGCTGCAAGAAGGCTTTTGCCCAGCTTCCCAGGAAAAACTTCACATCTCCAGGTTTGCGATTTTGGAATATGATAAACACGTAACAGTGCAAGTTAGCAGAGTTAGCCGTTATTTGATATTCTAGTTTCCATTTGTTAGAACTGTACAAAGCTTCGTGCATGAGCTGACGCAGGGTTAAGCTTGGCTGGGGACCCGTGGTGCAGCAGGGCAGCAGTAGTTCCTGAGGACTGCACATGCCTTCTGAAGTAGCTTAGGTACTCCGGTGCCAGGGTACCTTGGCTTGGGAATCCCTGTCTAGTATTTGTGCATTGTTTTGGAATAATATTTTGAAATAACATGTAAAAGTTTGAAGAGGTGGTTTTTAAGAAAAGCAAGAAAATAAAGTACCTTGCTTCCCCTGAAGTGAATCATCCTCCCCCCCACTTTTGAAAAAAAAAAAAAAACGCAACCCTGTAGAATTTAATGTGAGTAAAACCCACAAGGTTCTGCAGTCACATAATTTACGGAAAATTTTATAAATAAGAGCTGCAAATGATTGGGTGCTCATTTTCTGTCAATCTCAATCGGGAGTTCTGTCACTGATTTATAGAGGGCTGGGATCTTACCTTCTGAATCAAAAGGACATTAAAAATTATTTTGTAGGTTTTATAGCAGCCATAAAATTCTTGATTGAATTCTGTATGATTTCCATAAAGTCCATAGGACTCTTCAACATAATAAATGCCTTTTAATCGATTTGCCTGAACTAAGAAATATGAGTTATGCTAAGGCCTGTGAATATTTACCCCTGAAGATTGTTTTCTGGTACAGCATAATTCTTCATTTATTGATAGCAATTACCACTGAATTTTGTGGCCTAAATTTTCTATTGCAATCAATAGATAAATCATAAAGTTGAAAAGTGCATGATACTCTTTAGCAGGGAATAAATGCCAGCACTCTATACCTTTATGATTATATTGACCTTACGGACAAATCAGCCAACTTGGAAATAAGCAACTACTAAGCAGCAGCCATAATTTTAATACTGGTTTCTTGCTCAGAAGGACAGCCCGCGCTCTGTTGTCACAGCTGCCTAAGTGAAGTTTGATCACACAGCTGGATCACGCACAAGTGACCGCTCCGCGGCTTTGGCAACTCATTGCTCTTACACTAACTTTTTGTTTCTCAATCATAAGCAAATTAAAGCAGGCAGCTGCAAAATCATCAATAGGTTAAATTCATTAGCTGTTCTCGGTATGAAATAAACAGGAAAATGAAGCTCTTCTTGGTCTTAATTAGTTCTTATAAAAGTTGGCAGGGAAACAAAGACATTTGTACACTCCTTTATTTTTATAAGAGACTTGCCCGAAAGAAAAACCTCAGACGTGTAATTTCCTTTTTTTTTTTTTCCTCCTTCCCTGCTTAATGCTCTCAGTCAGAGGCTAACCCAGCACCCTCCCTCTAAGGGCAGAAGAAAGGTGGTTTGGCAAGGGGTTATGCTATGTCTCTTTTGTGCGGATCGGGGCATGTTCTGGGGAGCCTGTGCAAGCTGTTTCCACAGCGATAGGCCACATTCTGTATTTACAGTCTCCTGTACGGGTAATTCATCTGCAGAAGAAGCCTTAGCCGAGCGCTGTGGTTCCACAATCATTACCGCTGGCTCTGGGCCATGCCACATCACCCAGCAGTACAAATTTGATCTGGATCAGGTGTGGGCACATGATTACATTTTTGTCAAATTAGCAGAGCACTTCGTGAGGATTTTATGCTGCCTGTCTGCTTTTATCCTGGTTGCAGAGGAACGTGCGGTGCCGGAACCACAGAGGGTTAGGGCTGTGTGGGCAGCCGATGCCTGTTGTAGCAGTCACCCGCCGGGGCAAAGTTAACCTGTCAAAGTTTTGTTTGAACAAATTGAATTGGCAGAGAGCATTTCAATGGGAACAGCACATTGTGTCACGCACCCATGGCACTGTAAAGCTGGCAGCAGAAGCCGCTGAAATATTTAATATGCTGTCAAACATTGGCCTACCCTATAGTCACAGACAAGTCCATAAAAGCCTTAATTCTCCTAATTTGTGCTATTTTCCACAGAATTAACTTGTGCTTCGCACTTCTATGGTATCCTGGCCCCTATATACTTTTTAAGGTGGGGTTTTGTGGTGAGCTGAAGACAAAGTTAAGACTTCACTGCTGCTGCTAAGGTCTGATGTCACCACTTCCATTGCATCAGCTCAGGTAATGATGCCAGTGACGGAGTGAGTCAGACTACCAAGCTGATTTAACTGAAAACTAAGGAAAAAAAAAAAAAGAAAAAAAAATCAGTGAAAGTTTGGCCCGCTCCTTTGCTGGCAGCCCTCAGATTGACTTGAGCCAGCTGTAAGCCCATGGGTTCAGACTTTGAGTTTCAGCTCTGAGTATTTTCTGGCTGAAAGGCCTTTTCATAATAAGGGGCGGGGGGGAAACCCTAAGAACAGTTGTGATAAATGGTTAACAATGAAGCTACTAATTTACTGAAATGTTATTCTGCTGAATCATTGGGAAATATTTCCAGTGGCTTTTTCTACATCTAGTACGTGGAGAATAGCATTCATGTTTATGTTTTTGATTCTTTACTTTATTGGTGAAATATTTATGCTGATTAAGTACATTTTTAGGAATTTTTACTTTCTCCCAGTAAGTGATACTCAGGAAAAAAAAGTCTATATCTGAGACTTCTGTCTTCCCATCCATTAATCTGCAATTCCTCTGCTCCTGAGATTGCATATTGCTTTAATTCTTTGATTTTTATCTCAACCACTTGAACAGACATTCCTTTCTGGATCTAGAAAGTTAACATAGTTACTCATCAGCACTTTAGAAAGTTTACCTTTCTCAGCCATCAATTAAGTGAGCATTTATAAGACAGACTAATAAATCCTATGTAAGGATTAATGAAACTTTAAAAAGAAATGGCTACTCCCCTGCTGCATCCCCTCCCTCCTGGGAACTATGTAGGTAAGGAGCCAGCTTGTAGGAATTTGGGAGAGAATAGTTGGGGGATAGGTGCAGGATAGAACTGAGGACTATGTTGGGGATTTCAGGAAAGAGTTTGCTTGGAAAAAGACTGCAGGAGATGTCAAAGGGTGGTTGTTTAAGAAAACAGTATGAAGGAGGAACAAGTGGAGAGAACTCTTAGGTGCTGGAGAAAGGTTGTACCTGCTGGGGAGGACTGAAAGCAGCTGTTGAATCCCAAGGAACAGATACCAAGAAGAGGTACTGCTGTTTCCTAATCTGTTTCTGGTAAAATAACCTGAGAAATAGGTCAAAGCAATTATTTATACTGTTCAAGCTAATCTTCCTGATTCTTCGCTGTAGCTGATTAGGCTGTGCTAAAGTGAATAACCCTGCTACCAGAACTGTGAGTTTATTAACTTACGATAAGAAGTGGTAGAATACTGCCTTCAAGTGCTACAGCTGTTTGCAAAATTAATTACCAAGGCACTGCCTAAATAAGGAATTAGGGGACTCTCTTACTTCACTTTTACTTGAAGCCCTAGGTAACTCATCTCTGAGTTGTCAAAGCTAAATAAACTAGGGACTTCCTATCCTTTGCTTTTCAGAAAGAAATTTAAATTAAAGTCAGAGAGATTATTATGATTTACATCTTAGTTATGGCTACCTCCACGACCTATTTTAGATTAGGGAGGATAGACAGAAATTTCTCGTAAACCACAGATGACAATAAAGTTCCCAGTGTTCCACTGAGTATCTTGTTGAAAAAGTATATTACTATTACTTAAAGCACCATTTTTAAGCCTCTAATTTAATTTCTAGGGAAAAAATGTTTACATCGTGTCACTTAGGTAGTCCACCAACCTTTGAACTGGTTTTACTGGAATGAGCTACTAAGTTACAGTTCTGGATTGCTTCTCTGTGTCAAACTGACCACGTAAAGGCATGAGCAATTTGGATGTGCAACTGACTGTTCATTTAAGGTTCATAGTTCTTGAGTTTGCTACTTTCTTTCCAATACTGCAGTTGTTGAAAGATATTAAAAACCCAACATATTTAAATTGAGATATTCTATGTGAATAGTAACAGAAGGTCACAATATGCTAAGAGAATTCAAATACATGAATGTTCTCTTATGAATACTTACTTCTTGTATAGATGGAGTTGCAGATGGGTTACCAGATGGAATACCTTCCTTCCAATATAGTTGTATGTATTTAAAAACAGATGCAATGCAATCATATTATTTAAATCAATTCTGTTATTACTTTTGAAGCCATAATGACAGTAACTATTCTGTAACAGAGAAATGTGACAAGAGGAATGTAATTTCTTGCTGTAACATTGTTGGGCTTGTCTGAGATCTAAAATGGCTCTCCCTGAAGAAAGGACCTTAAACCAGTTCTCTCTTCTTTAGGAGACTGTTTGAATATCTAACAGGGAGCATGCAATACAGTTCAAACAGGGCAGTAGATGTCCATGAGCATGTGAAGCAGAACTGGCTAAAAAGAAATGACAAGAAGAACATTTTGGGACATAGCTGCCTCAGAAGTACTCTTCCCTTCTTAACAAAAATCGGTCCCTGTGCCCGAGCTAGAGGCCCAGCACATCTTGGCAGAGGCATCCTTTTCCACTTGCTCAGCCTTTTGCCCTTTGATTAGCTTGCTCAGCTGGGTGTTTTTGATGTTGACATCACCATAGCACAATATTAAAAAATAAAACAAAAGATAGATCCTGCCCAAAGAGCGAAAAACCAGTACACGCTACCCCTGTATACACTCTTTCTCAGTGTACATATTCTCTCATCTCATCAGCCTACCATACTTTCCTCATATCCTCATGCCTTACTTGTGTTGGGTCTTCTTTTTCAGACTGCCATTCATTCCCCTGTGAAAAGTTATCAACTAGCAAGGACTCTTGTTTCAGTCTCTTCATCTGCCTTCTTTCTCTTGTCACTTCTGGTCAGTCACCAATACAAATTCCAACATCCTTGCTAATGTTCTTACTACCTTTCTGGCAGAACAAGGCACAGAAATTAGTGATAATAGTAATCACACTAGGGAAGTTTTGGGGAAAGGAAGCAGGGCCACACCTAGAGCACAGCGCCCAGAACCATGTCCAGGCGGCTTTTGAAGATCTCCAAGGATGGCAACTCTACAAGCTCTCTGGGCAACTTGTGCCAGTGCTTGGTCACTCTCACAGTGAAAAAGTGTTCCCTGATATTCAGAGGGAACCTCCTATGTTTTGGTTTGTCCCCATTGCCTCTGGTCCTGGCACTGGGCACCAATGAAAAGAGCCTGGCTCCGTCCGCTTTGCGCCCTCCCTTCAGGTATTTATATACATTGATGAGATCCTCCTGAGCCTTCTCTTCTCTGGACTGAACAGTCCCAGCTCTCTCAGCCTTTCCTCATGTGAGAGATGCTCCAGTCCCTTCATCATCCTTGTGGCCCTTTGCTAGACTCTCTCCAGTATGTCCATGTCTCTCTTGTGCTGGGGGGGCCCTGATCTGGACCCAGCACCCCAGGTGTGGCCTCACCAGTGCTGAGCAGAGGGGAAGGATCACCTCCCTTAACCTGCTGCTTTTACTAAAGCACTTCAGCAAGATAACTTATTTCAGTCCCCAAATTCCTCTGAGTAAAATCAGAGATTTTCTTTCCCTGTCACTATTGGAAGAAAGAGTCAGAAGCTGTAGGTTCTTCGTAAGATCAGGAGTGCTCTATCTGACCACTTGTATCTCCTACATGCTTTGATGTTGTCAATAATAACACCGCCAGATTCAACAAAGTAAGAAAAAAATTCTGCTTTTAAAAATTGTCTTTCCTTGCCTTGGAAGCCAAAAATTCACACCACTGTTGAGCAATGATGCCAGTCTCTTCGTGCATGTATGTCTTTCAGCTCCAGGCTCTTAGTTCCTGAACTTGCTATGAGCCAGGAGAGGGAGGGAGTGGTAGGAGGAAGGACTGGAGTGACTCAGAGTTCTTCAACTCTTAGCTCTGGTTGTGTGTAACTGGAGGCTTCTGAAGCAACCTCATACCTTCTGCTCTGTCTGGGCCATGTTTCAAATTTTTTACAGGCTGATATGCAACTTTGCATTTCCAGACATGTTCTGATTTGTCTGTTTTGAAATGCATGCAACATACAAATGAAATGTAAAGTGTTAAGTAAGAATTTTCAAATATAAGGTCCTTTGGGACTAGGACTGTCTTTTAGTTTAGCATTGCCTGCCACAGTGGGGTTGTGGTGCACTATTAGGTGTTACGATAAAAAAAAAATAACGCGAAGAGTGAACAGGTATTAAATTACATGTTTTATTCTTCTAAATTATACAGCTGATCTGACGAAAGAGTTGTGACAATTCATTAAAGGTTGAGTCTTTTAAAGATTCATTAGAATATGCTTAGGATATAGAATCCCCAACCGAAAAAAAAACAGAGATTTGCAAAGATTGTGTTCGTTTCCTTCAAACAAAACAAGAGTGCTTGTAAGAAAAGCAACACAGGTTACAGAGCAGGGTTAGCTCAACACACCAGAGGGAGCTGTGCTCACACAGAACTGTAGGTCCAGGTATGTGACAGATTGCAGAACAGTGATGTTTTTTCTTGATAATAGCATGTATGTAAGTACAGAGGATTAGGGTAACCTCAAAGTGATTTTATTTTCTTCCTTTTATATTTTTTCCCCTTAATTTCTTCTTACCATTAAAAAGTGTACTTTTTGTTTGGTTTTGCTAGAATGATAATGTAATTTCAGAGACTGAGATCAAGCAAGCTGATTGAATAATCTGGTTTATTGTGTTCATACAGCATAATAGAATTAGCTGTACCTACTCTGTTGTTAATTTCCTGGAAAAGATATTTTGGCTGTGCTATTTTGATTTCTCATAACTATGAAAAACACTCACATTTTCAGTTGAAATGTGCCTTGTGTTGTCCCCATCCAAAGCTGAAGTCTGAGGGAATGTTTGAAATTAGAGAATATACCTAAGAACAAGAGAATTGTTAAAATCACATGCTTCACATTAAAAAGCATCCACTTATCATGGTTTTTTTATCAGCTGTCACACTTGCTTCTTTTTTCATAAACAGTGGTTTTGTATGAACCTAATTAATTACACTTGTTTGTTGGTTTGGGTTTTTTTTTAAATCATTTATGTTTCCACTCTTGCAGTAGAATCCAAGCACAAAATCACTGACTATTGCTAAAGCAGACTTTACTCGGTTATGGGGCTCCCTGAGCCCATTTGCAGGAATTTAGTTTACATCAAACTGTACTGGGTGTCCGTGAAAAGATTTAGCTGGCGGGGCGCTGTAGGGAGGTCCCTGTGGGAGGAGGTCAGGGACTGGAGACAGCCAGCTCCACAACAGGCCCACTGCAGGACACAGATAAGCCCATCAGCCAAGCTGGTGCCACCTCTGGGAAAACATATTTAAGAAAGAGCAATACACTGCCTGGCAGTGAGGAGTGAGAGAGAAAGTGTGAGAAACAACCCTGTGAACACCACGGTCAGAGAAGAAGAAGGAGGAGGTGCTCCAGGCGCCAGAGCAGAGATTCCCCTGCAGCCCGTGGAGAGGACCATGGTGGAGCAGCTGTTTCCATTCAACCTGTGGAGAGGGCCACGGTGAAGCAGGTACTTTGCTGCAGCCCATCCACCCCGTGCCAGAGAAGGTGGGTCTTTCCCGAAGGAACTGTGGTCCATGGAGAGGAGCCCACTCAGGAGCAGGTTCTCCTGACAGGAAACGCGGCCTATGGAGGACTCCTGCTGCAGCAGTTTGTGAGGGACTGCAGCCTGCGGGAAGGACCCGCGCTGGAGCAGGAGAAAAGTGTGAGGAGGAAGGAGCAGCAGAGAGGAGCTGTTACGAACTCACCACAGCCCACCATTCCCCGTCTGCCCTGCACTGCTCAGGGGTGGGGGGTAGATGAATTGGGAATGAAGGGGTGAATTTGAGCCTGGAAACAGGGTGGAGAGGGGAAGGTGGTGTTTTAATTTTTGTCTTTGTTTCTCACCATCCAAATCTATTTTAACTGGCAATAAATTAAATTAATTCTCCCCAAGTTGAGTCTGTTTTGCCCATGACAGTAATTGGTAAGTGATCTCCCTATCTTTATCTTGATCTATGAGCTTTTCATCTTATTTTTTCCTCCTGTTCTTTTGAGGAGGGGGAGTGAGAGAGCAGCTGGGTAGGGGTCTGGCAGCCAGCCAAGGTCAACCCACTACAAAAGCATATGGTTTGGAATTGGGTGATCTGGGAAATGAACTTTTTGGTTCCAAGGATGACATACCGAGAGCAATTGCTTTTTAATTCTTTGGCATTTACAGTCTTCTCTATTCGAAATGGAAAGGGGTGGCCCTCCAGAGTTTTTCACAGTATAAGTTAGAGGAGAAGCTCCATCAGAATGAGAGAAGACACCCTACATCTTCTGTTTTGATATAAAAATTCACTAGAACTCAGGGGGAGTCCTAAAGGGACTTCTTAGTTAATCCTCTTCTGGAAGAGACTATATAGTAAACCTAAGCCATGGCTGGTCTCAAAGAAGTGAACTTTGGAGCAAGACTGCTGTATCTTTAAACAATTTTAATACATTTGCGTGGGAAAAAAGACAAACTCAAGACCCCATCAAGAGTACAGCACAGAAGAACAACAAACTAAATACATATTTGTCCCATATTTTTTGGTGTCATTAACTCTTGGACATATCAGCCTTTAGGCTCATTAATATTTTATCCATTCTTTCATAGATCTTCCTGAGAGATAACCAATTGGATACTGGACAAACAAACAAAAGGAGTAATCAGACGCCACTGACCTGTTTAACCTTGATTGTGAAGGATGAAAAGCAGCAGCTGCTTTCTGTGGAGCAGGACTTCTGGTGGCACTTGCTTCTTTCCTTTTGGATTATATTGGCAAAAAACCATCAAGATACTGAACTGATAATGTGAGTTTATACATGCCAGACCCTGTACCATCACTTTCTGAAGCAGGTATGTTATTTGAATCACCTTGCCTTATTTTTCAGCACAAATCCAAATGAATTATGGGTATTGTAGAAAAAAATGCATATTATTACAACCCCTGTAGAAGACAGTTAATCCTGGATAGTATAAAATTTGTGCAGAAACAGCTGAAGTTAACTGGGGTCCCATCCTTTTAGGAGGTTGAATTGTTATCAGAATTTGGATTATCTTTTAGTGTATTTTATTGTCATTCAAGGAAGAAAACAATATTTTCTTGGCTCTGTTCTACTGCAACAAAAATACATAGCTTGAAAATATGACTCTAATGTAATTTCAGACATCAGGAACGTATCTAATACTAAAATTGTAACTTATATCTTTCTTAATAAAGAGAGCATAACTTTTTCTAGAAAAGTGTCATCTCATTGTACTTTTGGTATTTTATAGGACTGCTTTAAATAAGTAAGAAATAATTTTGAGTAGCTAGACCTTCAAGGTGATTAATCACTAGAAGACAGAATAGGCTAGTGAGTTTAAATTTCCATAGCTGACTAGGTTATTAAAAATTTTTTATGAGAAAGTACAAATTACATGACTTTTTAGCTCCTCAGAATAAAATCCATCATAACTTTGTTTTATGCTTCAGGGTTGCCATGTTACAATTGAAAGGGCATTATTTAAAAATTCTGTTACATAATGCTGATTTTAAATAATGCTATATATCTGTGACTTCGCATCATTGCCCACCATTATCTTGTGCATTAACAGGCTTGATGTGCCTTGCATGATTCCAGTGTGATCAGGATAGGTCCCAGGATTATATTAAATATGCTCTGGACATACAATTATTAACAACTACCATTGTAACTAGTGCAGGTGGTAAAGTAATGTCTAGATGCTCATATATAATTTCATTCTTAATTGTTAATTTAAAAACACAAGTTCAGTCCATTAGTTGATGGTTTGTGTATGACACTCAAAAGTAGAAAGGAATTTTTTTTTTAAGCAGATCACAAGACCCTAAATTGTGTGTTAGCTTATGAGAAAAAGAAAACATCAAAGTAAAGATGAATATATTTAGGTCTTTTAGTAAATCAGATACTATGTGCCCGAATTACTCAGTAGATTATATTTCTGTGTGTACTTACATGGTATTTGATTTTCTTTTTGGTATTGAACAAAGCTGAAAAGCTTAGAAGTGTTACATAGCTGGTTCTAAACCAAAATGTGGCCTAGTAAATAATATATGAATAATGGCAAGATAGTGTTTCTAGCTCAGCAATGAGAAGGGTGAAATAGCAGAGTGGGTAGTCTTACCTAACAAAAAAGGTTCTCAGAAATTTTTCTTATGGCTGGGGTTACCTCTCACTTCTAGGCTTTTTCTGTGATCACTTCTCAACATTTGGAGAAGGGTGAAACAGACAAAGAGGTTTTGGTGAGAGTTTTGTTGTGGCAAGTCTGCCATCAAAGAGCTGCAGCTTTCTCTTATGAATGATAGGTATCTATATCTGGTGTTTTAAATTACAGTTTATATGAATTTCTTTGTGTCATTGCCTAGCATTAGCCAGGTCTGGTTTCAAAATATTCAGTTCTTCAAATTGGGAAGGATGAACTATGAAGGAGGTAGTAGAGCCCCTCAGTGGAGAATCACTTGTCTGATTTGCTTCTGTGATGAAAGAAGGAATGTACGATAGATCTGAAGTGGACTAAATCTGTCAGCCTGTGCTTAGCCTTTATTTGCACTTTATTGTCAGGGCCCCTTGTTAATTTTATCACAAGCTCATGGATTCAGCCCAAAGTCTTGTATCGCAAATAAGATAGGACCCTGACTGATGTCAGTATTTCCCGTGCATAAGTTTGCAATAAACGGTTACTTTTATAATACTCAGGTCAATTCTTAGTATCTAGTCTCATTGCCTAGGTCCAGATTCTTTCCACCTGTCCTCAGGCACATGAGTTGGGAATGCAGTCATCCTGAACATGCTGTATAGGTAATAGGGAGAAAATGCTTGATCAGTTGTCCTCTGAGTATGCACCTCTGTTGGCAATATAAGGAGTCTAGTTTGACTAAGCCTCAAACTTAACCGCTCAACTTAGGCACCTAAAATTGCTTAGGCTGAATCTGAGTCCTTGTATTGAGAAAGCAAAAATTCACCGCTGTGTTGCATTAGGTACTCAGAGGTACAAAGCTCTTACCCCACTGCAAGAAGCCAATAGCCTTAACAAATATGTCATAGTTTAACCCCAGCCAGCAACTCAGCCCCACGCAGCCACTCACTCACTTCACATCCCCCCTGCAGTGGGATGGGGGAGACAATCGGAAAAAAGGTAAAACTTGTGGGTTTCAATAAGAACAGTTTAATAGAACAGAAAGGAAGAAACTAACAATGACACTAATAACAACCATAAAGTGACAATAATAAT
>JAVKLA010000027.1:16039903-16050036 GCA_034782735.1 Sagittarius serpentarius
CCCTTGGCTGGTCGTCTTCCCCGCCTCAGGCAAGAGCTCAGGGCTGGGCAGACCTTCAAGGGCGGCCAGCCGCGCAGCGGCAGAAGGCAGAGGTGCCGCCGGCTCTGGGCCAGAGCCAAAAGAGCGCTCCTTCGAGCCGGAGTTGAACCAGCGACCTAAGGATGGCCGTGCAAGGGAGCCTACAGTCCTCCGCTCTACCAGCTGAGCTATCGAAGGGATCACGGGGCCCTGCCCGGTACCTCGCCCATCACACGCTCGTCCAACCCTTCCCCAGCCACGCTGCAGCAGGCTGCCTCTAGACCAACATCCCGCTCCAAACGGCCTCACCTCCGGCCTCGCGACACCTTGATCAGCCCTTCACCCCCTTCAAACCGTGCAGACCCACAGACAGGAAATCTCTGCACCCTCCTTGCACGGCGTCTGCTGCAGACGGACCCTCCTCAGGGCCCAAAAGACCGTACCCGTATCCTGCCGCAACTCTCATCCGCGATCCAGTTTCACTCTGCTCTCTCTTGCCCTCCCGTCCAGCACCAGACAAAGGGACAGACTTTCCTCCGCTCAGCAAACGACTCCTTAGAGCTCGAAGCCCATGCCTACGCCCCCTCACCCTCTCTTTCTCCAGGCTGGACACGCCCACTCTCCCCAGCCCTTCCTCACAGAGAAATCCCCTCCGTCCCCTCAGCTTTTGGGTGGCCCCTGCGCTGAGGCGGCTCCGTCCGCGTCCGCTCCCTCGGCGACTTGCCTCTGCGGGGCAGCTCAAAGCTGGACACGGTACCGGGGATGGCATCTGACGACCCCGTCAAGCAAAGAGGCAGAAAATCCGTTCCTCTGCCCGTACTGCTCTCGACACAGCCCTCCTCTGTACTAAAGCCTGGGCACCCCTCGAGCTCCCCGCAGCCCCCAGAGGACAGAGGGCTCCCAGCCAAGGGCCCTGTGTCCAGGCAGGCGGCATGAAAAGCGTTGGAGAATGCGGGCATCGATCCCGCTGCCTCTCGCATGCTAAGCGAGCGCTCTACCACTTGAGCTAATTCCCCAGCCCACAGCCTCTGCCTGAGGTCCCCTCGCCTCCCAGGCACCCACTCCTGACCCCGGCTGCTCCGCACCCAAAGCCTGGGCCTCCCATCGGCCTCGCTCTCACACCACCACCAACTCACCCACCCATTCACTTGTCCCGCCGGAGGCGACCCCTGACAACACCACTGCTCGGGCGCCACCCCCGCCCCCCGACCAGGGTTCAGCCCAGGCCCCCTTGGCTGGTCGTCTTCCCCGCCTCAGGCAAGAGCTCAGGGCTGGGCAGACCTTCAAGGGCGGCCAGCCGCGCAGCGGCAGAAGGCAGAGGTGCCGCCGGCTCTGGGCCAGAGCCAAAAGAGCGCTCCTTCGAGCCGGAGTTGAACCAGCGACCTAAGGATGGCCGTGCAAGGGAGCCTACAGTCCTCCGCTCTACCAGCTGAGCTATCGAAGGAATGGTAGGACTTTATTTGACAGTGTTCTGTACTCCATAGCGCAGCCATAGCTCACAGTGTAGAACATACTTTGCTGGCTTCAATTTTTTTTCTCTCCACCCTAATGTATGCTCATCAGACTCACCCCTGCAGTGCAGTCTGGCGTGATATCATCTCTCATCCTAAGCCTCCCACTGACAGAGGTGCTGAGCGTATTTCTCTGACTTCATTTCCAGGAGTGCCGTATCCATCTTCCGGGGTTTCTGCTTGTCTGCTTGTTGTCACTTTTCTCTCCCAAATACATCATATTGCTTGCTGCTATGAAGTGCTGCAGTGGTCAGTCATCCCAAGGTGGTGAAGGAGAAGGCCGTTCATTATGAGAGAAATCTGAATGGACATGAGTCCTTGTGTTTGGTATTTGAAGTAGCCAACAAACTCCTGTGTTCGTTTCAGTCCCCATTTTTTGTCTTCTTTTTCTCTACTCATAATGAAACACGACTATCACATAACTAGGAATGTCATTTTTCCAGGGACCCACAGGGAATCTTCTGTTTAGCTGATACTTCATGTTATGTCATGTAGTTCTTGTCTTGTTTCTCACTTATATGAGTTGCACTATCAGTATATAGATCTCTTTCCCATTACTAAGTCATCTCCAATTAGTATATGTCATCTTGGTGTGCAGGGAGTAATTTTGTTAATGTACTATTTTTAGTGAGTATTTTTTTCCCAAACTCAATATAAGAATTTATCTCATCTTTTGTTGACTGTACTACATTGAAAGTAAATCTATCAGTATTCTAAAACGATACTAAGTAAACTGAGTATGCAACTGTGGTGAATGAACAACACGGACTCCAAGCTGAATCCGGAATCGTTTACTTAATGTAGGAGCGGAATCATTTACTTAAGCATAGTGGTTGCCTTTTAACCCTTTACAGCCAGAACTGAGACTATGCAGCCAGGTCCAGAGTGGAGTAGGCAAGCACGTACACCATGCATACCAGCACGTCCTGGCTTTCCAGGATGTAACCATTCACGTGCCTTTCATGCAATAAGCAGTTTTCTGCTTCATATCCCGTTATATCCGCAGCACACAATCAACTCAAACAACTCTGGCCTTCGGCTGGTCTCAATGTTCCTTTTTAATCTAAACTTTTGCATTTTGCACAGATGAGCAGTTTCAGGTAAAAGACAATCACTCCTTTTCCCATGGCCGACTTCCATGACAATCATTCCTTTTTTTCCCATGGCCGGCTTCCACATCTCCCCCTTTTTTTTTTGCCAGTAGCCATTTATCAAGAGGGTGGACATGATTTGGGCTTCGGTTTGCTGAAGCCGTCCGATGATTGTCCAGATACACTGCAAGACTGAAAACAAACACAAACACACAAGCCCTCTGATGCCCAAAACCAACCACATTCATAAATTAAGACCAGAAAACCAGGTTTTTTGACATAAACATTTAACACTATCTGAAAGATCATCCATAATATTCTTCTGAGTCAATGCCTGTAACTGGGATAGCTGATTCATTAATTGATCATGGAGACTTTGGACATTTTCTTCCAAAGATCGTCCATATGCACCTTGTGACTGACGTTTTATTTGCTCCCAAGAGAGAATTGAGCTACTCCAAGCTAAAGGGGTAACACACAAACCTTTTTCGATATGTTCCCAGTCACAGTGTAGCTGTGCTCGAGTTTGCAAGGCATTCTGTCAGTACCCTAGCCACAACACAGCTGCTTCTAAAGCATTCAAACGGGCCAAGATTTGTTCATCAATATGTTCTTGTACCTGCATTTCATGTGTTACATTTTCAAAAGCCTGTCCCACCGTATGAGCAGGTTGCACAGATTCCACCACAGCAGTAGTAGCAATCGAGGCAGTAGCTAATATGATTACTGCTGACCCTATAAAGAAAATTAACCAGCCTATAAATCGTTTAGAGCGTTTTCACATTTCCACAGCTAATAAGCGCTGTGGTCTACCTAAGCCTGCTTCTCCTTCCCAAGAGCAAGTGAGATTAACTGGTAACCATAACTCTGCTTTGCGACGCAGAGGCACAATAAAAGAAATATTCGCCAAAGACACACTATTGTTAGTAAAGCAACTAGAATAAATGGGATTAGATATATTGATACAAGAAGAATCATTGTAATTGGTTATTGTTAGAGTTTTGGCTAATAAAAACATACAGGGATGAGACGTACATATCATAACTGAATCTTCTTGTAACAAAGAAAGATTGGCCTGAGTCTGATTATGTTTAACCATCATCTGTGAAATTCTTCATTTAAAAAACGGTAGCGCTATGTGCCATATAGACTCTTGGGGTCGAGAAAAGGATCCATTATATTCCATCAGATAAATAGGACCAGATAGACTTCCATGATGCCATACAAGAGAATGATTGGCTGTAGCATTGAAATTTACAGAGTGGTTACCATCCCACAATACCCCACGGGGTCCCCAATTGTACACTGTTAGATCTCCCATTAGTGACTGACAATGAGGTGCTTTTAATCGACAGGATCGCCATTCAAGGCTTTTTTGACGCTCCTATTTTTGAGGGTAACAAAGAGGCATTGCTGGCAGAGTGGTATTAAAACATCCATATGAACGATTACTTTTCAACCCTCACAATGTTGTTGTCATAAAATTGGTACCGTTTACTTCTTTAAAGGTTACCATGTGTAACTGAGGGTTTAAAACCATACATAAGCCATTAGCAGATTCATCAATTGTAAAACATATTGGGGCCAAGTAACTAACATGTACATGATTGCTGGATAATTTTATCCAGTCAGAGTTATTTTGCAATGCTTGAGCAGGAGGAACCCAAGTACCTCCAGACCACAGAGTGTCGTTGTTGGAAATCAGGATAGCTGCATCCCACCGTGTCACAGGCCGAAAAATGGTGGATCCACAATGTGGGCCCAATAATGGTCAGCTGTGGTGGAGGAACACAGCAAAAACAAACTAAGCACTAAACCCCTTACCTTTGAATGTGCCGAGACTACTGCCAGATAAGCTAGAAAGGTGTTACCCAGGGTTGGAGCTGTTCCCGCTTCTTTCATCATTCCACTTGCTTGCTCATCCAGATGCTTTAACATACCCCAAGTTATGTCATCAGCTTCCCTCAGCCTTTTAGGCCTCAGATAAGGATGGTTCCTTCAGATCTTCAGGCGGTCCATTTCAGGGATTGGGTTCCAATGCGTGTTGGTGCAACTCATGATAAGGCTTGATATCTTTTGCTGGCAACCATCGAGCTCCTGAGGGACGAAGAACACATACATCCCCTCTCCCCCAGGTTATCAATTCTACTGGACCCTTCCATTCCAGATTACCCGGCTCACGATACCACACTTTCAGCCGGTCTGTAAACTTTGGCTCCTGCCTAAAATGGCATTCAACAGCAGATGCTGATAATCGAGTTCCCGATCAGTTTAAAAAATTAAGGACCTAGGTGCCTTTATCAAGTTTCTCCTGTGGTGACAGAAGGCTCCCCCTTTTTTGTTTAAAAAGCATGCTCTTTAAAGTTGCATGGGTTGGTTCAATTATGGCTTGCCCTGTAGGGGAGTGAGGGATATGACGGATACCAGTTACATGGGCTATTTCTCATTGCTGCAAAAAATCTTGTACAGAACGAGACACATAGGAGGGGCCATTATCGGTTTTAATTTTTTGAGGAACTCCTAATGTTCCAAAGCAACGTAACCAGTGTCGTTTGACATCACGCGCCTTTTCCCCATTTGCTGCAGTAGCAGCAACAAAACCAGAGAAAGTATCAACAGTAACATAAACATACTTCTGTCGTCCAAATGGTGCGAAATGCGTTACATCAGTTTGCCACAACTCATTAGCCTGCAAACCCCTGGGGTTAACGTCTTCAATTGAGGTAACTGATGTTAATTGCTGACAATCAGGACATGAGCGAGTGATGTCCTTTGCTTGGTCTTTAGTAAGACCAAATTGCTTACATAAAGAAGTAGCATTCTGATGAAAGAAATCATGTGAAAGTCTAGCATGCTCAAATGCCCAAGAGGCAACAGCTAACATAGTAAGATTATCTACAATACGATTACCTTCTGCTATAGGTCCAGGCAGATTCGTATGAGATCAAATATGCATAATGAAATATGCACAATGAAATATGCACATGTGGGGCATTTCAGTGTCACTCCTAGTTGAAAAAAGAGATCAAATAATTGTTTATTTGAGACTTCTTTGAGAAATGAATCAGCTATACGTTGTACTATCCCAACTACATATAAGGAATCAGCAACAATATTCAATGGTTGATATGGAAAAAGCGTAAAAGCATGAAGAGCAGCAGTGAGTTCAACCACTGGGTGGAACCATCTATAGTTATCACTGGAGAATGCCACTCGTGTATCATCTGATCTCCAAGCTACTGATGCTGTATGTGTTTGACCAGAGCTGTCGATAAAAATAGTCTGTGCATCGGGTAATAGCACGGTTGAACACCATATGGGAGGCTGCAAACGCAAATCAGTTAAAGAGTGCAACAATTTGTGTCATGGCAGGCAGAATTTGTAAAAATTCAAATAATCAGCTAAAGCCGCTTGAAATGATAATGATTTGCAAACTGCTGTCTTGAAAACCTCTTTGGCGAACGGAAAATAGATGAATTCTGGGTCCTTTCCTGACAGCTGCTGAGTCCTTAGCCTACCCCACGTCAAGACATTAATTACCATGTCTAAGGCAGTGGTCACAGTCCTGGAAAAGGCATGAGACAAAAATATCCATTCTAAGACAACGAGACTTGCATCTTTCTCTTTCCACTGTCCAATTAATTCATAAGGCTGAAAAGAATTATGAATTATAAACAAGGAAATGGGCAGGTCAAAATGCATTCTATCAGCGTGAGAAACCGCAATCTTTTCTGCAATCTGATCTAAGACTTGTTTTGCTTCCATTGTCAGGTGTCTTGCTGATGTTAACGCAATTTCCTCTTTTAGTAATGAAAAAAGGGGAGATAATTCCTCTGTGGTTATTCCTAGCAATGGCCTTAACCAATTGATTGTTCCCAACAATTTCTGCAGATCATGCAAGGTGCTTACCGTTACAGCAATTCGCAGTGGCTGTGGAAACACCATGCTGTTAAAGAGGTGCCAACCTAAATATCTCCAGGGTGCTTCCTCTTGAATTTTTTTCAGGTGCAATTTGCAAACCATACACTGACAAAGAATGCTTCAAATGTACCAAAGCTTGTAATAACGCCTTTTGTTCTTTTGCTGCCACTAATATATCATCCATGTAATGATAAATTTTGACATTTGAGAACTGTGTGCTTGTGGGTTGGATAGCACCATCCACCACAATTTGACATATGGTAGGGCTATTCATCATTCCTTGTGGTAATACTACCCATTGGTATCTTTGCATAGGTTGCTGATTGTTAACAGCAGGCACTGAAAAGGCAAAATGTGCACAATCATCAGGATGCAATAAGATTGTAAAAAAGCAGTCCTTTAAATCAATTACATATAAAGGCCATTCAGCAGGTATCATTGTTGGATTGGGCAACCCTGTCTGTAAGGCTCCCATGGGCTGCATTACCGCATTTATTGCCCTAAGATCTTGTAACAAACGCCATTTATCTGATTTTTTAGGAATAACAAATATGGGTGTGTTCCAGGGACTTGTGGAGGGTACGATGTGACCACTGGCTAATAGCGCTTGCACTAACTTGTGCGCTTGTTCCAGCCTCTCACCTTTAAGAGGCCACTGATCTACCCAAACTGGGGTTTCCGTTAACCAAGTCAGTTTGAGTCTTGGCTGGACATCAGTGGCCTTCCCATTAAATTTTGGAACACAAGAGTTGTGGAAAGTGTCCTTTGCCACTGAGACAACAAATCTCTACCCCATAATGTACATGGAACAGGAAGAACGTAAGGTTCTGGGCCTTCTATCCAAAGTGTGAAAGCACTTTGAAGAGGCACCTGGATTTGTCCAGTAACAGTCACTGGCATCTGTGCCAAGGGCCACTCACAAGGCCAATCTTGATGATTTATGATTGACACATCAGTGCCAGTGTCTACCATTCCAGAAAAAAGGCGACCTTTTATACAAATAGCTAACGTAGGCTGCCCCATAGTCACCTTTTGTGTCCAAAATATTTGTGAGTTTCCCATACTCCCAAAGCCTTCTGACCCCTGCTTGCGATTGCAAGCTTGAGGTACAGAAAATGGGAGCAGTACTAATTGAGCTACTGATTGTCCATCAGGGATGGTACAAGGAGGTCATGGAGTCCACACTATAATTTTTATCTGACCTTCATAATCAGAGTTAATCACACCAGGCAACACAAACAAGCCAGAGCAGGTGGCTGATGATCTACCTAAAATGATTCCACAAAACCTCTGAGGTAAAGGTCCATATACTCCTGTAGCTAACAGATGAACCATAGAGTCTGTTATTACTGTGTTTGAAACTGTGGTCAAGTCCAACCCGGCACTTCCCGCTGTGCTGGCTGTGAGGACCCAGACGGTATACCTGTTGTCTCCCACATCGCTTGAGACCTTTGGAATGGCATCTGAGGAACATATTGACCACAAGGGACCTGACTGTTTTTCGGGGTACTGGGTCACATGTCCCTCTTCCCCTTTCCCTGAATAGGTTGTCCTTGTTTATTAAACTTTGATCTACATTGATTACTCCAATGGAACCCCTTCCCACAGTGTGGGCACGGCATCGTCAGCTGTCGTTTACTGTCCTGCCTCTCCTTTCCATAGCTAGCACCGGTGTTCGAACATTCTTTCTTAATACGACCTTCCTTCCCACAACTGAAACCTTTTAAACCCACCTTGCCTACCATTAATTGCTGAGCAAGAGCAGTAGCTAACATAGAAGCCTTATGTTCCTCTGATCCTACATTTTGGCATGCCTTTATTAGATCAGGAATCGATTTAACAGTATTTCAAACTGCCGCAATCGCTCTCTGACAATCTGCATTAGCATTTTCAATTGCTAACTGAAATAACAATACATGTCCAGCCTCCCCATTCTCTACCTGCCTTGAAACAGCTGTTTGCAACTGATCTATAAATGACACATAAGACTCCTGAGCGCCCTGTCTGATTGCTGCAAAAGAAGCCTCCCATTTACCAACTTCAGGAACCTTACACAAAGTCTTAATAGTTAAATCGGCAACCTGTTGAAAAGCCGCTCTCGGCATTTGCGCTTGAGCTTGAGCAGTGAGTAGCGAGCAGTGAGCAGCGATCCCTCTTCCAACAATTCACTTTCTCCAATCCCTGTACCAGCTGCAATGTTATCCATTACTTGGGCTGTGACTAAGTCCCTATACTCAGCCCACCACACTGTGTATTGAACAGCTGACAAAATCACACACAATAAGGATTTCCAGTCTGCTGGAGCCATGACATACGACTCACCAATAGCAAGAACAAGATTCATGGTAAAATGATTTTGCAAACCATAATCACAAAATGCTTTTTTCACTTCTTTTATGACATCATAAGCTAAATGAGCATGTTCTGGAGGACGATTGGCTTTATAAATGACTGGCATCGCAGTCAGCATGGCTAAGTCCCCTTTTTTTAAAGCATCAATTTGGCATTGATCAAACAAACTACTTATCACAGGAAAAACTGCCTCCTTTTTCAGCCCACCCAAACCAATCAAAGGTTGGTTCACTCATTTTGACATTTCATAAGATGGCGCAGAAGGGGTTAGTCTTTTCTCCGAACTACACTGACTACTCAGCGACCTTCGCCACTGAGCTTGCAAAAGCTCCTGTGCCGTGGGGGCTGATTCCACCACAGCTTGTATAGGGGTCAGTGGAGGATATAAATCAGGTTCCTCCTCAGGATCAACAGTCCCAAGATCAAAAGGATTCTCTGGCTCCTTAACTTCATCACAGAGAACCTCAAAAGAAGGGTCATCCTTGCTGTTCAGAACAAAGCGGGGGGGCTGTTTCAGCTTGCAAAAGATCTTCTGCAGGCTGTAAAGCTGTCAAAGCAGTATATACTGCTTTCCAAGTAATTATTAATTCTTCTGAAACAGGAAATTGCAGGTCTGTCTTTGTTTGCAATTCATGCACCACTTTCACCCACAAAGCGCTATCATAAGTGCCACTTACTGGAAACCAAGTACAGTGATCCCTAATCCAAACTAACAATTTCACCAACTGCAAGGAAGACACTGCAAATCTCTGCTCCTTTAGAATTCTCTGCAATATTTCTGCATAGAGCTTATGCTCCTGGGAAGCTGATTGCCCCATGTTACCATAACTGCTTACCTCTCCCGTTCAACAGGACGGTAATGAAGACTGATTTACTGTGAGCATGCTCTCTCCTCCCTCGTAGTTCAGTTACAGATCCACCACCGGTATTGTGTACTCAGTCCTCAGGTCCCCATTTAATCTTCATGTCGCTGTTCGGGTGCCATTTGTGGCGAATGAACGACACGGACTCCAAGCTGTGCAGAAGCGGAATCATTTACTTAAGCATAGTGGTTGCCTTTTATCCCTTTACAGCCAGAACTGAGACTATGCAGCCAGGTCCAGAGTGGAGTAGGCAAGCACATACACCATGCACACCAGCATGTCCTGGCTTTCCAGGATGTAACGTGCCTTTCATGCAATAAGCAGTTTTCTGCTTCATATCCCGTTATATCCGCAGCACACAATCAACTCAAACAACT
>JAVKLA010000027.1:16077731-16128205 GCA_034782735.1 Sagittarius serpentarius
CATCCCTGGAGGTGTTCAAGGCCAGGTTGGATGAGGCCCTGGGCAGCCTGATCTAGTGGGTGGCCCACGGCAGGGGGATTGGGCTAGATGATCATTAAGGTCCCTTCCAACCCAAGCCATTCTATGATTCTCTGATATACGCTGGAAGGAAATGGCCCAGCGCCTTTCTGCTCCCCTGCATGGCTCCTGCAGTGCCTAGGGCCAAGAGGGGAGTGAGAACAACACCAGCCCAGGGCCGGAAAGCAGAGGCACTGATCCCGCTGCCTCCCACATGCTGGACAGGCACACTTCCCTCAGAAACGCTCCCCAACTGTATAGTGAGGGAAAGGATGAACATGGAATCACCAAGATGGAAAAAGGTGGAGCTCCCTGCTGTACACGTTGGCCCCTTCAGATGCTTTATTTCTCAATTTCCAGCTTGGTGCAACCTGTGAGCATTTCACACGGGAACACGTTAACGAAGTCGCCAGAGAAAGGATGCGAGAGTTGTCACCTTCTTCATGCCTGACTGAGACATTTATACTACCCTGGAAGTGGACGGTGCCTGACTTCAGTTCCTGGGAATGAGCAGCCAGTCTGGATGCATTCCAGATTGAAATCTGCCAGGAGACCAAGGAATTGGCTATGAGACCTGACATATCGGGAGCACCCTAATGAATCCAGCCTGAGCCACGACCTGCAGAGGAAGCTTTTAAGGAAGCACTGTGCCTTCTCAGGGCAATCACTTGCATACCAGCCGGTGATGGGTGGGAGGTCTTGCTGGCTTAGATGAGTAAGGGTAGGAGTCTGTTTAGCTTTTTAAAGCATTCCATAAATATATAATTTGGATGGATATTAATGGATTTCTCATGGATAACTGATTTTATTTGCGTTTTTGCTTCATCTCTTCTGGATTAAGTGGGATTTCAGTGTTACTGGTTGCCCACTGGCATTGCTTGCTGAAGGTTACAGTGAACTGTTACCCTGTGGCCACCTAACTCATGTCAGGCTCCTTGGCACATTCTCCGGAGAGCTAAAGGATAGTGATAGCCATGCCTGCCCCATTTTGGCTGCAGGTCTCTGGTGAGTACCTTTGGTGCAGGTCAGGGATGGCAGAGGCATCCTCTGCTGGCAGAGGTAACCAGGGACACTGTTTGATGTGGAATGAGAGACTGGCCCCAGGGTCAACTCCTAAGGTTCCTCAAGGTGCCTGTCAGGAGTCCAACAAGAAGCTCAGTGATGAGCAGGAACCTTCCTCCTCACCCCAAAACCCCTTCTCTTTTGGGTTGGAATTGGAACCAGTGACTAAGAATTACTCTGAAAGCACCACAGCCCTCTACCCTGGGAGGTGAGCTATCAAAGGATGAGAGGTGCAGTCCCAAGAGAGACTCCCGGCAGGATGCCGCAGCGACCCCAGTCCTGGCAGCGTGATGGCAAGTGGCAGGTGCATCACTCTGGGATATGGGGAACCGATGCCTAAAAGGCACCTTGAATACAATTTTCTGCACAATGCAATGCTGCTGCAAAGCTGTCACCTCGCTGTGAAGTGCTTCATAGCAATGATTAGGGATGGAAATAGCACCAAGGCCATACTAAGTATGTAACTGGAAGAGATGTGATTTGTAGTCTACCCATACATAAATCTATTATCACCCCTCTCATGTCTGCATTACAGTCTTTGGGATTATCAGAAGCAGCAGAAACACGCTGTGTACTGCTCCAGCTTGTCGCCTCCTAAGGTTTCCCTGAAGTAAGATTCCCTGCACACCTGCAGTGGGGCAGAGGTGATGGAGGTGCGACCCCACGGCATTAAAAAAACAGCAACACTAGTGATGCAAGGAGGCAAAACTCACAACAAGCGGGTCCATCAGAGGACTGGCTTTTCACCTGCGCCAGAGCAGCCTCCCTCCCTGCTGATGGCTGGGTTGCCCTCTGGGCTGGGGACAAGCTCTGCTTGGCTGGGTGAGGTGGAGGCAGGGGGAGAATGGAGGGAGAGCGGGGAGAGAAAGCCTCAAAGTCTTTGTCTACTCCCCAGATCGTGGTGTCAGATTACTGTGGTGCGATTTGCTGCCATGAACTACTCCTTCATATTGCCCAACCCTGACTGCAGGGGGGTAGGACTTGTCGGTGAGAGATGTGCATCCTCAGGCAGCCCACGCAAACACAAATTTTACTGCAAAGCTGCCCCTTCCGTGGCAAGGTCAAAGCCTTTGAAGAGGCACCCAAAATCTGATTTGTTCTGTAGCCAAAGGACTTGGTGTGTGCCCTTTCTTCCCTTGCATTCCCTAAACTCGGCCAGAATCAGAAAGGCTGACTCCTGGGGAACAGCCTGATGAGAGAGAGGGACGCAACATCGTGCGTGGAGACGTGGGCTGGCATGCTTGAGATGCTTCCTGAAGTGGTAATTCAAAAAGAAGTTAATCTAATAGACTGCTGCTTGGTACAATGAACACAATGTCACCGTGGATGGCGTCCCTGATCATAGCTTAAAGTGCTTTCATTCAGCTCCTGCCCAGCTTGAAGGTGCTTCCAGCTGTTGTTGTCCTTGCAAACAACTGCATCTCGCTCTCTCATGCATTGTGCTTCCCTACGCTCACATGAATCTCATGGGAGGGAGTGGGGGAAAGAACTTGGGTGGAAAATGGCCAAAAGGCAAAGTTCCTCTTCTAATCTGACTTTCAAAAGAAAAAAAGGCATTGGCACTCAGAAATGAACAGTCATGCGGGTTTTGCTATGTGCCTAAAGAGCATTTACAGGGCAAAGGAACACATGAAAGGAAAACAAAGGAGTTGTTTGAAAAAACCCCCGAAGGACAAAGGTACCAGGTCTGTCACCAGTCACGTGCTAAGCAGGCGTTTGACCGGTTCAAGTAATGCCTTGCTGTGTAAAAACCTTCCTGCCCTCACACACAGTGCATTTGTTTAGCTGTAATACCATAATGTTTGATCTTTTATCTTCTACCACTGAATCTCTATTCTGTCCTGGAGGAATGACCCTCAAGATGGGGATGGATGAAAACATAACCTAGACCAGCCTAGGAAGCTGGGACAGAGTCTCAGCAGTCTCTGACGTGGTGTAAAGTCATGTGCTGAGTATAACCTTAAAAGCAGCCTATCCTTTGAACTACAGACCTCAGCATTGTCCTGGAGAAAAAAATACCCGTGGGCCTCTGCTCTGCCAGCTGAGCTATGGAGGGCACATACTGAAATAGCATCAAGAGTGGCTTATGTGGAGCAGACCAAGGCTGGGGAGAAACCTGACACTGGGACAAGGCTGTATCTCTGCAAAGTGATGAGCTGACACCAGCTGGGAAGCCTGAGCTGGATCTGTGCTGTGAAACGCAAGTCGCTTCTCTATTGAGCATCACTCTTCTTTCCCAACGACAGAGCTGGGGTTGCAGCAGCGGGGTTTGAAGGGAAGTGCTATGGCCTGTTAAGGCCAGAGTAGAAAACAAATCTGTACTCCAGTCAAAATTCCTACTGCTGTATTCTGCAATCACCTTTTCCTTAAATTCTGGTATGCCTGGGAGGCCCCCTGGCACTGCCCCGGCTGTGCCACCTGTATTCAGCCCCACTGTCACAGCACTGACTCCTCCGCTGCTAACCCACCACTCAACACACGTGTTATTCCATAAAATGCAGGAACTCAAGGAGGAGCCATCATTCCTTCCTCTCTGCTAGCAGGGGAGACCTGTAGTGATGATTTACAAACAGGTTCCCATGGGAGGCCGTGGTAGCAAAGTAGAGGGGAAGGGTCAGGGCTGCATTTGAAAAGCGGGGGACTGCGTTAAAATAGTAAAGCACCTGGTCACTTCCTCTCCAACAGGAAGCGGGATTTCCCACTTTTCTAACTGGTGTGTTCTCTCATTTTTCTAACTGATTTTGTTTTATTTATATCCTTTCTTCCTTCACGTCTCATTCTCACTGCAGGGCATATTTGGGGGTGTGGAAAAGCAAGCCTGTGCCTGTTATCTGTGAAACTTGTCCCTAGCTCTGGAGAGGACCTATTTTTAGGTAGGCAGTAGTGCAGCACTCTTTCTTCCCCGCATGCAGTGCTTCCTCCGTGCAGTGCTTTGGACATACTTTTATGCCTTGCCTGTGAAATGTAGATCTCTTTCTAGCAGTAATGTGTTGAGGGGATGAGGGTTTGGGAACCTCTGGGCTTATAAAGTTGTGTATGGCTCGGGGAGACGCTGAACCGCTAACCTCATGTTTGTATTGCACAGCACCAGCAGCCTGTCTTTTTGGACTCACTGATTTTGAGACTTTAGAGGATACAGGTAATTGCAGGGAAGATGATAAACGCCTCGTCTTAATCACCGTTCGGGGCCACCTTGCCTCCCTGAAAGGGTATGGCCCGACCTCATCCTGATCTCGAGGACTGTGAGGAAACCAGGACTTTTTGTTGGGAGGGCTTTCTGTTTCCCTGTGGCCCCTAAAGCCAGGTAACACTCAGGTCCACACTGGCCTGCTGGCATTGCTGCAGGGCAGCAGGAAGCCACAGGACCCTCCTTCTCCCAGGCAGGCAGCCGGGAGCAGAGACCCCATGGCTTGGTGTCCCGCCGGTGGCAGAGCCACGGCACGCAGGGGAGACTCGCCAATGGAGTTCATCCGTGGACTCTCCCTGTTTCAGGGTCTTTTAACCCAAATCTCTGAGGTTTGTCTGCTATAATTTATGTTGGCACTGCTGATGAATCTGGAGGAGAAATGATAACCTAATTCATCTGCCCTTTTATTCCGTGTTTCTGTCTGTTTGCTGCAAACTGTGGAAGCTCCTTGAGCATGGATAAGCCCAGAGAAGGCTGCTTTCGAGCACAATTCAGCTCAGGTCAGTGTCCATCCCCTACTCAAAAGAAAAGGGCAGACATCATCCCTCTGACTGGTCTTTGCAGCTTGTCCCTGAAATCCTGTGCTCCTGCACATCTGATGTGCTCCCGCACATTTGATGTGCTCCCAGTGACTGACCCTTAGAAATGGTTTGATCTTGCCCCTGCTGCTGTGATTTTGTATGTGCAAAAGGAAATTTCAAAAGCTGTTGTTATCTCCTGTGCTGGTCCTTGTTTTTCTGGAGATCTGAAACTGCCTCTCAGATTGTTTTTAGAAGGTCTCCAAATACTGACCGCATATGGCCTATCATCACGTATGAGGTACACAAAGACAAATATATGTGATGGAAAACTGTCAGTCTCAGAAGGCAACTGTTTTTGAAAGCACTTGTCTCTGTTGCAAAGGCTCTCTTTGGCTGCATAAATTGAGCCACGTACAAGGGTAGTTTCGGTATTTATCGTGGGATGTTTAGTGATCACAATAAAATCATGAAATGCAAGATACCATTTGCAGTTTGCACTTGTAGGAGGGCTTCATCTTATAGCTGGCTCATTGGCTTAGTAAGTTGTTGCAAATATAAGGGAAATTTGAGTTTCTGCAACATGCTGGCCGTAGGTGGGAATGCCGGTGCTCACCGTCTGCTGCTGAGGGACTGCTCACCATAGGGTAAATGGGCACAGATGAAAGGTGAGAGGGATGGAGAGCTTCCCCCCTACCTCCCCTGAGGGATGCTTGGCTAAAAGTGCAAATATTTTGAGTGAAAAAACCAAGCAGAGTTAGCAGGATGGGAAGAAGGGACGGCCGCATTGTCATTTTACTCTAAATCTCACATTTGGGTGCGCAGAAATGGAGGCAGCAGCCTCATTTTTGTTAGGATGTTGCATCGCTTGGGCCACCAGGACTTCTCACCAGAGGTGATCAAGGTAGGGCAAAGCTGGGGGGGGAGACGGGCAGGCGGGTCCGGGGGTCCCCCCTGTGCAGTGACGGTGGCTGCTCACCTCTCTTGCCCCGCGAGGGCAGCCACCACCCCTGTCCTCTTCTGGCAGCTGAGCTGTCGTGCAAAGCCCTCCGGTGAGCCCTGCCGGCCCCAGGAGTGCAGGGAGCTGCTGGAGGCAGCGGGGTGGGAGCGGGTGCCATTCCCTGGGCAGCTGCCCACCTGCTTTGGGCAGCTGCCTCCATACCCTAGAAAGCTGCCGGTGGAGGGGTCTGCCCACCCCTGGGCTGGGTGGCAGGGTTCTCGCTCGTCCCCGAGGAGAGGCGGGAGGTGGGGTGGCGGCAGGCCAGGGCACCGTCGCCCCATGGATCGGGATGCTCCATGCCACCCACCACGTCTGGGCGAGGATGCCTGGGCAAGGAGCCTGGTGCTTGCCAAGCAGGCTTTGTCTCTGCTGGGCTCACTGGGGAGGTAAGTCACATGGGAGTTATCCTCTGGCAAAAATATGCTTTTTCTCTTCATTTTCCAGTCATGCAAGAGAGCCACAGGGCAGATTTTCTGTGACCGACGCACGAAAGCTTCACAGCACTGGTACAAGATAAGAGGTTGCAGAGGGGAACTCTGTGAATGCAAAACCCAGGGATGTCATTATGGCATTGAAACCTGAACCTGGACATCGCTCAACCTCTCCTTCCTCCTCCAAATCCCTCTCCTAAACCCACTGCTTTGCAGCCAGCCTTCCAGGCTCTCCTGGCTGTCAGTCCACAGCCCGCAAGCTGTTATTCGGCTGCAAAAACAGAGGATGTCTGTAAAAGCAAGCATATCTCTAGGAACTAGTGTTCTGGCTCTGTCAACAAAGCCAGGTAACATTCCTGGGCAAGCAGCACTGCAAAAAATATAATGAAAAAATGATATTTTCTTCTTAGTGATGTCTGGCAGGCATCCAGACTTTCTGTCCAGGAGCAGGGTTAAAGCAGGTCCTCTTGCTGTTTGTTAGCCCCTTGAGAGATGGCTTGGCTTGGTGACTTTTTGGAGGTGGACAGCTGTGCATGCTGGTGGTCTTCCTCTGTGGATGTGGAAGGGGAGGAAGAGGAGGGTGACAGCGCTGCCAGGGAGAGACAGGAGGGTGCTGGGCTCTTTCTCAGTGCGAGTCCTTTGAAGTCTAGCCTAAGCAATCCCTGCTGAAGACCAGCTGCAGAACCGTCCCATGGCTTCACAGCCTCTTGAGCTTTGCTCTTCTCTTCCTCCTTGTTGCAGTGTGGTCATACGTGTGGCTTTCCTGGCACGTCTCAACCAGCCTTCACAAACATGGCTGAGCCTCTGCGTTTCTTTACCTAGCAATCAATCACTGCTGTGGTTCGTAATACTTTGACAGAAAAACCTGTACTAATTTTTCACGTGTCTGAACTACATATTCCTGCCAGAAAAATATTTCAGCTTAGGTCTGGCTGCAGAAGATGGGTTTATCTTTGTTTTGTTGGCTCCTTTTTGTGGTTGTGCTGTTTATTACCTGTTCCGTGTTAGTGTGCTTCAGCACACAAAAAACGGAAAACCAGCAGCAGACTGTCCCTCACCTCGTTGCCATCAGATGTCCTCTGCAGACACGTCAGGTCTCACACTCAGCCTGTTAACAGAAGGCTTTTGTGGGCTACCGCAGGTAAGTATAAATTCACCAGAATTACAACCCAGAGGCACGTTACACCCTGAGAGGTGCCTCGGTTCTTTGTCCAAAGGCCTGGCACAGCAGCACAATCCCCCAGCTTTTTCCATGCCGTGAACACCCCCTTCCCTACAGCACCATATGCAGGTGTTTCTGTGCACTGACATTTCTAACCTTCAGCTTTTCCTCCCAGACTTTCTCTGTTTCTACCTGTGCAGCGAAGTGGAAGTGCTTGCCTCGCCAGGCAAGGACGGCTTTCCTCATCTAATTCAGAGCCCCTTACTAAAGCAGGTTTTGATGCCCAAGGGGCAGCTGACTCAGAGTTAGGAGGGTAGGAATGAGGCATTCAAATTCCTCCAGACGGGAAAGTCACCTCTGACCCAGCCACGCAGGGGAGGGGAAGAAGAGAAATATCTTCTCACTGCTGCCAGGAAAGGCTCCCCACCAGCCCTGCCAAAGCCCCAGCTGTCTGCGGCTCAGCTGCCGGAGTAGCTTCTCTTGCTCAGCTCCAGGCTCTTGTCTGCAGCAGGCAGTCGAAGCAAAGGTGTGATTTCAAACAGGTTTAACTAAGCTATCACAAATTTCCTGTGAATGCAAGCCTTCAGAAAAATCTATTTGGTTTTATGTGACTGCTGACAAATGTGTATGTTTACATAGGGGAAATTCCAGCTCGGTGGGCTGCAAATGGGTACAGGATTTCACCCAAACACTTAAAAAGTATGTGAGGCATTGAAAATAAAATAGTCAATTATATGTTTCATATAATGTGATTCATTGCCATTGCATGCAGAGAATAGTATTCATTTTCATGCAGAAATCAGTGAAAACCTTCACTTTTATATTTCCCTGAAGTGCACAGTTTCCAGACTGGTGTTGCATGTAGATAAAGGGCCCTGCTTTGGAGTCGGGCTCTGCCCCTGGACGCATAGGGGACTCGCTCAGCCACTCTATAGCATATTTCAGATGCAAGCCTTATACAGTCATGACATAGAATAAACATGAGAGCTTTCTACAAGACACTTAACAGAGAAAGTATGGTAGTTATTGATTAAAAGAGAAGACAACATTCTGATTACATGTACAGTACAGTGGCAGAGTGATTTTATACAGTACACGCAGGGACTTTGGCTTAAATTTGAGGATGAGATATTTATTGCTTGTACAGTTGTGTGATAAATTATTGGCAAGTAGAAGCACAGATGGCTTTCCCTTAAGATCAGGCATCACATGCCACAAATTATCTGGGAAATTGTCATTTTAAAAATAACTCTGGAACAAGTGCCAAGCTGAGAGGGATATCAGTGTCTAATAAACAGATATAAACACAGCAGTGCCCAAAACTAAATATATTTGAATTAAACTACACAGAGAGAGAGCATATACAATTAGCACCTATTCTTTAGCTGTACAAATGAAAGTTTTTCATACTGTATTTCTTCTGTCTCTTTCTCATCAGGAAATTCAAATAATGTTTTGGGGGCATATTTAAGCTGCTGTGGCGTTAATGGTTTGAATAGTTGTGTTAGAATCTTATGTTACAGCTCCTAAACAAACAAAAAAAAAAATCACACCGGAAGACTCTTAAGCACAGTTATATGCAGGCAATTTTTTTAACTGTTTTTCAAGGTGGTGACATATTTACTCCCTGAAGTGTCTGAACTCCGGCGCAGCCATTGCTCCTATTGTCTTCTCCAGCAAGCACGTGTGCTTCACACCTTGGAAAGGCAAGATCCTGGAGCCTGCCGAAACACACGGGCAAAATTACGCCCTGCATCTCACGGCCATGGCTGCTTGCTCAAAACAGAGTATTCGTTAGGCTGCGGCGTGTGGCTGAGCAGATTGGGGCAGCCCTACACTCTCCGCCGCCGTGCAGAGATAAGGGGGGGAGTGGATTGCTTTTGCTTATCGCTCGCCCTCCTCCTCAAGGGGTGAAGGCCGCCATGTGCGAGTGAGGAGAGCCAGGGCCCCGCCAGCCGCCCCCCTGTCCCCCCGCCAGCCGTCACCTGTCCCAGCCTGTCCTCCTCTCACGCGCTTATATGGGCACGGCAGGATGGCATCTTGTGACGCCGCACTGCTAAAAACAGCCGCAGCTCCCTTCGGCCCCTCGTTTAAACAGTGTTCTCCGGCCCGAGCAACCCAGAGAGCCTCTGATCACAGCACAGCCTTGGACCTATTTCAAGGGAAATTAACCCGGAAACCCCTCCGCGAGGCCGTGATCCTGAGCATATGCCCCTGGAAAAACTAGGGATGAGCACTTCCCTGAACTACAAGTCCTTCTCCAAAGAGCAGCAAACCATGGATAACTTGGAGAAACAGCTAATTTGCCCCATCTGCTTGGAGATGTTCACCAAGCCTGTGGTCATCCTGCCCTGTCAGCACAACCTCTGTCGGAAATGCGCCAGCGACATTTTCCAGGTAGGTTTCTTCACACAGAGAGCTCTGCTCCCCAGGCAGCACTGGCCGAAATGAATGGAGAAGCAGATTTTTTTTACATGCTTTCGTTGATTGCTTTTAAAAGTCGGCAAGATGGGGCAGGGGAGTGATTTAAAGCAGAAGCTGAGTGTTCCCAGGGGCCAGGGCTGAGCTCACAGCAGATTAAAGTGTCACCTCTTAGCTGCGGGGACACGGCCACCTGTGTGAGCTGAGGCCCCGGCCCCCCACCCTGCAGTCGCCGGGTGCTTTCCTCGGGGTGGTTTTTGGGGCTACCCTCTCCTTGAGCATACTGACAAACAGTTTCCTAGAAGCGTGTTTTTGCCCCAGTGCTTTTGAAAGAGGTTTTCTTGGGTTTGCATAGCCTTACTCCCCTCTCCCTGTGCTGCTTGGCAAGAGCAGGCCTCCAACCCCTACCTGCCGACCAGGGGAGGCACAACCATGGCGTCGGGAGGCCGCTTTCGCTGTCCCTCCTGCAGGCACGAAGTGGTCCTCGACCGGCACGGCGTCTACGGGCTGCAGAGGAACCTGCTGGTGGAAAACATCATCGACATCTACAAGCAGGAGTCCACGAGGTAATGAGTGAATGTGTGCCCTTCAGAGGAGGTTTGCAACAAAAGCAGTCATGGCTTAGGAGACTTTGGTCTTTCCGTTCGGTGCACGTGAGGTTGGCTTAGTTGTTTTCTCTCATGGAAATGTGGAAAGGGATCGTGCTGCCATGCATGCCTGTCTGTTTGCTGTGCAATGAAGTCAGCTCTTACTGAGCGCAGAAAACTGTATCCAAATAGATGCTGGATTTCCCTGCTTCCTCTTATAGCCATGCTTATTCACATGAGCAATACTTACCCGTGGAACCAAAGCCCTACTCACATGAGTGGCTACTCGCATGAATAAGGGAAAAGTAGCTAGGCTTACATCGTTTATTTTAAAAACAGTTCAGACAATTCTTATTTGTCTTTAACCTGTATGTTCTCATGCTAAAGAAGGGAAAGAAATCTCAAATCTTGTTAGAAAATCCTGAGGGACAGACAGTGCAAGTAAGAAGAAAACTGGATTTCACACAGAAGATACTCTGCATCATAATGTCAAATCAAAACTCAATTAAAAAAAAGTCTCCATTCCTGTCAGCTTGGGATATGAACTCATGAAATCAAGTCTTATTTAGGTCTCCATAAAAGAGAAGGAATAGCCAGAAATAATACATATCAGTGCTATGTGGCTGTGCACATGAATCGGGACCTCAGGGCAGAGGAATGGGTTAATCCTGAAAAGTAAGATTACTCCTGAATGTTAATTGCCTGCACTGGATATGTAATGGATCCAGCAATAGAAAAATGTTGTGTTCTCGTCTCTCTTTCCTTGGGACGGGTTGGACACATGTTACCACCACGGGGAACTTAGTAAGGTAGGGAGGGAAGCTAAGCCTGGCCCCAGGCGACCAAGCAAGCAGCTGTCACCCAAGGAAGCTGCCTTTTGTCACCAGCGTGGATCCGTAGGGCTAGTTTATTATGGCAAGGTGTTTTGTACACCTGAAGGAAGGTGTAATCCTGGATGTGCTCCTTGACAATCTTCCTACACCACCCCAACAAGGAGCTGGGTGTCACAGGGACAATGAGGGTATTGCTGGAGCAGGTGGTCACAACCATCAGAGCCCAGTGCCTGGGATGCCTCAGGGCACTTCTACCCTCCTCCAGCAGAGAGAACGTTTCTGAGCCTGACAGTCGCTTTGGCTATACTCAGCTGTTTGAATCCCTTTGGGGACTGTTGTAGCTGGGCATAGGTTGGAGCTCCAAAGCATCAGAGAGCACAAAGTTAGCTTAAAATTGTCCTTTCTACTGCCCTTGGTGCTCAGTGCCAAGGGAAGGTCGGCTACCCTTGTGTGTGTTATTGATACCCAAATATTATTTTAGTCAGGAAAATCTCGGAGGAAATGTATCAGCAAAGCTACGGTGGTGGACTTTGCTTTTGACCAAATAAGCTGGACATGTGCGGCCTCATGTCTTTCTTGGTTTTGGTTTTTTTTCAGCTCACAGTTGTATTTAACTTAAAAAAAAAAAGAAATGCAGCTCCTTTTCCCATGTACTTCATGGGCAATTGGAACAAAATTCAGTCAAACAGAAACATAAGAGAGTTAGTAGATTTTTTTAAAATTCCATGAAAGTAAAACACATGATGAATAAAAGGGGAGAACAGAAAAATACAAATAGGAACATATATTTGCTTAGATATTTGTCCAAAAGGTTTGTTTACTTAGTCTGTTAAGGTGCTTATTTAACCTTCATATATGTCCTTAGAATGAAAGTTATCATCAGGGTTACGTAGCAGCAGCAATGCATAGCAGCATTATCTAAACTATTTGGCACTTTGTAGGCCTCAGCTGCTTATCTCCCTCTGCCTAACGTTCCTCAGGCTCCCATGAGACCATGAGCAAGATCTGCTATGGCTTTACCCAGTGCTGTCCCACTGAAACCAAAATGTCAAGGGAAATTAAGTCTTCTCCTCTTCTTCCTATTGTACCAGTTTGTTCCAAACTGAAGGCTGGGGTCTGGCAGATGTACATAAGAGGAAGGGTGAGATGTGACCTTTGCCTCCTTGTTTTTTCCCAAGACAACCTTTCAAACTGGCAGCACCTGTGATTTCCAGACAGGAGCCTCTTCCCCTCGAGTCCTCCTGTGGGTATAATTCACCATAACTGTGTGTGCCAGAATGATGCCAGCCCCCAGCTGCATTTCGCATGAACTTAGGAGAGTGAGGGGAATTCAGCTAGGGAGCAAGCTTTGTCTCCTGCTTAGGCAAAAATAATTTATTTTAAAAATATTTTTTAAAATTTGAGTTTCTATTTGAATTAAGGAATTGGGTTTCTTTAAATAAAAGCTGGGGCAAGAGCTGGGCTATGGGGTTGGGAGGCTCTGCCCAAGCCCTCACATGCAGCCCCTCCTATTACTAAAAATCACATCATATGGTCTTTTATCCAGTTGCTCATCAAATCCCAGCTGATGGCAGCATAGCCTGTTGCCCAATTTAGAATCTGTTAGCAACCCAAGGAAAGAAATCTTCAAGCAGGACGTGGCTCCTATAAAACTTTAAAGGATGGCAAAGGACTGAACCCAGTGGAAACAGAGTTGGCTAAAATATTAAACCAATCTTTGAAAGTCCGTAGGCCACTGATTACCTGAAATATCTGAGGAACGCCAGGGTGCCTGCTGCTACCAGGAAAGGACAGCAACAGGAGACTGTGACTTCTCGCAAGCTCTGGCAGCCTCTAACGAGCTCAGCTGGCTATTCCTGATCAAAAAGTGCTTTGGGCTTTGTTACCAGCTGAATCCTGATCAGGGAGGGTCGAGCGCTCTTTCTGCCTTGCACCTATGAGGCAGAGCCCTAGGTACAGGCTGCCCCTGTAGACCCAAGCACGGACGGAGCAGTGTGTGCAGCAGCATCCGCAGCAGGCAACAGGCGCTGTGCTGAGAGCAGCATGGGTGGGCTCTGCAACGGTGGTGACATGCTGCAGGAAGGGGTAGCCAGCACCACCAGGAGCATCTATCCCTGACACCTCAGAGGCCTCAGCCAGAGCTCCTAAGGGAGAATGTGGCTCTCCAGGATGGGCTGCAGGGGTGCCTGGGCATCTCAGGCTGGGCCAGGGAGATGTCCACAGGTTGCCAAGCAAGGGAGCTGTAGGAGGAGCCCTGCAAACTGTGCAGCAAAAGAGATGAGGAGAGAGACCACCCAGATCTTCTCCAGCTCCCCAGGGAGACAAAGACCCAAGCTCACCTGCACCAATGGATTTCTTGGGCCAGGCATTCATGATAGTACTAGTGTAATGGAGCTGCAGGAATCCCTGTGTTCATATGAACTTTTATGGTCTTCTCATTTTTTCAAGCCCCATTTCTACCCTGGGTATTGATGGGCTTTTCACTGGTTTGGGAGTGTCCATAATTGTGGTTGATTTTCAAGGACCACCTCCTCCAAGCTCATGGTCTATCCCCATACACAGGAACTCAAGCAATGGTGGCAGGATACCTGCATTAATTAACAGGGAGCTCCTGATAAAAAAAAAAAAAAACAAAACATTAAAAAAGTAGCAAAAAGAAGGTGGACAGATGACTCGGGAATATTTTGAGACGCTATCCAAGCATGTACAGATGGAGTTAGGAAAGCCAAAGCCCACCTGGAACTGAACCTGGAGAGGGACATGAAGGCTAAAAAGAAGAGCTTCTACGGGTACATCAGCAGCACAAGGATGGTTAGGGAAAGTGTGGTTCCACTGCTAAATGGAGCAGGGGCTCCTGCGACAAAGGCCATAGAAAAGGCCAAGGTACTCAATGCCTTCTTCACCTCAGTCTTTACTGGTAAGATGAGTCTTCAAGAATCCCAGGGCCCTGAGACCAGTGGGAAAGTCTAGAGCAAGGAAGACTTACCCTCGGTGGAGGGGGATCAGGTTAGGGAATACTAAAAAAAGCCCTTGACATCCTGATGGGAGGCACCCATGAGTGGTGAGGAAGCTGGCTGACGTCATTGCAAGGCCAATAATCTTTGAAAGGTCGTGGTAATTGGGATAAATTCCTGAGGACTGGACTGGAAGAAAGCAAATGTTACTCCAGTCTTCAAGAAGTGCGAGGAGGAGAATCCAGGGAACTATAGGCTGGTCATGCTCACACTGGTCCCTGGAAAGTTGTTCAAGCAAACCCTCCCAGAAACCATTTTAAAACATATAAAAGACAAGAAGGTGATTAGAAATAGTCAGCATGGATTAATGAAGGGGAAATCAGCCTGACCAACCTGATAGCCTTTTATAGTGAGACGACTAACTCAGTGAATGACAGGAGAGCAGTGGATGTTGTTTATCTAGACTTTCAATACTGTCTCCTGTAACATCTTTGTTGACAAACTGATGAAATAAGGTCTAGAGTGGACAGTGAAGTGGACTGAAAACTGGCTGAACTGCCAGACTCAAAAGGTCATGCTGGAGGCCAGTCATTAGTGATGTATGTCCGAGATTGATACTGGGGCCAATACAGTTTAACATCTTCACTAATGACCTGACTGTGCCTCATACAGTCATGCAGATTCTCTCCATCCCCTGACCAGGTGCAGGCACTAGGTGATGTGATGGTACAGGAAAGGCTACAGCTATCTTAGGGTCCTCAGTAAAAAACACCACCAAAGTTGGATTCAGGATTTCAGTAGAGACCCTTTTGGATTTGTAAAAATCCTAAGGAAAACATGCCTTTTAACTAAACAGCAGTTTTCCTAAGGTCTTACCATGTCCTTAATTAAAGTGTGCTCCTTTATATGCCCAGCAACTTTGCATTTCCTCGCCAAATTAAAGAATCACAGAATGGCGGGGACTGGACAGGACCTCTGGAGGTCATCTAGTCCAAACCCTCTGCTCAGGCAGGGCCACCCAGAGCCAGTTGCCCAGGACCATGTGCAGATGGCTTTTGAGTATTTCCAAGAAAGGAGACTCCACAACCTCCCTGGGCAACCTGTGCCAGTGCTCGGTTACCCTCACAGTGAAAAAGTGTTTCCTGATGTTCAGAGGGAACCTCCTGTGTTTCGCTTTATGCCCATTGCCTCTGATCCTGTCACTGGGTGCCACTGAAAAGAGTCTGGCTCCGTCCTCATTACACCCTCTGTTAAAGTATTTAGATACCTGAAGATATTGGTAAGATCAAGGTCTTTGTTAAGATCCCCCTGAACCTTCTCTTATCCAGGCTGAAAGTCCAGCTCTCAGCCTTTCTTCACAGGAGAGATGCTCTAGACCTTTAATCATCTTCAGGGTGCTTTGCTGGGCTCTCTCCAGTACGTCCATATCTCTGGAGCCCAGAATTGGGTACTCCAGGTTGTGGCCTTACCAGTGTTGAGAATCCTCCTGTCCATAAAACATGCACAACCCTCCACACATTAAGGTCCAAACCGAATTTTAATGGAAAAGAATAAGCCTGTAACAGTCAAACACAGGCTTAGCGTCTTAAAAAGCCAAGTCAGAGAACGAGGGCACAAAGCTATTAGGCCATTTCAGCAACCTGCTGCTTCTTTGGTCACAAGCACATCTGCGACAAATCTTTTCTTCTACTAAAGCCGTGCTGTCTTTTTCCTATCGGCTACTCTTTAATCTCCTGTTTCAGGAGCAGCCACCATTTTAAACTTAGAGGTTGTGTTTTGACCTTTGCTACACCAACATAGACGTCTGAAGCCAGGGAATGTTGTGCTAAAAAGCCCTCCTTTTGCACAGCGTAGGAAGGATACTGTAGATCTGTTTACTTCTAGTCTTCTGTCACTGTCTTCAGGGCCCCACTAGTTCAGGGAGTTCTGCCAGGTTTCTTCCAGCTCTTTGCGGCACCTTTGAAGGTTGGCTACTTCTGGCTGAACTTGCTTGACACCGTTGCCTTTTTGCCGTGTGCAATGTGTCTTTCATGCTCGTGGCACCATTCCAGTGTCAAATAACATTCTTGTAGTTTCTGCTTCTGGTCATGTAAATATTTGCAGGAAGAGCAGCTGTTTCAGGGTTAATTAATCACTTTGAAATTAATTGTTTGTTATTGCCCTCACATGCGGGCCCTCCCACTGGTGCACTATAACATGAATATATTAGACACTGTTTGCAGTCACCTGCAAACAATGTAAAACATTTTTTGAAGTGGAGACACACCTCTTTTGTCTAGCATTGAAATGATGCTGGATTTGACATACTGAGTGCCTTATGCAAATGTATGTTGGAAATCTGACCCAAATAATACAAGCTTCCTTCAGAAGCATCCGTCTTGTTTTATTCTGGTATATTGCCTTATATTGCAGACTACAGATTCTCCTTACAAACCCTTTAAATTCCAGTGCCCCCTTGATATTAAAAAATATGAATGCATGAGACATCTTTGTTGCTTGATCTTTTTTTAAATGCATCTAATTGATCACATTCCATTCCTTTCAGAAGAGAAAACCTGTATTTTGTCATTAAATAATAAATCCCATGTCCACTCTACCAAACTAAATGGAGCTCTACTACAATATAATCTAAAATAATGCTTTTTCCATACATTTTTAAACTTGAATAGAACGACTGGTTGCCTCCTTGCTACAGAGCTCTGTAGAATGGCTTTAAAAAAAATGTTTCCATGTAATTACATTAAATTCTGTAGTTTGGGAAAATATTTTCTATCTCATCATGAAAAGATATATTTCTATGATGCCGTTGCTCCACTTGCTACAGGTAGTCACAGTTCTCCTTCCAAATGGTAGCAGGAGGGGAGAATGGCTTACGCCAGAAATCTGTAATGTTGCTACAGCAGGTGTGGCAACCTGTGGAGGCTTGAACCCCCAGGCACACTCCCTTCATCAATCTGCTGACCCTGTCCCCTGGTACCACATCCTCACACACTCACATGCTTGCCGCAGGTGTGCTCAGGGTGCTAAGCCTGAAGCGTGGGCTCAGAAAAGCATCAGCCTGCCCACACAGACTGGACCAGAGATTTCACTTACACTGGGAATGTCAGTTATGTGGCTCATTTAAAGGAAACTACAACTAAATCAGTTCCTAAAATAGCAGGGATTGTCTTGTCTGTATATGGCTAAATCATTTTGGTGAGGAGAAGATCAGGATTGAGCTACACTCTCGTGTCCGCTCCTGGCTTAGCACAGGAGAGGAACGCTTCTTGTGTAACCCATGCCCTTGGTGACGGTTACAATCGAGTTACCTACTGTTAAAATGTTCGACACTGTACAAGCTAGACACATGCCACCTGACTAAAATTAATTTGCATGAGACCTTATTTTCATTGCTGGCCTAGTGTAAAGGCCATAAGGACCCAGTCCTCTTTGATATTGGCAGTCCTGACCTGGGCCTCACGAAGCTCATCAGCAGAGATAGAGAGTTAATGGCATAAAGCTCCATCAATATCTACAACTCTTGCTTCAGATTAGTCCCCTGCGTAAGAGCTTTGCTTCATTAAGGCCAAGTGCCCAACATTTTGCATGATGAACCCAAAAGAAATTACACATGTTTCATATTTCAAACGGATGTTAGATAACATGCTAATTAAAGTACATGAGTAGTCTGAGATCAGTCTTAGTGAGGTTATTTGCATTTTTAAGTATGAGTGAGGGTTCAGTCACACTCCAGCTGGAATCCCTGTATGAAGTCATGTTGCTATATTGTCATCACATCCTGTTATGTCAGGACATTAAGCTTTACTGCTGTCTATTTAGTCATCCCATGTGGCAGGTTTAAGTCTACGTTGTGTATCCAGGTCAGCCTTGGACTCTACTATACAAATGTACCATATTTCATGCTGATACCCTAAGTGCTGTCATCAGAAACTCATGAGCACCAAGTTTGTTTTAAACTTCTTTTCTTTTGCAGACCTGAAAGGAAGTGTGACCAGCCAATGTGCGAAGAGCACGAAGATGAGAGAATTAATATCTATTGTTTGAACTGTGAAATGCCCACCTGCTCCTTGTGCAAAGTCTTTGGTGCCCACAAAGACTGTCAGGTTGCTCCTCTCACAAACATTTACCAGCGACAGAAGGTAGATATCTTTTTGTTTCTCATAGTCCTCCCAGCAACTGACAGGACCATCGACAGCAAAGTATTCCCACGGGCTTCCTTTGAGTTTCCAAAGGGGCCTGGGGGTGCCTTTGCCATTCCTGTGTGTGAATGAAAGGCTCACACAAACCTGTAGGAACTGTTTAAAAACAGAGGAAAATAAATTTATGAGAGATCACACAGAAAGATACTAGAGTGCCCCAGTTTTTGTTACTACAGTGAGTAAACGTTTTAGACAGCGATTTGATGTGAAGCTGAGGACCTCTCTTTTGAGGTTCCTAATCCCTTTTTTTCAGTGCTCTTAGGTCAGAAAAACAAGTGGAATTCCAACACATGAACTGGAAAGAGAATAGACCATTACAAATCAAATAGTTCTCTATCAGGCACTTTTGCCTTTAAGCATTCCATTTTAAGAAAAGTTAAGTGAAAAACCTCCTCCTGCAAGTGAATGCAGGAATATTCAATAGTTGGCTGCACAGGATGTACCTAACATCCTCTGCCCTTGCTGTCACCAGTAAAAGACTTGTTTATTTTTAATACAGTATTAATTTAAAACCTGACTCACTGGGTTATCCTCCTGAGAGAAACAGCTCATTTTTCTGGAGGGCCCCAGTGGGGCAAGCAATCAGACAGGCCAAGTTTGCAATCCCAGCCTCCAACTTTGTCACACAGATGGTTGTGTGTGGAAACTACAAATGAGAAGTCACTTTAGGAAAGTAGTTACAAATCATCCTTTTTAATCAAAAAAAGGAGGGAGAAGGGGGAGAAGTTTCTTGGACTGAATCCATGCCCTAAATCACTCCCTTTGCTTGGAGATTTGCAAGCCATGGTTTCCTTCCCAGAGTGCCTGTGGAAAGGGGCTGTCATGTCCAAGACTGGAGGCGAAACCCAGAGGCTGCAGGATGCCTGCTTCAAAGGATCCTTTACAAAGCTGTGCAGGCCACACACATGGTTCCCTCTGTCACTACAGCCATGTGCCAAGGGCCCCTCGCCCTCCTCAGCACCCTCACCAAGTTCCCTAGGGACTAGCTTTTCTGTCTCTCCTCTTCTAAGGATACCTCACAGTCATTCCCATCCCCACACGCAGGCTATTTCCTTCTTCCACCCATTTCTCTCATGCCACTGGCTCAGCCTCTACCTTCTCCTCCTCCTTCTCTCCCTTCCCCTCTCACCGCAGCCCCAGCCCCACTGCCCTCATGGCAGGGGGGTCTGTAGCAACCTGGTCCCTCCAGGTCCATGGGCCACCTCTTCTCTCCAGGGCCAAGAGCTGCAGTCCTCAGGGAAATACTGCAGTGGCATGGCTAGTCCCAGACACTAAAAAAAAATGCCTCCTCAAGAGACAAAGTCTTTTCTCTCACCTAACCCAAAGGAATACTTTGGGGCTATTGAAACATAACACTCCAGAAAAAAACATCTAGAAGAGCTTCCTAGAACAAAGTGCTTCCTCCTTTCCAAACCACAGTTTCCTCTCCATGAAAAGTTTCAAAATGTCAATGTTTTCGTAGTGTTTTGGGAGAGGAAACAAATGTCAAAGTCCTAGCGGGTAACATGTGGGCAGGTAAAGCTCCAATTTTCCATGGTTCTAGTGGAAAGAAGATGGTATGGCTCATTCATCTCCTGCTCCCCACTGTTAGATGTGCCACCATGAAGTGGGATAGTGTCTTAACACCCTCCTGCTTGCTCTCCCCTTACTGCCTAGTCTGAGCTGAGTGATGGCATTGCAGTCCTGGTGGGGAGCAATGACAGAGTGCAAGGGATGGTCGCGCAGCTGGAGGAGACCTGCAAGACAGTTGAGGTAGGTACCACCTCTTTAAATGCAGCTCTTTCAGTGTGCAGTAACATCTTTCAAACTGCTGGTAACGATCATTCTATAACAGACCTTACTTTACCCAAATGTATTCGCACATAGTTTCGATAAACCATTACCTACGGCTTTGTACAGTGTCAGCTGTACTGCCTCAACTGAAGGATACGCCCTGCTCAGCACCCTACCTCTGACATTGGCCACGTGGTTGAGGACAAAAAGTAAGGGTAATCCATATCAGCACGTCTTGCTCAGCATTCTTAGTGGCATAGGTCTGTGAACAGACCCTTAGTCTCAGCCACTAGGTAGCCACAGTGCGGCTTCCAAGTATGTCAGTGAGCTCTATTTGGTTGCTTTGCCTTCTGCGCAAAAGTACTTTTTCAATAGACTTATGTTGTCCTCTAAGAAGTCTTGTTTTGTTGCTCATGGGAGGGAAGAGTTTGGGTTCTTACTGGATTTTCTGGTAAAGTACTTACACTGACTGGGCTGAATTTAGTTTTGTGTCATTCAATAGCAGAAGTGGCTTTCATTTCCTCCAAGAGGTCTGCACCAGCAAAGCAAATATAAATATCAGCTCTGACCAGTTTGAGCATCACAGAGCAATAGGCTGAAATGAGCTCATATGAATTGATTTTATGATCACGGTTTGATGAAGCATCTAGTTGCATCCCTCTCAGCCCAAATAGAATTATATTGACCCTTTAGAGCTCGAGCAGAAAAGAGAAATGGCAGAGAAAAAGAAGTTAATCCAAGACCTACAGATTCTAATTGGTAAGAAAAGTTGATTCCACAGTCTATGTACACAATTGCCCAAGGCTCCTATTTCCTCAGAGCAAGGAAGAACAGAAAATGTCCAAGCTGGGTTCAAAGCATTAGACCAAGTAAATGAGAGAGTGTGTTAGCAGCAGTCAGAACTTTGTAGTCAGGAAGCCTTCACGTCGCAAGGATGAAATTAGCTGCTATCAGGACTTTGCAGAAAGAAACAAGCCTTTCAAGTAGGTTAACTGCAGAAATTTGAATGATACAAAAGCAAAAGCTTATACTCATTTAAGTTGAACTGGCTGAACCAGAAACAAAACTTCAAATATCTAGTCTGAAGTAAGGAGAAAATGCTATGCTAAAAATACCTTCATAAATACAACAGCTTCTGAAACTAGCTTCCTCGGAGTCATCCACTCAGTTTAATGTCTAACCTTTAAACTCAAAGCCCAAAGAAAGTGCAGCCATTTTACCTTCAGATGTTTTAACAGCCTTTTCACCTTTAAAGTCAAAGATTGCAGAAAATAGATCTTAGAGCTTACCTTGGCACTTCCATGTTACATTTCAAGCAAATCCCATTTCCTACCACATAAGAGCTTTGTCTGAATTGACATCAGTTTGTCCTTGAAGATGAAAAGCTACAGCTGGGGCTGAGAAATGTGCACACATGGAAATACCACTTATAATCCAAGGATTGTCTCTTCTCTCTGCGTAACACTTTGCAGAGAACAATAAATATCTGCTTTAGTAGAAAATACATGATCATTTTCCTCTTAGCTGGAGTAAGCAATAGGCTACAGTTCTATATTTAGCTATTGCTCCTATCCAACCCTAAAAACCAGAAAAAAAAACCCAAAAATTTATTAATACTTGTATAGCTTTTAACTGATTGAAAGGTAGACCAGATTCACATATTATACTGAAAATAAAAAAAAGGAATATAAAATGCTAAATACTGGAAAACACTAATAAATAATTAAGTACTACTTAGCCCTGTAAACAATATGAGTCAAATAATGAAGGAAAAATTACAGTGTTTCTTTCAAATGCTAATAGCATAGTCCAGTCAATACAGATACTTCAGAACAAGCAGTGAGACTCATGCTCAGCAGCAAGGACTCCTTTCTTTTTGCTGTAGCCGTGCTTTAAAAAACAAAAAGGCTGAGAACTTTTTAGAATGGAAAGTCATGTATTTGTTAACCTTTTTCATTACTCAGAATCTGATGAGGGTAATTCCATCAGGCAGAGAACATTTTACACAGAAAGAGAATATTTCAGAAATATTTCAGCGTTTGCAGTTAGGAACCCGTTCTGCACTCTCACTCTTGAGGTTCACAACTCTGTCATATCTACTGGCAGGAAATATTATATATTAGAACTTAGAGACAGGGAAGGATCTCTCAGGGCACCCTGCTATCACTCTCTTGCTTCTCTTCCCCTAACTCTTGTCCTGTGTCAAATGGCAAATATAGCACACACCTGTCTTGAAATTAAGGTTGTTTTACAAGTGATCTAAATGACATTTCAGAGGAGGTCGTTGTAGACTAAACCAAAGAGGAGCAAGTGGAAGTGAAGGAAACACTGGGAGGAAACTAGGAGAGGAGTGAAAGACAAGAGGAAGATTATTTGAGGCCTGAACAATAGAATGATACCCGGGAACTGTGACTCGGTTCAAAATCTTCCTTATCCCCACCCTATAATTCACTAATCAGGAATTTTCTGGGAAGTGGCAAGGACCTCCAGAAGGGCAGGACAAGCCTGCCCCCCGCTTTTCCCCCCAAAAGGAGTTTCAAACTAGGGGTGCCTGTTTAGCTTAGTCTTCCTTACTGGGAAGCAGAGGTGGATACCTGGGTCAATGCCACAAGATTTGTATTCACTCCCCTCCCCTCAATGTAGACAGTGATTTTTGGCCACATGTCCGTCTTTGAAAGGCTTTCTCCTTGGAACGACACAAAGCAGACTGTCACCACTCGTAGGAAAGAGCTCTGGCTGAAAATCAAGAAAAAAGTGGGATTCCCTCTGGCCAAGTGCTATGAATTATCAGTCTTATCACTTCCGAAAGTACCGTGGGACTGTTAATAAACCTGTGCTGCCAGGATCTCAGCATTATGCCTCAAGGGACAAGGATGAGGAATTGATTCAACCTCAGCTCCTAGCAAAGAGATTTAAATAACCACCACCATCCGCAACCAGATATAACCACAATAAGGTTATGGCCTGGGGCACACAGATGACTCAAGTACTTCTGTTTGGTAGACCTCAGACATTATAGATAACCTGTCTCCAATTTCCTCCCCATAAATCCTCCCTTGCAAGTGCAGTGTGCTCTTATTAGAGAGCGCTCAATGAAGCAGTCATCAAACCTGTCCTCCTTACTCAGTGAAATATGCTATGTTGTCTGGTTGGAAGGACAATAAAAGTGTCTCAAAAAATGATGTGAGAATCAGTGCCTGAAGGTAGGGTTGGCATCTGATTCCTCCTTCTCTTTGTGCTTTTGTTACACGCCATTTTCTTCATGGTGCATTCAGTGCATAGTAAATGGAATATAATGGACATCTGTTGTCAAAATAGAGTCTAAGCAGGTGTATGTGAAAATCATGCCCAGCCAGGATAGTTCCAGGTTCTCTGGTAGAAAAAGAAAATTCTCCAGAGATGATTTAAGATGATCGCTCTTTTAAAAACCATTCTGTTCATGCAAATGAACCCAGCTGCTAATATGGTGGGGTTTTTACTTTTTCTGCAGACTTTGATGTGTCACTGCAGACATCATAAATACCTTTCCCAATTTTTTAGCAGACTGACAAGTTATACAATAATCTGTTTGGGGGCTTTCAATGGCTTCAAACTCAGAGTTTGAGAACAGTTTTAAAACTTTGGTTCCAATAGCTTGGACTGAAAATTCTAAAAGTCTCTGGGGTCATTCAGAATCCTTCACACTGTTCAGAAAGAGGAATTTCTTTGATGAAAATGCTTCCAAGTAACTGTAAAAATAGAAACTCTTTTAAGAACATAACATGTTAAACATAAACCAAATGATTCACAGGAATGCTGCAGACGACAGAAAGAGCAGCTGTGTGAAAAATTTGATTATCTCTATTCCATACTGGAAGAAAGAAAAAATGAGATGACACAAATAATCACTAGAACCCAAGAGGAGAAACTGGAACACGTCCGCTCCCTGATGAAGAAGTACGCGGATCATTTGGAATCTGTGTCAAAGCTGGTTGAATCAGGAATCCAGTTCATGGAAGAACCAGAAATGGCCGTGTTTTTGCAGGTATAAAGTCTATAAGTAGAGATAGAAAAAGAATGATGGGTTTATCGAAACACTATTTAAGCATTTCTCAATTTTAGGCACATTCAGAGTTTGGTCATCTTTGAGTGAACATTTATACAAATTCATTTTTTAAACACTTGCATCAGCACAGACAAATGACTAGTCTTCTTATGAATAGTATCCAAACCAAGAACCTGAGTATTTGTTATTTGCACCAAAATATACTACCCTGTGTATGAATTTCTGGTCCCCAAAGAAGAAACAGGAATTTTAACATTTTCCAACATATCTTTATTGTCCCACCACTATAATATATGTGCATATGAACTTCTGTGAGTTATAGGTTGCATTTGCATATTGACAGAGTGATTAACTTTCCAAGAATTAAATATTTATGTTCTAAGTCACAATTTTATGCCTTTACTTCTTTTTTTTTCTTCTGTTTTCTTACTATAAACATAGGAGAGCTGATCAGGAAACCATTAGCACTCTGTCCACTGAATTCATTGGTGTAGAATTTCTGTCCTGCAAGTTTGCAATACCTCTATATTAAAGGCTGGAAGGGCGTTTTCTACAAAAAAACCCCACCTTATTTTCATCAAAGAATTGCCTTTGAAGAGTACAATATTCATTCCAGACAAATAAAATTATGTGTCTCCAGAAGTATGCCCTCATGGATAGTCAAAGATATAGTTACTGTGACTAAAGGTGGTAACGGAACAATTGCTTTTCACCACAAATACACACACACACAAAAGAGCAAAAACATTTCCATTTATTCTTTTGTAGAAATTCTATGTATTTCCTGTCCTATTCAGATTTTAATTAAAAAGTCTTCAATGAACTAAAAGTTTTACTCAACTCTATACTAATTACCATCCAAATCTGATCTCATTCATAGATCTCATGGCTGTCATTTATGAGATCCATAGTGCGTTTAGAAGCAGCCAGTGTAAGAATTAGATCTCAATGCATAAATTCTCTGAAAAAATGGAACCATTTAAGAAGTCAATTATTTCCTTTTTGTTTTCACAGAATGCCAAAACATTGCTACAAAAGTAAGTATTTAAACTTGAGACTCTTGATCTTTACAATGAATTACAAATTATAAATTTATCTGCAAATCCAACTGCCAATAACCAATCTCTCTGTTTTAGAATAACTGAAGCATCTAAAGGATTTCAAATGGAAAAAATAGAGGATGGATATGAAAATATGAACCAATTCACAGTGAACCTCAGTAGAGAAGAAAAGATAATACGAGAAATTGATTTTGACAGAGGTATGTCATCTATTTTACCTGAACTGCTTTCTTAAATTGCAGATCTGTGTGATTTACATGATAATACCGAGTAGGAAAACTTGAATCAGATATTTCTTCTCCATCCCAAAGTGTAACTAGACCATTTTGTATCAATTATAACCAAAAGCAAAAATACATCACAGTTAAAAAATCACATAACCTGTTGACACCATTAATCTTAGCTTTTATGTGCCCTCAACACTTTCATAAGCCCATGATCTTTACTGACTCCTCATGTGAAGGGACCACAAAACTAAGCTTTTATCTCATTCTGTAAAGTCCTTTTTTTCCCTAAATGATGTCTTTATTGTATGGCCTGTCTCCTCTAGAAAGTCATTAATGAAATAGAATGTTCATTACTAAAAAAAGTACTTATGAAAGATACTTTTTTAAAATTATTTTTATAATAATCAAGAAATATAATCAAAATTCAACATCACAGAGTTATAGAGGGAAGCAAAAATTGCCATCAGCTTTCATGCATTTAACATCTTGTGTCATGTCATTAGTCATGACATCACGACTAAACCTGCTTAACATGTCTATATTACAATGCAAAGTTGTAATTCTACATTTACAAAAGTAGCCTGAAATCTAGGCTTACCTATGCTTTACCTTACCGAGAAAGCCACAAGAAGTTAATGGAGATAAATGTTCCAAATAAGCAGATCTCTCCTATTAAAAGGCAGCAGTAATAGTCACCTGGATATCTCTAATTTTCTTGCTAGCACTGGATTCTGCTAGGACATTTACATTTACATTTACCTTTATCAGCCCAGTTAAGTCTCACGCAGACGCCAACCATCACTTACTCCCCTGCCATGACTTATACTCACTTCAGAGCGCGTGGCTGCTCCCTGCGAGGGACCCTGCATGCCTGCTGTGCAGGTCTTGGTCTGTAGGTTGGGATCGGTGGACTAGCTGTACTTGGCACAGGGGTTCATGTAGCAGGACGGCAGCTGCGGCACCAGTCAGCAGCAGAGGAGCAGGTGCCATCTCGCAGGGCCGTGAACCTCCAGGGATTTGTCCTGGGAGGGACGATCCCTAGTCACAACCTCATGCCCAGTTCGTCCCTGTGATCAGCCACAGCTGCGACACCCCTGCCACACACATGCTTCTGCCAAGACTGTGGCCTCGTGCTCTGGGCGCACACCCCCACCATGTGATGGGGAATGTGACACTCACCTCCTGGGGACAAGGCATTAGCAAGGGCCTTGGCAATCAGGAGTTCAGTCCTGCATTTGAAACTGCTACTACAGTCTGTGAGGTCCTCTGCACCCAGGGGACACGGAAGCAGAGATTCAGCACTCTGTTTATAGGAGCATATTCGCCTGCAGAAACATTTCTCTGTTATGAGGGTGTTACTTAATTTGCAGATCTACATTCCTTCTACATACTCAGGCAGAACCATAACCTGGGCAAAATACACAGCCAGTTTGGAGCTTGGGTTAATGCGTCCATCTAAGTTTATTTCTCTGAAGTGCTAGGATGGCTCTGAACAACATCTGATGTTTGCGAGGATGAATAGTGTGATTATGCAAAAGAAAAGAAAATGCATTGTTGGAGGGCTCCCTCTGGAAACGAGCCATGCCACGAATGCTGACATCAGGATGTGTCAGATGATGGAAAAGCAATGGTTTGACCAGTCTGACAGTCTGGTTTTAGGGATGTTGGTATCCCAAACCTCCAGTCATGTATTGCAAAGCACTGACCTGGTAAAGATTTATTATGATGGCGTCAGTGGTGTTTAAAACAAACATATACCTAAAATTGCAAGAGGGACTTTTTTCCTGGCAGATTGTGGCAGACCAGGTGTCCTCTCCCCAAAAAGTGCAGGGCTGTGCTGCACATCCCTCATGAGGATAACTGCATTGGCAGGACTGTCCTGCTTCCGATGGAAAGGGCCAGTTCAAGTTTTTAACAAGCGAGTGTGTTCTGTGTCCTCCCTGCTGCGAAGTGCCTGCTGGCAGCTCCATGGCAGTGCCCCGTCCAGGCTGGTGGGAGCAGCCTCCTCACCAATGCCCTCTCCCCAGGCCGCGTCCTCTGCCAGGCAGCAGATTATCAGTAGCTTCACCATGCAATTGTAAATGGCTTTTTAATTACATAAAAACTGTAGCCATCCTCACGTGGTTGTCAGCCCTGTCCTTTTACGCATGTCCTGTCAGAGGAGGAGGGAGAAGAAGAAGAGGAGGAGACAGTGGATGGTGAAGATTTGGATGAAGTCCACACAGAGTCATCAGGAGAGGAGGAGGAGGAAGAGGTGGCAGAGGAAGGGGCTGAGAGAGCATCACAGCCACCTCAGCAGGACCCCGAACCACAGTGCACAGCGGGAGAGCCTCCAGCTGAACCTGCTCCTGCCCTGGCCGGTCAGGTGAGTGCCCCGCTGCCCCGCTGCCCTGCCAGCTCTGCTCGGTGCGCCCTGGCAGAGCAAGAAAGCACTCCCCTGAGGCCCGTAGGCACTGTATGTCAGGAGCATCGCTCAGGGAGCCAATGCTCTGGAGATCAAAAGTGTTTATTGCCCTTGTACATGTATACACAACTGTAACCTGTCCTCTTGACCTGCGTATATATTGCTTGATAGGCAAAAAATTGCGCTGCTAGATAAATTGAGATATATATGGGATACGTAAGATATAAAGAAGAGATTCAGTTTGGGAGTTAAACACATTACGATGGATGTTCTGCTTGCTGTGATTTAACTCAGACTAACTATTATAAATGAAATGGTTGTTAAAATATTTATACTAAGAGAATTTGTCATTCCCTCTGGATTTAGTGAGCTTTCCACCACCAACTTTTAGATCATACTTCTAATCTATTTTCTGTGAATGGCATTGGCCACCTTCTGCTCTGGTCATCCTAGGGATATCATCTAGGTGGATGCAGGGATATCATACACCAAACAGAGGAGGAAACTGCCTCTTGCAAACTAGCAGCAAACAGATTCAGGGTGTGAGTAACGTAGGCCAGCACTTTTTCTTAAGGAATGTGATTAGAATGAGACCATAATTGCCGCATATTCTAAAAGACCTACATAAAAAAATATATGTCTTGCTACTTTGGCTGGCCTTACATACAATTAACTTAACAAATTCTCTTCTTATGCAATTTACCCAGTGAAGTTGCTGAGCAGCTGTAAAGGCTGCTGTGAAGATGTTTGAGGAGGCCAATGTGAAAACAAGAGAGGATGTAAAGAATCTTTGATTGTAGCAAGCTCCCCAAATAGAACAAAGGAAAATAAACACTATAGATTCCTTCTTGCTTTGATTTGAAAACATACGTGAGTTTGTACCAGTTGTGGGAAGATGCTTTTAAATCAGGCTGTATTAATTTAACCAAAGTTTGTCTTTTGAAGATTTGCACTGACTTAACTAAACTTATGTCGACTGATGCAGGTTTTTATGCAAACAAGAACTAGACGTAAGCAATTCTGCCCACTAACATGAAGTCCCTCACTTCTAAGGCTAAAATGGGAAAGGTACGGCATGCTGCTGTAGCAATTGTAAAATGCCGTTAGGAGATGGTCAGATGTGGAGACAGACATGGCACGTGGGTGTTGCGGTGTGTGGGATCCCTGTATTTCAGCTTTTGCCTTCTGGTGTAAGAAAGGCAAAGCAGAAATGCTGCAATGATAGCAGGTACCGTGTGGGTGAGCCCCAAGAGCTTGATGCAGGTAGGGAGGTGGCAGTTCAACCAGCTGCTCCTCTTCCTGACAGAGCAATTGTGCTTGGCTTATAGCATTGATAGCAAGGCTGGTGGGCAAATGTTTCTCTCCAGCGTCTTCGTATTTCCCTTATTCTGACTGCTCATATCAACAGACTCATTGGCAAACCTGTTGTTCTTAACCCAAAACCCAACAAGCCATTCAAAGGTATCTACACCTGTTGTTCATGGCTGGTACTGGTTCATGAGGCTCTTATGCAGAATTTCTTATATTTTTAGGATTGAATTGGGTGTTTATCTGAATTAAGGAACCACTTGCTCACTCCTTTCTCAGTCAGCATCCCCCTCCCAGCTAATTCTATTCTATTTTTTTAGTATTAAACGATATGTATTTGAGTATATTTTTGAGTATCTATCTCTCCTATTCTATTTTTTGAGTAACTTATTTTCTTTCCCACATCTGTGTTATTCAAATGATAGATGCTTTGGCTTCACATTTTGATTGTAATTCTTTCAGACCATGTATTAGGACAAATCTATTCCTTGCAGTGAGATATAACAAACACAGCATGCAGAGCAACGCAGAAATGCAGGAAGGTAACATGGTGCACTCTGCTTGTTCTTCTCTTTATCTGTCCTGATTAAGGATGAGGTTGTGACACCAAGTGGTTCTCAACAGACCCCAGAGTCTGACACTCAAGTGCCGGCCACAGCAGAAACCATCGATCCCTTGTTTTACCCTAGCTGGTATAAGGCTCAGTCTCGGCAATCAAGCAGTCCGAGCTCAACCCCGGTGAGTGGGTTGGGGAAAGTAGGGCCTCCTGTTTCTCTGGAAACAAGTGAAAAGAAGGCAGAAGCCCCGGCAGCGGCAGCGATCGAGGAGAGTGCACCGGGGAGTGGTAAGGAAAGTAATGCCACTGCAGCGACGTCCAAGGTCAGTGCTACCGAAGTCACCCCTGAGGGCTGTGACACGCAGCAAGGCGGGAACAGCAATTGTTAAGGAAAATGTGACTTAATTTTCCTCTGCATGCTAAAGAATAAGAATAATTTCAGAAATATGGAAACAGCACAAATTGTCGTTTCAGCAAATCCACTGGATTTACAGATGGTTTCAATATGTGACAGGCTGACTTTTCAGCTTCCGAGTAGCATGCCGACGGTTGCTTGTGCTTAACGGCCAGTGCCCCTCGCTTGTGCGAGCTGTTATCCAAGTTGCTCACGCACGCTCAGGAGCTGTTGGAGAGGCTGGCAATATCTTTGCACATCAGATATTCGCATGCGTTGGTAGCAGACAAATCCTGTGCATGACATTATTCTCATCACCTGTTGAAAGCCTGTGTACCTCACATGCCATCCTACCACCGCTGGTTGAGCAGCTATGGCTTGGCTTTGCCTTCTGCAGCTCCGTGGCTGCACCTGGAGCATACAGCTTCCCCATGTGAACATGAAGCTGTGCAAATACCCAGAGCCTTCTTGTGTGTTTGATTGCCTCTCTGGAAACAGTGTGATTTCCTGGGTTCAGATCTGTTGCAGAGAGTTTCCTTCAAGGATTCTTGGGACTTGATTAAAGGAGAGCATGAAGATAATGTCTTCCAGTTCTGTGTTAGACTACCAGCAGCATGATGGGATAACAGAGGCTGATGTGTTGGGTACGGGAGGTTGTTTTCCTTATAATTACAATGTTAGCATTGGTACAACCTGAATCTGAGTATTCCTTCTTCTGCATAGTGTACAAAGTCCACATGGGTCAAAGATCCAAGGAACAGAGCTGAGGGAGCTGTGTGTGAAGGATTTGCACACTACACCAGCTCCTGCTCTAGTGCCTGGCTACCAGCCCATGAGCAGCACTCTCTAAATTAAACCATCCTGATTTACAGGCTTAAGCCGTATGTTTTAACAAAGCAATTACCTGAATGTGTGCAACGAGAGATTACGTGTGTGTGTGTGAAAAAGCACAAGTGGGTAGTAAGTATTGCATGCTGTTTCCTTTAAAGTAGGAGTCAACCATTTAGCATACATAAGCAGCCCTACCATGACAAACCATCATGTGTCAGGCAAAAAGTTAGAAGGAGAAGGAGTTCATACAGATATAATAAAAGCTGGAGGCTTTAGTCAGTGACACTTGAATTTGGTGGCGGAAGGATTCTCACTGACTTCAGTCTTAACAAAAGCAACATTTGACCCCCAAATTTCAGTAGCTTTTTTTCAAGTCAGGGTTTGATCTGAGAATATTTGAGTGGAATAAAAAAAAAAAGAGTATTTTAAAATCACCAAGCCTCCTATGACCTTGTCTTCTTAAGTATATTCCAAATGAGCTGGCAAAAGCAGGCAAATTCACAGTGAAATTAATTGCTGCTGTTTCTTCGTATCGGTTCCACTAATAACTGGGCAGCCAAACCTCACCATAGGCAGGTAAAATCCTTACTGGGTAAATTCCCTGGGAGTTTGCCTGACTGTGGTCAGCTTCCCTGGGTCCTAATTTACCAGCAGTAAGTAAAGGAGCAAAATTAAGGTTTGATGTGGCCAACTGTCTGAAAAAACAGTGGCAGTGGTTTGCAGTCACACCAAAGCAGCAATCTGGTACCCAACTCTCTTCATCATCAGGTATCAGGAATAAAAAGAGGCGCATGGGAAAGATGTCAGTTCCCATTGGTGTGTGAATTTGGGGGTGCTGGGTTTTGATATTTTCCCAGATAAAGAGTGACACTGACATTTTGGGAGGAAGAGGACGTTGAGAAGAATAGCACATGGTTCTGGGGATGCTGGGAGGAAGGAGCAGGGGATGCAGCTGAGGATGGGGTTGCCCCTGGGCTGGAAACAGAGGAAGGGCTAGGAAAGCTCAGGAAGCAGAAAGGTGCAGAGTGTGCTGAAGAACAGAAAAAGCAGAGTGACCAATCTAGGAAGAGTGATGCCATGAGATGATGCCATGGTCAGATTTGTGGATCTGAGCTGAAATGTGGCTATGTCACAAGCAAAATGGCCTCTGTCATGTGGCAGTGATCATTTTAAAGTATGTGAACTTCAACTTTGTTTTTTTCCTGCATGTGATTTTTACACAACCCACTCTGAAATGCCATATTTGTTTATTTTTTTAAAACTTCGGCTGATGTTCCTCACACCACTCTTTTTACTCCCTTCCACTAGTTAAGGGATATCATGGAAAAGTGCTGTGGAAACAGAGCTTTTTCACTGAACATAGCGATAATGACTAGTTTATGTCATGACAACACTGTTGAAGCACTCTTCTTATTTTCTCACAGGAGTTAGCATTCTGCATATCACTTTTGGCATTTCTTGTCATACTACATCATCTTTGGAATCTGATTCAATACATGATTTGTACTTTCATGGGTAGGAAATATTTTGTTTTACCATTAACTAACAGTTAAAATAGTGTCTCTGGTGATGTTCCTACACAATTTTAAAGGAATTTTTCCCTTTCCTCCTATCCAAAAACATCATGCTAGTTCACAGTACAAGCTGCCTAAAACATTTCTTCCTCGCACCTTCGAAACGCCACCCTTCGGCTTACTCCTGCATGGTTAAACATTGCATCTCCCTCATTAAAAATGAAAAGAGACATTTACTTAGATAAATGGGCTTATATTTCAGTTGCTGTTTAGATGACCAGCAGAATGGAGAACCTGTGGGTTGACAGGAGATGTGAAGAGCCCTGAGCAGAGCCCTGAGCTTGTTCAGGCCAACAAATGGGGGAGGAAGATCTGGAGAATAATGGTGGTCATCAGAGTGGTAAACGTCAGGAAGAAAAATCCACTGAATAATCCTGCTGCTGGGATTCCCACCGTGAGCAAATCACCGGTGCTCCCTGGGGGGGATGGCTCGAGCCCTTCTCCCCGGAGGTCCCCGTGGAAAGAGTCCCCTCACACCCCAGCCCACACAGCACACTCCACACATTGGAGATTCCTCTTCAGGTCCTTTTCCCACCAAAGGCATTCAAAGACATCTCTCCCACACTCCCAATGAGCATGGAGTACCAAACATGGCCCTGAAATGCAGCTGAAGGGATCCCGACCCTTTAGACACCCAAGGCTCTGTGTGTGCTTTTAAATTATCTGTGCTTAAAAAATGTTTTTTCTGTAGGCAAAGGCTTTTTTTCCTTAGGTCACACAAATTAAGAGCTAAAATATCTACAGGATCAAGGACTAAGAACTTCACTACCCAGTGAAGTTGTATGGAATGCAAATACTGTAAATTAAACCTTAATTATTCCATAACATCTCTTCTGGAGTAGCTCCTTTTTGGTAGACACTGTCAATGGTTTAGTTCTTCCAGCTCCAAATTCACATTCCTCTTAGGTAAGATATATGTGTATATTGAATTTCCAAAGTGATATGGCTGATCTGCAGAAAATCCTGTGTTACCACAGAGGTGTTTAATCTTATTTACTGAAGACCAAAGACCTCTGACACAAAACAACTGTAGTTACCTTTGGGTATTTGCTCTAATGACAGAAGAATTTAATTTCAGTCTATTCTTCAAGACAAACATGCTTGTTTTTCCCTGCTCACTTTCTGTACTGCACTCTAAGCACTGTATAACATGATATGGTGCATCTATGAAAAATGATAAATTATTATTCAACTTTTATGTGCAAAAATTCCAGCACTATGACTGAAGTATATCTCTCCATAAAAAAAAGGGAGAGGGGAGAAACCATCACCTAGGCTTTAGCTGCATAAGTTATGCAAAAAGACGCACTATCTGGTGGTAATTTGAATTTGAAAAGCATCGGACACTGTGAATCTCAATTAAATTTATGGATCATAGTTTAATTTTCATTTTTTGTGTTTGGTTTTGAAAATTCATTGTATTATTACAAGAGGACATAGAGCTTGTTTGTACTCCTGGGAAATCAGGCATGCGAATAGTATTATGCTCTTTTTTCTTTTCTTTTTCTTTTTTTTTTAATTCAAAATACATTTTGAAATTTAAAATAGACAAATGCAGAAAGCTCTTATTTCTACCATTTGAGACCTCTTTCTATGTGGTCTCTAGTGACAGCTTTATGATTTATTTAATCACGAAACAGAAAGGAGGTGAGGGAGAAAGGCATTTTGGTCTCAGACTCTATTTGCATAAAAATGATTTTCTTCTCCATGTGTAGTGAGGTGGCTGTTTAGACAGTTTATGTGTCTTTATCTTTCATGTGAGATACAAGGTCACTGCCCTTTTTTCTTTTTGTGTGATAAGCCCCTGAGAGCCAAATAACAAAATTACTTGAAATAACTGTAATAATAATTTATAATAATAATAGAAATCTGCATGACTGTCATCGTAAAAGCAGCATACAACTTATTTTCAGGCTATTTTGGCAGAATGCACAGATAGGGATTTCCTTGGTTTTCAGCGGCAAAAAAAGATGTCAGTTCCACCCATCGGTCCCCAAAATTTACTTTATTTAAGGGCCGCTTCACTCTAAGAAATTGTATCGATGCATCAAGAAATTTCCTCCAGAGTGCAGGAGGGTGTATCAGCAGGGGTACAGCAAAAGGAGGTGCAGCCCACAGGTGTGCGGATTGCTTGGTCTAAGAAGGGGTAGCAGGAGATGATTCAGCATGAACAAAATAGGAAACTCCACACTGGAGAGGTGCATCCCACTTCAGGGAGTGTCTAAGTCAGAAGTATAGTCACCGCAGGCTGCTTCTGTGTGTGACACAGGGTGAGAGGCATCTCCAGTAAAAGAGCTCACCAACTGCTGCTGGTTCACACTTGGCACCTCTTCATATCTGCCTGCTGAGCGAAGGTGACATCGCTCTTAACCCAGGTGCCTCTGCTCAGTGTCTAAAGTTGGGGGGTTGTCTTTTGAAGTGAATCTGAGCCTCTGCGGATGACAACTTGGAGCAAATGATTAAAACACAGAGAGCGGGAATAGCATCAGCGAGCTGCCTTGCCACCATAGGGAGTGAAATATTAGTGGAGAGTGACATAGCCACTAACAAGCAGCCCTTTCCAGTGCGTGGGAGAAACAGATCTTGGAGTCCAAACCAAAAACTCAGAGAGCTTAGAGACAGTCTGTGTGATGGGTTACAGAAGGAGATGAAGCAACCCTTTACCGAGTCTTAAGTTGTCTTCTTGCGTTCAGTCTCAGAAGACAGGCTAAGTAAGCTAGGAAGAAGAATATGTATTTTGTGCATTAGACTTCAGAAACTCATTCACCCATTTGGCGTTCCAGGACTCAGGCATGTGGTTATACCTGAAGGATGCTACCAATGGCATATAGGTGTGGAGCTTTAGGCATATGAAGAATGATGTGTGTGTTTTGTAAATGCTCATGGCATCTAACTGTTGGACTGGTGCACATGAAGGGGCATATATGGACCTTCAAGCTCTTGGAAATCTGACTTCTAAATATGCATTGAGTCATCTTCAGTAGTAAGACTGGTTTGCAGGAGCACTGAACATCTATCACTCCTAACAGTGCAAATGCTCAATACTCCCAGCTAAGAAGCCAGGTATGTAAGCCCCTCTTGCTGCCCAGCTTTAAGCAACCAAATGTGAAAAGCTGGCTCTAAGTAAGTTCTGCCTTTCAATTACCTTGTGCTAGAGAAAGCCATGCACATCAAGAACAGTAAAACCACTTTCCAGGAATGTGTAGTCCTTAAAAATATCCTCACATGCAGAACCACTCTATCCCTTGGTTTTTAACAAAGGAATCCCAAAAATCAGCAGCGACAGGTATTTTATAACAAAACTTAACTTGTGTCGTCACTGGAAGAAGGAAGATCCCAAAATACCTTGTATCTGCTCAAATTATTTCAGTCTGATTAAAATACAGAGGGCAATGGATGCATAAGGAAAAGTTTGTTTAGTTTTTTCCGTAAACAGACTTTTGTAGGCAACATCTCTTATGCAGTGACACCATATAAATTTGTGAGAGTTTATGAAAGTCTTGTATTCACCTGGGTCTCTGGTTATCCAGTTTATTTCACCTAAGATGAAGTACTGGACCCTATATTCTGTTGCTCAGACTCCCCATCAGAGAAGTGGCTGTCTGTCCTCCGAAGGACTCAAGCGCATACATTTAGTTGGAAAGGAAATGCAAGTTAATCATCCACAAACAGTATTCTGATCTAATTTTCCTTTGCTGCCAGTAAGTACAGTGCTTTAATTCCATAAGGATATAAAATATAATCAGGACTGAGCTGTTTGGGAGGAGAAATACTAATGGAGTGGCCTATGTTAATCTTGTTTCATTAGTTTTAAAATTTTCTATTACTTGCTAGCAACCTTATGCCATCTGCCAGAATTACCATAGGGACAGTCCTCTCTGTATTCATGTACTGTAGTTCTCTTTGCCCTGCTGCTGAAGACTTCAATTTCAGCTGGTGATCCTTCAAATATTTTTCCATGAGACAGCTTTAAATCACATGTCAGAGAGGTCAGTACTTAGCTGAGTTTTAGCCGATTGGTTGTCATGTCAATATGCAGACAACATGGACAAAATAAGATCATTTAAAACCAAAATAAGCCTGAGAGAGATCACGCTGTGCTTGTTGCCCATGTACCTCTGCTTTTCCACCGTTCTGTAAGAGGTGTGGTCCCACATTTTAGCGCAGAGCTGCTCTGGAATGATTGCATGAGCATGGCAGGGGTACACAAATAATAATTTCCTTCCTCTTCTCCAAATTGGAAACTCAGTCTTGCCAATCTGCTCAGTTAAGGAAGCTAGGTCTCCCCTTCAAGCTGCTCCAAAGCAGGGGATTACTTGCTCAAGAGAAGGCTGTCTTGCAAGGCTGGACCTTGCAGGAACCATGGTAAGCGAGGGTCTCCCTCCCCTCTGGCCCACCCAGCACAGCCTTCCCACAGTTTGCCCCCAGAGCAGGACAAGAAGTTTCTTAGCGTTAGAAGCAGGCGCAGCCCAGGCAGCTGTCTCCCAGGAAGCCAGCTGCTGCTCCGAAAGCTCTCTGCTCCCTGCAACAACTGTGTTTAGTGCTAATGAAGGATCTAGGAATGCGGAGAGCAAAAGTCAACTTGATATTTACCATCTAGGTCTTGTAGTGTATCTTTTCTTAGGTAGAAAACTGGATGGGTTTATTTCTGTACCATTAAAAAATCTGCAGGGTTTGACTGAATGAAAAATGGGTCATCTATCCTCCGTGTAGTTTTGTAGGAGATCCATGAATCAGCTAGTATACAAGCCCAAATTAAATTCTGTTTGAAGCCTCTTCCTAAACATCTCCTAAATTTCACTCGGAAAAAAAAATAGTGTTCAGCCTGTAGCTGAAATACAGGGCAAACACTGGATGCAAGAAACTCAGTTAACAGTCAAAAAGTTCTGCCTTTGCTTCTATGTAATTTGACTTAGTGAGTTGGGACTTGGTTATAGCATCCGGGTCTGAGGCCACTCAGGCTGATGTTCAGTTGGTGGCAGATTCTGCCTGTAAATTTCCATTTTGCATCTTGACTTTGTGCTTCAGGTGAGATTTTTTTTTCCTCAGTTTGGCAAATACGTGCAGAGAAAATCTGGAAAGCCTTGATTGTTCCTCTTTTAACACCTCTCTCTCCCTTGCTTCTGAGAATTATCTGGGTGATTCAGAGGCAGCAGTGATGAGTCGTAAGGGCAATGTATTAAGACCAGCTTTCAGACAACAGTTTCTCATAATTAATATGAGAAGCAAATACTTCACCTGAAGTTTTACCTCAAATAGTCTGCTCTGTGATTTGTCTGGTGAGTCATAGATACCATCTGATTTATGTATATTTCATTTTTTTCAGTCCATTACTAGCAAAAGGACCTCCACAACGACAGCGTGGACAAAATTATTTCTCCTGTTCAAATTAATAAAAAGCCAGGCTTACCTAGACATTGCCTTTCTGCAACTAGCTCATTTAAATACTGAATTCTACCTCCACTCAACCTCCTCCTACAAGCATTGTTCGTTCTGGTCATTGTTAACGCATTCAAAAAGGAAAACAGAGTGTAAACAAAAAGTATTTCTTAATCATGGATGAACTCTTGCTGGTTTACATCACATTGCGGTAGATTTATGTCACAACAACGCAAACCATCTGTTTGTGAAATATTTGGTTAGTTGTCATCCTACTGCCTTGAGGCACTTCAGGCTTTCAGCGTAGCCATATGCTCATCTATGGACAGCAGTGCTTGTAGTCCTGTAACCATTAGAGATGGATCAATATTTAAATACCAGCCTATCTGATTGAAAATCCCACTGGTGGTAATTAGTAAACTGGGCCTGAGTCCTTGTGCTTGGATATTGTATCATGCCACTTCGAGGCTTCCCTGACTTGTGAGCAGGCAAGGGGCTGGACCGCAGCACCCTGCAGGATTCGGTGCCCACCTACCTGGTGTTTGAAATGGAGATAAAGGTCAAGGGGCTGCATGTACAGCCAAAATTAAATGGAATAAAAGGAGATGTACATATCAAACAGTGTTGATTCAGTCTTAGATCCCCTTTCAGGTGACATATATTCCTGACATCTTTACCTGACATCTTCAGGTCGTTAAGTAAGACAGTAGTGACTAGTTCAGAAAACTTGTTATCCCAGGCTACTGGCCGATGGAGATAGATAGGTGCCATGATGTTCAAACAACGCTGTAGATGTCCAACATAGATGTCATGACATTGACTGAGAAGAGAATGAGTATCTCTCGATCCTGGAGAATAAGTAATCTGAATTTCTTATTGCTCTTTTTAATTTAGAGATCACTCTATAAAAATCTGCCTGAGTCTATCTCAAACACCAAAGGCAGTAATCAAAATACAGACCCAGTCTCTTAGAGCACTCCTGGCTCAGCACTTCTGCATGCAGAAGAAGTGGCTTTTTTCCACAATGAAACACTTGCTGTATGACTTGCTCTATTACAAGATGCCTTACTGAGGAAAGGTAGCTGTCGCTTCCCCCATCAGTGCTGGTGAGACTTTTCAACATCTGGCACCAGATTTATTTTTTTAAATACATTCACTGTTATATTTATGCACAATTTCATAATTTAATTTTATAAAATAAATAGATGCCTTTTTTAAAAAAATTGAAGTGGTGCCTGCCCAGATGCAGCTCAGTTCCAAGCTTGTCTCTGGTCGCAGTTGCCTGTGATCTGTGCTCTGTACTCCGTAATAACCTGTTCAATAACTGTGGTTGAATCCAAGGCTTTAAGAGCAGCATTTATCACAGCTTCCTTGGACTTCACATGGGAACAGTGCAAGATAGGCAGAAGGAAGCTTGGTTTACTATCTTGCACATCAGTTGGCCGAGTACTGTGCAAGCAAGCCAGCATTGTTAACAGGCGAGCAGAGATTACAATGTGAGATGTGATACAACAGACATCTGTCCGGGAAGCCACGGTGCTGCTCACTGAGCAATGTGTTGTTGGAGTAGAGTCATTTCTTGGCTACCAGCTTCAGTTGCTGTGGTTGTAGTAAGGAGGCAACTGAAAACATGTCAAAACGAGCACACAAAGGAAAAGGGGCAGCAGCAACAGGCGACGAAGGAAAAAATGTTTTAACTTGGCCAAGACTTTCTTTTTCTGTTATGTAGTGTCTTTAAAGAATGGCAATTGCTTACTTTAGCTGACATTCCAGCTTTTTTTTCTGCATCTCCATCAGTGTGGTTTTGTCTGTCAGAGAAGGTGTGCTGTGTCCACAGCTCACATATACCACCCCCCGCATACTTACAACAGCCCAAGTCAGTCAGTCACTCACTCACAAAGTGAGCAGTGCTCCAACCTCCAAAGCATGGTGTGTGTCTACACACCTTGCAGCTATGCTGGCTCCGTTATCTGATCCCGTGAATGGAGCTCCGGGCTGAGTCACAGTCTGAACTGGCACTCTGTCTCATTCATTGGACTTACAAAAATACGATTTGTAGAGGAAGAAAAAGCTTTAATTTGCAACAGTCCGTATTACTCAAAGAAAAGACCACCTGACAGAGACAGACATGACATTAAACCATTACTAGGCTTGCTACTTCTCTCTGAAAGTTAATACCAAAGTTTCTCCGACATGGATTAGATGGGTTACTGCCAGAGAAGTTCTTGGAAGGTCTTTACTTCACGTTTAACTTGTTGATCTGAAGTCATATCTACTTGTCTGATGAAACAGCAGTAGGAGGAAGAGGGGAGAACTGGTAGCCGTGAGCAGCTTTCTGGCACTGGTGGCCGGTGCACACCACTTAATCCTACAGCCTCTCAAGACGATCCTTCCTTTGCTAAACAGTTCTCCAGCAGGGCTGGAAGGGAGCAGAAATGACAGATGGCTGATTGATTGGGAGGTCCTCAAAAACTTCACTCTGAGAGGAATGAAGCATGATGCATGTATCGATCCAGGAAAGACTGTTCTGGTCATGCAGCCTTAGCGTTCACATGTTTGTAAGACTCTCCTCTAGGGTTTCCTTCATTTTCCTGGACAGTGGCAGGACTAGGTTCTATGCAAATCTATAGTTAATCACTCTCAGCAAAAAGTAATGCCAGTGGGGTACAGCAATGGGTGAGATATTACACAAGTATGTTATTTCTGGCTTTTTTGTTTGAGTCATGAAAAAGATAGGTGACATAAATGAGGGACTTTCATTTCCTTTGTGCCAAGTAACAGAAGAAAGCTGCTTTCTCACACTGTTCTCTAAAACTATTTCCACCATTGGCTGAAGTGTCTGGTCCTCCATATCCCATGTGAGATGTGTGGACCCTATACTAAAATAAGCTAGCCAGGCTGTTTACCTCTGAAATATATTTGGTCTCTTTAAGTTGGTTATGTAAGGACATTGCATTAGACATTACCCACATAATGTTAATTGTAAGATAATGAAAATCTTTTGAAGAAAGGCTTTTCCTCCCAATGGACTCTTAAAATTCATTACTGACCACTATTAAGAGAGTGACATATCTAGTACTGTGACTGATGGAGCTTGTCAGTGCATATTATATTGTCTGCTACCATATGTATTTCTGTGGCAGGTAATCGTAGCAATTATTTTAGAGAATATTCTGTTGATTCCTGCTAATAAAGAAGATCCATACAAAATAAGCAGCCTCTTAGCTTGAAACAATATTGTTGTGATATATGTGACAGCTGCCAGGTGTTATGCTGAAGGAGCTAGACTGCATAAAAATATGAAAACAAAATGCTTGAACTAAAGTTTAAACTATTTAAAAATAGCCTGTTGTGCTCCCTTTGTTTCCGCTGCCTGGAAGTGTGGAGTGCCAGAAGTGTAACACTTGACATTTGAGGCAGACAAACATAGCCTACAGATTCTGTGATTGCTTTGTGACCAGCTAGCATTTTTTTAATCATACCTGTTCTTATCAACACTGGGAATTGTTTCTAAACAAGCTAAAATATGGGAATTAACTGTAATTTCTCACTCATTTTCTGGGGCTACAGAAACCGGAGAAGCAAGAAGCTTGTATTTTCACTGCTTCTCTGTCCAAGACCCACATTTTCTAACAAATTCACACTCTTGCTCTCCTGCTGGGTCAAGAGAAGGCAGCAAAGGTGTTGGGTAGTTCACAGACCTCTAAGGGTGTAGATCCATTTTCTTTCTCTGGCAGCAAAGGTGATTTAGGAGTTTCTTGCCAAATGGCCCTGCTTCTTATTCCTGCCCAGATGCCACCAGTCACATGGCATTTGTGCTGAGACAGCTGTTTGTTGGGCTATGTTGGAATCAAATCATTCAAATGGCCCAGGTTTAAAAACACCTTCCTTCACCTCAAAAAACAACACAAAATTGATGTCATTCTAGTGACATTCCCATTCTTAGCACAGCCCTGCAAGCAGCTGCAGCAATGCAAATGGACAGTGAACCACAGAGGCAAAGCGGGAAGAGGTGGATGGGGAGCCAAGGGGGAGGACCTGCTTTGGTTATCGTTGTTGCTTCAGAAAATATTCATATAGCTGCACGAGAGCGGTTATTTGTAACCAATCATCCCATCCATCTGCACAGCTGTAAGAAATAACCCCCTGTCCTAGGGCATACTGACTTCTAATAAGGCACATGCATTCTTTTCTCACTTATTTCACTATAAATCTAGACCTTTCTCAGTAATTCAGTGAAAACTGAGACCATGACTCCATGAGATGTTAAATATAGTTCTGGATAATGCAGCAATAGGTCAGAAATAACATACTCAGGTGATACAAAGTGTTCAGCTACTACAAATTCACTAGGTAGAAGTGTATTTGTTTAAAAAATGTGAGGAGGCCATTTTTGCTTTGCCAACAAAGGCATAATCTGTTCTCCTGTAGCCAGCATAAAACCAGCAACCATTTTTGTTTTCTGATTAATTACAGAAAATTGTGATCATTTAGTTATGATTAATCCAGATAAAATATACTGCTGGGTGATCTACAGCCCTGGAGAAAACAACCATCTCAGCCCTCGTTTCTCTTATTTCTCACATCTCCTTGCAAGCGGGTGTGATACAGACTCTGAGAGGGACATTATAACAATGGTTTGGTTTCTCCAGATCCTATCTTATCAGAAGTCATCAAAAATAAGCAAAAAATTGCCAAAACAAAAACCAAATTAAAAAAGACTATGAAGACCCTTCACCTTTCCTCCCCACTCTCTAAATTTAAGAGTTACTGATCTTGTAAAAGTAATAGTGCAGTCAAAGTTCTCGACTCCTATCAAGCAGTTTTCTGATATCCTGAAATGTTTGGCTGGAATCTTTCTCGTGTAATTACTTAAAAGCCAGATCTAGTCTAACCTGGTCACCAAGAGTGCCTCTAGAGTCAGCAGAAGGAAACAGGTACCTCCAGAGGGCAATGCACTCTATAGGCACTTATTTTGAGATGGGACAAATCACCCTCTGGTTGTGCCTTTCCCTCATCACTCCCATTAGAGGGAATGAATACAGTTTGCTTGAGAGGCTATCTCATTTCTGGATGACTCAGGTTTGGTAATATGGATCCCAGTCTTTGTACATAAAGGCTATGGAGATTGGTGTTGGTAAAGCAGAAAACAACGTGTAGACTTCATTGTGTTTCAAATATCTAGAAGGCCTAGACTACCTATTTTTCCCCAGCATAAACAGGATAACTGCTGAGCCCTAATAAATGAAAACATTATGACAAAGCCATCCCGCTCACCCCCTTCCTCCCCTCCACACCCTTTACAAGAACCTTATACAGATCTAAGTAGTGGTGTGCTTAAGGGAGCAAATGCTAAAAGGTGCTGAATACCTGCAACTTTGATACAACTCATCAGGTTAAACTCTGAGGTCCTCATACAGTTTATTCATGCAAATTCTAGTGTGCCAGATGCTGAGGAGTGCTGAATGGCTGCTCAGTGGGAGTTGTGGTTGCTCAGCACCTCCAAAGAATTGGCATGTAAACTCCAGCCTGGACTTTGCTTATGGGAAAAACAAATCCAACCATCAGTCATGCAGGGTGTGCTTCCCTCCCCGCTTCATGAGCTGGCCTGGTGAAAATTCCTGGTGCTTATTGAAAGCATCATCTGATGTCACTCGACACCACAGGGGAAAATATAAATCAAAGTGTAAGTATTCAGCACTCTCTCAGCATTGGCCTAATATGATTAATGTAATCTGAGGTAAACACTAGTTATTCCTTATTACTGTTAGGGACCCAAATCAAGGGTTGGGACTTGTTATTCTAGGTAATGTGAAAAACAAGCCCTACCCATGAGATCTCTAAGACTAAGATAAAGCTCAGGCAGAAGCTTGACAACAGTTACCCAATAGCAATGGACAGACACAATGAAGTTTTGAATCCGAACCGTCTGAAAGGCATGTGGCAAGGGCTGTGCCGTACTCAGCAGAAAGCTTTTCTCTGGCAGCAGAGCAGGGCTGTGGTAACAGGGAGACGGAGGTGATTCGGGGTGAGATTGCAAGGGCCTACAGAGGGGTCGGATGCCCAGATCCTATTGACACTGAGAAGACCTGCTTCTGCTTTCTACCTTTCTACCTTTCAGAATCACCTCCTGGTTAAAAAAGTTGTTTTCTGTCAAAGTCTACAGCTGAAATCTTTGTCTCAGACAATCCCAGCACTCTGTAAGTTGCGTGGCCTGCCATTGGAAGCGGGGAACGGACTTAATAACGTGGACAGAGTTGCTCCTGGCACCTTTTGATGGTCTTTTGCCTCACATGAGGATAGCGTACCTCAGTCACCGTACGACTCACAGCACAAATACTGAAGTGTCACAGGTGTGAAAACGCAAGTCTAAAAGCCGAGGAATGGCCCTATTGTCTGTTTTGTGCTTGCTTCACTCTCGGCTGGGTGTGATGGCAAATGATTGCTCTTGGAAAGGCACACTGAGGTATTGCAGACTGGCAGCCTGCTGAGGCCAGCGAGGTGCAGGGAGTAAATGCTTCATCCAGCCAAACCCAGTGGGAATATGTTGGAGCTCCAAAGTTGTTTTGCTGACACAGGAAGATGTCATCACAGCAGAATATGAAGGAGTTAACACATTATGAAACACAGTTTTGGCAGTGATGCAGACAAAGATTGTTTTGTTTGAAATGCAGTACCAGCAGTGTTGGTTAACAAGGTAATGCAGTCACCTTGCCAGTCTAAGTCATTACATCGTGTTTTTTTCTTCTGGCACGTTAGGTCCAAATCCTATGAAACAAGCTGCTTAACTTCAAGCCCATAGATAGTTCTTTGCTTCAAAGTTAACCTTAGTTTCATGTATATTTCTGGATAGTGGCTGGTTGGAATAGCAAATGGAAGTGCTAAAGGAAGCCCATCTTGCACTGGAAGAGAAATGACAAGGTACCAGTGTGGTTTTAAGTAAAAAATAAAAATGCAGGAAATTATTTTTTAAACCTCTTGCCAGTCCTATTTCTTTGCAGGGTGAGAAGTGAGGAGGGCTGTCCCATGCCTGATTACACACACTACTGAGGGCTGGGTGCACAAAATTGCGCAACCAATTTCAAAAGTTCTGTTAGCTAGTCCAGGCACTCCAGTTGTCCTTCCAAAAATAAAAGGCAAAATTTTCAACATCACAGAGGACTAATAAACCACCTACGCTCCGGCATCTACCAAGATCAAGAGAGCACAGAATGCCTTACGACTCAGAAAGTCTAGCCATGTATTTACTGCTGATACCTGACTTTTGTCATCCGGTTGAAAGGTTTGCATTCAGCACTTTCCAGGGCTGAGAGGCAGATCTTCTGTAATCAGGACTCAATTATCTACCTGCCTTTTCAGCTAAAGGTCTGGCCCTGTGGGCCCGATTCTTTACAATACTTTTGCATGAGCCTGGGAGATGACCTTTCTCACCAGCACTGCTGAAAATGGACTTTTGTATTCAGGTAGGCAGCTGCTTCTCCCAGATTTTTGACTATGCTTCGGCTCTCATTAAAGTATATGATAAAGTTAGCAAGCAAAAGCTATATTCTTCTCCAAGATCCTTGTCGATAAAAATCTTTTCTGAGCCCTGTATTTTGCAGTGAGTAGCAGTGAGTGCCTTGCTTTGAAAATATGAATCTAAGTCAAAGATTAGTCCACATTTCAAATATTAAAGCAGATTCTTATACAGTGTTTCATTGGAACAAGTAGGGCTATTCCAGTCGAGAGCAACTGAGGATCTGGGTCTAAAAAAGGAGTTATGAATTCTAATTAGATATAAATAAAGAAACAGGGAGCTACTTTTTTCATACCTCCATGTTCTCGTTTGTTGGTGTCCCAACACTTAAACAGGTAGTAACTGGAATGAAGCCCCGTAGCCAATTTCTACTTAACATACCGTTGGTGCTTACTAATTCCTGCAGTACACTTTAATGTTAAGCACTTACAAAAATGCTTAGGAAAATCATCCATCCCATGCTTCAGTTCCTCACAAGCACCCCTGCTTCATTGTTTGTTCCTGGATATGTCTGTTAGCATCACTGCTTTGCTAACTTTCCATTTTAGGACAATATTATAAATGATTGAGACATGTTAAAATTCAGAGGACACTACATTGTCATTTTCCCTCTATCGAGTAGAATCTTGACATCAGATAGTTTTCCTGAGACCATGCTAAGTTCCCAAAGTAAGGTGAAACCCTGCACAGAGAAGGCTGGCAGCATGGCTATTTTAATTTTAAGAATGTACAATAATGTATATGCATACCTAGGAATATAGAGGGAAGAAAATCCTGTATGTTGCAAGTTAAATTGTGGTTTTAATGATGAAGACAAAGCATCCCTTAGCTACCAAAACACCCATTTTGATATATTTTATCTTTAGTAGGATTTCTGATACTATCATTTGCTGCCAAAGGGATCTGAAAACACTGGAACTAGTAAAATATTTCTGCATATTATACTGGTTTGTTAAATATTCAGCTCATTTTAAAAATAGTAATAATTCCTGTGATTAGCAGCTACAGCATATCACTTCCAGTTTCCTTCTTTTACTGTAAGCATAGGATACCTGTGCAAACAAAAGCAGAATTTGGCCTGGGATATAAGCAGAAGTTTAGATCTCTGTATTATTTATTTCCTGTTCTTGGGCTGAGTGAAAATGAAGTGAAATAAATATTAAAAGACTTCAAAGAAAAAAAAAACAAAACACATCCAAGGCAGATTTCATGACAGCAGAACAAGTATCATTTTGAGTGGCAATCCACTGACAATAACTTTTGGCTTCAGTCCACATCAATCTGGAGGCCCAGCTACACGAGCCAAGCTGGCTCAGAATCCCTTCTAAACAGGCAGTTATCACCTTTGTTGCAATGGTATTCCAGAGGTCCAAATCAGGACTAAGCCCTTTGCACAGGTGCGACACACTCACACGACATAATCCTTCCTCTGCCGTTGTCCATGGCAAAAGTCCCGCCGACTTCTCTGGCGTTAGAAGTCTGGCTGGCCTCCCCAAATTTTCACGCTCCCTGCCTTTTCCCCTCTTTCCCCCTTCATTCTGCTTTTCTGCGTGTTGTGAAATCTTAAGGATTTTAATGCAACTCATCTTTTCCTCTTCCATTTGTCAACCTTTCCGTCCTTTACAGACTGGTTCTGAACCATCCCCCCAAGGACGAGTGGAGGAAACTCCCGTGAGCAACGAGAGGGGTGACGAGCCGGCTCGTCATATCTTCTCCTTCTCCTGGTTGAACTCACTGAATGAATGATGACTCACTCCGGCTGGCTTCTGGTGTGCTTCTCCTCGGAGGGACCGCGAGCGCAGGCAGCCTGGCTGCAATCAACAAAGAAACTGGCCTGGAAAGGGACATCCGAGCAGGTTTCGTTCCCAGGAACTCAGCTGACCTCCACATTGTACCCGGCCCTTGAGACAACAGTCCTGAGAGGGATGGGAGCATGGGGACGAATTACTATACTGTATTGTACTCAGAGTGTTTTCCAGTAATTTCTTGTTTCTAAGGGGAAAATAGCATCACTACAGCTGTAGGCTGAGCACTGCTAGCGTTTTGTTACTTGCTTTGTGGCACGTCCCCGTGTAGGTGTAAATGCTTCACCGATGTTGTTAGCTAAAATGCTGGTATGATTTTCACTAGTAGCATCCTTTGCCGAAACAGTGTTTCTCCTCAGTACCCTCCTGCGTCCCCGCTCGTCGATGCTGGTGACTTCAGTGACACTATCACGCCCTTGGCACCCCCAAGTCAGGGTTGTGTCTAAGCACCTCCCTGCAGTCACTTGTAGTCCCCACGGTACCGGTGCTCCCCTGGCTGCGGAGGCTGAACACGGGAGGGCAGCGGGAAGCTGCTGTTTCTTCCTTTGCACTTGCTCTTCCTGCTAAGCCACAACAGATGACGCTCACATAAGCAGGTTATTTGTAGGGAAGGTGCCCAGCGGCCGGGATGAGGAAGATGCACACGCCGAAAGCACTGGCCAAGCCTCTGTGCATGGATGCAGGACACAGATCCGAGTGTGTGGGGCAGACACTAGAATGCTGCCCACGTCTGTCCAGCCGTAATCTGTGTCTACGTCTTCTCAGTCATCTGTGTGTGCAGGAAAAGGGGCATGTTCTTGCATGAAACCAGAATGCGGTGGGGCGGTCACAGGTATTCATTCAAGGATTAATTTGAAGGCCCCGTGGTGCGCTGTAGAAAAGGCGAATGCCGAATGTCCCAGTCCGTGTGCGTGGCAGATGTCGGGCCGTCTAATGAAATCAAATTTGTGTCTTAAAAGAAGCTCTACAAGTTGTACTGAAGGTGACACTGCAAGTTTTGCCACTGGGGACAGGCTGTCAGCACTCGGTAGTGTTTCAGAGAGACTGGCAGACTGCCGGGAGTGCTTGGTGCCGTCGGGGACCAGGTGCCAAGCTCTGCACTGGGGTTAAGTGTGGATCTTTCCAGGAGCCCCAAGCCAAGCCCTGAACACACCGTTTTGGCAGGGGATTGTGCCGGGCCATAGGGCTGCGCCACGCCCTGGCAGGACTGGTGAGCTGGCGGTGAAGACGCAACGCAGCGCCTGGTTAGCAGGCTGTGAGGGGTCAGCCCCAGTGCCGGCCGTCCCTCGCTGCAGGGCTCCGTCACATCAACCCTCACTTGTGTCTGTCTCCCCTGGAAAACCCTCCTGCGAGAGAAGTTTTGGAGGGCTGCAGGGGCGAGCTCCGTGCGAGGCTTTGAGCCCAGAGCGAGCATCACTCCGCACCGCCACCGCCACCGCCACCGCCTCGCCTCTGGCTGCTGGAGCAGCTTTTCTCCCTGGGATTTGGTTCGGGATGAGGGATTTCCTGGTTTCTCCTGGTCGCCCGGGAGGATTTCCCCCAACTCCTCCCGGGAAGTTTCTCCACACGCACCGCCACCTCCCCAGCCCCCCTGGGAAGGACCCGGCTTGGGCACCGCCGCCGGGACGCGGGGAGCCGAAGCGGGGAGGAACCTGCCCTTTTGGGGTGCGGGGAGGATGGGCAGAGCTAGGAGGAAAGCACAAAAGGGATGCGGGCACGACTCACCCGTGTCCCATCGCTGCGCTCTGGCAGGAGGAGGCTGCCCGGCCCCGGCCGCAGCGGCAGCAACCGGGGAGCCCCCTCGGGGTGCTGCTGAGGTGGGAGTGGGCAGGGCTGGGGGCGACCGGCCGGCCCCCGACCCCCCCGTCCCCGGGAGCAGCCTGTGCCGAAGGCGGCGGCGGCGGGGGACAGCGCCTGCCCGGGGCCGGCGGCACGTCGGGGCGCGCCTCTGGGAGAGCCCGCTAGGACGAGGGGGGTCCCCGGGGCGGGGAGGGGAAAAACATCCCCGGGGGTGATTTAGGGGTCCCTGCGGCTTTGGGTGCCGGCGGCCTGGGTGCCCCCCCCCCCCCCTCTGGTAAGCGCTGAGGGAGGCGGAGCAGCCCTCAGGCATCTAGGCAAGAAAGTCTATCAAGCCATCTTTACTTTGCAGCTTTTATTAAAAATATAAATATTAAACATTCTCTTACACAACAAAATCGACCGAGCGCTGAAAAGATGTTTTATTGTGAAAATGTTTACAGGAAAAAAGTGGATTGAAAGTAGCTTACAGAGATTCCCCCTCCCACCTCCCTGCCCCCAGCAGAAAAGTTATCTGTCTTCTTGGCACCATGTCTTCCAATGCTCACACATCCCTACGTAGCGATGGCACTAGAATAACTGGGAAATGGAGAAATAAATAAAGGTAGGGGAGGTTACGAACGACACTCGTGTTTCTGCACTTGGTACACGGTTGTGCATGCTAGTCAAGGGACAGAGGCTGTTCGGAGTACACCCTTCTAGGTTAAAGCTATATAAAAATAAAGAGATGACATCAGAGCAGCACTATGGTACTTCGGACGGTGTAATTATTCTTGTGCTAACTGCGGAATCTCTTTGGCAAGGCGGGGAGGGGCCGTTTCATTTCCCGATTATCTCCATCAGTTTCCTGTTGCTGTGAGCTTGCTGCGCTAACTGCTCGGCTCGGGCCATCTCCAAGACTTCTCGCAGGAGGTGGAAAGTCAGATCCAGAGAAATAGGGGGCTCCTCGGATCGCTTCTCCCTCTCCACGGCCTCACCCTCGGCTTCGCCCTCCTCGGGGCTCCCCAGCGAGCGCTCCGGCAGCTGCTGCAGCTGCGGCACCGCCGCCCGGAAAAAGTTGCTGGCGGAGGCTTCGGGCTGTAGGTGGCTGGTGCTGCTGGAAAAGGCGGAGAAAGAGCCAACGGGTCTCTTGTTGAGGTTGCCCAGGCGCAGGAAATACTCCTCTCCCATGCGGAGCAGGACGGGCAGAGTTCGCTGCTGCTGCTGCTGCTGCTGCTGCTGCTGGAAGAAATCTGGCTGGTGCAGAGCCCCGTGGGCGGCTGCCGGGCTCTTGCTGAGAGCTCTGCACTCCTGGCAGGGCAGGAGGGCGACCAGCAGGATTCCCGTGGAGACCAGCAGCGGGATCTTCATGGTCGGGGCCCAAACCTGCGGGGGGCAGACGGGGGACGGGGCG
>JAVKLA010000027.1:16129484-16163441 GCA_034782735.1 Sagittarius serpentarius
GGCAGGAGCGCGGCCGAGCCCGCCGGTGCCGGTGCCGGTGCCCGGAGGGACTCGCTGCACCGCTGACGCCGTCACGTCGCAGGGGCCGCCCCGGGGCCCCGCCACCGGGAGAGGGGGCGGAAAGCCCTCGGCCAGCCTCCCCCCCGGGGGCGGAGGCAGCGGGTCGGGCCGGGGTGCCGCCGCCGGGGCGGCCCCGGGAGCATCTGCCGGGGCAGGGACCGCGGCCCCGGCACGGCTCCGCCCGCTCCCCCTCCCCTGCCACCTCCGGCCCTGCCGCCTGCTCGTCCCGGCCCTGCCTCTGCCCTGCCAGCTCCCGCTCCCTCGTCCTGGCCCTTGCTTCGCCCCATTGCCTTCCCACTTCTTGCGCGGAGGTAGCAGCTGCTCTTTTTCCTTTCCCTTTTTTTTAATGCCTCCTCGACTCCACTAGCTGACCTTCCCCGCCTGTTCAGCCCATGGCCGAGTGGTTCCCTGCTTGCCCTCCTCAGCGAAGGCCCTCCCTCCAGCGTGCCCTAATCCCACGCTGAGCTCCCTTCGAAGTGCTCTCCCGTCTCCATTATGTCTGCGGGCTCCCGACCGTATTCCACCAATGTCTCCAGCTGGGTTGCTTGCCCTCCAACATCCCCTTCCGGGAGGCGGCACTGCCTATAGAAGTAACTTCTGCCCTACGCCCGTTCCACGCGTAATGTGCGTTCTCGGGTTTTTGCATCCCATCAGCTTTGCGACTGCATCTCAGTCCTGCTTCCCCGCTGCCTCGGTTGCAACATCAATCATATCCCTCCCTTTAAAATGGAAATTTTACAGAAAATCTACTGGTTTTATCCTGCTTAGACTGCAAACGCTTGGGGCCATGCCCTTGCATGTCTCCCATCACAGGAAGGAGTTGCAACAGATCACAGAAGGTGGTCATATGCTATCGAAGCTAAATCAGTGATCAATCTGAAATCCATTTCCTTAATAACATAACAAAGTCCAAACAACTTAATATATGAGGTTGGCCACAGCCCAATTCTGAGCATCTCCTTAGGGCTGCTATACACTTTAATTTTTTGTTATACTTACCTCCAGCCTCAGATGCTGCTGGTGAAGTGCCAAAGAATCAGATCTCGTGCATCATAAAGAAACAAATAGAAAAACAAGTAGTAATACCAGAGATTTATCTCTGCATTACCTCTGTTAACTTAGGCCTTCATGAACTGAAATATGTATTACAACGAAAACAGAATGGAATATATTGTGTAGATAGTTGCAGCAGAAGCTACTTGTATGCTTTTAAAGCACGTCAGCATGGCTTTCAGTGAGAACAACAAGAGGTTCAAAAAAACAGGAGCTAAGTTCAATCAGCTGGTGTAAAATGCAAGAGGCGCTTATTAAACTCAAACCCTCCAGATGTACTCTGGTGGGGGTTTTATCACAGTGTCTCCATTTTTAGGTTTAATATACCTTTTAAAGACACAAAACCTCTTAATGTGATCATAAACGTAAAGAAGGAAGCATTTTGATCCAAATAAATTTTTTTACTGTCATGGGTGAGATCTGAATAAGACATAGAGCTGCATCTCTCCAAAAGATTGATGCCAGTGAGAATTGGCTCACATTATTTTGTTTTTTTCATCATTTACAATATTATTTAGGTCCCTTTAGGCAGACAATTTCATCCCCTGAAGAAATCCAGGGATAGCAAATACAGCATAGGAGTGGACTAAGAGAGCTCCTGCAATTTTCGCAAGAGCTGTACAACCTGCCAGGTTCTTCTCCCCTTTTTCCTGACCCCTGGCTCTGAGCAGGGTCTGCAGTGTCTCAGACGTGCTTGTTTCTAATCCAACGTGGTCATATTAGCCCACTTTCCCCACAGATCCTGAGTGATGTGTGAGAGGGCTTGCAACAATTTAAACGCAGGCAAGACCGAGAGACATTTGGGTGCCTTGATAATGAGGAATATAAAATATCACAGATACACAAACCAAAAAGTACTTCCCTCAGTCCTTCAGACGCAGAACCAACTGCCAGGGAACACAGAAGTCCTTTCTCTGGAGTCACCAGTTTCTGCGTGAAATCTCAGCTGTTACTCCTGCAGGAGATTACAACAGAAGAAATCCTGGGTTCTCACCAGAGGAGTGAAAGAGTGAGACAAGGCAGATATCAGGTACCTCCGCATTAGAGTTTTATATTTAGTGATATAGTTTGAGATTAGCATACCCTTCATAAGAAAAGTATTCATATTTGACTCATTCTGCAAACATCAGGGGCAAACAGAATTTTTGCAGTGAATCACAAAATAACATTGTCTAGAAATAAAAATGCTAGCGAGGCCCATCTCCCGTCTGCTGACTTGGGTTGGGTGCACCTGCCCTTCAGCTTTAGTGATCTCAAACTCAGGCACCTACCAAAAGGCAATTATAGCTACTCTGAGGTAGCTAATGGAAAGCAAAAGCATACCCAGAGTATGATACAACCCATAGCAAAATAGTACCTTCAGGCTTCTGGAGAAGCTCACCTCGTTCCCTTGTCTATAAAGGGAGTGCACAGAACTACCTTAGCCTAGTCGCTGAATTTTTAGATAGCTAATGTGAGGCGAGAAGAATCCCTTCCTCAATCATTGACCATACCAGAGAGATCACGCAGTTCTAAAAATAGCAATACAGAAGGGAAGTTGTTAAACTGAGGGCATGGCTCTCACCCCAGGTATTTTTGAAGATGTCCAGCTACAAACATGGAAGAACACACATTAGATGCAGATCAGCTTTCTACCATGGTGCAACATTTCGTTACCACTGCAGCTTTTGTCAGAAGGCGGCAAGAATTTCTGGTATTGTTGCGTTCAGCAAACATTTCCATGTCATCTCACATAACCACTTCATGTGATCACCATCGTTGCTTGGTCCCTGCGGTCAGCCCTCTAACACGTGATCTTACATTCTGTGACTATTTCAGGTGAACTCAGTGCATCTCACCCACTCTGAGGTGCCAGCAATCACACACTGGCACATCTGTACACTACATTTCCATTTCACCTTTGGTACTCCTGATAGCAAGAAATCTAAATCCGATGGTCATAAATGTTATGGATTCTAGGGAAATCTAGAGAAAAAGAAAAAATATTCAAGGTATCTTACTATGCCTGAAGGTGGTAAGTCATTCTAAGAACAAAATACATTTGCCTATTATTCCTCAGCGGACTGAATTTGCTAGACTAATCATAGAGAACCTCAATTAAAGTGAATTATAAAAATCAATAAAAATAAATCAATTGAATACAAAAGAGTATGTTCTAGGTCAGGACGAAGAACAAAACTGATAAGGAGCTCAGCTATCTGCTGTTTCTTCTGACCCCAGAAGTCTTCAAAGTTGTCTCATTCAGTTTTAATCTCTCTCTCAATTTTTCAATGACCTCACTCCAGGAAGGGAATCACATGCTCATGTCACAGAGCTCTTCTGTGGTGTGTCTCACCGTCATATCAGAGCTCCACTGATAACCTGTAACAGGTTTTCTGACAGTCCTGTCAGAGACAGCAAAGCAACTTAATTTCCCAAACTTTCCAGTGGAGAAAAAACTACGTGAGAGGATGAAGAGATTTACCCAGTGTCCCTCAAGGGTTTGTGTACGAGGCAAGGGTAAACCTGGCATTTTCTGAGACCAAGGTCAGAAGCCTGACCAGAGGACTGTTTTCATTCGTGACTTAACATTCATACTCCTGATCCCAGACGGCTGCCCACAAGACACAGTTTTATGGGCTCAGGGTCGCCAAGGAAGGAAAAAATCCTTGAGAATATCCTCTTGGTTCCACCGTGTCTGGGAAGAACACAGCCGTTTACAGCGGCGCGCACACGGGATGGTTTTCCTTCCAAAGCCTGACCCCCGGCTGAGTCGAGGCCAGCACACGCTGCCCAGGAATCTCAAGCATGGACCTTCTGCCCCAGGAAGAGCCTTCCCGGTGCCCAAAGGCCCGCGTGCCCGGGGAGGGGTATTCGCAGCAGCGTGTGTAACGCGGCGGTGAACTGCACCCGTACCCTCTTGGGCATCACCAAAAAGCACTTTCGGAGGCCTCACGGCCTCGCTCTCTCCTTCTGAGCCGCGAAGGGAAGTTGCAGACACAGGCTGGGAGAAGCGTGCAGGCAGCCAGGGCTGCGCCTCTCTCCTCCTGACAGCTCTCATCCAGGGAGGCAACAGCTGACCTTTATATTTACCTCACAAGGCTTCTCAGTTGCTATTCTTGCTCTCGAATAAGGGCTGGAGAAGGCTGCGTGGGTACGTGCGCGAGCCCTCTGTGCCATTAATGATAGTGCTGCAGGAACTGATCTCACAATTATTGGTAGCAACAAGGAAATCCATGGAACAAGCACTCCCTGAGAGCGCTGAGCAATCTGTATTCCTGCTCGTCTTGCTGTTTGGGTACGTTTGGCTGTGAAAGAAATTTTGCTGGTTTGCTGGTCCAGTCTCTCTGTCTGTCTGTGTTTGGCACAGACCGGGGCAAGGACAAGGGTTTGGGTTAGCATCTTGCACGCATCTGGAACAACCGACTGAAATCACCAGGTTCACCCTAGTTCGCCGCGACAGAGAAAAGGACACACACAACACGTACGGGCAGCAGGGTATGGGCTCCAGTGATCGGGAGGGGGGATGCCGAACCAGAGGAGGGCAGGCGTCGGGCACACGGGGCAAGCCGCTGGCCAAGGGAAGGTAGAGGGGAGACCAGGGGGTGGGCCTGCAGGGAAGGGCAGGTGGGAATACCCACATTGCCCCTCCCCAGGCACGTCCCCAGAGCCTAGGGCTATCCCTTTATTCGGCACTGGGAGAGGGGCACAGAGGGGAGCCCGCAACACTCTGACAGTATTGCTGATGGCTGCTTGCGGGCTTGCTCCAGGGAGTCTGCGAGGAGCCGTCCACCGGCGGCCAGGAGCAGATGAGAGCCTGTCTGTCCAGCTAGGACGTCCCAATGGAAAGGGCCACTGAGCCAGTGACGGCTTCAGCCATCAAACACACCGCGGACGCCAGGGACCCTGCCTTGCTCTCATCACGTGCAGCCCCAGGCCGCCGTCGGCCGTTAGCCTCAGCAGCAATAGTCAGTTCACTCTGCTCTGAAGTTGCAGCCGTGTCACAAGCATGGGGAAACCGTGCCCCTGGGACGATGGATCTGGGCATCGTTATGAAAATCAAAAGAAAGATTTGAGCACAGCTGGTCTGGTGTGGCATTTTCCAGCATCCACGCAGAAGCAGTTTGAGCCAACTGCTGGGCCTAAGTTTCTTCAGAGGCCAACCCACTGCTGTCCCGCTGGAGGAGAAGATAATGGGAGAAACACTGGAACTGGAATTTGCAGAAAGCTAAACCCTCACTCAGTGGCAAAACATCCACTGCGTGTGTTTGTTGCGAACCAGGATTTCCTTCGTAATGTAAGATACATGATACATTCACATGTAAGAGCATACACAACATGAGAATGAGGCTGAGAAATGACAAACCGAGTATAGAGGGAAAATTATGAGTGCAATTTAAAGGAGGTTTGTGGTACCAAGGGCAACTCCTGCTCCTAGAATCCCATTACAACCTCAATTGTTGCTAAAAAAAAAAAAGAGAGAAAGTTTAGCCTTCAAGCTCAAAAACATCAACCAGCTATACTGTCAAGGCTGAGAATCCCCAAATAAACACCAGAAGAGCTGAGAATGTCATCTGCTTTAAAAATCTCATGATTCTGAAAACAGTATCTGGGGGATAAGGAGATGGGGGCAGCACACTTTTGGAATACTTGAGGCTAGAGATGTTGCAATTGCCTTCTCACTCCTTTCAAGTGAGGAAATATGGGAAGAAATACAAACACATTATCTGTCTTGAATGGCTGGGCAATGGGCTATATATAGAATCTGCTCTGTCCTACTTAAGTTATGACTAATGCTAAACAATTAGAAATTCAGATGTCTGCATATTTGAAGGAGCAAACATCTCTAATGCACCATTTGTTCATTAAAAAATGGAAGAATCAAAGCCTCTCTAAGCTCCAGCTAGGCTGCACTTACCAACAGGTGCATGTTGCTGGAAGTGGAGCCCCATGAGACTAATTGCAAGGGATAATGAACAAGATGAGGCGTTTCTTGGAAAAAAAGATTGTTATCTTTATAATAACCATAGTCATGCCAAAGACTGCAAATTCTTTAGGGAAGGGACTTTCTTTTTTGTTCCATGCCTGCCTGGTGTCTAGCACAGTGGCGCCCTAGTCTGTGACTAGGAATCCTAAGTGCTACTGCAATTCAAGCAGTACATTATAGTAAATAGTAGTATTAAATTAGCTGGGAACATGAAGGTGGTTTTCATCAGCATATCTGATGTACAAGATCAACAAACGTTTCTCTAAGCCAGAGGCCAATGGAGTTTTATTTGAAAACACTTCATCTTTATGAGGAGAAGACAATGCTAATACAAAACTACAGTTTACGCTCAGGAATTTGGCAGGACTTTTTGTCTGGTTCCTCTAATTCAGGGCTGCAGTGTCTGGAAGCACTGGAGTAGTTTTTGATATAGCCAAGATGAAAGACTGGGTGAAGGAATCAAAGTACAGAATAAAACCACAAATCATGCCAGCCAATAAATGGAAGAAATTATCAGTCCCCACCAGACAAAATTGCAAGATTTCTCAACTGCTCCTATTCTCATGGTAGGTTACTGTTATTGCAAAGCATATACTTAATGAATTTAACTCATTGGATGATTTCCTTCATCTCTCTTCTGCTTTGTCATCATTACAGATGTAATGACAGGGGCTACGGATGGCACTGCCACACACACATCATCATATATTATTCTTTTAGCAAAAGAGGAAGATTTTAGTCTGGAGGAAAATACTAGTTTTATTCTTAACTCCTGATGCTGGGATAGCAAAAGCGAGTAGCAATGGAGGTATTGTAGCTGCTTCTCTACAACTAGGAGCTTCCAGTAAACTTAGAAGCAGGTATTATCTTCGGCCTGAGGAAGTCACTAAAAACCCCTATATTCCAGGCTAGTGGATATGAAAATCAAGTAAGACGGACTCTGAATATTCCTAGGCACTAAGTTTTTGATTTCTCCTTCACCAGGAAAGAGCGGTGCCAGTGGCCTGACATCAGGCCACTTGATAAGAAGCAAATCTTGAACTGCTTTGTAAATATTACCACTGAAGTTAATGAACAGCCACATATAATTAATTTTGTTTGGCACTGAAATGCATTCTGTACTGAGATAGTCCAGCGCCACCCAGAATCAAGGCCCACAGACAGGGCTAAAACTAGCATCAGGACATGCGTATGGCTACGTCATCCAAGCAAGGCTGCAGGATGGGGGTGTCACAGGCAAGCCTACCTCATGTAATGGGCACAGAGATGCTTGGACTACCCGAGCTTCCATCGTATTGCTCTGGCAATGCAATGCCGCATCTCATGTAAGAGTCTTGCTGAGGGCTGGCGGCTCCTCGCTTTTCTTTGCAAGAGCAGGCACATGGGTTTGGAGCAGCAACAGCTCGGCGCTCTTTCACTGTGCTCTGCTCTACGTGCCCTTGGATCGTCAGCTAAACTGAAACTTGGCTAAAACCATCTAGGTAAATGCCAAGAGCTCTTCAGCACCAGTCTCTGACATAACCTGGCTCATCCAGATGAAGTTCTTACTAAATAACAGAGGAAGGGTGAGATTTTAGGAGTGAATAACTGAAGCAGAGAGCCATGGGGGGGCCTCAAAGACATTAGGAGCTACAAGTTCACAGCTCCTCCTAGGATGCTTTCAGACAGGAGAAGGCAGCTGCTGCCAGAGGGGGCAAAGCTTTTTTTTAAACTTAAAAAATAACATCAGAACTGTAATCAGTAAATAAAGTCTAACTTTAAACAATACTTGAGCCGATAATGTCTCTTTTGAGGCAGCCACATATATGGGCATACAAAGGTTGGGAACGTCCCTATAAGGCTTCTTCAGTTCCCTTAGTGAAGGCTGTGTGAAAAATAATTTTAGAGCAGCCAAATTTAAGGTGTTAACAGTGACCTTTGGGTGTTGCTGTAAGACAGCAGCGTGAATAATAATAAACTCCCTGAGGTTGTCTCTCTTCAGTTTTCTATGAGTATCTTGTGCTCAGGGAAGATTTTAAAAAAACTTGGCTCAACCAGACAGCTCATCTGAACCTCCGAGGGATGCCACCTCAGGAAGTCTGCTCAGCAATGTCTCTACCATGAGAGATGGATTCAGAGGAACCTGAAAACACACCTAGTAAAAGGGCTGACACAAAAGCACTTAGAGTTTAGTCAGAATTGCTCTTAGGCTTGAGAGTGAGAAAGGTCTCTCTCTCTGCTAGTAGGAGAAGGAAGAGGGTCCTCTGGTGTAATGTAGGGAGAACATCTCATTCCTTTGCTTGTCCTACCTGTATTAATGATCCTGAGGGGTACTGGTTTCGACACAGAGGAGAAGAAATTGTGCATCCTGAAATCTAGGGGTTTGACACTGACTGTAATTAAACTTGTTTTGGCCCCAAACTGAAAAGTGCACACTTTCCCCCTATTTGTCTCGGCAGAGATTTTGGCAGAGCTCTTGGCAGAGCTCTGTGGTGGAGGCTGGCTGACTGTTGCAGAACAGGAATGGAAAGGAGATGCCAGCAACAGGAAACTGGTGAACTGGAAGAGAAGGGCAGCAGTAAACGAACTGGATTCTACATGGCAAAAGGTGATTCAACAGCACCGTCATGTTTTTATCATGTCAGCAAGAACAATGACTGTAGGTACATATGTGTGACTCAAGATACCCTCCAATTTCGCCACTACATGTGCCTAGGAGGTGAAATTTCTCCCTGGATCCTTTTGCTATTTCTGCTAACAAACAAACCTCAAATTAAAGAAATGAGTGAGAAGGAATATTGTGCATTTCACAACCAAACAACATTTCCAGCCTCGGTCTGTCTACTCCCAGGAAACACTCAAGTAGGTCCTTCAGGGGGCAAGGAAAGGCAGCATTAATCCATTCTGAGAGCGAAGGAATTGTGGCACATGGTTTTTTTGTTGTAGCCGGGAACTGTGTCTCTTGCTGCAGGCACAGGACTATCCTCCCTCCTTCAACTGCTTAGCGACATGTGAGGACAAACTTCTAATAAATAACATGTCCTAGATACCTATCTAAGGGGTAAATATCACAGTTTTGGCTGCTCAGAGCAGGTCTTCATTTCAAAAAAAAGAGCTACATGATAATCTCTTCAAAAATCCATTAGTCAACACCAAGCAGAGTCAAAACTGGCTGATGGAAAAAAAGGCGTTATTTGACTCTTCCTTTGTAGAGAATGAAAACAAAGTCCCAGTTTGGGATCAAGGCCAGATTTCAAATCTTGAATACCATCCTGAAGTGCAACCCTGCCTCTGCATGATTCTGCTTGAGATACTACACGGAGCTTGAGGCAGAGACGCCTCATGCTCCAAAGAACAAATGCTGTAGTTTAGATATCTTTACATGCTATCTGTCATCATGACTGAAGCCACAAGGATTAAGTTTTCCATCTGTGTGTATTTTCACCACATCATCACAGATATCCTATTCAGTTTGACTTTTGTCTTCAAAGAATTGGACATGAACGATGCCAACTGCAGAGGAGTTGCCGACAACGGTCTGGTGAATCTTTTCACGCTCATTGACACCTATTGATAACTAATCTCTGTTCATTACCAAAACCAGACAGTCTACTTATCCTTTAACCTTCAGTTATGGCTGGGATGTAGCTTGAGATAGACTAAGATGTTTTCAAGTATCTAAACTGAAGTAAATCTTCCAGTGACTTTTCTCAACGTACTGAGTTGTTGTGAACTCATGGCATGTATAACTCCTGGTGGTGCTGGAGAAAGAAAGTAATATTTCAATATTTTGATAGCACAGTTTCAGATGGGGCACATACAGATTTTATACTGTAAATAACCTGGCTTTCTCCAATTTGCCAAGCACAGCATCAGTATCATGCCACTACCCAGGACGCCAGTCTCAGACTGTATCTCCTGATCCTGAGTTCATTTTCCCTCGGGAACTAACAGACGCCTCACTTACTAGCCGTAAACTAGCTGCATCTTCAACTGTACTATCCTTCTGAGCGCTGAAGAACAACTATTACAGAGCTTACCATACTTCACAAATACAGCACGTGTCTGTCACTCATTTGCCTGAGCCCTCAGTCAAACGGTGCTCTCTGCCCCCTGCTCCATGTGCTGGAGCCCGATCACACAGGTCTGCGTGCAGGGGCTCTGATGGGAAGCGGTCTGCGGCTTAGGGACTTTGTGATCCAGCGACAGGCTTTGTGTTTTCTAATAGAAGAGAATTTTAATAGAATAGAATTTTAATAGAATAATCCAGGATTTTCTTTTGTGAATCTGTCTGAACAAAGATTGATTGAGAAGTGTTCTGTCTGTGAATGACATCTGCATTAAAAATAAACAAGCCCCATAACAGATCCTGACGTGTAACGTGACTGTGATAGGAAAAAGAGAACTTCAGTTATACAACCCATTCGTAAAACCAGAGTGATCCTTCTTTTCCTAGGAAAGGTATCTTTGCATCTGACATTGCTGCCCTTACACAGGAAAAGGAGGAACTGATTTTATAACTGATTGTAGAAGTCCTGCTTCTTCCACAACATAAACACTGCAGATGATCACCCACAGCTCAGATTTCCAGTGGAAATACCAGAAATTCCAGCAATACTTTGTAAGGCTGGTAGATGGCTTGCTTTGTGCCTCTAGCTGAGAAAATAACACCTCTCCAATAAGGGAAGAATCAAATGATCTTTGTCCAAAAAGGAGGCTAAGCTTCCTGACTTCCCATCATTCATTTATTTAGTTTGAATCATCCCATACCTACAGGTGGGAGCCAAGAGGTGGTGCTAGAACTCAGCTATCTTGTACCCAGCAAACATCTATTCCATCTTATTTGCAGGTGGAAAGATGTAAAAGATGGCTGCGCTCACTATCCTTTGTAATATTTCCAACCTATGTTGTTTAGTCTCTCCCAGCTGTCTATGCTGTTAGGAAGAGTATAACCTGTTTTGTAGTTTTAGGGGCTAGCTATTCTGGAAAGCAATCAACCTCAATTCTTCCTGCTTGCTTCCTAGAGTTCTTGAAACTGTTCACTCGGCTACATCCAGAAGCACTCATTATCAATATAATGAGAACAACTACCTCAGATGCAAATATTCAAGAGTTAATCTCATCTCATTGTCCCGAAATTGAGCACTAGAGCAACACACTACCAAATATGAATGAGTCAAATCATGCTTAAAACTAACACCAGGCCTTTCATCAGTGAAAAATGTCCTACTTTGGGGATGAATTACCAGAAGCTCTTTCAGTGACAGTGAATCGCACTACATCTGGGATAGGAACTCACGTCACATTTCTGATTGATCGGGGGCCTTGGGTAAGACGGCAGGAAGAACACCAGAGATACTTAGAGCATCACTGACAGGAGCATCTGCAATAGTTGAGGCTTTTCTTGCCCTGCTGGTGTATGGCTGAACTGGGAAATCAGTTCCCTGGGAATTGTCCCCTCTATGCAGCCATTCAACTGGACTAGATGATCTTATAGGTCTTTTCCAATCTAGGCAATTCTATGATTCTATGATTCTCAAAGGGAAATTTTGGTGCTGCCAGTGGAAATTTGAGCAATGTTAGGAAAAGCAGGTATGTCACCACACAGCGAGGTTTCAGTGGCAGTTTTGCAGTGCAGGCCTTTCCAAATCAAAGTGAGCAGAGACCGCAACAAGAGCAGTGAATAACTATTTTTATTATCAGCTAACAGTATTTATTGCTTGTTACCTGCACCACCCTTTAGCAACTGATTTTAAAAGGCACCCAAAAGAACCCTCCTCTTATAGTTTCCAGTGTGTTTTCTGTATTTATTTCCATTAAAATCTGGACAATTAAGGCTCCTTCATCAACTTAATTTATTCTATGAAAACGGCCCACTAAAGACTTTTACTTCAGAATCAACAAGAGGTAGCTAATAAATTATAGCATCATGATCAATGGTTAGGGAATTTCCTGAAGAGCTCCTAAACAATTAGCTGATAGAGCACTTGAAGTGAAATTTTCGTAAGCTGCTCATGGATAAACCTGGTTTTATTTCATCATAAAAAGAGCATACTGAGATAAGAAATTCAAACACTAGGATATTACATAATTTGTCATCATTATATTCTTATATAATTTGTATAACATTGCATTGTTATGCACTTGACCAATTTTCTTTGGAACAAATGAATGTAACAGCCACCTTCCATTTTGGGACAAATGTAAGCATCAATTATAGTACTCTAGGGAATCAGACAATAAATGACACTATTTGCTGTCCCCAAAATGCACACACGTCACCAGTAAAGCCATACTTCAACGTAACTAGCAAAGGAAGTTTATTGGACGTTGTTTTTGGAAGGCTATCCTTCTGAAAGAGGCTGAGAAGACTAAGGCTGCTGAGGAAAAAAAGCAGAAAGACTCGTGGCATGATCAGAGCAAGCTCTGGGCACACAGCTCCGAGTACTCAGTGCTGCAAATCTGAATGTGACCTGGCACCTGCCAGTATTGGATCAAAAGTGCTGCAGCCACCTGGTGCAAAGTGCTGCTGGATCAAAATTCTTCAAAAGCAAGTTAATTTTGTACCAGCGGGGTTTGTGCTGCTCTGGGTATCATCTGTTCCCCCTAAAGCTGGCACAGGAGACGAAGGCAGTATAAATATCACGGCACGTGATGCCAGTAATTTGACAGAAATGGGAGCGTATATTCATGGTCCAGCTGGATCGGTGGGTGATCTGGTGGTGAGCAGTTCTACCAGCAATGAATGTGGCACCACCACCAAAAAAAGAGGGGGACTTTCAGGCTAAGAACTGACTGAAAAGGGAGTGCAAAGTACAAAAAATTATCCTTTGTCACTTGATTCTTTCACCAGGGTTTTGACAAAGAAATACCATTTTGTTAGCTTTTATGTTTCAGTGGCTACGGACTCATGTCCAAAAGGGGAACAATAGTACATTTAGACTACAACAGAATATTTTGCTTAAAATAGCCCATTTGGCAACATACACCCAAGTTTCATAATAAAACAGCAATAGCATAGTTATTTAGTATTTTTAATGAACTGAGAAGACCAGTGCATTTCAAATAAGATACAAACCAGCAGATAAAGTGTTCTGAGCATTCATGGTCCCTCTCCCTGCGAAAGAACACAGGAATAAAACTAAGTCACAAGATTGGAGATTATTTCTTTCCTTTTTTTTCCTAAATCAATTCTGTTACCGAGCTATGTCCCAAAGGCCTTATCTAGACATTACTTACTTCAGTAGAATGTCTTTCACCAATTAGGGTTTGCCCATGACTCAGTGGAGACAACTGGTGGATGTGTTTATCCTAAGGAAATACCTGGAACTAGCAGTTCCAGGTGGGTTCTTTCATTGGCAATTGATGAACACTTGCTAATAAAGTATCACAAGAATTACCACCAGCAGAAAGAGCATTTGGGGTGACCTACAGGCAATTTGTAGTTCTTGGTCTTTCCATAATTGTGTGCTCACCATTGTCTTTTTTGAGCAGTTTTATTTTCCACCTTTCTGTGGACAGCCACTCCCACCCTTGCGCAAGGAATAAGAAGTAGAGTTAGGCTAAGACTTGGAAGACCAATGCTCAGTTCCTTTCCCTGGTACTGTCATCTTAGGTGAGTGAGTTTGAGCAAGCCATGTACCGTTTCAGTGCCTGACTTCCTTACCCCTGAAATATTCTTTCTGAAGATGCTTACAGTAAAGAATATAGGGTACACAGACTTCACTGCCCTGGAAGCCCCATGACCCTACATGAGGTACGTATGGCCCAATAGCTTCCTAAGTCATCGCAACTGCGCCAGTTCCTCAGTGCTGTGATCTCTCCTCCCCTCCTACCAGGTTTATTTCGGAGCTCACAGATGGATGTCTCAGTAGAATGCCTCTAATCAGGCACAATATTTTGCATGTAGTTAATCATTCATATGGGACTCTACATTTCAAACAGTTCAGATTTTCCTAATTAATGTTTTGCATCATGATCGTATTTACAGTAATTGGGACTGATATTTGAAGTACAGTAAAAGCTGTCATCTCATTCCCTCCTAAAGAACCCAATTACCTTCATTTGTTAGCAAATTCATACTAACATTTGGGTTTATTACACTTGACAACATAAAGCCAGCTCCTTCCATGACACAGTTCAGCAGAGTACCATCAGCCCAGGCCTAAACGATGCTGCAGACCTTCCTGACTTACATCCTGACAGCGAAATCAATCAAAAAGAGTATCCAGGACAAGAGTTTCCCTTGTGCTCGTGCTAGACTCCAGCCCATCGCTACTGAGGAAGATGACAGCTTTTGCAATCAGCCATTTCTCTGACGTTCATGTGCTACAGGAGACGGCTTGTGCCCAGGTTCACTCAGCCCAACTTCCACCTAATTCCTCATGCCTACTGTTTTCAATTAGCACCTCTGAAGGCCTACAGCCAGCCAAGAGGAAATACTAGGTACAGAAACTGGGGCAAAAGTCAGACCGCATGAACCAAGGCATTAGTCTTTTCCGGTTTTCACATCTCTGGATTATAGTCCTAAAGGACGGCTGCAGAGTGGCACGTGCCGCTCATGTCATTGAAAGCCATAGCTGCCATTGCATCCAAAGGTTAATTTCATGATCATGTGTTAAAATGCACCCGTGTTTATGGCTGTGTCATATAGCCGTGTATGCCTCAGCGAGGTGTTTACAAGTATGCCGTATGGGCACTTCAGAGCGAGTCAGCTGTCCCACAGATGGGGAAGAGGATGGAAGAGTGCCATACTTGTTTCTCGTTCCGGGAAGTCCTATTTCAGCTACTGATTATTACCTAATAACCTAATTAGCAGTAACAGCAATATTTGGCACTTAAAAACACTTTATAATCAAGGAGCTACACAAGCAGATTAGGTAGAAAATTAATCCCCAACTAATTAGCAAAGGAAGCAAGCAAAAACAATATTTTAGGATCAGAAAACAAAGCTACAGAAACAAGGTCAGATCGTGAGAGCACAGTCATTCATTTGTTGTGGCTTTCTGTAGGGAAACAGGTGTTTTTCAACAGAGAAATAAGGTAAACTATGATTTTAACAGATGTTAGCGGGTCAAGGTCAGGCCTAGTGGGATGCTTTGAGTTGCCTGATTAATAAACATTTAAACATTAAGAAAAAAAATATGTTTAGGTCACACTCACCCCATCTACATCAGAGGTTTAAAATGGGCTTGTTACAGTGTGTTAGTGAGCACCAAAGATTTCTCCCTGCCTGGGGTAAGCAAGATGTGAATGAGAAACAGAAATCAGGAGGTCCCACCCTTCTCAGCTACCTGCTTTACCTACTGAGAAAACAAAATTTGTCTCTGCATGAAATTTCAGCACAAAGTTTTCTGACTGAAATCAGTTCCATGATTCAACAGTTCAATAAGCAGAAATGTCTCTCTTCTTGGTAATTTTCCCAAGAGTTTCCTCCAACTATTTTAGCTCTTAATTGATATCTCGCTCTCTTTTCTTTTCTTTTTTTTTTTTCCTACAGGCAACTTCTTCCCCAAGCACCTATCTACAATTGAATCCTACTCTAAATTCATGTCAAGATCAGCTTATATATTCATTGCTGAATGAATTTCAAATATGTGCTCCTTGTGTTCCTTTCCCAACAGGATAGAGAGGCCTCTTGAGTTGCTTTAAATGTCTCATTACAAATGCTTCATTAGAAACTACGTCACAGATTGTGTCAATCTGGTCCACACTTTCATGCCAAAAAGTAAAGACTTTCAAGCTGTGCCTTTCTTACCATTAAGTTTCCAATCTGTTTTTAGAATCTCAATCAGTTCTTTAAGGAATGCAAATGTTACTTCTCCCTTTAGTGCTGAAACTAGCCATTGGGAAATGCACATGCATAATGCTTTCCTGTTCCTGCATGTATTGAAACAATAATCAATGCTGGAAGGACAGGCTACTTTCTACATATTTTCTGAAGGACACACAGACCTTCTGCGCTCATAGGGACAGACCACCTCCTTCACATTGTGTGAACAGAAATAATGCAGTTGAAATCAATATTACATGTGACAAGAGTTTAATTAAAATCAGTGTGAGAAGCTTAAGTCTATTGGGGCTGAAGCTGATCTTATGATAATGTAACATGAGTCAAGCTGCTTTGAGCCTGTTTTTCTCCTCAGCCAGGCCTGGCTTACACCAATGTAAATGTACTTACTTCAAGGGTTTACTCTTAACTGCTACTTTCTGCTTAGTGCGACAGCTCCATTATTGTTTCCTACATACTCAGGAGCCCTACCTGCTTTACAGACACTGTGAACATCAGTTTTGTCAGTAATTCTTACTATTCTCTCTAATATCTGAATGGTGGAGGCCTTCTGCTTCTGTGGCTTCTGAATCATGTGGTGAAATACAGATTTTTTTTTTTTTTTGCTACTAATTCAACCTCAGAAGCTGAGTTAAAAGCTCCTATTCAGTGTGAAACCGTAAAGAACTAGTACAGAAAAGTGTTCTCAAGCAGGTGATCAGCAGTTACAACAGAGGCAACCAGTGAAAAGGTGAGATGGAAAACCCAACAGCTTGGATATGGGAAGCTCAACCCAAGTGAAAATAGGAGGTAGAATATATGAAATACACCAAAAATTATTCCTTGTTGACTGTGGCGGAGCAGAAGGTGGATAGGACAAGTATGCTGCTGGCAGCTGTGCATCCAGACAGCCTCACCTCTCTGATGGTCCTGGCTGAGATACACCAGACCATCATCTTGCCTCAAGGTAGGATCAGAGAGACTCCACATCCTCTCATATCAGTCTTTCCTTACCATTGACAAGGTTTCCTGAGACCTAACTGCAATATCAACATAGCCCATGAGTTTTCATCCTATGAAAACATTATATGGAGACTGTGACTGTTTCACGCAGTCTTCTTTGTATTAACCCCTCTCGGTTGCTTTCATCTATCCACATACGCTTTGTTTCGTAGGACTGCATCACCCATACTGCTCTCCTCTAGACTCTACATCTGTCTTGCAGGATGGTGGACACAAAACTGGACACAGGACTAAAATGAAGCCTTATCAGTACTGAGTAAAGCACTCCTTGTCACGCATCCTCGTGCAATATCTGCTTTTTTATCCAAACAATGTGACATGGTTGGTGTACATTCAGTTGTGATCTGCTGTAATTCCTAGACTCCTTTCAGTAGATCTGTGTCTACTGAAGACTCTCATTTTACATTTGTGCATTTTTCTTCCTAATAATAGAATTTTGCTTATTGGGCTGCAGCTTTTTAGCCCAGTGGGGTTTTTTCAGTTTGTCAAGAACACTGAAGTCCTTTGCCATTCACGCTGCCCCTCCCAGATGGCTGTCATATGCAGGTTTAGCAGGTATATTCTCTATTCCATCATCCAAACCATTAATGAAACACTGAATATCAAGCCCAGGTTATAACTTCTTGGATGCGTTTCCTTAGTTGGAAAGGTAATCATAACTGCTCTCTGAATGGGGTTTTTAAAACCAGATTTGCACTGGCTGTGTTGCATTTTCATCTAGAGCAATCTTCTTCAACCTTATTCCACAAGAACCACTCAACCCTTTTGAAAAAAAAAAAAAAAAAGTAAAAATCCATGGACCATCTTGTGCAATGACACCACATGAGATTTAGGTGTGGTGAAAACTAGATGAAAGCTTATTTCTCTAGATGAAAGCTTATTTCTCCTCCCTTCCTGTTTGGCATTCCCAGCATGGATAGGAGTGCGCACACATTTCTCTTTGACTGTTGTTAGTAAGCATCTTGCAACTCACCTCTGATATCTTACAAAAGACTAGAGGTCAGCCCACAGACTAGCAGAAAGTAACTTGAACTAGACCAGGTTCCTCTATACTGTTTAAGACATATAACCCTAAGACAGTGTCAAAGTCTGTTGGAGTCAAGTTTCATCTGTTGCTTCTTGATTAACCCCCTCTCCAGGTTCTAGAGAAAGGGGAGACTTCATATGTTTTGTGTCCCAGCATCACAGTACTTTGGCTAAGAGGTGGTAGGATCCTGACCACTATGTGCTTTCTAAAGTTTATATGATTTCAAGGATTGTTAGGAAAAAACGCAGTAGCTCAAAGAATGCTGTTAGGGATTGCTAAGTGCTGGAAACTGTTTGTAAGAAGGTGTTGTTCCCAAAGACAGGCACACTGTCCTTCATCGGTCTCAAGGGAAATCTCCTACAACATCCAAAGGTGAGGCATGCTTCACATTACTATGGCAAAGGCTGTGCACATCTGTCTGTCTCACTTTCAGACATTAAGTTCATCACAGATGCTCAGAGCCTCAAGCCTTCAGCAGACATATCACCTTCTTTGGCTGGAAGAGTTAACCCTGATCTTGTGACCAGAGATTACATACTATGTTATGCACCATGCTGTCACAGATGTTTTAACACTTTTGTATGCCTGACATGAGTAGGAGGATCCTCAAGGGAAGCTGTAACCATGAATATATTACATTTAATCTTGGAGGAGAGGCCATGCAATGTCTAATTAGATTTTCCTCATTTCTTTTTCAGATTTGGCCAGTTGTGATGTTATGGAGATTCATAACATCTTAACCGAAAGCAAGGACTGTTTTCTGTTGGTGTTGTTTTCTTCCTAGCTGACTAAATGTCAATTAGGTAGTGGAAGAAATTTAATTGAGTTGTGCTGAGTTCTCCAATGACTAACAAGTCTGCTCCTGAGCTCTGGAAGAAAACATTATATCACCTGTGACATGTGTCATCCCAAGGATGAGGCAGCGGAGCTGAAGGAGCACTGGAACACGTACAGCTGGGTTTATTCTCTTCCAGATGAGGCCCAAGCAGTGTAGACCATGTATACACTGTCTTAAAGAGAACAAGGTAGTAAAGGCCTCCAAATCAACACATCTGTATCTCATCACAGAAACTACAGGCTGCTAACATTTACAAGTCTGAAAGCTTGACCACAGGGTTTTGAATATACTGATTTAAATGCTTTGTTGAGGCTGTGCAGACCCCTGGGATGGTGTTTACTGAGGTCATTCAGGAACCAGCAGCAGCCTGACTGCATCGGCTACACACTACACCCACATCTGCTAACCTTGCTGAGAGGGGGGACTTCTTAGCTCCTATGGAGGACACGAGCTAGTACTGCCTAGATGTATCCTCCAAAAATGTCAGCTTGCATCTCGGTTATAGCCTGCTTTTGCTAATTTGACAATAAAAAGATCCCTTTAACTAATGTGAAATGAAGTGTTATTCACTGAAAGGTACCTCTGCGCTGCCACAGCAGCACTGAAGAAACTTTATGTTACTGAAAAGAGGCAATTTGACTGTACAGTCTAGACCTAGACACATTTTACAATTGCCGTTAAGTTGCGGCTGAAGCCTGCCCTTAGTCACAGGGCAGCGAGGGTGGAGGAGCAGCCTGCAGTCCGTGGAAGAGCGCGGGCAGGGTAGAGAGCACACCGCTCTCCCTGAGGTACCAGATGCTAAAAAGCGGAATCATCTTTGCACGATTGCAGTTTTACAGCTGTGGAGGGCAATGCAGCCTCCCGGGAGCAGCAGAGCTGTCCTGGCCTACGGCACAGCCCTTGGTGCTCCAGCCAAGCTCCTCTCCTGAACCACCCCTGCAGCTGGTGGTGTAATTAAGACATCTGATCCGCTGAAAAGTGGCATCCACTGCCGTGATACACTGAGCTCTCTAATCCGGTGGGGAAATGCATAAGAAGATGTGGGCTCTGGAGGTAAGCATGGGGGACACAACTCCAAGTCAGGGCAGAGACACACTGTTTTTATCACGAAAGAGGGTAACCGTTTCGACTAGCCTAGCCAAGAGCTAGGCTTTCCAGTCCTCAAGTGTTTTCAAAACAGAAGTCGGTGCCTTTCTGGGAGATCTTTCATCAAACACATTACTGTGCCTAACAGTAACATCAAACACATTACTGAATTCAACTTAGAGTTGAGAATGACCTGCATGTATGTGGTGCACGAAGGGTTTCAGGCTAGATGATCTAAAGATGCTTTCTGGCCTTAAATACCACCCATCTTCATACCTATTTTGTCCCTAATGGTACAGAAACAGCAGCAGGGGCTGGCCTGAAGAAATACATCTACTATCTCTTTTCTGATGTTAGCCTTTCTAGGAACTGTTTTGGTTTTTTGAACTAACATCCTCTTCACCATAAATGTTTTCTACCAAAGGCTCATAAGGAAGTATGTGCCCATTCACAGCCTATTGAGACTCGCTGCCATTGTTAATTCAGATTTTGTCTGTGTTTAAAAAATAATGTATTGATGCAGGGAATTTTTGAATGACTCATCTAATTCTTTGAGTAGGTGGACTGTATACCTTCACACAGTAAAAGTATACCTTAATCTCAGACACCCAATTCTTTTAATCTCCAAAGGCAGAATGACGCAGTCCAGCAGTGCAGTTGAATGCTGTTTGTATCTATGAGGAAGATCTCTGTTCCTGCACCTATGTCATAAAACAGACCTTCAGTTACCCTAGAGCTTACCAGCATGGCTTTGCACTACTTCAGATCACCTCTGGCTCCAAGAAACTGATCTAGACCATGGCATACTTCAGACCAGTCTTGAATTCTGCTCGGCTCCATGTCCCTCTAGGGCTGCAGGAGCTGGTGAGGCCAATGGCTGTAGTATCATCTGTCCATGCTCCTCTTTTCCCTGGCTCAGACTCCAGGCTTCCCAGCATCGACTGGTTTGAATCTGACTCCACTTAATGGCACCAGCTTGGAAAAAGAGCTTGAGGTGCCTGTGCACATGTAGCTAACTACTGCCTTTGGACCATAAAGTTGGAGGCTGACACACAGCAAATGTCTATGGGTAGTAAGGTGACCTAGAAGAAACCAAATGCAAGGTTTCCTCCTTCCTAGGTATGGCAAGCAGACAGTATGAACCTACAGGTAAAGAAGAATTCAGTTAGGTCTCTTCTGTCCTTTTACGAAGGACAAAATATGGAGATGGATGTTTCCTCCCCAGTCCCACCTTGTCCACAATGGTAGCCTCTGCTAAGTACTACTTAGAGCTTTCTACTACAGTAGAATAAAATCCAGCCTCAAAAGGGGGGCATGAAACTTAACTCCTGTATTTAAGTTTCATTTGAGCTGCCTTGGCCAGCTAACCCTTCAGCTGCTCTATGTGCCAACAGACATGCCTGATTAAAAAAAAAAAAAGTCTGCCATTAAATTCACAGACAAAACAGAGTAGATGGAATAGTTCCCCTTTCCCAGCCTATGTATCATTAACATCCCTTTGGCTGAGTGTCAGGCTGTCTAAGCACATTTCTTAAAGCGAGAGTGAAGGTGGTGTCTCCATCAGGTTTGCTGGAGAGAGTCTTTAATAACTGTCCTTAATCTGGGACAAATTACATACAATCAGCAACCCCAGCTTCAGAAAATAAATCAGAAGGACTAAGAAAGTGGTATTAAATCAGCTAAATCAACCCAGCACAAGTAAATACAAGTCCTACATGCAGCTTTTGAGTGATTTACAATTACTTAATACCCTGAAATTAAAGAAAAATGAACTGCCTGATTGATTTTGTAATCCAGGGGCCACAAACTGCCCTTGTTAATAGAAGACCTGCCGGTTTGGATAATAGAGAGAATTGCTAATTTACTTGCTATTCACTATGGTATAATTCTTCCTCCGAACTGAATTGTTAAAAATAAACAATTTCTTTTCCTTTCCAAATAGGAAAAAAGAAAGAGTTTATTACCAAGAATGTTTTGTGGCTTTAGGGGGAAAGTTAAATTTGGAACTTATACTAGTTGCACAAAATGCTTTATAAATATCTTAAGGAGCTAGCTTCCACTTTCTTCTGAATATAGATAGGGGCAGGGAACAAATTGAAACAAGGGTTTGGGATGGAGTGTTATTCATGGAGCCTAACGTACCTCTGAAGATGTGTGAATGCATTTTGCTTGGGCTGTAACATTTCTTGACTCTGTACCTTGTCTGTATAAAATTGCAAAGCCCATGGTCGCCAGACAGGTCAGGCAGGAACCCGTCGGTGACTCAGTCTGTAGCCCAAGGACTCCCGGCCTCCTGCCCAGATGTGCCTGCACTGGTCCTTCCTCACCTATAAACTGGGGTACAGCTCTGGCTGCTGCTCCCTGGGCATGGGCCCAGGTGCTTTCTCACTAGCACTGCGGTGTATGAACACGTCTCTTTGTCAGCGCCTATTTAGTTTTAATTTAGAGTGTCATGCTTGGTTTGTGATGCCCAGTATGCAGAGGAAACTGGTCCCCACTGTCACCGCCACTCTCATTCTCAGCCTTGCCTACCAGCTGCGCCATGCCCTGCTGGTCCCTGTGCCTCTGCGGGGCCTGGCTTTCCCTTTCTGCACCTTTTCTGATTTACCTGGGCCAAACCTGAGCCGGAGCACCTCCTCCTCGTCTCAGCAAGCAGGAGGCAACTGGGAGGTAAGTAAAGCCTGTCACCTTCCACGGGAAACGTGTGCCTGCCCAAGTTCAGCCTGGGGCACAGCAGACGCAGGCTCAGGCTGAGGCAGCTGATGGGCAGACAGGTTCTCCCATGAGCTAGTCCTTCAAGTGGCTCTGTTTAAGGGGGTATTAAGGACTCTGGGACACGTTCCTGTAACTCCTTAGCACCAAACTATCTCCAAACTGATGCACCGGAATAGAAGCAAAGACACATGCGTGGATTGTATGCAATAAAAAAACCAAAAACTTGGCCAGACCAGAGGTTTGGATCTGAGCCTGGATCTGGGATCTGGGCACACTTTGCAATGTATATACAGTATATGTCGAGTGACATTTTAGAAGAGCTTAGGAGAAGAAGAAATGATGACTTGCATCTCCCTGAACTTAACTCCAATGGCAGTACTAGAAAAGAGCAATCAGCCCTTTTTAACCACACTTGTTCTCACAGAAGAGTCAGGAAATTAAAGATTATTTTTTAGGCAAAGAGATCAAATTAATTCTGGTCCCACACTTCAAAAAACCTGGCACTTCTACCAAACAATGAAGATTTTCAATAGGAAAGGACAATTAATTACTCCAAAGAGGTTGCTAAATGTTAATAAGCACAGAACTTAGAGATAATAATTTTCATCTGACAACTATTCCCATTAACAGTTGCTGTGTTAAGGAATATTTAGAAATCCTGACTGAAATTTTTATATATGAAGACAGTAATGCAGTACCGATCTATGGTTTGATAGACTCACAGCATGGACACAGTACGTAGTTTTCATTGCCACAATGCAGGTAAAGAGAAAAAAAATATTGCACCAGTGCAACACAACTGGGAGAAAAAAAGAGCTGCGATGGTTTATAGATGAGTAATTAGAAACAGTTAATTACCACCTACAGAAGCTAATCTGTAGCATGCATCAAGGCAGGCCTGGACTCAGGCAAAGACAAATGTTGTCCAGACTTTTGAGCAGATCAGGTCAAAGATTTGTCAGAAAGTGATATTATAAAATGGATTCTTCTCTTTTGTAAGAGACTTTGGGATTAAATATTAAGCATAAACTCTCATTTAGATGATGACTGTGACTAGTTTCATAAAATATGTTATGGAGAACTCTGTGTCTTTGTTCAGAAGAATAAAACTCAAATTTTTATTAATTCATTAAATGCATGTATATACATGTGTTCATGGCTTCAGATGGAGAATAATTTCAATATTGTATTTGTCGGTCTATTTTAACCAAAACCTCTTTCTTGTCACTGGTGCTAGTCTGTACAAATCAACCTGAAAGCAGACAAACACATTACTCAAAGCACTTGGGAAGCCACAGTAACAGGTATTTCACTGACCCAAGCATTGCATAGGGCTGGTGGTCATCAAAAAGAGTCTAAATGTAAAAAAAAAAAAAGTGTCCTTAGTTGTGGACTCAGGATATGTTTGTAGCTGTGAGTCAATGTACTGCTGCTGATTTCACAGAATCATGGAATGGTCGAGGCTGGAAGCGACCTTCGAAGGTATCTGGTCCAACCTCCCTGCTCAGGGAGGGCCACCTAGGGTCAGTTGCCCAGGAATACGTCCAGACACATTTTGCACATCTCCAGGGAGGGGAATTCATAGGTGGTACATTTCTTTTCATGTTATTACTGAAGAAAAGCTCTAGGCATGACAGTACCACATCAAGTGAAAACAAAACCATAAACCTAAGGGTCTCAGTATCTCACAATAGTTTATTTTTTAGCCTAAATCTAGCTAGGTCACTAAAATAAAGAGATTCATTATCAGTCATTATTTCTTAAGGAAAATAATTTAGAAAAAAAAAGATCCTGTCAAACCATACTTAAAATAGAAAATTATTTTTTTGTTCTAGAGATGGTCACATTTCAGGATTAAAGGTGCTACAGAAAAGCATGAGTCAATACTATTAACATCATGAGACAGCTTTATCTAGCACTTTCCTGTTTGTACTTAGATTTTAAGTGAATTTGAGAACTGTTTCTGTCACATTTCAGGCATGACCTCTCATGTGCTCTGACACATCGCACTGGGCCACGTATGTGACATCATGTTTTCCTTAAAGAAAGAAGTCTGATGTGACCTATACAACTCCATGCTGTGAGTCACAGCATGATGTGTTGGGCAGGAAATTTAAAAAGACTTTTGCAAAATCCACCATTAAAACAGTTAATTTTTCATCTTGGGGGAAAAAAATGTTAAAAAATAAAAAAATATTTCTAATCATGCCAAATTCTTTTTCATACATTGTCAGGTCAGAATTGATGGTTGTAATGTATGATTCTCTTTTAAAGATTTAAATTAACAGATAGATAGATAGATAGTGATAGAAATGTTCTTTTCAAGTTGTTTTTCTTTTTGCTAAAAGACTTCCTCAGTACATTTCTACATTCTCTAGATAAAATAAAGGTGAAATGAGCAAACTATGCAACATGCAATGACACAATGAATGCTTCTCCTTATCCTGAAACTGCAAAGAGAACAGCTCTGTACTGGGTCTTTTGAGCTGGGTTGTTATCACTTCCACGACAATAGCTGGTTGAATTTCAAACTTAGGTCACTTGTTGAGCTGTTACCTTCATAGCAGAATTTTATCTTCTGCCTGAACTCTGCTGGGTCCCCTGAGCTCACAGCAGAGCCTGAGCAGCACAGAGTACACAGCTGTTTCATCTAGTAGTTGGGTGTCATGAAGCATCTTGGCATCTTTGAGTCACAGGGAGCTGGATTCAATGCCCCCTGAAGTCAGACACATATGAAAGATACGTCATGCTCTTCAAAATAAGGCCCTGGACCCTTCCAGCCTACCATGAAGTACCTTTACAGAGCCGCAGCCCTCCTCTGACAGGAAGCACAGCGTGCCAGACACAAACCTCCTTGCAGCCCACTGCCGTCGTTACAGCTCCCCACTTCCCATGACCGCCCAGCTTACAGAGCTGGCTTCCCTATTGCTGCCCACTGAGCCACTTGTGTGAGCCAGGACAATTTAAGCAGACTAATTTAAACAGCAGATTCACATTTATTTTGCTCATTTTCACTGAGGTAGGTTTGGGAGCAGATCAGAGTAGCAATAGCCCCTAAGAGTGGGTAGCACTGAAAAGCTGGGGCAATGCATCTTGTGCTGGCAGAGCCAAATCCAGGAGAGGTTGCCTACAGCCTGTTTTGCTCTGAGGGCCATACTGCTGTACCTAGGCTTTTCTGGGAGTAGAACTATCTCATTTAAAACTTCCTCAGGTCTCTCGAGGTTATATCACACCCTGTGAAGAACAGACACCTCCACAAACAAAATCCTTCTCCACCTGACTGCATTAGCCCCTGGGCTGCCTTTGTCTTTGCCTTCCCAGCAGTGCGAAGTAGTTTGATGCAAGGAAGGAAAAGTTAGCATCAGTCTGTGATGCTCTTACATTGTGAATAACCTTCCGTGCTGATGGAGCAAGGTGGCATGGCTGAGGGCCAAAGATGCCAGTTGAAAAACCTTGGTATAAATTCAGGATGTAGAAGGTCCTGTCCATTGCCAGTCAGGGTTCAGTCCAGTAAAAGTCTTTTGGGGGTGAGCCTGTATGGAATAACCTTAGCCACTTAAGACGGACACGTAAAATTAAATGCTGCAAATACTCACACCATCTTCTGTGTTTCAGCCTCCTGATTTTTGTTGGGATGACGGAATATTGTCCTGCATATGTATTTCCCTAGCTTCCTTCCTCCCCTGCTCTGGACAGTGATGAACAAGGAAGAGCGTCTCTTCTCTGCAAAGCTCTCGCCCTGCTCCACCTCCCTGAGAGCTCGGTGGCAGCTAAAGATTATCCTTCAGGTAGAGGCTCTCCTCTGACTCTCTGGGCATCAGCACTGCTAGTTCATTTTTCCCTTGCTGCTGCCTGCAACAGTCCTCTCAGATCAGCCAGCTCCAGAAGGAACGCGTTCAAGTGAACTCAGTATCAGCAGCAATTAAATTTGTGATGGTCTCTAAGCAAATATCCTCACTTGGCAATTTTGGTTTGTTTGTTTTGCTCAGGCAGCATATATAGTCAACTTCCCATGAAGATTTTGACTTGACAGTGAGCCAGAGCCATGAAAATGATACATTCACTTAAGCAGTTTCAAATTCCAGTTACAAAAATATAACTGCTGCCAGGTGGGCAGCTGGATTTAATGCATACATGCTTGTGAACAAAGAAATTTATATATGTGTCTTTAATGCTGTCTCTATCAGCTTTGCACCTTACTTTTACACTGGCAGTGATTTTCTGAAAAGGAATAAAATAAATCTGTTCGGTAATTAAACTTCAGTGTAAGAAAGCTTTTAGATACACTATCAAAATAAAGTGAATTGGTCTGCTCTCAGTTCTGTACATTTTTATTCAAGTTCAAAGTACAAAATTATCTTCTACAGTGTAATTATGCATCTGCACATAGAACAGTATGCCCCTCATTCAACCCCCTCCTTCTATTAGCTGAATATGTTACTCATACTTTGCCGTAAACTGTACCTCTCCATAAGGAACCCATAAAGAAGGTAGTAACAGATTGGCATTCCCATTCATATTTACCTACTCTAAGTCTGCATTAAGCAAGTATTTCCTTGAATGCTAATTTAAAAATCAATTGGATATTATGTTTGAAAATTTCATAGCATAATATAGCTAACTGGAGTCATTAACTTGTGCATAACATTAATGTAAAATTTATTCAGAATCTTCTGCTTGAGGGGAAGGTGAAATGCAGTTTATTTACAGCAATAATGCTGGAAGATATTCTCAAGATGTTCATAGGAAGTGTATATAATAAGAGGAAGGGAATTTGAGTTTCTCCAAAAGCAAACACACTGAAAGAGAAAATTCAACCCAAAACATTTTTTCCTGAGACCACAGTGGACAAAGCAGCCACCTTTCACACCTCTGGTTTCAGGGCTGGAGATGTGCCCTCTGTAATGACAGCAGGGAAAGAAACACTCAGGTAACAGCTTAGTGATTTATATCTGGTGGCTTCTAGAAAGACACAGGCAAACTTTGAAGACGAATGGAGTAACTCTCAGCTTTACACCGTTGTAACTTAAAGCAGAATTTGCTTGTCGGTAGTAGAGGAAATAGAAAGCTTGTAACTGTGGCACAAAAGTCCTTTGTAAGGCAGATGATGTGACTTTTTTCAATAGGTATAATGTAAGTACTTAGCAGAGTGTCTTTCTCTGGCCCCTTGACATTTAAACAGGAATCTATTAGTCAACTGATGTCATTAGCTAAAGTACATTCTTTCTAAGGATGACACTGATGATCTAATCGATCATCATTATTAAGCTAGCATCAATCAACTGCAGGTAGACTACAGCAGCTGCCTGATAGATAAAGTTCCTCTACTAAAGTTGGAGACAACGGACTTCTTTTCAATTCCTTGCTGTTTTTAAAACTCACAAAATGTTGACGGGCCAAGTTCTGCCACTGATTTCAACGGTGGTGTTATTTTAGATTTACGCTGGTGTAAGAAAATAAGGGGAAACTGCGTCTCCTTGTTTAGCAATGGAAAAACCATTAAAGTGACATGGTTGTGGCATAGGAGTTCAGAAGAATAAGTAAGATTGTTGCCTGTTAGGTACCAAAGGCAAATGTTATTAACAAGTCTCAGCTTTAGACAGCATCAGTCTAATACAGTGAAATAAACTGTTAGAAATTCCTAGTCCTTTTCACAGCAAGTTTTAGCAAAAATGAAGGGACATCCTAGAAATAAGAAGAATGTTGTCTCGAGCATTCATTCACCTGCTACTGACTGTATTCACTGTGATCCCTTGGTTTCTTGAAGCTATTTTATAGAAAATTTTGTATTTATGTTGAGCAAAGTTAGGAGCCTTTATAATCGTATTAATCGTGTTCAGGGAACAGGATATCACCAGCTTCTGCAGCGATTCTTTTCTCCATTTGCTGATGGGAAGGGAGTGGATCACTGTAGTATGGGTGTAGATGGATGATGACCTCCTCCAAGGTGACGACTTCCAGCAGTAAACAAGTCTGAGGAAAGAGGTGAGCTTTGCCAGGAAAAGGGCAAGCAGACATTATTGTCTTCAAAGAACAAAAAAAGAATCAGAGTTTAAAACACTTCTTTAGTCACTATTTGGCTAATCATCTTCTTCTCTGATAATGTAGGATGGATTTCTACAGGGCTAACCAGCTCATAGACTGCATGTTCCTCATGGCAGAGATCTGGCACCCAGCTTGGTCTGCAAGGATCATCACACTCTGGAGTTGCTAAACACACACGGCCGCAGCAACCCATATTACCAAGCCCATATTGAGGAAGGATCCATCCCTGCTGAGTTTTTAAAAGGTACCCAGATAGAGAAGTCCCTGACCATGAGGAAACAGAACGTGCACATGCCTGAAGTAGGTTCCTGCTTTCTGAGAAATTACTTGCCCATTGCAACGACCCATGCCCTGATGGCTGCCACCAGGACTGCAGCGAGGCCGTGAAGTCATCCCATAAAGGCCCGTTTCCCTCCAGTGGCAGTGAGACCAGGGCAGGCAGAGCCTGTGCCGTAGGGAGGAGATGTCGTACCAGCCTCTGAAAGACGGAAACAAAAGGGAGAGGAGAAGCAAGCCAAGATGGGGGTGCCTGTCAGGTCTGCCTCATCCCTGTCAGATGTCAGCTGCCTCCACTGCTTCTAACTATAAATGTGACAGATAGGTGCCTCATGCCAGTGAGTGCTTATAATCATGCATGATGAAAGGATCTGAGATTATGGTGCTGTCGGTGGATTCTGTGTCAAACTGGAAATTTATATTTAGTATTTACCTCACTTGAAGTCGCTTAAGTTATTACTGAAATTCTTAGCCAATTCTGGGTCCCGCTCTCTCCAGCCTTACATCTGACTGAGAGCTTATGGAAGTGATATTCAGAAGAGCCCGTGGGAGGCAGACGTCCAGCCTCTGAAGAAATTCAGTAGGATTCGAGTATCTCAAAGCTCCTTCAGAACCTGTGCCCACTGAGTGCCAAGTAAATGGAAAGCACTGTATCTTAACCCAATCCCTCAGCACAGCTTTAAGTGATGGTGCAAGGTGCCAAAGATTTGGGCAGATTGAAGAGGTCAGCAGCGAATTGTGGGGCATCCATTAAGTGATGTAGATTACCCAGAGGCAGGTTGGCCTTATATATATATATATTCTGTCTGATGTAAATATCTGCACAAGTGAGAGTCAGTTGGAACCTTTCACCCTGTTCCTGAAATTATTCTTGGATTTGCAGTAGACTCCATAGTTACCCAGCAACTGAGGTCTGATGTGGTCACAACCTACTGGGGCATGGCTATAAATTATCTGCCTGAAAAATTTTAAATTTGACCTTAAATACCATGTGTATTTAGCATAGATATCTAGTGAACAGCAACCAGCTCCCAACACTCAGTTTTGCATGCAGTGTACAAAATTTCTTAATCTATACATGAAAAAGCACTTCTTATAGGTTTCCAGATACACTTCTCTTGAACTCATTTTTCTACCTCTGTATCACATTCTCACAAATTTTGTATCTGCATATACCAAATCCTGGGCCCATTTCCAGTTACCATTTTAATATCACTCATTATTTTTAATGTTCCAAAATGGCAGTACTGGAATTATGGCTTTAAATGATCAGAGTAACCATTGACATACAAAGTACTCCATACTTCATGAATTGTGCTAATAAATATTTATTTAGTCAACAGCAGAAGTAAAAAATCTCTTTCATCTGAATCAAATTGACTATACCCTGTACTGTTAATTCTCAATTTGCTTGGTTCCATCTGAATAAAAATAATTCTGAGAAGTTTCACGTTCATTTACTGGTGGAAAAATAAATGTGACCATAGTAAGTAATCCTGTTATGTTCTCAGTTTAAAATGGTTTATAGTGCTGGTTTGTCATCAGAGAGCTCTGGTCTAACAGACTGGCTCAACATATCTTAAAACACCTAAAAGACAGAATTTTCCTGTAAGAAAGATTTTCTGTTTACATCTGAAAAGAGTCTGCTCAAAGTCTAGGCATAACTTTGCAGAACGAGTCTTAATAGAAACCTTTTTGTGTCTTGGCTCCTTTCAAGAAGAGGAGCTGCTGCTTGCTCTGACCTTTCTCAGAATGATGCACCATACCTATACCTGAAAGGCTCAAGCTGGCTTTTGCAGTACCTGCTTCTGGAAGAGAAGGTGCTCAGTACCCAACAGAAATAAATCAAATCAGTGACCTTTACTTTAAATACATCTGTAACATCTTCCAGTGACCTAATGGTTTTCTCTTTCCCATCTAGGGTTGGAGGTGTGAAGAACTGACTTATCTGTTGCAGTCTGTGCAAGTCCTTACTGTTTTTCTCCCAACGCAAGCACGACGTTTTCCAGATTCTTTGGGCACGTTCAGCACTAATCTGCCTTTTAAGACACTGGGGAGACTTTGTTCTCACTTATACCCACAGAAATTCTGAGTAAATCAAGTAGACCCAGTGACCTGAATGAAGTTAATAAATCCTCTAGGACTTCCTCCTGAACTGACTTTTTATTCAGACCCAGTTTCACCTTTCCCACACATCATCACGGTATTCAGGAACGCTTCCTGATATTCGAACAACAGTATTTTATTGACAAACTCCCAACACACAGCACTTTACAAAAAAATAAATCTGCAATTTGTTCAGATTGTTTGTTTGCTCTCCGGTCAGTGTAAAGACATGCAATGGATAGGAAAGGCCCCACCTGCTTTTTCAAGGTATATGTGGAAAAAAGCAAACCTTTCAAAAAGTTTTGCCTCATTGAACATCAGAGCCTAACTCCTTTGCTCACAGGGGCTAGTTTCTGCTCATGTGTGAAATGTTATTAGAACGCCAAATTAAAATTACTTCAAACACCAGGATTTTTCAAAGCTTGCAAAAGAAGTATCAGGAAATTGGGTTTTGCAAAGAAAGCCAGTACCGGTACTTCGATTGCCATTTAGAAACTGCAAGTCAATGTACGGCTCTTAAGACCATATTTCTTGACCTCTCCTCAGGAATCCTCACTTATCCTGCTAGCATTTCTGAGTCACATCAAGTTGACGCTTCCTGCAATCCTATTTGCCCAGATCTTTTAGCATGCTTATTAGCTCTTCACCACTACTCACCTTTAATTTGTCCTTACAGACTGTTACTCCAACAATGCCTACAAAATTCATACCAAGTCCCCTGTTGCCCTGAGGACCGAGCACGCAGACTTTTGCTGATGCTGACTGTCAGTTCCAAGACGCTGAATCTTACAATGCCCGCATCTTCTGGGAGTCTCACTCTAAAACACTGCATTTGGGGACTGTCATGGAGAAAAGAGACTGAATTGTGGAGCAAAAACAAGGAGGGGGAAAACAAAGACAGCAACAACAAAGTAGTGCAAAGTTGATTCAGGCCAGCAGCACTAAGACTGTTTTACACGCATTTCACTACTTTGCCCTTTAAAAAAGGACTCCTACCTTTGCGTTTGGCAAGATACTGAAATATACTGATAAGTGTTTATCATTTATTTTTTATATAAGCAAACATAAGTAAAATGTTATGCTTTATGCCATGTCTGTTCTGCTGCTCCCGAATATACAGTAGAATGTAAAACAGAAAGATAATCTGAAAGGAGCAAACAAAAATATTGGACTAGGATATGATGAAAAAGGAAAACAAAAGAGCAATTTTAATATTTTCTTTAAAATTATACTAGTGTTACATGTATTCAATGCTAATTGCTGGAAGAATTTATATCATCAAATATTTATGCATCTAAGATATAGAAATGATAACAGATTTATTCAACATTTTCCTCCTGGGCTTCTTCTGATGAATGTTTGAATTCAGGTGGCTTATTAATTAAAGACAAGTGGAACTTCTGTGCTGCTGTTAAAATAAAGCACATCAGTTTTGTCCTCAGTTAATGTAAATCGGTCCATAAGCCTCATTCTTCATCCTTTAGTATCAATGTATAGTACCGGTGTGTAGCACCAGTGATACCACTAGGCTTATAACCAGCAAGAACTTGTGCTAACAGAGAAGAAAATCAGGCCCGTTAAATTCAGTATACCCTTCACGCTTTAGAACAACCAGAGTCTGAGCATATTTCTTTCAGGCGTAGAACAAGTGGTGAAATGTTCATAAATGTGACAAATGAACGTCACTTACGATGAAGCTTGATCCAAAATCCATCAAAACAGACGGAAAGACTCTCTTGATCTCAAGGTCTATTTGATCTGTCCCCTTTCATACTATGGCATGGTGATCCCTTCTAGGTCTTTGGGCAGAAGCCTACGAGACCTCTCAGACACCAGGCAATACAGCGAGGGCTGGCTTTTCTAGGACGGGAAAGGTCAATGATCCCAACATTTTTAAAATTAGAATTATTAATAGTGCTTGCACACTAGTCTTTAATCAATTAGACTGGGATCTCTAAAGGAGATTCTTCTTTCTCTAGATACAGAAGACCTGACTGCAGTTACCTCCTTTGCCTGGCAGGAGGTGAATCCAGAGAGTGTCCTAAATATCAGGCTTCACTAGAAAGGAATAGAGGATGGGGAAGGCAAGAAAAGCCCTAATGACTTAATTGCTTAGTATTACATTTTTTTGAGGGGAAAAAAAGTCCTACAATTTTCACCTTCCTAATGAGCCTAAACATGAGGCACATTAGCCACTTTCTGTGTGTGTTTGCTCAGTGTCCTATACAGCCCCCAGCTGGGATCGTACCACCTGACAGCAGTCTACTGGAGGTAGCTGGGGTGCCCACTGGGAGATAGGGGAGCCCTGCTTGAAATCCCCACCCTGAATAAGGCCACCAGTCAATATGAACGTCCTTCAACTGCACTTTTCTCGGATGTCCTAAAAAGTAGGCAAGGGGTATCCACACAGTTTTTCCCTCTCCAACTGGTCTATTTTGCAGTAAGCGTTTAAAGAGACAGAAGCTGCATAGAAGCCTGATTGCCAAGGAACTCCCATGGCGGGCAGTCAAGTGACAGGTTGTCCCAACACGGCGACAGGTCATCTGGGTTTGGCTCCTGCTTTGGCGTCGTACTTCATTATTTGTACACAGCAGCATAATAGGAACAGGAGTGACTGAGAATCTTTTCTCTGCCCACCTTCTTCTGCCTGCCCCTCCACCTTACAAAATCCATGGATTAAAACACTGTCTGAGACACTGAGAAATGTGGGCTTCGAAACCACTTTGCAGAGGTTGAGGCTGACCCAGCACCTCGCATACTGTGGTAGTGAGCGCTCTTGCCCCTGAGTTACTGATCAAAACAGGAGCTACTGCCACCAAGATGTTTAAGATTTACAGTTCCATGAAAAGAAAAGGAGGACAATTACACATGGTTCAACCTGAACACAATTTGTTCCCCATTGTCCTGGTTTCGGCTGGGATAGAGTTAATTGTCTTTCTAGTAGCTGGTACAGTGCTGTGTTTTCAGTTCAGTATGAGAAGAATGTTGATAACACCCTGATGTTTTCAGTTGTT
>JAVKLA010000027.1:16171921-16200836 GCA_034782735.1 Sagittarius serpentarius
TCTCACTTGTAGTGAGGGAGATGCCACCATGTCCTGGGTTCAGCCGGGATAGAGTTAATTTTCCCAGGAAAAACTGGGAGGGGGGCACAGCCAGGACAGCTGATCCGAACTAGCCAAGGGGGTATTCCATACCGTGTGATGTCATGCTCAGTATACATATGGGGGGGGGGGGAAGGTAGCGTGGTAACCTCTCTTTTTCTTTGGTGGCGGAGCATTACGTTCCGGGTGGTGAGCAACTGTATTGTGTATCACTCGTTTTGTATATTCGTTTAGTTGTACTGTTGTTACTATTGTAATTTTTCTCTCTCTGTGTCGTCCCAGCGAACTGTCCTTACCTCAAGGCCCGAGGTTCCACCTTCTTGGTCTCCTCCCTGATGCTCCCCGCCACCGCCCCGGAGCGGGGCTGGGGGGAGGAGGGCCCGAGCAGCCGCCTGGTGCTGAGTGACCGGCTGGGCTCAACCCGCGACACACCACTTCTCCGGGCAGCCTCTTCCAGTGTTTAACTGTTCTCATGGTGAATTTTTTTTCTTATATCCAGACAGAACTTCCCCTGAAACAACTTACGTCCGTTGCCTCTTGTCCTGTCACCATGCGTACCTTTTTCCAGTTTACAGGGCACCAGCTTATCAAGTACTGTAAATCAGCGCAGTTCTGCTAATTCTATCCATCTGCAAAGGTAATTCACTAGCATTAGGTGTCTGTGCTTTCTCTGCTCTGACATGACATCAGAACAAGTTTCCCTGGGAGCCTTAACACGAGAGGCTGCAATCAGGGACCAGGGTCTATGAAGACAGGTATCAAACCGCCTGCCTAACTGACCTTCCGAGCATCTCTGCAGATGATGTATAGCAGGGCACTTTACCTAGAGCCTTTGCGTTAGAGCCAGCCAACCTGAAGACTAATCCGTCTTCTGCAAAAGACCCCGAAACATTGGCAGGGGCAGGCTGGGAGCCAGAGGAGTTGTTCTAGCAGTCTGTTACCTGCTGCCTCCTTTTCCTAAAGTGCTGCAGCCCCTTCCTCTCACATCCAGTCTCATGACCTGTTGCATGTACATGCTCTTGTCAATTTTGTTCATGTGACGGGGCATGTTGGATAACATGCCAGAGAAACTGCCACTGCATAGAGCCCACAAGACCTTCCACACAGCACCTCTGTTCAAAGCCAGCATGTATTTCACCCAGCCCCTACTTCCTCCTAACTTTCCCCTAGCCTATGTGACTGTTTAAATACATTTCCTGCTTTGGGTTTGAGGGGTTTGGGGGGAGGGGACGTGTCTTGATTGTTTGAATAGTTAAAGTTTGGATTAGGAATAAATGCCTTTTTGATTATTGATCAAATTCCAGCCAAGCACAGCAAGACAAGTAGAAAGGTCTTTTAGCACAGGAAAAGAAAGAGGATTTTTCCATATGCAGAGAATACAGAAAAGGAATCGGGAGGCAAAGGAGCCATCAGGGCAATGAATGGCCACGCTATCAGTAGTGCCCCAAAGGTTGTGTTCAAACTGCAGAAGAAGAAAACTGGAAATCAAGAAATGAAAAGGCTAGAAAAACTAATTTTGGAGACCTACCCGTAAGTAATACTGTCCTTCCACACCCTCCCACCCTAGACAAAGGACTATCACATGTGAAAGGTAATAAAGAACTGTATATAAATTGCTGTTTCATTGAAGAGGTGTAGCACGGATCTGATTCCCTTTGCTCTAGAGATGTGGAAACAAATGAGTTCAACCTAGACAACAGGAAGAGCAAACACATAAAATTATACTTAAGGCTAGTTAGAGAAAATCCAGTTTGAATTAAACCTAGATAGCATGACTGAACGTGACTGCTACATATCAGTGCCAAGCACACCACGAAAATCAACTTCTTAAAATCGTGGCCTGAACCGACAAAAAGAAACACCACACTTAGGAACTGATAAATGCTTATTTGCGTGAAATTGTGGGTGGCAATCTCAGGTCTTTCCAGACTTTTTGGCACCAGTTACTCTTTCAAAATTAAAAAAATGTGAGTTCTCACTGTCTGCTGCATCCTCCCGAAGTAGGAGGTGGAACTGAGGTCACAGCATCAGTTGGGCCACTCCTCATTTGTGGGCTTCCTGGGGATGCAGGGAAATACTGGCCGGAGGCTGGCTAAGTAACTCATGTTCTGATTTCCTTTACCCTTACTTCCCCCATATGGCCATCATCCCAAAAGCTGATGCTTCCCCTTCTTTTCCTTGACTCTAGCACTTCATACATTTCACTTACTGCCATGTTGCAGATCCTTTCGTACAACCTGGTGCAAAACCTTATTGCAAATGTGGAGCCAATCAAGTCTAAATGAAGACTCACACCCAAACTGGAGAGAGTATCAGCCTGGAAAAGTCCTGTTTAAACTAGAAATTATTAAAAAAAAAAAAAGATTCAAAAACAGTCTCTTCCACAACTCCTCAGCAGAAAACATTAACTAACATAGGCCACATTTCAAGACCAATTTTGATGCAATTAAGAGTCAAATAAGTTCAAAAGATATTGCACTATCTTCAATATGGAAATTCTGTAAAAACTGCTAAAAAAAAATAGGAAAAATCCTGGCACAGCTGAATTATTTACTCAAAAATCCATTCATTAGGAAAAGAAAAGTTAGCTATGAAAGTTTTTATCACTTTCTCTGCTGACCTAAGACCACAAAAATGACCTTATCCTTCTTACAGAATTGGCTGTTGTCCTAACTGCCCTGTTCTGAAAAAGAGCTAAAGGTCAGGTTACCTTTCGGAATCTACATCTTGAAGGAAAACTGAAAGACACTACACTACAAATACAGCTTAAGGTTTATACACCTACATAAAATATATTTTGACAGGCATCGAAATACTCAAATATTTCGATTCATTTGTCTTACTTCTTGAATTCTATTGAAGAATTCCTTTATTTTCCTTTCCAAGAAGTAAAGGATAGTAGGATCCCGAGGCAGAGAATATGTTTTAATAAAAAAGTAAAAGCAACATTTTGTTCCACGTAGAAGAATGAGAGAATGATCCACTCACGGGCGAGCAAGTGCCTTTGGTGGATATCCTGATAATTTCCTCAATGCCATTATCTTGTCTATAATATAAGACCATAACAAAAATCAAACATGGAAGCTGTATCTTAAACACATTTTAGACTAATTACATTCTTGCAAATAATTAACAAAGTTCCCACTACACTAATTAGATATTCAAATTCACCTAGTGGCTTTGTTGACACCTCCTACATATCCCCTGATACAGCTGTGGATAAGACGCAGGATCCGTACAGTTATTTTAGGAACATCTTCATACAGAGAACTCTTGCAAAACCTCACTAATGATGCAGAAATGTACAGTAGGAAATTATGCAGTTTGATGGTAGGTTTTGCACTCCTTTTGCATATAAAACCAAAAAACACCATGCAGCAGAATTCAGATTTTATGTACTGCTTTACACACACACAGGGCATAAAATAACTACATACCCTTACAACATACTCTCATTCTTGTCAATAACAACAAAATGTATCTGAATCAAGTTTATCATTTGAGAAAGCAGAGTCTATGAATTTCCTCTGATCTTCACGTAATTCAAAAGGAGCAGCAGGTGCATTTTAGAGGCAGAAATTTGCTCCTCAGATGTTTTAAAGGGGGCAATGGGCACACATTGGTGGTTGGGAAAGGAGCTGCAGAGCTACAAGGAGCCACAGCGACAGCAGCATTGCCCTGCTCCGGGCGCTGGCCTTCAGACTCGGGGCGGCTCAGCGCCGGCGCAGCTGAGGGCATCCCCCATCCCTGCGCCTGTAGGAGGACATGGCCAGAACCTGGCCATCCTGGGCCGTATCTGACCCTGGTTCCCCTCACCAGGCCTGATCCTGACCCCCCCCACCCACGGGGCTAAAATCCCGTCCCAGCCTCAGCCCGTCCCCAGGGATGTGCCTGATGCCCAGGGCTGCTCCAGTGGCCCCCGGCTGCCCTGCTCCTGGCTGGGGCGGTGGGTCCCTGGCTGGTTGCCCGCTGCTTGGCCCCACACAGTCATTCTGACTTTGGCCTGCAGCAGGGTGTGCAATGGCATTTTAGGTTCAGTTTGCACAGAAAAACACAGAGGTTCAAGGCAAAAGAACATCAGGCCCTTTGTGAAAGATTCACCTCAACTGATATGAAGGGCAGAATCCGGCTGCCTGAAGGTGAGCACCTGGTGCCACATGAGGTCCCTTAGCCTCTGCCACCCGGCCTCCAGCGCTGCTCTAGCAAGACACAGACTTCCCACCACTCCTGCAGTATATCCTCCAGCCTTGCCATGAGGTGGGGCGTCTCTGAAAGCCTACGCCAGGGAAACTGAACTGAGCCCTGACTGTCTGTATGGTAAAAGTGAAATTCCTCTTCAGTTTAAGACACCTAAATTTAGCTATGACAGATGTTGCCATGGGAGACAAGCGTCTAAGCTCCCATCATTGTCAGTGGAGCTCTAATCAATACAGTCAGGAGAGGTAAAGAGCTGCCCAGCCAGAAGTTACTTACTTTTTGGTAGGCTAAAACACTACCTTGAGTGTCAGGGAGAAGCAAGAGTGGGTCTGCTTTGGAAGGGGAGCCGGGAGGCAAGGGTGGCAGCAGGGCAGGCAGGGCGGTGGCCTCGCTGACACTGGGCACTTCCCTGGAGCATCCGGGCAAGGAGAGCTGAGCAGACGTGGTGATGGGAACCAGTGTTAGCCAAGAGCCCTGTGATCCCCCAGCGAGTCTGTAGTGGCAAGGCAGACCTGAGGCCAGGCCAGAAAGGCAAGTCAGGGAGCCAGGGTCAGGGTCAGGGAGCTGCGAGACCAGGCAGGGGCAGCCCCTGCACTGCAGCTCTCTCAGAGACCGAGGGGAAGGTATCCCAAGTGAAGGAGGAGCAGGACCTGGCTGAGGATCCTCAAGGCCAGACAGCTGCACTACGTCTAAGCTGGTCTTGAGCCCTGGCTGCCAAACCCCCAGGATTCAGCGAGATTTGCACAGGTCCCTGACAGCAAGGTTAACTGTCTGCACTGCACAGAGGTTTGATTCCTCTGTCCAAGGATAGGCATCTTGTGCCTTTGGGATGTCCTAGTGTACCCCTCCCGACCTCCAGCCGCTGCTTCAGAAGGGCTGGTGTCTCCTGTAGGTCCTATGGCATATCTGCCAGCTCTGAGTAGAGTGCATTGGATTCGCTGAGGGATTTCAAGGGGCTATATACAGGAGCTTAGACACCACAGAGTCCTACTTGTAGACACCTAGTTGTAATCTGCAGCTAAATCCTGTTCCAGGCGTCCTGCCTCAGCTAACTGCCTGCACTCCCTCTGCCAGCAGCGGTGAGAGAAAGGCAGCTCCAGAGGAAGTTCAGCTCATTTTAGGTAAGTTGGACAAATCTCTCTTTAGAGGTGCCTTCCTCTCTTCATGTAGAGGAACCTAGATGATTGATTAGATGAGATAGCTATCTAATAACCAGCTAAAGTTAAATAAGATGCGTCCCACCCTTTGTTTTTAGAGATGTGGCTGTGCAAGAGATACTGATTGAAGACTACAGCCCAAGATCCTAAGCAAGTTCCTAGTGCAAGGACTCACTAACACTGAGGGCAGCTACACTGCACGTACACCTACACTGTGAAATTCTGCACCTGGGTCTTCTCAGAAGTACCCCAGCCCTGGCAACATTAAATCCTCGCTCCTTGGCTCCCGTCTGCATCCTCTCAGGTTCTACAAACTGAAAGCTCTCTGTTTTGCCTGCAGCACTTGACTCACAGAAGAAGCAAAGCTGTGTGTGCCCTGATACATCAAGGAGCACACAAAAACAGCAAGGAGGGGCAATTTGCTCATTTTAATGCAGGAACTTAGTCAAAGTAACACTCAATCAGCAGGTGGGAGACCTAGGCTCCGTGACCTGCTCTCAGCCCTACATACCACTTCTCCAGAGCCCTCTCCGAAGTCAGAGGGAAAAAAACGCAGACAGAAAGAATACAGGACAGCATCTAATCAGATGTGTAGAGCACTCATCTGACAGAGGAGAAATCAGCACTTCAGTTTCTGCATCAGCTATTATTTATTTCATCAAATGGCTGCCTGATATAAACCACAAACATTAATTGGCACAGAGAGTTGTGGTATCAAAGTTCTTTGTTCTTTTTCTTATACCCCAAGTAACTATGGATTCCAGTGAAAAATGAGTAAAAATTACATAATTCATTTGCGTCTTTATACATCAACTCATCAAAAGCCTATTGAAATATTTCTTCCTGCTCCCTGCATCACACACCCCCCACTAATCAGGCCTGGAAGTTCGTTAAGGTAATTAATACAGCAACACAGTCTTTCAGCATGGAGTGATACAAAGGTGGAGCGTGCAAAGAGGACGGAGCCAGGCTCTTTTCAGTGGCGGCCAGTGCCAGGACCAGAGGCAACGGGCACAAACTGAAACACAGGAGGTTCCCTCCAAACATCAGGAAACCCTTTTTCACTGTGAGGGTGACCGAGCGCTGGCACAGGTTGCCCAGGGAGGCTGTGGAGTCTTCTTCCTTGCAGGTATTCAAAAGCCGCCTGGACACGGTCCTGGGCAACCAGCTCTGGGTGGCCCTGCTTGAGCCGCGGGGCTGGACCAGGTGCCCTCCAGAGGCCCCTTCCCACCTCAGCCGTTCTGTGAGCCTGGGCTTATTTCACTCACTGAGTCCGGTGGAGCGCCGGTTGCTTTGTGCCGGTATGGTTATCTAAGTGCTTCCAGGCTGTCTCGCGAGCTGTGACCAGCAGAACTCAGGCACCAAAGTTTGGAGACTGCTGAAAACCCCCACAGAAGAGAGAACCTTGTAAAAAGAAAATAGATTACTCAGGCACATGACACATTCTGCTTTGCCCCAGGGAAAACTACTGGAAAAGGTCACTGATTCAATTTATTTTTGATCCACTTTAAACTTTGTATAAAGGACATGATTCGGTGAGCTCATTTACACTGGGCTGAACAGCACAGTTAATATGCCTTGGGTGCTAATCATTTCAATTAACAAAACCTAATAATTTTGACTGAAAAATGTAAGCAGACTCATATTCTCCCTCACAGCCAAATGCACAGGGTCTCTATTAATTTCTGTCAATTCATAAAGTGCAGTTAGGATTGTCTCCTCTCTTTGAGGCCAAATTCAGTATCTGGCTGCAACCTACCCTCTTACAAAGTCTCACCTGTCACTCAGCGGGAAACCCACAATCCTGGTAGTTGTTTCAGGACATAGTTTGTCCTTCCAACAAAGGGCATCCTGGTTTTCTTTGTTAGCTGGTCTTTCTTTCCTCAACAACAACAAAAGCCTTACATAATTAAAACTGTAGCTCTGTTTTAAGGTGTTTTTAAAGACACTCTGAAGGAATATGTTAATAGCAATGCACACAGCAATGCCAGTATAAAGTTGTACACAGATTCTCCCTTAAACAGTGAGAAATGGTGAGAAACAAATTGTTGTGCTATGAAAACTGGCTGTGCATCAGAAGCAAATTAAAACAATCATTCAGAGGGAAAAATGTGATTTTTTTTCTGGAAAATTAGAAATATAATCAGTCGCATAAGCATTAGAAACAGTTAATAGCAGAACTCCATTTAAAAGGCTTGCAGCCTTATTTTTCTGTAGCTCCCTCTAGCTTGGTAGTTGGACCAAAATATTTCTAAGTTTAGACCCATGAAAATGCAGACTAAATATAGGATATAAAACAACACTTTATGAAAACAAAAATCCAAAATTTTTAGCTGTGGGTGTCTTTGGTAAGAGGTTCACTCTTAGGTGACTGGATGCAGATCTTACTCATTTCAGTGGGAGTTGTGGGACTAGGTATTTCTGAGCTCAAGGACATTATTATCCAGCTGTGTCAATGTACATGAAGGAGTTTTGAACTTGCTCTTCATTTTCCCAAACCATTTCTTTTCAGCTTCCTTCTTCTCTCTGCTTCTCTATCTAAACCTTTTTTTCTCCCGCTCTTATCTAACAAAGACAGACATCACTCTGTTGAATCCCACACACCTGCAGTCTGGAGACTGGCTCTCCTTGCTTTACCATCAAACTTCCTAACTTTGATGAGACCAGGAGGAATGATACTCCCCTCTGGTAATAGTAGGAAATACCACAAGATGTTGCTCAGTGAAGTACTGACTTTTTTCATTTCATGTCATTTTTCAGTAACATATGGAATGTAAATTCACAAGTTGTAATGACAAAACAGGAGGGAGCAAGCACTGCAGACAGATTCCTTCAAAAAGCTGGGGAAGTTATCACACTGCTCTGCCATCACAAGCGCCCCAGGAGACAAAGGGCCAGCCTAGCTATTACCAGGTATGGTCTGCACATCTTTGAAGTTATTCCTTCTCCAGCTGCAGCAGTTAAGCACACCCTGCAGAATTTAAATGTCATTATTGGGGAGAGTCTGGTTAATGTTATCTAGTAAGGAGAAGGCACTTCTCTTCAGTATCTGCATAAAGAACAAAACTCCCAATAAAATTAATTGGGATCATTTTACTGTCACGGCCAAAGTCAGCCTTAAGTGCAGAAAGCAGCAGTAATCACAGAATAAACATCAGGCACCAATATTGCTTCTGGCTCAAATCAAGAAAGTTCATTTCAAAGTTGGAGCAGTTACTCTTTTCCTTTTAAACCGTTAACACTCCTGCAATGAAACTTGACCCACTGGAAGCAGAGTAAGAGCTATCTTCCTTCAAGAAAACAACATATGACTACTCTTTCCTCCTATCTATGACTAACCCCAACTAGAATTTAGTCTTTTTATAAATATTCAGGCATCATTTGACGCACTGTTGAAGGAAGATAAATCTGAAACCATTTCTGGATGAGGAAGAATCACAAAGATCATTCACAGGAGGCAAATGCACTCATCTGTGAGAAATGGGAAGTGAAAGCTCTACAAGGATGGAGCACTCTCAAACTATCTGAAGCCCTTGATGGATCTTTTCCCACCCTCTGTGATTAATAGAATGCATAAGCTATTCAATCTCCAAGCATTTTGCTTGAGGAAGCTTTGATTTGAAAAATGAGACAAGTGCTTCCAATGCTGTCATTGATAGGAAATTAGGTGATAAAAGAGAGCACATTTAAGCAGCTCTTACATATTCATAATTAGAGCTGCCAAACCACTATACTATCCTCTCTCTCTTCTTGCATTTACCCAAACGTTCTGTCAGGAGTAATGAAAACAGCAAAGCCAGGGGGATGTGACAGTACTAAGTGCTTCAGAAGTAATCACAGGAGGACAAACTGAGTTTTTATTTTTTTGGTTCAGACCACAGTACAGATATAATCATCAAGTCACATGTACCTAATAGTTAATTTGCTATGTTGTGAGGTTTTGAGTTGCTTTTTTTTCAATGAATGGTACCATCAGAGGTTTCTCCTTCTGCTACTTCCCCTCTGTTTGGTGCAGTAACAGAGCATTTGACTTACCAACTTTTGATTGTTTTCCTAGAAATAAATTCCAGGATGATTTTTTCCCATGACTCTGAAAAAAAGAGAAAAATATTTAATGCAAAATTATAATAATAAGCAAAAAATAGGTAATTTATTTGAATATTATGAAAATAATAGATATTTATATAGATCTTCTGTTTCTAAAGCCCCATACTGACAGAGGGGGTCTTAAACCAGGATATCTCAAATATGAAAACAGGTATACTCAAAAAATGAGGGATTCAAATTGTTATGAATTTCATTAACATTTGTTCTAGCACTCTTGTTAGTTTAGAAGAACTCCAACTTGGCTCCGTTTTTTTTGGTCAGTTTTGTGCACAGTGTGGCAAGAAACTGCAGAATTTCACCAGCAGCCGTGAGATGTGCCTGAACAGGCAGTTGCACAAGCAAAGTAGCACTATGCATTTCAGGTTGCTCCTGACTGGACCAGATCTCTGCCACAAACCTTTCCAGGAGAGCAGTATCCACCTGGGGTGCAAATTCACACCCTTTGGTTCATCGCTACAAAAACATCTTCTGTGAGCACAGCTGCTCCTACAGAAGACAGTCTTTACTTCATTTATGTTTTTCCATACAGCTTCTAAAGGTAGGAGTTCCTCCTGTGCTGGAAGGTCACACAAGCAAGCTATAGCTGCAGGAGCTCCAGTGCAGCCAAGGCCTTAACCCGATGTGAAGCACAGCACAGTGACTTCCAGCTGCCTTCAGCATCCGCAGCCCTTAAGGACCAGCAAGGGCAGATTACAGTTTGTCACCTAGCATGTATAACTACTGCTGGGACCATTTCTAAATTGGAACAGAGTTATAAGGTTGATTTGAAACCCACCTGAGAGGTAGAGAGCAGTACAAGGCAGTAACTGGAACACAGTAATGTTGGCCTCCGGTTTTGGCACAGGAAATGAAGACAAATGGCTTTTGCAATTGATACTTCAGGAGGATGTATGCATGAAGAATGGAATTACTTCCAAAGACTTTTGGATAGGTCCATATACTTACACTAAAGAAATGAGACTAGCTTGTAAAATTAAAGGGACCGGCATCTCAGTTTCATGTCTTTTCTGAGCGGTATCACACAACTAGGGCTAGGGAAAAATAACTGATTCACAAAACATATTGATCATGTGGAAACTGATTTTATAAGAGTATTGAATGAAAAAACCCACACGTATGCAGTTCTTCAGAAAGGGAATAGAATCCAGGACAGACTGTCCGGGTGGTGGATGCTGAATGCCCCAGCGTGTCCGGCTACAACAGCACCTGAACATCAGACTGGCTCACAGCTGCACATCCCGGACATGTGTAACAGAAGATCTGGCAGACTAAAAGAACATGGGCCCCGCTGGAAAACCAAGTCCCTGGATCTTTATCGCTAAATGTGTGTACTCAGATCATGTCAGAAACTGGGCAGACAGAAAGGAGGTTTACAATGAAAGACAGGATGTGCTGAATGCATAGTCTATGTTCATCCATACCTGCAAACAGGTTAATTGAATGTGCATGTAGGTATTCTTCTAATGTGTAAGAAATTTACTGTTCAAGCAGACAAGTATAATTTCCCCACGTGTTTGTGACAGTCCACTTCTGCAAAGTTTTTGTGCTCAGTCCACCGTCCCAAAAGCCCTTCTGTAGAGTCAAAGAGAGGCAGGAGCCACAGTGTTTTCCCTTCAAACTGGACTGACTGGCACCACCTTGCATCCTCCTTCGCAACTGTAGGAAAAAACAAGCGTTTTGACTAGCAAAACTGTAAAAGACTCTAAGGACGACTGGACTTTACGGCTTGTTAGGCTAGATCACTATAATAGTCTTTCTGGGACAAGCAAGACACTATTCCTCATTCCCTTGTACAAGTGGTGGGTGGACACTAAAACATTTCTGCTGTCACTTTTTGATTTTATGTTATGTGGCTTCACATTTAGCCATAATTTGCTGCTTTTTATAGCTCAAGTGTAAGGAATACAGTAGAACAAATGTTACTACCCTCCTAAAAAAAAACCCTGCTGTGAATATTGATTTGCATTTTTGGACAAATTCACTGGAATTACACTCCTAGTTACACCGACAAGTAATCCGGTGAATTCTCTAACGAAAAGCAACCGCAACTGTAAGCAGAGAGCGCTGTGCTTTGAGCGTGGGGCAGGCTCAGGTCTACCAGGGAGAGGTGAAGGGGCTTTGGCCAACCACCTTAACACGGATCACCCCTTCTCTCGTAACAGGACCCAGCTACAACACAATCTGGCTTCCCACTTTACGCAGGTCAGGACAGTGCTTGTCCTCGCACCTCAGCAGCACAACAGTGCTCAGGGAGGCCACACTGAGGTTCTGCCTCGAAGGCTGCAGGAGGAGGAAGCAAAAGATATTGCAGACCCTTTTTTTTTCTCACTCCCTTCATGGCTGGATCCACAGAGCTGACCTATAGATGTTTCGGGAATCACTCCTGAATTTCAGTAGCGTGAGCAGGAGCAGAGTGCAGCCTGGTGTTAACAACAATACATAAAGCATAGCTGTGTAAGTGCTTTCCAGCGCAGGGAGCCCCCTGGTTTTAATGTTATACTGAAATATTTAGAGTCTTTGACTATGTAGAATAAGCAGGAGAATATTGACAGCACTACAGAAACACAGCCGCGTATAAACAGAGTTAAATCCTGAGCCACTGAAGACAACAGGAAATATCCGAGCGAGCTGGACTGGACCGTTGTGCACTACCTCTTCACAGACATTTTAAAGACTTATATACTGCTTTTATACTGTACCCCAGAGCACAGCACTGCTGTACCTGAAAGCCTGCAGCTTCAAAGAGAACAAAGAACAGAAATCTCCACCTCTCCTCCTTCCCTCGCGAGAAAAACTCATTCATTTTTAATGTCATTTTCTGCCGGTCCATCCCCCGAGCTGACTGACGCCGAGGTCAGGCGAGCACCGGTGGCACGTAGGAAGCAGCAGGGTTCCACGGCCAGGGAGGCAGGGGCAGAAAATGGCACCACCACCCTCTTTCAGCAGCACCCAGCCCCTAAACCCTAAAGTTAGCTGTATCATCACTGCACCTCGAACGCCCCAGCGCGTGAGACTCCTGGCATTCGACGAAATACATGAAGCTGCCGTGAGAGGCTCCAGGTAGGACAGAAGATTGCTTGGAGTAACCTCTGTGAGCACGGGGTCCACTGCATAACACCAGTCTCACTGCCGCGCACAACCCCTTCTCCAGATTACAGGTCGGATGACTGGCTGCATCTGGTACCTCAGGTCAAAGACTGAAAGTGGGCGAGACACCGGTGGGGCAAGAAGGGAGCGATCGGCAAGGGTGGTCAAATGAATCTGTCCAGTTGACTGGCCTGCTTCCCACCTTTAGCCCTCAAGAGACGAGTAAAGATTTTCAAGAAATTCCTGAAGTAGCTTGATTGCCAAACCCATTTGTATAGAATCATCATCATCTTGAAGCACCGAAGTGTAGAATTAAAAAAAGACTATGAGTAAAAATGTAGCAAGGGAAGGAAAGAAACAAGAAAGGAGAGTGAGGGGAAAAAATAGCTTCTTCAGAGAATGTAAAAAGGAGGAAACAAGAAGGAAAAAAAGACTTTGGATAGGGAATATATACATAGTACCTTGAATGGTCTCTACCTGCCAAGGTCCCACACAGGAAATACAGGATCGTCTCACCTACCTGTGACACCTACCTAATGAGGGCTATACTTGAGTTACTCCAATTGCCACTAAGCTTACTGAAGAGAAACAAGCCCTTCCAGGCCAAGCTTTGTCTTGTCTCAAAGAAGTTAACCAGAATATCCCAGTATTTCTTGTTTCTCTTCACTAGCTCTAAAAGGAGCCTAAACAACCAGCTCTATGTGGATGCCTATAGAGTAGACACCTAAAGCTAGTTGAGGTTAATGCCACAGTTACATCCCCCACACTCCTGCACGGTCTCTTCTGCTTCTTGACGTCTGGGGCTCTTGAGCATCATATTTCCCACTTCTCAGAGAGAGGTGCCCATCACAGACAAAAGCTGTCACACTGCCAAGCTGGAGATCAGCTGAATGCTTGGGAAACCAGGACCTGGCACACCACAGCAGAGAAGACAAGTAGGCTTAAATGTCTCAGGGCATCACTGACATGAACTGCCAGTTTCTAGCCATAAAGCCAATGTCTAGGCAAGCAGCAACCAGTGTATTCCTCCTGCTGTGAAAACTTTGATAAATCATGTAGAAACAGCAACTACGTCCACTTCAAATTTGTCAAATACAACTGCCTGTGGTAATGTCTCCTTCACAGGCTGGGTTCAGCTCTTGTGTAAATCCGCTGAAGTCAGGGATAAGTCATAAGAGGAAGAGAGCACAAGTCCTAGTAGGATGACAATAGCAGGCATATTCAGTAGCATACTAATTCAGCTCACTAACTTGGGCACTTTCCCACTTTATTTAAATAATTATAGTGAAAGAGACATTTATAGAATGAAAAGTTTGGAACAAAGTTCGATTTAAACAAAACTGAATGAAATAAAAAGGTACATTTTCAGTTGGCAGAAAGAAATAGACTATATTTGGATTTTGGTCAGAAATTCAAGGACTGTTTTTATCGCCTCTAAATATGACAGCAGAATTCTGAGGTCCCTGGTATTGGAAGTGATTCTGGAGGCACATCCTCTTTGGAAGAACATTAGGGTAATTTTCCACACGTTTATGTTTATTAATAGAGGGGGGGAAGAAAGATTGAACTGTCTCAGAATTGATGGAACCTTGTAAAAGCTTCCGTGCCAGGAAAAGCTTCTGTCCAGAGCTTGTACTTGCTGCTCTAACAGGCATCTTGCATCAAAGCACTGCTGCCTTCATTCATCCACCTCTTCATCCCAACAGACGTTGAAAAGTTACCATGAATTCCTGAGCCATTCGAGAATGTACTTTTGAATCTGTTTTCAGGCAGGTATTCAAGTAAAATGATGCTGAGTTCAATTCACACTGATGAGCCAGGCCACGAACAGTGATGGTCCCAGTTTATGTCTATGGTGGCCTTCCAAAGGGTGCTAGCAGAATCTGCACGCCCTTGCTGAACAATGACATGGCTCAGCTATTTCCTTTTTTTGGGGGGCTGCTGGCCTAACTAATTGCTGGCTTTCGGTATTTTTGGATGGATTTGGGCCAACAGCCAAGTGACCTTGAGCTCATCATGTTCTGCCAGCTGCTCTGTGATGCTGTCTGCCTACTTCTCACCTCCCTCCCTGTTCTCACCTGCAGAGCTCAGGGGTGTCGGCTGATCCTGACAGGACAACTTCCCTTGCCCCCTTCTACCCAGCAGAGAACGGTCTTCAGACAGACAAGGCCACATTTCTCAAAGTTGTTGACTTCAGTGGAATAACTTCAGGTTTTACCTGCAAAACAGAGTGAGGATGGTGCAGTGAGGACCACTGACGTGCTAGTGGGAGAGCTCTGGTGTGACATAGCTCTTTTAACACTTTTACGCGATCTTCTGCCCTCCACAACACCTCTGATCTGCAGTTTCAGCAGGAGACACTTGCCAGGGCCAAAGAAGCAGTGAAAACGGGAACACTGCCATGATCCAGAGGTGTAACTGCAGCTCTTCTAGGCACACTTGAGTCACCTTCAGCTGCCAGCTCTGGTGCTGACAGCAAGCATTTCTGCTCAGACTGTGCAAATCTGCCCAGGACGCTGGGTGAGCACTTGGCTGCGGATGTCCTCAACGTCACAGCTCCCTTGTTATCTGTACCTGAGCCAGGAAATTTCAGGTGAGCTCGGGATGGATAGGCAAGCCACAGTCCGCCTCTTGAACTGCACAACAGCAAAGGTGTAAACCAAAATGCTGAGTACATGGCACCTCTTGGTACTCTGGAAATGCAAGTGCAGTTGTTGGCATGCAGGATGGAAGAGATGTAAACAGACTACACATCCCTCCTGAAAACATCCTGTATATCTACACATACACCAATCTCCTGTGAAACAGCATCAGGTTAACTACATGCATTCATAGAATCATAGAATCATTCAGAGGCTTTTAAACGTTGTGATCTTACTGGAAGAGGAAAGCGGAAAGCAGGGCACTTATTTATAATGAAGGCATTTACAGAAGCAAGACTCTCCTATCTCTTCACCGTGGGGTACCAAATAGAGGATTCTGTGAGCATGTGCATCAGATAATTGTGAAAAATGTATCTGCATTATCTTTGTTAAATATCTCACTAATGTGAAAGAAAGACTAAAGGTCATCTGTCAAATGCAGTTGTAAGGCAGGAAAAAAAATCTCTCATGTTGGATATCTTGAAACCTTTAGGCTCATGATATTTTTGTTGAACAAAGAAAATGTGATCAATGAATCATTAGGAGTCCTGTGCCTGACAATGGAGGTCAAGAGTGCCTCTTGATGATGAGTTTAAGATGCTTTTATTAACCTGTCTCAAGATGGTTGATTGCTTTCTAATGTGATGAGACCCTCTCCAGCACTTGAATTTTAAATATTTAGAGATCATCGTCAAATGCTTCTCAATAATGCTTCACAATAAATGAATTATTGTGCAAATGAAATTCAAGGTAGTTTTTAATAAAATCAGAAAGATTTCAGTATTTTGTAAAGACTAATCATGTTTTACAAAGTACTTGCTAAAATAAAGGTAACTAATAGGAAGACACCTGGAAATGAATAAGGTACTAGGTGGATCTCATTTTCTTTTCACACTAAGTTTCTGAGTATGTAAATACACTAATTCCTAATTCTAACTGACTCCAGTTACATTCTGGCTCATTACAACAGTGCATATGTGAGAAGACATGAATTCATCTATGCTCAGGACCTAAGGAGCAAAGCCATTTTCAGCCATGATGCTTTCTGATACAAAATCTATTTTGCATCTCATTGGCTATATAGATTACATTCACAATTGCTTCACAATTCTGTTACACAGTTAGAAAAGTGCAACATGATGTCTGACTAAATGAGAATCAGGCCATTGCACGCAAATTTTCTCTCCTGTTTCAGGATCCCAATTCCCATTTCATTTACACCAAAGTGAATCACAAGCAAATCCATTTAAATCCACCGGACTGTACGAATGAGAAAACAGAGTAAGGAAGATCTTAATTAGAGGAGATGAGCAGCAGTGTTTCATATTTAAATGGCTGCATGCTTTGTAGAGTTAGAATATACAGGATTTTGTTCATGCACCCTTTTTAAAACTCTGACAGCTTAGGCCTTCTTCTTGAAAGACGGTTCCAATATCAGTTCTGAATTTATAAAAAGGAGCAGAACACAGTTTTTCATTAGGTCCTGCCAGCCCCAACTATTCATGGTAGATGAGCTTCCTGTACCCTGTTTTCACCTGGTGATATGTTAGAAGACAAATTATTAAGTTACTAATTAGGCTGGTAGCTGTTCAAATTCGTATGACTTCACTTTATTGTACAGCTACATGACATAATGCTCAATTGTCTCATCTGCCATCTGCTTTGGTGTCAACATGTGCTTTTTTCCAAGTGACATTCTGTTGTCAATTGCAACAGTCTTGACATTTCTAAATGTCTTTGTTAAGAAGTTTTTGGTCTACTTTGTGTTTCCACAAGAAAGTGTTGCTGATCACTACCAGTACTATGGGACTTGCTGTTTGTGGCAGCCAGAGGGATCGCTCACCCTGCCATTTCTAGGCAGCACTCTAGAAAATTCCGAAGCTTTGCAGTCATTTCTCCCAATTCCCTGTTAGTTTCACTTCTGAGTGAAGGATTCAGATAGCTTCACTTGCTCTGTTTGCTATTTTGCTCTTCGCTTGCTCTACATGTTCAATATTCTTCTGACATTACATGCAAGTATGACAGTGGAAAAATTAATGATGTTGGTCATGAGGCCTTAGTCATCGCATACAGGTCAGGACTGCAAAGAGTTAATGTGTTATTGAGATGAGCAGCTTACTGTTCTCAATTTTATTTAATATGGACTGGCTGTGTACTGTACTACATTATATTGTGTACTGTATTGTATTCTATAAGGGGGAACCTCTCATTAGGCAGCAGTTTTGCACAAAACGATGTTATACTGGCTTATGAGCCGAATACGAATCAAATGTGTGATGCTGCAGGAAAAAAAAAAAAAAAGCCAGTCTTATTCTTTGGGCTACTAAAGGGAAGTATGTTATTGATTTTCATTTGGGGTATCAAAGTCTAAGAAAGACGTAGGCATATCTGAAAGCTTTCAGGGGACATCAACAAGAATAAAAAGTCTGGAGAACCAACAATAGACAAGGATGGGTTAGAGGCACAATTATCACTGCCATTTCTGGAGGTCCTTCCCATTTGCAGTGCTGCAAGGGTGTGATTTTTAAATTCTCGACTCATTCATTCCAGCCCACAAACACCGCATTCTCTTGGGGAAACTTTTAAAGATTCCAGGGAACTGTAGGGAATAGGTGGGAAAAGCTGCCTTGCTGAGGGCTCATTCACAGTGCCTGTGTCAGTATGTAACACAAGTTACAAGGATGTTAATAATTGTCTGAGTATCTGCAAGATTTTTTACCGCTTACATACCCTTTTCAACAGCTTAGCCTAACTATACCGTCTGAGGGTACCTAACTGTATCTTGCAGATACTCAGACAATTATCAACATCCTTGTACCTAACTGTGCCCTAACTGTACCCTCGGAGAAAAACAACAGAGCAACCCTTTGGCCTGATGCCGTAAAGCTGTGGCTCTCTAATTAGTCCCACTGACAGTCTGTGCACAAAAGCAGGCTCAGATAGCTGGCAAAGCTGATGTAACCCAAGGCAATGCCAAGTCACACCTGTGAAGGATCAGGCTGTAGACCTGTACTGTAGCAATGAGAGAATTTGGTTCATAAAAGCTTTCAGGATCAGGCCCTGCATAGCTTTCATAATGCATTTAAATAACTTCTCTTAGACACTGCAAAAAAGTAGTTTGTACTATACAGAAAAAGGTCACAGCAGCACTTACATTTCAACAAGAGGTAATTAACATATTATTTGGCCTTTCATTTGTCAGTTCTTATAAAGTGATGTACACGACCAGCAGTTACACAAGGACTTGGTTGTACTAATGTTAGCAGAGAAAAATTTCATTAAGAAACTCTGAAAGTTGCATGGAGGCTTTATTAAGTCATGTAGAAGGTATTTGCACACTTCCACTTTTTTGCTTTAAGGTTCACACTGAGAATGAATACATACGGTTTCTTTGGGGGGCACTTGCCATAAGACATATACATTTAAACAAAATATAAATCCAACAATCCATGTTCCATTGGTGCATATGCTCCTTCATTTTGATACCATGGTGAGAATGCAGGGCCTTCCCATTTTTTGCTCAGTGAGATACACTATTGCAGGATCTTGAATTCAAAACCTGCAGTTAAATACATACCTCGCTTCAAACCCCAAAATCAGCAGGGCTCTTCATGTGCTTGAATACCTTCCTGAATCAGGCTGCAAACAACAGTTTTCCCACCTAGTTTAGCTAAAGATGAAGCTGAGAGATGAAGCAAGATAGCAGCCAACATACGCTGGTTTGTCTGAACAGCTCTCATCTAGCATTAGCTCTCATTACCTTGGCAAGCCCCACTCACTGCCCACAACACATGGAAAACCTGGCTCGGTTTTGCTCTTCTCTATCCTAACAAAAACAGGAATGTAATGGCATGATTTTAGTGCTGCTACAGCAAAAGTCTGCTAAGGATTTAAAGGTAAAATGTGTCTTCTGGACTCTGAAAGCTCTATCATCCCATTCGTTTTTAGACGGAAGCATAATCTGAAAGCAACTTTTCCTTAACAATTGTCATGCTACCACCCTGAAAGACAGCAGAATGACAAAGTATTTCAAGTGATTTTGGGTACTTGTACATCTGGGCATTTTGCAAAGAGCAAGTTTGCAAAAATCTGCTGAATTTTCCAAAATTATAATGAAACCAACTCAGAATCATAGCCTGTGTCCTGTTTGATCACACTTCAGCAAAGCTGTATACAAAAAAATTGGTGAGTTTCTAATAGGAAGGGATCAAAGCTCTAGTTCCTAAGGTTCTTAAATTCATTCTTAATTTTATCTGCCTGGGTTTAAATTTCAAAATCCAAACAAAGAAAAATGCAGGCAGTTTGCTTGCAAAACAAACGTACTTAGCTGAAGGTAGGTAGGAAGGCAGGTTTACAAGTATATTTTATTTCTTTATGTATGTAATGTTAAAATAGTGTAATTTACACGGAAAATGCAAACTCAAATGTGAAGGTATAAAAGAAAGATTCTTTTTTTTCCAAAGGACAGCAATCAATATTGCAGTCAAAGTGCATTTTTCCTACATGTAAAACAAAGATCTCAAGCCACCTTGAAGACTACTGCTGAATCCAGTGAGACGATGAACACAAATCTTTGAATTTCTGATCCAAACCCAGTCTTTTTAGCAACAAAGACATTTGATAAAATCCATCTGCTTTTCTTTTTGTTCAAATTGTTTGAGTTTAGAGGGTTTATTTAGAAGACACAGGCTTAGTGTCAGATGTTTCCATCATAATAATTCATAGCCTGACCAAGAGCATCTCCCAAGACCTGTGAATGCCCTCAGTCCAGTCCTAAAACACCTACAGTTTTTTTCTTTTCTTTCTCTAATCAGCGAAAACATAATGAGAATATGCTTTATCTAGAGCTGTTTTGCACAGCTTGAGTAAATTGGAGTGAAGGGAAAGCTGCAATCATTCAAACTATTCATTTAAAGAGATGTTGCTCTCCTCCTTCTTCCCTACTGATCCTCTAAAACTCATTAATGAAGTATTTTTCCACTTAGCTTTCCTCTTCTTTCCTCTACTCTCTCCAATTGTAGACGTCTATTTTCATTGCTGTAGGACACAAAGCCCAGGAAAGGCCTTACCAAATGAGTAAAAAGCAATTGCTTTCCAATACGTAACACTGCCTACACCAAATGTACAGCTGGGATTTTCCATGATCCTCTAATTGACGAGTAACATCAATAAGGGTTGAGTCATAAGCTTAATTCACAACTCAACTGTTTCTCAAACTTACCACCACCCATTTCTCCTACTTACCACACCATTCAAACTTATCACACCATTTATATCAGTGCATTACAGAAAAGTTAAGCCTGGCTTACTCACACAATTTAGTAAGTACTTTTTCCAGGTTCCCAGGAGTGCTCTGTAGACCTGCACAAGAAACACACGCTCTGATACACCTCAGCACAGCACACGGCTGTTCTGTCCACCGACAAACTAGTCCAGAGACAGGCTGCAGACTGGACCCACAAATCAGGGCAATTCAAGCTCAGTGCATCACAGAAGTAATTAGAAATACTAACAGACATGATCAGGGTAGAGCAGAGACTATGAAGAACAGCCTCAAATACAGGAGCAATTAAGTAAACACAGCAGAAATAACAGGCCTCGGAGATGTAGCTGAGATGTCTGCACTAATGCAGTAAAGAAGGAGGAACAACTGAAGGGAACGAAAGGGATGAGAGGAAAACAAAGCTCCAGGTGACGGGTTACGTGGAGCACCTCCGAGGCACTCCGGATGGGTCTGTAGGGAGCAAGGCAAGTGCTGGGAAGCCCACAGAGGAGGCTGTTGCAGGATCACCCTCAGGAGAAAAGGAAGGTGTCCTTTCTCATAATTTAGGATATTTGGACAGCTAGAGAATGTGAATGCCTGGCCCTGTAAATAGTATAGAGAAAGAAGCAACAGCAGAGCACAGCTAACACTCCTATTTCCATACAGCACCTGACGCTAACAGATATTCCCAGTAGCAAAGACTGAACATGAGCTGTACGAGTCATTTGCAGGTTTTAAACCAAAAGTTAACAGTACTGTAGATTAAGCCATTCATGCACTCTTGGCTGAAGAAGCAAATCTTTTCTTTTGTCCCTTTCATTTATTATGTGGAAATATTTATTTATTTTCATTTTATTGCTCCTAACTACTGCTACACATAGAATTGCCCTGTCCTGCCCTAAAATTTCCTCCATAACTGAGGAAAACCACAGATGAAGCAGTTTCCACAGTGCCCGTAGAAGGATTCTGGAAACTGAGGTTCTATTCTATTTTACAGGTTTGCCCCTTTTCCTGTAGCGCAGCAGCTGATGAACAGAGGCATGCTGCAGAAAACTAAAAGAATAAGGATGCACTGTGCAGAACAGCTGATACGGTTTTGTGGCAGCACGAGGGAGGCTCTAAACAGCTTGGAGAATCTCATCCCCTCCAAGGACCCAAGAGCTCTGACTGCAGATTAGGACAGGGAATTTCCTGCCCCAGCTCTGAGGGCTCTGATTCAGCAGCAGCAGGGAGGTTACCTTGGGATGGCCAATGTCATTCCTGCTCCCAGTTATCCCCATCACCACCCCTCTGAGATGCTCCCAAACCCTTTGCAGGAATGACTGAGTGACCTATGTAGCAACTGGTTTAGTTTATAGTATATTAAATAAGGTAACATGAATTTGCTGCCAGTTTCCCTTAATGCACCATGCTGTGAGCTCTGGTTGCTACAGGGGCAGTTATGGGAGATCTCTGCTGCTACATGAGCAGTTACACCACCTTTACGAGAGAGACTTCTTCAAGAAGAGGTTTGGTAGGCTGCTGTAGGCATGAACCATGATTGCTCCTCCAAGTGAAGCTATCCCTGCTTGTGAGTCAAGCTGTGGCTAATTCCCTCAGCAATGAAGCCAGTTTGAGAGATTGCTGTTCCCTCTCCAACACCTACTCACGCATTCACACTCCCACCCCACCCCAGAAGCTACCTCCCTCGGCTGTGCTGATTCAGCTACCTTGTGAGCATGGTCTAAAACCTGTGAATTGACTGTGTCAATCTCTAGGACTTCTTTTTCAGTGCAAGAACTATTTTAACCAGATCTGTTGTCACTGGGTAATGACATAGAGTCACAGCCTTAGGCTGTATGACATTCAAAATGAAAAATATTTGTTTAACAGAAATTCCCCTAATTTACTCTGAACCACAACACACATCCTAGATACAAGCTCATACAAGTTTACAGATGATTCTTCTCTTACATGAGTCACCTGCGGTTACATGTGGTTGAAAACCTCCCTAATATCTTGGATTGAACCTATAAAGTGCCATATTCCTGTATACAAAAAGATCTAAACCAAGAGTTTTTTCCCCTTTCATTGATAACTGTCAACTGAAAAAGTATTAGCAAGACCTTGAAGTGACTGCAGCCGATGTAATTGAAACACCAGATTTGAAGCACAGCACTTACTTGGACACCTACAGCACACATTATCAACGCAGCTTGTGGGAGGCACAGATGCACGCACAAATGCTTTTGCTGCTTTGTGGCAGGACCTTCATGTACATTCCCCACTCCCCATCACACCACCTTCAACGTGTATTTCATCACACTGGTGTTAAACGTAGCTTTAAGAACAAAATAGTCTGAAAATGTATTGAGGACAAAATTCCATCCTGATTGATCAGCCTCACTGATGAAGGGAAACGTGAAGGATAAAAGGTTACTAATCAGGTTTGGGAAGCCTCTTCCTTGCTGGCTGTCAAGTAGTGCTGAGGCTTTGAAGACACCTTTGGCAAGCAGCGCTTCAGCATACATCTCCGTGTCACCCAGCAAGGGTCGGAAGAAGATGCAGGCGGTTGTGGTCTGTGAAATGGTTGTGATGTGTGTATGAAATGATGCTTGGATCTATGCATAGCCTCAGGTTGAAAGTTCCTCTAGAAGTCACTGAAGAATCATGGTCCTAAATGTATTGCATTGTCTTGCTTTAAGACTAGGTCTCATCCTTTTTCCTTTAGCAAAAATCAACATTCAGATCTCTCTTGCACACATGAATGCTGTTACCTGCATGAGCTTAATCACATGCATGCAGTATTTCTACATGCACATAAAAGACACAGATTTTATATTGAAAACAAGTCCCAAGAAGCCTTTTCTAAGGCCACTGCTGGAAAACAGATCATTTCTGACTCACCAAAGCATTAGAATAAGGAGCTGGCATGGTCATTGCCGGCAGATGTACAGAGATTTACCCTACTCTCAGATTCATGGTATTGAACCTCTTGCTCCATTTGATTTGTCTTGTGTCCTTCTGTCAACAAAAATCAGTAGTGACTATGGCACACCTTTTGTGTCATGGGTGAAGACTTACATCTTGCTCCCTTTGTCGAAGACATTTTCAACAATGAACCCAACCCAAGAACTGAGGAACCGTTTTTGTTCTTCTGGTTGCAAGTGTAGACTTAATCAAGGGCAAATCTCTGTGCATGATAGATTTCTTCTAAAAGAAGGAAATGTCTTCACTGGCTTTTTTTTTAAACTTGTAGAAGTAATCTTACGCTAAAAAGTAGGTCTACTCTAGACAGGTGATAAGAAGGACTGACCCTGGAAAAAGAACACATTACTATGTTGCCATTCTTTCCATCACTGTCTGATAAAGTTCTCACTCTGTTCTTTAAATTCTCCTCAAAAACACCTAACAAAACCAAGCCACACCATTGCTGGTATTTCTAGTATTAAGACCATGCTACAAGAAAACTTTCTCAAAGAAATCAGGTCACTGTAAAGCTCATAAAAAAGCAAACCACATCACAATCTGTTTTCAGCTTGATTCCCTAATGCATAGCAAGATAGGCATCAAGCACTTGGGAAGGCCTCAAATTAGCTCAGCTTTGTTTTGTTTACCCAAAATCAGTTCAGTGAAACCACACGCTCACAGCCAGTCAACTGATCAAAATAGATTATGGTCTACCAATCACTTTCCACAATGCCTGCAGTCATCCAAATCTCCCTGCTATCTCACCAGTAATCTAGGTTCTGGCTTCTGAACCAAAAATAGGGCTCTGCTTTGTATCCACTTGTAACTGCATCCCCAACTACCCAGTCTCAGGTTTTCACACCAGAGGTACAGCCTCACGAGTTTCACCTTCATGGTTTTTCACAAATACAGCATTCTGCTAATCTCGCATTAAATCTTCGGACAGGAAATCTAATCCTGCTCATTTACAAACCACCAGAAACGTTTTTAAGCATGTGAGCACAGACAATATAACGAACATCAATAGAACTTGCTTAGAATTAAGCATGTCCCTTAGCACATTTCTAGTAAGGCCTTACATTGGTGAAACCATAAGAAAGAACTACCCATTACCTGTAATCAGCAATTTAACTCTTTCTTGAATAGTAAAAAATGTGACTACCAGGCGTATTTTTGTCATACTGCTGAAGTCAATCCTGATATTCTATAAAAGATGGTGGCTCAGGTCTTTGCAATTTTTTTATTCCTTACAGTTTTTTCACACTATATGGACTACTGAATAGGAAAGAGTCTTTGTTTAGCCAAATTTTCATGCCTATGCTTCATTATTTGGACTGCAAAAGCACTTAGATTTCCCAGCAAATAAGACACATGCTGAAATACATTTTACAGGGGTAAAAAACGTATTGGGAAACAGAATTTGGTCCACAAACTGTTATACTTAATTTAGCTTCAGTGAGCAAACAACTTCTCCCTTATAAGAAGAAACCCCACAACATAGATTTTTACTTAAAAGAGTACTGAACAAAGTCAGTGGAGAGGAATGATTTGGAGATAAGTGTGGGTATTTTAAGGGCACTTTCTACTATTTGCCAAAATTACCAGCACTTCGGGTTTTCCTGATAGAAGTGTTCTTCATAATGATCCTCACAGCAGGCTTATGAATTGGTTGAATCATCTTGTAACTACATCTACTGCCATCCAGAGGTAATTGGCAAAAGTTTGAAGAGTAAATCTAAGTTAATGGTATCGCTAACAGTGAGACACGAGTACTGTACATTAGCACAGTTCCTATCAAACACAAACTTAAAGCTATAGCCTGGCTGAACAGAAACGACAAAAATAAAAGTTAAGTAGGATACTTACTTGTTCTTTTCCGACAGAAAAACAAAACCAACAGCGTATCACATTGACGTTGTAGTTCTTTTGGTGCATCACGTATATTCTGCATTATGCTTTCTATTAATCTTTTGGACACGTGTATCTGCAAATTACACTCTGCCATATTATGTTTTTCATGCAGACCTCAACTGTGGTTAAATAAAAACAACCCAAAACCCTACAGCTGCCTTCACCCCGAAGAAAGCCTGCACTTTGCCACAGCATCCAATTTCTGTCTGATCACCTAACAGCAAAGAAAGTAAGGAAACACTAAGGAATTAAGCACATGCACACACACCAAGACATGTATTACTATCATTCATACCGAAGAGGTAGAGAACCTCATGGAAAGAGGCTGAGCACTCACAAATCCAGCCACAGGCAGTTCGAGAAATGTGATATTTGAGATTCCTAAACTAGGAACCCAAAAGCAGAGATGATCAAAATGAATAAACATTTCTAAAAATTAATCGTTTAAAAAATTGCTGGAAAAGTCTACTAAGAAAGCTGGAGCAAACATGAGATAATAAAAACATTCATTTCCTAACAGCTATTTCTATAATTCAACATTGGTATCACCCTTTCATCTTTTCAAAAGCCCAAATTTTCAGCAGTACACACACCCCTATTCACTTAACACTTAAGCTGTGTGCCTGCTTGTAGTTCTCACCTCTAAACTGGGAGTTACAAGCTGAAAGCACGGCTATGATTCCTACAGTGAGCATCTCAGAAGCCACGTCTCACAACGGGATAGTTTCCCAAAAAATCCATTACTCTATTTACAAATCCTGTTTGGTTAACAAATCCATTCAAATATTCTTCCAGCTACCACCTTCCCAACCACACCATGAAATCACAGACCCGGAAATGTCTTGTCTGAATAATACGCCATCGCTACGTATAGCAGTAATGATTTTGTAGTCAGGCTTGACTAACGGGCAGCATTGTGCTGAGGACACTTGAATCACAGTCAAATGAGGCTCCTTCTTCAGTTCTGTCCTGTGCGTACAGCACAAAAATTTCGGCATTGCCAGTAGACTAAGCAGATTGTTCTTTCTTCTACACAACAGGAGGAGGACTAAACAAAGACTATGAAATTTCTGCTTGTAATACGTACAGCCTGACTCTGCCAAGGACTACAGCAAAATCATCCAAGACTTCAGCTTGGTTAGGGTTTCTCCCATGTTCTTTAGAAGCCTGAATCCTTGAAAAGATGCAAGAAGCTTTTTAAGAATTATTCTCTAAACAGATATTTAGATTATTTCTTTGTAAGCATTTTTTGAAATAGCTTTAAGAATGTATTGCAACATCTACTTCTGACAAGTTTCAAAGATTTAGCTAATTTGCTGAAAGTGGGATTTTACTAAACAGAAAAAAAAACACCAATAAGGAAGCATTTACAGATTTCCTCTGTTGATTATAATTGTTACTGTTGAATCACATATGTAGAGACTAAATACACAGCATCAATTCTTGCCTCCAGTAATGAAACACACAACAAAAATCAGTAAAAGGAGAAAAAAGGCCATTAAAAAAATTCACCTTTGAACTCCACCTCAGACCAAGTACAGAATTTCCTGTCACCAATCTGTAATCACAAGAGTGCCCCTATTAGACCATTACCGCAAATTAATGCTGAAGCAATTGAGTAAAAAAACAGTCCTGTTTACTGCACTGGGACCACTCATACTGCTAAATGACAATTTCTGGAATGCATAAAAAGGCCGGAAATCAGTTCTATGCAGTAGTTGCCAGAAAGTAATTTTTACCTTCTGAGATTCTTTTTTCCCTTCCTTAGTGGGTTCATGCTATCGGGTAAAACAAGAAGACCAATTCCTGGCATGCACTCCTTCTGCTATTCCAGTAATACACAGTAACCATTAACACTTAAAGCAACTTTGGAAGTGCAATAGATATAACCAGTTATTTCCTCTCAGTCCCAAACATTTACCTGAAGGCTCCTGGGCTTTGTACAAATATAGACCAAAAGAACTCAAAGAGTTAGCTGCATAAGGATAAAACAGGAGGGTACAGGGATCAGTGTAAAGGTATTGACCAGGCTGCCAGACAGTGGATCTGGCAGTTCAAAAGTATAATTTTATGCCTAAGTCTAACTCTAAATAGTGCATGTGCGTCTCTCCAAAGAATTGACTTCAAAGTTAATTTTATCTGTAATTCCGGGTGAAAGTATGAGCTGTCCGAGACAGGGAACAAAATATTAACCAATGCAATGCCATCTTGTGGCAAACGGGAAAACTGTCTACGCCATCCGAGCTGGGTTTCAATGCCTAGGGACGCTGCTGCTCCATAGTATACAAATCATGCTCAGAACCGCTGACTTGAAATGGGGGGGGAAAAAAAAAGGATTTTATCATAGTTAGACTTACAAAGTATAAGTTGTGATATGCTAGGTATTAGAATTTAAGAATCAGCTATTTGTCTTCATTTTACAAGGCTGGCATTTTCATTCCAACAGTACTGCTGTGGCATTATACGAGAATAATTTCCATCACTCCAAACGCAATGTAAAGGCAGAGATGTGATATAACTTAGTAGAGAACAGTATCGAGTATAAAAACTCCCACCCTTTTCCCTGGCTACAGTTAAGTGGTATCATGAGCTTGTTTTTAGGGCACCAGGGATCAGCTCAAAACGGCATGGCCATACAAGCCAAATCACTGTATAGCTATAAAAGGATTCTTCCATAGCCCGTTTGCTTAAAAATAGCACGGAGGTATCTTTGACCCAGCTGACCTTTGGGTGCGCGCAGTATCACCCGATCACCTCACTTATCACTACGCCTGATAAGACATCTGCCAGGTGACACTGCTTCCCAAACGCTGTTCCTGCCCGCCCTTCCCTGCGGGGAGACTTGCCCGCAAGACCCGCGATGGTCGGTCCCTGGGGTGCTGCAACCCAGTACTCGAACTTTGCTCGGGCGGCCAGCACTGAGAGGCACTGCTCTACAGCAAGGACTCTCTTTCCACACGTTTTCCGCCGCAGCACCGCCCGTTTGGGGCCGCCCCAGCCCACCCGCAGCCCCAGCGTGCGGATCGCCGGGGATTTCATCGGCATCGTGGGAAGCGCCTGCCCGTAAGTCAGGGCCGCAGGCGTCCCCTGGCAGCAACCGAGAGGCGTTGCCTCGCGGGGACACCCCAGCAGCCGGCAGAAGGACCAGGGAGGGTCTGTCGGGAGTTACGGCCCTCCCTCGGGCGGGGGCTGCGACCCCAGCACCCCCCGCTGCTGCCGGTACCCCCGGCCCAGGCGGGACTACAGCTCCCGACAGGCAGTGCGCCGAGCGGCCGAGGCCTCCCGGGGGCGGGTCTTCCGGGCGCGGAGCCGCGCTTCCCGCGCGCTGAGGCGGAAGGGCTTCGCTGCACTTCCGGGGTCGGCCGGCGGGAGCTGTCGGCACGTGTGGGAGCGGCGGGGCCCGGCCCGGCCTGACCCGCCGCCATGGCGGCCGTGCGGGTGGAGGAGGTGCTGGCGGCCGCCGAGGAGCAGGAGGCGGAGAAGCGGCGGAGCGTCACGGTGGAGAAGGAGCTGGACTTGGAGTTCGACCTGGGCAACCTGCTGGCGCTGGACCGCAACCCGCC
>JAVKLA010000027.1:16204077-16249920 GCA_034782735.1 Sagittarius serpentarius
CCCGCCACCGCCTCACACGGGCACCCGGCTGAGGGCTGGCCACCGGGGCCCGCCCGCCTTCTGCCGTAGGTGGGACCCCCCCGGCTGCCGGCCTGCAGCCCCCCTGGGCCCCGGGGGTGGGGCGCGATGAACGGGTGTCTGCAGGAGACTGTTGGGCAAGGGCAGATTCGTTTTTCCGTTTTAGTTTTTCCTTTTAACCATGTCTTTTTTGTTCTGTTTTTTTTTTTTCCTTTAACCTTTTCACTAGATGTCGGTGCCCGAGCCATTGCCACACTTATTCCCAAGGTAAGACTTAATTTGTGTCTCCAGAACAGTTCTGTGGGAGACCATGACCCTGTAGAGCCGTACATATCAGTGTAACCTGGGCAGAAGGTGCAGGTAACAGGCAGGAAGGAGAACAGTTTAAAGGGTAAGGTAAGAGGTCTGTTATTTTGCAACTGTACGACAGTGGTTGTCATCGGAGAGATTCACTGTTACCATGTAAGCCGCAACTAATGCATCCTCTCCCTCCCTCCCCTTGCCGTGAGGCAAGCTGATCAGAAATTTGCTATGGTTGCTGCTACTGCTGTCATCACCTGAGCCATCTCAACTTTGGATCTGCTTTCGAGGGGAAAAATACGCATTTGTTGCATTAGAAGAGAAATAGGAAGCGATATGAATTAAAAGGAGCTATTCACAAAGGTCTCCTTTGGCTTGGGGAGTGTAATCTCCATAGGCTTTTTATGCAGTCAGTCCCAAGAACGCAGCTCTCTTAGGCCAGGGTTGTGGGGTAAGAGCAGGTGAGCTGTGCCAAGTGACCGAGTCACCCTGGGAGGAATTTCTGTTTGCATTGACTGTAGGGCATCTATGGGAATAGCTATCTGTGTGCTGGTCAGTCTCCAGATCCAATTAAAAAATAGTGGTTTGGTCCATAATTTCAGCAGTGTGTAATTCTGAGTGGCTTGGTTTCATGTCTTTACTTAAGATACTTTTTAAAGAATTACCATTGCCATTTTACATATGGAAGATCTAATATTATAAGTTCAGATATTTATTTTGCCCAAGACAATCATACAGCAAGATAGTAGCGCAGCTGAGAAGCAGAATCTCTTTCTTCTGTTTGCTTGATGACCTACAAAGTCAATTCAAACTAAGCCCTTGCTGAATAGAAGTCTTAGTCAAGAATCCTCTCTGTAAGTTTTAGGCCGCAATTGAGTCTGTAATGTAGCAAGAAGGTATCAGTTCGGTAAGTCTCTAAATAGTGGGAAGTGATTTAACAATGACTGTAGCAGAAAAAAAATGTTCACTGTGTTTCTTGACAGTGTTCGAAGAAATAGTGCCATTTTTGAACACAGTAAAATTCTTCCTGAAAGTTAAATTTGGCTCAAGAATTTAACAGCAGGGCACCTATTGTACTATCAGAAAGCAAGAGAGTAAATGGCTTGGACACGTTCTTAGCCTGTCAAATTAATGACTGAGAGTACAGCAGACTCAAACACCAGGAGAGGTCAAACATGTACAGCCTGGCAAGAGATGGCAATGAAAGAGCTGATAGCAGCTGGCCTGGGCTTGAATAGAAAGTGCATAAAGGATTTTAATACATCTTAGCTGTTACTGTCATGGGTCAGTGCTTCAGTGAACCCCAGAGTGTCTGTAAAACTCATTATCATGGCTTCACTCAGTGGATCTGAATCCAAATCGCATATTTTCAATTAATATAGCAGACAGAAGGCATGACTTCAGCAGGAAGAGCAGAATGCCTCATCCAATCTTTTCTTGGAGAAGAATGGGCTGTTTCAGTTGATGCAGTTTTCTTCACTGTGTGGCAAAATCAGGATATGTAAGAAATGGAGAGTTTTGTGGAAATTCATGCAGGAATGACATGGCAGAGAGAAGATGTGACTGAAGTACTATATTTATAAATATCTTCTCTCTTCTACTAAATAAAGTTGATAGTAACACACAGATTCTTATTAAAACTGTTTATTATTAGCACTGCATGCAGTTTCATAATATTCAGGCAAGCAATTCAGTTTCACCTGCAAGTTTAGGACTAGGCAGAAGCAAAAAGAAGTGTAAACACCCGTTAGTATTACTATCACATGTACAAAAGATGTTCTCTATCCGGGTGCATATGGAGGATGTCTCATGGATTTGTCTTAAAAGTTGTTCTGAAGGTTATTGTGTAGCCCCTACACATTTGTAACACCTCCCAACCTGTAGGTAGCAGCCTGCATGCTCTGCAGATACTCAGTTCTGCTCACTTATGTGCTGTTCTGGTCTTTGCAGACTGCGAACAAATTCTCATGCAAACTTCCTGCTAACTTGCTCAGTTTTTATAGAAAGGAATTAATTCTTGAAAGAAGGAGAAAACACACTTGTTTTGCTGAATTGTATGAATCAAATCAAGTACTTGGATCACGTAATCTCACAAACATCAAGGGATGAAGTGGGTAACTGTCACCCAGACAAGCCAAGATGACCTGTGCAAGTATTAGTGATTTTAAAAGCAAAGGAATCTGTCAACTCTAGTATTGAGATACAGATTGAAGTCACTTTTTGTTCCCTAATTTTACTGTTTCATTTCCATTCCAGTCCCTGAACGGCCTGCCCTGGGAAATACAGACTATGCATTTGAGGTAGATTTAATAATAAAATATATTTGATTTTAAAGTAATTTTTTTTATACTCCCACATACGGCATTTAACAAATATTTATGTTAGTAAATATCTGTATTTCACTTTGACTGCTTGAGACTAGATGCCATTTCTCCATTTTTCCAGGAAAATATGTTCTTTTTTTTTTGTAGATGTCTATTTCGAACATCCGATATGGAGAAGGAGTTACTAAAGAGGTTGGCATGGTAAGGATCCGTAGTGTAAGTCCATCACTGGTGAAAGGTTATTTTCTAAAGGGCTGCTGGTCCTATCAGTCCGTTTTATAAGGGGAAGCTTATATATGGTGTGTCTGAATCTCCACTGCTTTGCAGTGTGTGTAGTCATACATGTCAGTGTAAAAAGGTCGGAAAATACCGTTAGGTAAAGAACAGAAACATGTTACATCAGTGTTGCTGTGGTATAAGTGAGTACATGAAATGCATCTTAGTGGGTAATTAGATCGTTGATGACTTGCCAGGATTATGCAACGATATTTTTCTCTGACAGAGAATTTAATTCCAAAAGTTTTGAATCCTGGTGACTCACCAGGATTTTCTCAAGATCACTTTCATCTCTTCTAGTGCTCATTAAAATGAATCAGAGACTTTCCGTTAAATTAGGTGGATATTCATTCAGCTCTGAGTTCGCCCTGTGAAAGTGTAGAATTTTTGTTTCAGCAGTATGAGATGATTCATCTGAGTATATTGTTCCAGTTTGCCTTTATCACTGGATTTTTTTCATTTATCATTTTTTCCTCTCTTCTTGGCATTTATGGCATTAACAGTTCTCTTTTTTGTTTGCAAATTTCTAAAGGAAATTAATAGTCAGATAGTAAATTAAGTTAGAACTTCTGACTTTAAACAGTATTAGGATTATTTAGAATTGCATGTATTGTATAGCTATTTTGTGACGATTAATTTAGCAAAGGTTAGGATTTAGTATTGTTTTTCTTTTTTTTGCCACCTTAATTTGATTTATTCATCAATAAATTAATATTCAGTATTAAATTTTCAAGATTTTAATGCCATGCTTTGGTAGTCAGTTAGGGGAGACCTAACCTGTGGAAAGGCCTTTTTATGTCACAGGGATTGTGTAGGAAAAAAATATTTCACAAAAATATTTTACATTTTACTGCAGTCTTAAGTGCTTCCATGTGGTTTTCACTTGTTCATCATCTTTATCATTAGTTTTCTTCTACCATAAGTCTTCAATTATGTAAGTTTGGCACCTTTATACTTTATGCTGTTTTCTGCATCCTATGTGTATGTTGTTAATGTTTCTTTAGCCGATACTGTTTCAAAGATTTTACAATAACCAACTATTTTGAGGTTGGGTTTTTTAGTATGATTAAATGGTTCAGTTGATTTGGATTAGTATTTAAATAGATCACTGTATGATTTTATACCAGCTGTTTGTTTTTTAATTTCATTGTTATTGTAGGACCTGCAGAATCTTGGTGCTAGAAGAGTTTGTTTGATGACAGATAAAAACCTCTCCCAACTCCCTCCTGTGAATGCAGTATTGAATTCCTTGGCCCAATATGGTATAAACTTTCAGATGTATGATAATGTCCGGGTGGAACCAACAGACCAAAGGTACTACTTCTGACAGTGCGCTTCTCCAAGTAGTGCCTAGGCTCTTACAGCATGTCATACAGGTCTTCAAACACCTCCTTGTGACCTGTACTCTGGTCTTAATAGTTAGTTTCTCTATGTGCTGTTTTTCTCCTGAGTAATTGGAAAGCTTTTCTTGTTTTCCAAGTTTCCTGGATGCCATTAAATTTGCTAAAAAGGGAGAGTTTGATGCCTATGTTGCTGTTGGAGGTGGGTCTGTAATAGACACTTGTAAAGCTGCCAACCTGTATGCGTCCAGCCCTACATCAGACTTCCTGGATTACGTCAACGCTCCTATTGGGAAAGGGAAGCCTGTCACTGTGCCCCTCAAGCCACTCATTGCAGGTAAAGCAGGAGGTGGGGCGGTGTGGAGAAGAGGACACATTCTACAGTCTGTATGGTATTTCTACTGACATCAGTTTACCACAACTGTTTTGCTTTCCTGTGAGCTTACTTGTCCTCTAGTTGTATTCAGCAGCAATTTTGCTGTTTACTTCAGTGGAAGTAAAATCACAGTTTTTGTCATTAGTTTGTCTTGTTTAGCTGAGTTTGACTCCTTTTACTGAGAGAAGAGATCAAAGTGGCAGTTTCTCTTTGACCTGTTGGCTTCGGATCAGGGATACCTCTGAGATTTCCTGTGGTTTTGGTGGCATTACTATTGTGTTTTTATGTATTTATTTTGCAGTATTATGTATTACTTATTATTTGTTGTTATCCCCATTCTTCCTTTTAAGTTCCTACGACAGCTGGAACTGGAAGTGAAACCACTGGTGTTGCCATTTTTGACTTCAAACAACTAAAAGTAAAAACCGGTGAGGTGGTTGCTTTTGTCTGCTATTCAAGACAGTTGCTTTTCCACTGTCTTCATTATTTTCCTGCCTTGAAAGAAAGAGATACTGCATGTCATTTCAGGTGTCATTTTGTTTGATTCAACTGCCACAGGCAAATGTGAAGAGCTTAAAGGTTTCCTCCTTGAATTAAATTTATAGCATATTAACATAATAAAATACCTATGTAATACAGTGGATTATTGTTTGAAGGCAAAACAGGAAACTAAAGTCTTTCAAGTCCTTAAATGGCAGAAAATGTTAATTGCAAAGGAAATTTCTACTTAAATTCAGGGTCAACCAACTGTTCCTTATTTCCTCTGTATTTTTCTTTATGCTTTTAAGACTTCTGTTTCTTTGTTGTGTAATTGCAACCAAATGTTCCTTTTCCTGACTTTTGAAACTTCAGGCCTGAGATGCTGTGCAAGTGAGGGGCACTGTCTTCCTTTGGCCTTTTCATCCCTGGCAAATAAAGATTAAGGCTAAAATGTCGTCTTAAGCTTCACAGCTGTTCTGAGGTTTTACTTCTAAATGTGTGGATTTGATACGCCACACAGTCTACAGTACTTGGGACCCAAATGGGTGTGCTGAGGAGTTCTGATGATAGCTCAGAGTTTTCTAGTCTATATGTAGTCAGTCAGTCTGTGTCTGTCTGTCTCTCTCAAAGCGACATCTGTGTCCCCTTAACCAAAATTTGAAGGCATGGTTATTACAGATGCTGAAGCAGCAATTAGCAATAGCAATTGATTGTAGACACAAACCAGTCTTGCCATTCGATTGTTCACTGAAGGTACAAATCTAAGAACACTGTTGCAGATGCCATTCAGTACAGAGGTTTTGAAAGTATAGGCTGCTCAGGGAGGGTTACAGATGGAGAGAGACCATTGTCTGGTATGATTCACTTCAGGCAAAAGTCTCAAATCATGTAACTCTTAAGGGGACTTCATCATCAGTAAGACTTACATTCATAGATACTTCTTATTCTCCCTTCTCTCTCTTTGCTTTTATTTTCATAGTTTCAGTCATTTCCCCTCGTTATTGTTATGTTTTGAACATTAAGCTTGTCTTGTCCTCTTTTGTTGCAAATATTCATTAACTCGTTTTCCTCATTTACGTATTGCAGGTATTGCTTCAAGAGCCATTAAGCCAACATTAGGCATCATTGATCCTTTACACACACTGTCTATGCCTGAGCGAATAGTGGCCAACAGTGGCTTTGATGTGCTTTGGTGAGTTTTCTGTGTAGGCTGCTACTTGAATTCATTACAATTTTGTATTTTTACTATGATGATTGTAGAAAAAAATATATTTTAGGAGCAGAAAAGGATGATCTTTTTTTCTCCCTTTCCTGTTCTTGTTAAGTGGTCTCCGTTATACTGTCCTCTTACTTAATTTTACTACCTCCCTCAGAATGTATGGAAACAAATCACTTATTTGCAGAAATTTTAATATTTTTGCAGTGCACTGGAGAAACCATTTTCCTCCAGGATGGTTGTCAGGGAAGACAGTCCAGGTATCTCTTTTTAAGAGAACGTGTAGATGATTAATCACAATTGCGACAGCATTTAGCATGTCTCTCAGACATGGCAGGGAATAGAGAACAAGAATTTTCTAATAAAAGCCACGATGTGTCAACAAAAATTTGTGAAGGCTTGTGGGGTGCTGGCAGGTCTCAGCCCAATTATGACCACCTTCAGAACCCCTCTCATAATTTACTTTTCACTTGGCGCAAAATTTTCTTCATCTTAAACCTGTAGCTTTTAACTGCACAAGATGCATGGAAGTTTCTGTTCGGAGGGCCAGAGCTTACTTTGATTTTGGGTGCTGTGTAAATTGAAGTAATAGGTGTATAATGAAACTGTGTGATTTCTCAAGCTTGGTGAAGTATCCTGAACTGCGGTGTCTGTAATGGAATTGAGGCATTTGTTCATAAATGAAAAAGGTTTGCCTGTAGTTTTGTACATCTAAATATAGCAATGTAGGCAGTGCGCCTTTCTTTATATGGTCAGATTCACGAGTATCTGGGAGATGAGACTGTTGGCAGTTCCACCTACCTTAAATATCATACTCCTGATTTTTTAAAGGTCAATACTTCTACAAGAAAGGTGGTTTGCAGTGCTTCCAGTGCTAAAGCCTCTTACAGTTCCAGGCCTACAGAAAGGAAGTGCACCCATTGCAGATGTACAGTGCTCTTCAGTGAAAAGCATTACATCCCAAGATGCCAGTTCATCCAACTTAACTTTAGGCATGGTGTGAGCTGATAGATTGTGACTGTGGTTGGATTGCCTTCTATGTGTTTGTTGGAGAGTGAAACGCTCTGGAGGTGCCCGCCCAGCATTCTCCCAGTTGTCTATGAGATTGTGCTTCTATTTTTGGCAGCTGTTAAACACCGGAAGTAAATAAGAAGAACCTGTGTTCAAAGGACGGCAGGGCAGTAAAATGGAGCTCTCCCACTTAAATTATGCATTTTTTAATCTTTCTTGTAGCCATGCTCTAGAATCGTACACTGCTCTTCCTTACAACATGCGCAGTCCCCGCCCTTCAAATCCAATCAACCGACCAGCTTACCAAGGCAGCAACCCCATCAGTGATGTCTGGGCTGTTCATGCTCTGCGCATAGTGGCTAAATATTTGAAAAGGTAATAAGTTTAACAGCCACCTCCCTCACAGTATGTTCAGTCTTCAGTGCCCAAAAAGGGATGCTTAGAAGAACTTGAATTTTAGGCTAAAATAAGGCAAACTACTACATTAAACCTTCATTTTCTACCCTTGATTTCTCTTAAATAAAGCAACAAGTTTTTCAAATAAAATTGGAAGTAAAATTAGGGTTACTAGGTTACATTGAGGAGGTAGCTTTTTAATGCCTCTGTGAATCTATTTTATAAGTCCTCAGTTAAAGGTATTTCAAGCTGCTCAGTTAATATGGGAGCCGCATTCACATACTTTTTCCTTTTTCTGTGACAGTATAATGGGACTATGTAACAAATGGAACGAAATACTGCTGGTGTAATTTCTGTGACCTTGAGTGTAAATTAAGATACTTATACATCGATCAAGAAGGTAACCACATGCACTTATGAATGTGCAAAATTATGCATTTACTGAAAACTAGTTCGTAAGTAGAAGACCTTCAATTTAATTAAGTTTTGACTTAACTGGGAGTTGGTTTTGATCCCTACCCAGTAAAGTTTTAGCCTGTATATAGCTTTTGTATACCATGCGCACTACTATTAAAGATTGGTGTGGGGTTTTTTGTAAAAGACTTTTTACGGTACCTAACTAGTCAAAGTATTTGTTTATTGTTCCTGTGGAATCTATCCATGAGACTTTTTTCTCCATGTTGTCAAACCACACAAGCAGTCTGATGCATAGGAAGGGAAGGAATCCTCTCCTGTTCCGCACAGATGGTGGGATCCAGACCACCACCTAACGAGACGGTGAGAAAGCTGGAGTGATCTCGGAGCCATACATGGGATTGCCAAAGCTCCTAAATACAATTGCTTAAACCACCACTGAGGTGAATATGGCCAAATTCACTCTATTTACTCAGTTTTTCGAAAAGTGAAAGGAAACTTGCCCTTCACTGAACTGGGATCTACTTACTGATCCAGAAGCAGGATTGTTGTCCGACTGAAGTGTGAATTCATCCTATTTCCAGCATTTTTATCTCAGCTTATCTTAGAGGTTTTTATATATCTGTCCATAAAGAAACCCGCTCTCCCTTCTGTATCCTGAATTAACAGTCCATTTGTGAATTCACTGATACCATTGTCTCCATGGTGCACAGAGCCATCAGAAACCCTGAAGACCGTGAAGCAAGAGCCAACATGCACCTAGCAAGTGCTTTTGCTGGTCTTGGCTTTGGCAATGCTGGTGTTCATCTCTGGTGAGTACAGAAAAATATTAACCCCATCCAAGGTCAGCTTCTAGCTAGTGTTTATTTCAGGTCGTCAGAGACATCGCTGCCTTTGTTGCTGAATATATTGTAAGACATTGTAGCCTGGCCTGTGATGGGGGTGGGGGAAGCTGTGTGTTGTGAGAAATTGGTGGGCTCTTGGCATTTATGTGTATGAGGATTGTGTATTCTGGCTTGCGATGCTCAAATCCGATCATGTGAAAATTACAAAACATAGCCTTCTTTACCTTCCTTGATAGTAAAAACCATAGTTTGGAAAAAAATCATCAATGGCATTTAAAATGCTGGATTTCATGCCAGCTGTTCTGCAGTGAGATGGCAATGAGGTAATCTTTTGCTATTCCTGAACTGATGCAATTGTCTGTAAGTTTGTCTGTGGGATTGGCATTCAGCAGGCTGAAATGAGGTGTGATTAATACTGCAAGGCAATGTAGTTTCATATGGGTGAAAATCTCAGAGAAGCAAAGTCTAAGACTGAATTGTGTGGAGAAGTTATTAGCCATCATTCTCTTCTGAGACCTTCCTTTCATTCCTTTTGTTTGAGCAAATCCACTCTTTAATTATACTTTAAAATTAATGTTTATTTTTCTCAGGCAGTGTGATCAGGTAGGGATGCAGATTATGCTATTTTTGGCATACCTGTATTACTTTGGTAACTGAGCATCTTTCAGTCCAGTCAGTGAAGTAATATAACTTCACACTCTCACCGTAAGGAGGTACTGTTTTTTACAGCTAGGTCCCTAAGGCACAGAGGGGTGAGGGTTGTCTGTACCTATTATCCGTACCATGCCTGTACCTAAATACCTTTTGAGTATCCGTACCGAAGAGACTTGCATTCAGAAGACTGACCGCACAAGGGACTGAACACAAATTTTCCAAATACCAGGAGAGCTGCCCTAACCACTTTCTCTTTACTCTCTGTTCCAGCCATGGAATGTCTTACCCCATTTCTGGTTTGGTGAAAACTTATAAACCAAAGGATTATAATGTGGATCACTCTTTAGTGGTAAAACTTGGTTTATCTTTGCTTTTGTATTACACATTTTAATTCTCTGTTATCTCACATTAATGAGCATTAAAGCACACTGACGTTGAAAGTACATGTTCTGTTGATGTGATTTTATTCTTTTTTCTTTTTTTTTTTTCTGCAGCCACATGGCCTTTCTGTGGTGCTGACATCCCCAGCAGTGTTTGCTTTCACAGCACAGATAAATCCTGAGCGGCACTTGGAAGCTGCAGAGATACTAGGTAGGAATCTTTATGGATACAACTTACTCATACAAATGGAATTGTTCCCAAAATGTCTTTTGGGGAGGGGAAAAAAAAAAGAGTGCAAGCAGTTGTAGTTGGTTGTTGCAGGGGTTTTAAGTTTAAAAACCAAGATTCTGGAGTCTGACTGAGTTACACATAATGCAAACTTAGGTAGAATAATGCTAAATTTTGATACTGGATGATGTAGTTAGAGAAACAAGCTGGAGAAATCTGCTTCTTGGCTAGAAAACTAGACAGCTGAAATTAACTGTAGATCTGTTACAAATCAGGAGAGAGTAGCTGTGATTGGCATCTCTCTTGGTGCTTTATGGAGAGTAGTTACTTTAGAGTAGATACCATAAACCAAACAAGTACTCAGATGTATCTGTTAGCTAAAAGGAAGAATTTTGCCTAACGAATTCCCTGCTGTAGCAATGAATCAGGACAGAGTGATATTCTGAATCGCTCCTGCTCTTTTTCCGTGGCACAGGACTATGGGCTTTGGTCTTTCTGATGTAGGCCTAAGCTTGTTTCTAGGTGTTGGAATTTCTCAGTGGCTGATGGCAAGGGAAAGCATGGAGCAGTTATTCTGTGGACATATCTGTGATGGCTGAGAAGCGGGTTAATGAGGAAAGTGGCCTTTTCTGCCTTTTAGCAGAATAAAAGTAAATGCTGCAAGCTGACAGCTGATTTAAAGGTTACCTTTTCATACAGTGCTTTGTTATCTGTGCAGCCCATCACTGGAAGGTGTCCTAGAGAAAGGATACATCTTCATTGCACCCCCAGCATGACTGCGTGTAATAAACTAGCTTTCAGTGATGTTAGCAGTCTAGCTGTGACAGCATGGCTCTGCGGTAGGCTGATTTATTTGTTTCTAATGTCAGGGGTTTTTGTCCGCACTAGACTTTGTGTTGTGGCTAAACTGCTGCTAATACCTATATGCTCACTAATGAGCAATCACAGTCATGTGCACAGCAGTGTGGAGAGTAGAGAGAAAGTGGTTAGGGCAACTCTCCTGGTATTTGGAAAATTTGTGTTCAGTGCCTTGTATGGTCAGCCTTCTGCATGCAAGTCACAGCAATCCAGTCACAAGTATGACATCCTTGTATAAGTAATCTGAAAGCATTGTGGGTTTCAAGAAAGAGTGGGACTTTTATACAGACAATGAAAATATCGTAGTATTTCAAAGAGGATGTAAAACAACATGATGAGAAAAACTACATTGTGGGAAAATTCAGTTTATTTTATAAATGTTGTCTGTGAGGTTGTTCAGCCTTCCTCCGAAGTATGCAGTCCTGCCTATGGTCAAAACCAGAACACAAACCTAGTTGGAATCATATACTAAGCTACAAAATGTCTGTGTTCCTAGAGCAGTAACACACAACTCAAAGTAGACTAAGAAAATGTTTCTGGATAACTGGCCAGCACAGCGTATCAGAGAATTTGAACTCTGGCTCCTTGATTTTAAAATAAGTGGCTGAAAAGCAGTTTCTTTAGGTTTTGCAGTATGAACTGCTGCTATAAATTCTGTCTCAAAAAGCTCTGTTAATTTTCTCAGTAGAAATTTAAACTATGTTATTGTCTGCCTTGCTGTAAAGGAACTCTGCTGAAAACATGTCACATGGAATTGAAATTGTTAATTCCCACCTGGGGTGTTTACTTCTGATTCCAGTCCAGAGTCCAACTGACTACAGTAGCCAATTCAAATCTGTCATGTTGCCAAATGCAATGACTAAGGAGCTATTTTATGACATGAAGCAGATTACTAAAAAGTTACGTTGTGTGTATGTACAGCTGTGAATTTGGGTACCGCGTGAAAAAGCTTAATACCTCCCTCGGTAGATTCTTAAACAGTTGAAATAGGTGTGTGTGTGGCCAGAAGTTTTCAAAGTGCAATCAAAGACTCATGTATCCTTTAAATTGAGCAAAAAGAAAGTACTAGAACTACAGCAGTCCCAGTTACTCCTCTACAGCAAAACCCAGGATAAACTCAGACTACATGGCATAATCCCAATAGCATAAGACTTTGTACAAGACTCTGTCATACCTTATTTATCAATTTCTCCCAGACGTTTTCTACTACAGTACTGCCAGTCTTACAACCCGAATATCTGAGCTCCTCAAATGAGCTTGTTGCTCTCCTGTTCACTTGACCCCAGTTTGAATGTTACACTGAACTGTGTGAAGAGCATAGAAAGTATTTTTCCTGTAGCTATGTTTTGCTCTTACTCATCTCTCAGTGTGGCACTTGGACCTAACATAGTTCTGGTGTAACATCATTGAGGTTACACACAGAACAAATTTAGCGCAGCTTACGTTGGAAAGAAATCAGATGGAGGAACCTGTGTCTTCTGTCTGGATATGTTTTTATTACTACTTTTAAATAAGTTCTGACCATTCATTGAAGGGGAAGAAAACCATTCTATAAGAAATATTGGTAATCTGTCATTTTATATTTATATATGTTTTCATTACTGTTCAGTAGATGTTTCTAAGATACCAGTTCCTCCTCTTCAGTTCTACATTATCCTACACAAGTCAGCACATATTCAAATAGCATTAAGTTTAGGATTTACTTAACCCCTAGAACACTGCCCTGCCATATCCCGTCTTTCTTAGCCTGCGTGCTCTAGTCCTCTCTTTGAATGTGTAATTGAGCAGAATGGTCAGTGGTTTCCATGTCCTCTAGATGTCAGCAAACTCAAGGCCTTAAAATAAAGTTAGCATTTGGCACACTGTCCATAAAAATAAATACCATTGACGTTCATGCGTTAGCTTCTTTCTTCCCAGCAGTTAGTCAGACTGGAAATGTTTCTCCCTGTAAGCACAGAGGGAAAGGAAGTTAACCTCATGTGGCAGTTAGTCTTTCTGGCAGCAGTTACCTGCTTCTCCTGATCTTGTTTTATTTCACCTTTTACAAACTATTCCAACTGTAACATGAAGACTGATTCCTCTTTTTACTTCATGTTGCTTTTAGGGCAGTGACTGTTATGTATGGATATGTATTCAGCTGATATTATGATTAAATTAAGTCCAGAACATGCTTCCTCCGCTCTCTCCACCCTACAGTCAAGGCATTATGTCTTATTTTAGGAGCTGACATCCGCACTGCCAGAATCAAAGATGCAGGGTTTATTTTGGCAGACACGCTCCGGAAATTCCTATTTGATCTGAATGTTGATGATGGCTTGGCTGCAATTGGTTATTCTAAAGCAGACATCCCTGCGTTAGTCAAAGGCACTCTGCCTCAGGTAAGACAGAAAGCAAAACAGTTTTTCTTGTGAAATAAAATAGAACAGATTTTTGAAACAACAGAATTGTTTCTTTTCAAGCAAATGTTATTTCTAGACCTACGTGAAAACAATTAAAATGGAGACAGTTATGGATAATCAACTGTTTTTAGTTTCTCTGCACAGTTTATGTTTTTCTTTACAGTGAGATGGAATGCATGCTGCAGTCTGTTCTTCACATGGATTCAGAAAGAATGACTGGGTGTTCGTTGGTTTTTGTTTTTTTTTTTTTAAAGTCACATTTTTAAAAAAGAGGATGTTTTTCATAGACCTTTGATCTTTGTAGAAGATACTGCTTTTTCGTAACTATCTCTGTTAATTATGTGTGCAGGATGGGTTATAGATAAAGCCTTAATACATGTGCTATCTGGTAAGAATGATCGAGCTCAGTTTGCATTTAACTTTTCCATATTGAGAAGTTGCACTTTTCTTCCCAGATGGCTTTTTTGTTCCATTGACCCCCATCAGAATTTGAAATAAGGTCCCCTGGGTTGATATAGATTAAACTTGTAATACTCTTTATTGTTTCAGTGCTCACAAAGGCATGGCAAAAAGCAACACGCCACTCCAAAAGCAAAATCCAGTGTCTTCCTTGTAAAAAAACAGTTTGATTCATGTGCTATGGACTGTTCTGTCTACTTAGGATTTATTTCTACCAAGTAGCATGGGAAGTAAGCACTACAGAGAAAATGAAAATTTTGTAGGCTGAAAGGTTATTCACTTTTTACAGCAGTACCTCTTACCATGTCTAGTTCTTCTTATTCATAAATCTCAGAGCAACGTAAAACAGAGGGTAAATATTAATACTCCTATTTTATACCTGAGAAAATAACACAAAGGTGCAACTGTTTAGGATCACACAAAACAGAGCAGTGGCAAAGCCAGGAAGAAAACTAAGGTCATAACCATCAAATAGGTCATGCATGTAAATTGTTATGGGGCATTTTGGAGGTTTGTTTTAGTAAATATGTTTCTTTAAAACACTTGGGTACAAGCGCATCTCATTGAAGGCACGTTTTGCATAGCCGGGGCAGGCGGAAGATTCTTCACCAAAAGATGTTGAAGGGGTTTTTTGTTTGCTTGTTAGCTTAGCTCAAATTGACTTTTAATTCATTTACTGTCATCTCACGGCACTGACGATTAATTGTAACGTGTAAAATGAGACGACCTAATAGTTTCTCAAACCTCAGTTTTGTATGTGAGATGTAACATGATGAAAACATATTCTTGTTCCTTAATAGTACATTATTACCCACAGAGGTAGTCCGTACCATTTAACCTTCCGTGTAATTTTCTTTTCATCTTGCAGTAGGTTTTCTCTGGAATACAGTGCTGACCCATTCGCATCAGCAAGGCAACGTGGTGCAGTGGTGATCTACTCTAACTGCTGGGATTTGGGGTGGGGACTCTATTGCAACAAACACTGATGCTTGAAGTTAAAACAGAATTTTATTTTCCTTTCTAAGTGAGTCTGTTGAAATTGATCCTATTTACAGTTAGCAGTGAGTCTAGCAAAGAAGATGCTGTCCCAAGGTCTAAGGTGGCCGGCCCTGTAATGGTGTTTGAGGGGAAATGGGGAGGACTGAAAATGAGAGATGGCAGAAGGGTTGTTCTTCAGCCCACCCCCCGCCACAGACGTCCCAGAGGCACCTACAATGGGGCTGAACCACTGGTGAGCCCAGAGCTCCTCATTTTTGGCATTAGACCAGAATGCGCTGAGTCAGACTGAGAGTCAGGGCCTTGCAAATATCAGCAGGCTTGTGCAGAGGGAGTGCTGGTGCCTCTGTGTCGAGGCATACAGGAGGAGCATCCGTTTGCAGCCTTCTGTCAATACAGCTGGGAAATGCTGCAGTCTGTCAGGGTGATCGTCTCCTGTCACCCTGTGTGACTTTACAGATAACTCTGTCCATCTCAGTGCACAGGGCTGCAGAACTGTCATTTGGCACAGAATGTCCTAATACAAGCCTGATGAATTTACTGAGTACTTGAGCACTGAATTGTTATATTTTGCATATTCTGAGTCTGAAAAAAACCAACATGCTTTTGCCTTAGTGCTGTTTGAATTTTCCATTTGGTTTCAAAACTGCATAGAGGAATCTTAGCCTTTTCTTTGGCTGGATGTGTGTGTAGCAGAGCTCGTCAGGGATAGGGAAAGAGGTATCATTTGGTTGCTACTGCTGCACCAACAAGGCTTCTCCTGTAGGTAACGTTACACAAAGCTGCACTTTTCAGAGTCATCACAAGCCATGCTAACCATGCTGATCATGATTACGAACTGTGAATATCTCGTAGCTGACTTCCTAACCATGCTAGACCAATATTTCACGTGTTAAGTGCACAGCGCGGGGGCCTCTCTTGCTGTGTAACCACATCCAGCCTGTCTGCAAATCGCAGCCCCTGGGTTGAGAGGGAAGTGGAGCAGCTGCAACATTGCACTGCGGCATTGGGCTGGGCAGCAATGTGTGCTCCACTCGGGAGGGCATCTCAGTTCAGCCTCCCCCCGAGGCAGGGGGCTGGAGGAGCCCCTTCCCCAGCATCCCACTCAGAGCGGGAGGCAGGGCCTCTAGCAAATGGCATCCACTGTCTCACATGTGAAAAAAGCGGTGAAAAATTTAGAGCTTTTACTGGGACAGCCTTTTCCATGAGGGAGATGGTGAAACAGGTTGTAGCAGAAGAAACTCCCTCTTGCCAAAATACACCACATTCATCTAAAGATAACGCATTCCCAGTGTAGGCCTGGCCTCTGTCTTTGCAGATGTTTGTAACTCTCCCCAGTCTTTCAATAAATGTTAAAATCCTTGGTTGCTGAAAGCATAAACGTACTAACCGTAACCAGTACGAGTACATTAATGTTAGGCCCTTTCAGCTGAGTGTTTCTGCAGTAGCTGAATACCTGCACTAATACAGCTCCTCATCCTCAGTAGCATGGGGCTTTTGTGAATTGCCATCCCTGCCTTTGTGGTTATTTTGTCAAGCAGAGTAATGAAGCATATATCTGAGTTTCGTTTCAGTCAGTGGGACTTCAGCACCCAAAAATTCTGTTGAATCATGGTCCAAATGAAGACCAACCACAACTATTTTGTATTCTGATTCCAAGGTGCTGGGCTATTTATTAAGCAGTTTCACTACCGTCTCTTGCTGTGTCTCTTTTTTGGAGTCTTGAGTTGCAAGCACTGTTTACTCTTCCCATCTACAGACATTCCTGGGCTTTCAGAGATGATGTATTTTGAAAATTTTCGTCCCTAAAAATTGAACTCCTAGTTCCAATGCTGGCAAATGAATTTTAAAATGGACTATATTCCCACAATAATATCCTCCAGTGTACTGACATGTGTGACTGACAAGACCCGTGTTTGAAGTACTTGACTTTGCAGCTGAATGCATTCTGATCTTGCTTCTGTCTATTTAATTGTAGGCAATTTTAACTAATATATTCTTGAAAGTACTGTGCAGTTGATGATGCTTCAGCCTTAATTACTTGATGAATTATTTGCAAAACCTTGTTATTCTCTGTGAAGGATGTTAGTACAAAGGCACATAGTTCAGCTACTCTCTGGTTTTATTGGCAACCTTCTGTAATCCAGTTTTTCTTTAATCTTGCAGGAGAGAGTGACTAAACTATCACCGCGTCCCCAGACAGAAGAAGACTTATCTGCCCTCTTCGAGGCTTCCATGAAGCTTTATTAGCTTAAATATTTTGTTCTGAAAAGTGTGCTCTATTCTAACACAAAGGTAATTTCTTATAGATATGGGGCTGACTTTCTTTAGAGAATGGAAGAACTTGGGTACCTTTGACTTCTGTTCCATTGTACACTGCCAAAAGGTCAAGTAATTCGTCTTTAACTAAATAGTGCTTTGAAGAGAAGGCTTGACTGTGGTTTTTTTCTTGCTCAGTAGTCAGCAGTATTAACTTGCATAAAAGTTGGAGCAGATTTCTCGCTTTACTGAAGGCTTTCTTGTGCTTTAGAGGTGGTCAAAGGTGGAAAAATGTTTTAAGGGATGTTCCAAACCATTTTGCAGATTACATTTTTTATTTATATTTTTCATAATTTTGTTTTTAAAAGTCATGCTATTTGAGAAATAATTCAGGTCATTTTTAATTAGGGAGGGGGAGTCCCCTGCAGAAAATGTCAGTTTACGTTATTCTGTTCCTCTTCTATCATCTTTTTAGCATCTGGCTTCGCTAAGAAGGCTGTTGAACTGGGTTACTTTTTTGTTGTTTAGTTAAGAAAAAACCTACACGTTTCATACACGTTTGGAAAAGGCTTCCTGAAAGTTTGCTTTGGGTTAAAATTCTGACATGTATTGTCAGATATTTATCTTTCCTTTTAAGATCTGCGTGAACTGTTCATTGGCGGAGCAAAGCTGGAGTAAAGCATGGTCACATGCTCAACAAGAACCACATAACAGCAGGACATCATCCATCACAGTCATTTTGTCTCTGTGGGCGCAACAGCTCCCTTTTCCTGCTGCGTTCTGTGGAAAGAAGCTATCAACTGTATCTTGCTTCTCTGTGAAGCAACTGCTTCTGCTGAGCTCCTGCAGATGCTGTCACCCAGAGTGCGGCCACCAGCTTAAGGAAGTGGCAGTGTGCTGTGGCTGAATATTAAAAAGAGGTGGTGTAGCATATGGCTGCACAGTGCCCTGCTGGGAGCGCTGGTTAAACGTGGGAATGAGTGTGCACGTTCAGAGCAGTTAACCAGCTGGTTGGCTGTCAACTGAGAAAGGGAAGTGGGAAAGGGAGAAATGAAACTAAAATTTTAATACTATTTTTCTTTTTTTAAAAAGTGCACATGGTCGTGTGTACAGTTCATTTAAATGAGATTCTGCTTCATGTTGCAGCCTTCCAGCATATAATTCATGCAGCTACCACGGCACGAGACAGACATGAGAAGAACCCCAAAACTTCTGCTGTGCTTATTTCTTTCTGGTAGGGACGGAGTGTTTTCCAGTCACCCTGTTGAAGTAGAAGGCTCTACGCTTACACCTTTGCATTCTTGTGTTTGATAAAGCTAATGCTGTCCTGGAATCTGAGGACAGATACATACTGGATATTGACATTGGATCTGTTATAATGCTGGTAAAATAGGTGGATGGATACTGGTTGAAGACTGGAGATTTTGTTTTTAACCACAGAACAGGTTTAGTGGCCACAGGGACTGCACTGCCAGTATGCCTCGGCCTGTGCCGGGATACACATTTGATTTCCATGTCCTTCTGAATCTTGTCCTCTGCTGAAATTGCCCACAAGAACCTCTGTCACAAAGGCTGATGTTGTAATAGCAAGGGACGAGGGATTCACTTTATGGTACTGTGCAAAGTTGCTATGTTTGAAAAAAAACTTTTTTGTCAAACCCTTTTGTATATAATCTTTCAGACTGTTTCATCTTTCCACTCCTGTCTTTCTCCAGGCTGTGGTAGCACTACAGAGTCCTTTTTTTCCAGGAGCCTAAATCATGGCAGCCCTGCTGTGTTTGGGGAGGATATACTTTCTGGGGAACTGAACAGCACGTGGGTTTCATCACTGCAGCGGAGCACTTCGATGGGCTAGTTAGGAAGGCAGGGTATTTCCTTCCAGCCCACTTTTGATTTGCCATTTATGCCAGTATGGCAGTTAGCAGGCTGCATTTTCAACTGACAGAACATTGCACTTAATTTCCTATATGAGTTAACCCAGAGCTCTTGCTAGTTTTTAAATTAAACCTCACACCCCCCTCTGATATAGTAGGTTTTGTCCATATTTTATAGATGAGACAAAGGGTTTGATATAATACCTAACACAACATAAGCAGATGGTGCTGTAAGAAGGGCCATTTCTGTTTCCCACACCCCTTTGGCAGCATCAGGGTCTTCAACTGGCTTAAACTGGTTGTGAAGTCCCACTCACGGACATCAGCTACAGAAGTGTTCTCCTGCCACCAGTTATTAGTTACTAGTGGAAATTTTCTGAGGAAAAAATCAAGGGAGCTCAAGTTGTCCCACAGTGCTGTCTTTCAAATAGTAATGGTGTGACAGAGTCACGCCCTGGCTCCCAGGCAATGGTAGTTTTATTCACAACTGAAGAGTTACTGGGGTTTTTCATGTATTGTCTTACTAAATTACTCTACGGAGACAACCTAGTTAGTCAAATATATCTGTATTGTTGAACATGCCTATTTTGTGCACGTGAGCCTGGCATTTGTATGGGGAGCTGGGGTGACGCTGTGATTGTGAGTGCCCGGTGGTGGTTGTGCATGTGTGTGAAATCTGGGCAGCTTATTCTTGTGGCTCCTGTTACTGCTCTGTTACTCAAGCCCTACATGATGGATCTGTTATTGCCTTTAGATAGTAATGAAATGCAAATAACAAATAATACTGTACTTGCTATAAATACAAGCTTGTTTAAAAATGTTTGAGAGCAGTGTTTAATTCTGTCATGAAGACTTCAATCCTATAAGGTAACTATGAACCAAAACCACTCAGAGAAGGTAGGCTTTCACTAGCTTCGCAGACCATAATGATTCCTCCTGCAAAGTCATTTGCCTGGTGAGCTTGGCGCTGTGCAGACAAAACCATTGTGTCGTGGATGACAACCGAGAGCAATGGTAGAGACATTCCAGAAATAAAAGCGTCCGAACTGCTGCACAGTATTTCTGTGAACAGTTAAGACAGTTTCTGCACGACTCTGTGTAATCACTACATAGACAGAAGTATTATTACATATTTCATGACAATACAATTAATCTTTGTATGTCATATTTGTTAGCGGTAGGGCTTGATTGAGTCCCTCCTCTTCTTTGTGGAGTCAGAGATTTACTTTCTCCCTTAAATGGCTGTAACTATATAAAAGGATTTGTCAGTCTTTATATAAAGAAGAACAAATGCCCAGTTTGTCTAGACTATGGTTTTTGAATAGGTTTTAAGTAAGCATAAATGGCAGCTATTCAGTCATGACAGAAAAATGGTTCGAAGAGGCTTCAGGGACTCCTATTAGAGTAGGAGTTACCACCTTCATGATTCTTGCTGTGGACGTTGGCTGGCTGCTTCTCTTCCCTAGTCCTGTATTCTCTGACTTCTGTGCAGGCAAACACAAACCGAACCCTGGCCCATCGGGTTACTCACTCAGTCCATCTGCAGTGGTAAGGTTAGCTTTGGGGAGCAAGTATGAACAAGTGCATGTGCAGTGGTGGTGAATATAGTTTACCAGTGGGTATAGTTTTACCTGGAGTACAAAGCCCACTCCCCTCACAAGGTACTGGGAGCTCACAGGGTTGCTGCTTGGCATCAATAGAAATGAGGGCAGCTGGTACAATAGTTTGTCCAGCCCCTCTTTTCCTTTGCCTCTTCCCATTCCAGTGCCAATTTTCCCAGCAGTTAAAGCAAGAAGAGAATGAAGCGAAAACTATGTAACCAACCGTCCTACGTCTGCAAAAAACTCTCACCATCACCCTGTGTGAATAAACTTGGAAGAAACCACAGGTAAGTTCGTGAGTATGCTCATTCCTCATTGCACTGTCTTCACTTGAAGGCAATGTGCCAAGGCTGTCATCTTCTGTCTTGTGGTTGGCTTTCCATCGCTTGAGACCTGAAAAATGGATGAGAAAGAGTGATGGTTAAGAGAGACAGCCAAGCTATGTCTAGGCACTTTCCATAACCCCCGAATAAATCTGCTTAAGCATCCCAGTGCTCCGGGACATGTGCAGTATGCCTTGGGTTCAGCAACTCCAACCTAATAGATCTGTCACTGCGTTAAGCGTGTCTCTGTGCAGAAGGGACAAGGGCAACCTGATGCAATGCAGCAAGAAGCCTAAATGTATGGTCTCTGTTTTTCCTCAGACCATCCCTGTGTGCTTCCTAAATAAAAAGGAACCTAATTTAAATTCAAACACCAGCTAATGAATACAGAAAGTGATGCAACAGCTTTCCTGATCTCTCCACGAGCTGTAGCTCACATGGCGGTACACAGACTGCTTGTGGGCCGCAGTGTCAGCCCTGGGCGGCGAGAAGAGGGTCTTCCTCACCTACCCACCCCTGCTGATCGTGCCTTGAAACCTGGTTCCATCTTTGACTCATCACCAGGCCACCTGCAGAAGAAGAGGTTCCTCTTTGAGCAATGGTGCGGCGGGACTGTCAGTGACTGAATTTGCAGAGGTCTCGGCCCTCTTGGCACATGCGTTGTTTTCCGCAGGCAGTTACCTTTGTACTTACCTGCAGTGTGCATACGAGCAATCACGCAGGCCCAGTTTGTTACAAAATGTTTAGTGCACATTTTTTATGTGTGTTTGTCCATGAGAATAAGCAGAAGCTTCTACTGTTGCTCTGAATTTCTCAGTGAAATTGAGACCAGAAAAACCCAAAACCTGGGCTGCCAATAGGAAGGCTGCAGTTCCCTTAGATGCAACACTTCTGAATGCAGTTTTATATGTTGCCACTTCTACACTCCCCTTAAATAACCCACTAAAATGCTATTAATTTTCTTTTTTCCCCGTTGTACTGAAACAGCTGCCACAAGTGAGTTGGTAGAAAACGTTGTACAGCCAAATAATAACAGTAAGAGGAAGAACCATTTGACACAGCTCAATGGAATGTTAATCAGGGTCTTAAGTTAACCACTTTCCTAATAGGAGAGGGGATGAAAAAAATACTTTGTCTTTGGTTTCTTTTGAAAAACTACATATACTCAGTTTTCAGAGAACTCTAAATACAACAAGTGGCAGCAGATATTATCCTCATTTCTTTCAACATGGGAATTAAAGGGGGAAAAGTTAACACACATCCATGAGGTGGCACAGTTAAGGGAAAGCAGAGGAAATGTGACGTATCCTTTGGAGAGCCGTGTTAATTCACATCACGCTGTAGCGCCACAGAGCTTGGTTCTGCGGCCACGTACGCTGGCAGCACGTACGCCACCAAAGTCAACTGAGTGGCAGCAGAGTGAGGGCTGTGCCCACACTGTAGTCTGAGCTCCCGTTAAATGTTTAATTTAATCTAATACTGCTGTATGATGAAATATATATATATCATAGCACAAACACTGGTTTATTGATGTGGACCTTTTCCTCTGTGTTCCCTGACTTGCGGTGACTTTGACCTACTTTAACAATGCGCTTGTGCCTTTCCTGGGGTTTGCTATTTCGATGTTTGACCATACAGCCTTAAATTAGCAACTTGACATTGAAATGCTGATTTACACCTGCAGTCAAATGGATAACACATGTTAAGGACTGATTGTCAGAAGCTCCAATATGTTATCGCTTCATTCTGTGGCATTGTTGCTTGCCTTTATGGGATTTAAGGACACCATTGTGTGGCATTGTTGGTATGGCTATGGACACAGCTGTGGGGGGCTGACACTGTGTGTGGACTTTGTCATCTGTCTAAAAGCTGACATCACTTTCAAAAAATCACCATGAAAGTTTGGATGTTTAAGTGTTGCTGCATATTTCAAGAGAGCACTGGAAATAAAGAAGCTTTTTTGCTGGCATAAAAACCAGTTAACATTGAATAACTTGCTCTTCTGACCTTTTCACCTTAAGGAAGATTAATGGTCGTTTAGATCAGGACTTCCCCCCTGATCAGGGGTCTGAATGCTTCAGGGATTCAGACGGACAAAGAAAGTCATTTCACCTCTAGGTCACCAGCACAGACCTATGGTGTCTTTCTAGCGACCATTAGATGATTGCTCAGTAGTTTATGTGCAAGAGATGGTGGTCATAATCCATTTTGCAAAGGACAGGTCCCTGCCACATGGAAGCTGTCACCCTGTGCTTATCTGAGCAGCGAGAAATGGGAATTAACATGAACAGAGCTTGAATTGCATTTGCTTTGCACTGCGAAACCCTCAGAGCCTCTGTAACACTGGTTTCAATGGATCAGTCCTTCTCCAGCGAAGTCTTTCCAAGCCAGGAGGGTTTGAAGCTGTGTCAGTGCTGTGCTGTGAGCGGTGGCACTTGGGTGTTCCCTCCTGGAGGGCTGCAGCCTCCGCTCCCGCTTCTGGAGCATGTGGGTCCTGTTCAGACACACTCACAGTGGCACCATTTGCATTTCTGGCAGTTAGGACATCCTAGAACAGCATGTCCCACAGCCTTCATGTAGCCGTCTCCCAAGTTTAGTTCCTGGTGGGGTCAAGCTGATGGGCTTCGTACCTACTGTATTTGTGTTTTAAATGGAAGTCCTAAAATTAGGACTACTCAGTTGGTAAAACAGCACAGAGCTAGAAGTCAGATTTTGATAGTAAAGTAACCGTTTGTGACTTCTCCTGTCAGAAATGATAGCGTCACCCACTGTAAAGCACAGTTCAGAGACCTACCCTACAGAGCCGAGCTGAAAACACCAACCCACTGAGTAAAGGCGGCGCAGGGTCAGCTGATGGGTGCTAAAGGTCTAAGCGTGTCCTTCGCTGGAGGCATCTGCATGTGCATAGCAAACAAGGCATTGGTAAAAAAAACCTGCCGTGTGTGCAGACGTAAGCATACAGCTGCTTACAGCTGAGATGCTGAGCCTGAATATGTCACATGGTTACCGGCTGGAGAGCATGAGAAGTTGAAGAGCTAGGATCTAGGAGTCTACCTCTCTTTGGCTCACCAAGTTGAGAGGATATAGAAACGTCAGCCTTCAGGGGACCATCTAAGATGAGAATATGCATTTTACAAAACATTTTAAAAACCCAAAGGGTGTAGAATCTAAAACTATGTGGTTATTAAGGAGAATGTGCCACATCTATTACAAAGCCCCCAAAAACTCTTTCCTGTTCCCTTTTGGTTTTCTCTCTCCCAGGCTTACCTCTGTACAGTATGTGCCATGTAGTGGACAGAGCAACTGAACAGATTACAGCCAGAACTGAATTAATAAAGTTAAGTTTTTAAGTGTAAAGGCTAACAGCACAGAGGGAAAGGACAAGCACAGCTCGTCAGTTCTGTGAAAAATCAAAAGATCTCAGAGACTGCGTGACTTGAAAAGGACTGACCTCTACATAGCTTATGAGCTTGAAAATCCTCTCCTATGTATTTGCAGCATTAACTCCTCTTGTTATCTGAGGTGATCTGCTTTAATCAGATTCCTAGAAACAAGTCAGGTACTTAAAGCAGAAGATCTTTTGACACCCCTGCTGCCAGCGTCAGTAGAGAGGCCAAAGACCAAACCAGCAGGGAGACAAGATAACCCGTTTCATCTCTCCAAAACCCTTTTCAGGGTAATTGGCATCAGAGGGAGTCCCCCAGTTTCCCCTTCCAGACTCATAGCCGTACGGTGTGTGGCCATTTAATGTACTTGTCGCACGAAAGCTACTGCAAAGTCTGACATTTCCAAGACCCAGTAATTCTGTACTGGTGCTCCCACTCTGTTCTAAAACCTCCCCTGTCACGGTGCCATCTCCTGTGCTGTCTTGCTGCTTAACGCAGGCACCATAACTTAAATCTGGATCAAAAGGGGAGTCATAGATTTGATCCTGCCTGGGTGTCTTTAGTGCAGCTTCTCCTACTTCCTATTGCTGTTTTCTAAGTTTCTAGCACTGAGGTCTCTGAGTGCCAATAATGATGGTCCTTGTTTTAAATATAATCTCATTTTCACACAGAACTTAAGCCAGAGGAGGCAATGCCATCTGATACCCTCTGAAGACCTTCATCCCACAGAGCACGTGCGTTGCACATGGCAAAAGGAGCTTGATAGCTGCATGAGGACACAGTAGAGACAAGTAAGGTGACAGCTCAGGTTGCCTCATTCTTTAGACTTATCCATGGAAGAAATCCTAAGCAGTTTGTGCCTGGTTACCCAAGCAGTGGATTTTCCTCTGTATGGTGTGAGACATAGTATACAGTTGCAGCAAGAGCGCTACCACTGCACAAAGCCAGGAACCAGAGGACAAGCTTTAATTAATGTGCTTGTTTGTCCAAAAATGGTTATGTTCATATCAGGAGCCAGTAGTCAAAATAATCTTTAAGTGTTTTAAAGGAAAAAAATGGGAGTGAAAAAGCCTCATCCAAAAATTATTGTGCTTTATCAAGGGAATAAAGACCTCACTGATCAATTAGCTTGAAAAATTAATAAATCAAGGAAAAATTTAATTAAAGTTCAGCATCTTAATAAGCTATTGTTGTCACAGCCCAGTTCGGTCTTTTGTTGACATTTTTAATGCTTTCTGTGGATTACCAGTATACGAAAGCTTGTTAAGCCTCCACGTGCTCAGCCCGGCCCTAGCTTTAATGCTTGGCTCGGTGCAATCCCTGCTGCTGGCACAAGCCCTGCAGGACTTGAACCTTGCAGTGCTGGGCATTGTGCTTCTCGCTGACCATTGTATGGACTTACTCAAGTGTGTTTTACAAGCTTAGGGCAAATTTGTGAATGTCCAATTATCTATATGTAACTTTTTTAAGTGGAGCCAGCCAGGTTTGGTGTTTTTCTTTTTCCCAGGATCCTGCAGTATCTTTCCATAGCTAGTGGGAGGCTTTCAGCCCCTCTTCCAGGTCTAGCTGGTATTGCCTTTCCTGACTAGCAGAGAAGTCTGTGCACGAGCCCTTTCAAACTGCACAACTCTTGCATCCCTCCCTCCTGGTCCCCTATAGTGGTTTTAAAGTTCAAAATGTTTTTTAAATGCCTTGATCTTATTCCTATTTGGGTAAAATCTGTTACAGCAGCTTCCAGACAGACGCAAGTTAAAGTGTTACTTTTGAAAGTTCTTCACTTACTCACAGACCTTTCAGCCATGCAATGCTACTTTAATTATGAACTAGTTTTGCAGATTCCTGTAAGTATGAGGTGAAGTTGTTGATTGATAGCATATCTGTCTCTCTCTTCCTTTCATTTAGAGAAAAATAGCAGATTATATATGAGCATCTCACTTTATATTTTGCTTTTTTTGTTGGTTTTCCTTTTCAGTCATTCAGTCAGTTGCAATTCTGTGGCCCTAAAATGAAACAAAGCGATTTTCCTTCCACAAAAAAAAGTCGCTTGCATTGCATCATGCAGAAGTGTTCTAGAGTAAATGTCCGCAGTGTGCATGTGCAGTTTTATCCCATCTTATTTTTAAATGGTTAACTGTGCATACCTCTGGTTCACAATCCTATTCCAAAAATACCTGTGGCTTATCCTTATCATATTGCCCAGCTAACAGTAAGAAATAGGCTCAAGTGGCTCAGTACGGATTTGATTCACCCCTTACGCAACAGGGTACAAGATCCAGGGAGAAGCCAGGGACCTGCCTTGGGAAGAGCCCTGTCCTCTGCGAGCCAGGGAATCCCTTGGCAGCATCCCTTGCACATGCTGAGAGTACTGGGATGCTTCCCGCCGACTTTGCAGGAAGAACACTGTGCTGGAAAGGCATTTGTTTGTTTACAAAGGCCAGGATAAATAAGGTCTAGAGGTCTCTGATACTTACCTAAAATCACTCCAAGTTTTAATTACAGGTTTTGTAACCATAATTTTTTTTTTTTTTATTCCTTTTAAGTTTACCAACTCTGGCATACTTGGTAAACAGGACAAGCGTCTACACTTGTTTGTTCCAAATGTGGCTGGACAGATCCAGGCCATTGGAAAACCACCCTTGCCACATCCCCAGAGGGACATTTCGGTAGCTTATGGGATTTTCTCCCATGACGACAAGGTTCGTTGAACCTTCTGCTGTTTTCCCCGATTGGTTTTCCCTCAGCCTCAGCATACGTCTCTTCCCCTTCTCCACCTTTCCCTCCTTTCTGCCCACATTCCCCAAAATCGAATACCTTCCCTGTCCCAGACCTGCAGATCAGATTAGATGGATATTTTGTCAGACACCATGACTGTTCTTGAGCCCTGAGTTCTCCTCCTCCTCCTCCTCAGTTGTCCCCGTTCAGCTTTTGTCACCAAATTCTTGCACCAGCAACTGTTTTGAGCCTCTACTGACAACACTGGGAGTTCAGGTATTCGGTAAACAGTTATATCACAGCCCACAGCGAGGAATGTGGATTCCACATGTTGGCTTGGGAGTCTTCAGTCAAAGATATACCCCAGTGCAAAAACTTTTTTGGGTCTTATCATGGCTGCAGTGGCACCACGTGAATTAAATTAATAGCTTATTAATTGTGTTTAGCAGTGAGGAAAAATTTGAGCCTAGTTTCTAATATTTTATGTAATTTGGGGAACAAAAAAATGATTCATAGAATCAATAACTGTTTGGTTTCCTGCTCCCACCACAGACTGGCCTCTCGCTAGGTCAGCAGGGAGTCGGAGGGAGATACCATGTGAAAACATCTGATGCAGCTCTGCAAGCAGTTCCCAGGTTGGACACTGTGGAGAGTACCTTCCTCAAGTGTAAAATTACTGCCTGCTGTTCTTCAGCAGGTTGCATGCAGTTGAGCTTTGTAGTAGATTTCCTTGGCAGGTATTATCACACCTATTTTGTAGCTAGATAAAGCAAGACATTGGTCCAAAATAACTCGCAGACAGCTAGAAAAAAGCAGCCCAGTACATGCAGTCCTTCTCTTGAAGCCACATTAAGATTTCCTGCAAAACCCTGGGCATTCATAGTGCTCGACTGCCCTGTAAGATCTGGGCAAAACGAAGCAGCAAACTTTCTCATGAAAGGGGAATATTCATTCCCAGAGGAGGGTCCCAGATGAGACATATTATATTGGCGCTCCTAAGCTGTGGTTTTTCTCTCTGGAAGTGATGTGAGAGCCCTTTGTCAGCTCTCTGCACAGAGTGACTCATCCCCAGAGCATCATGTGCCTTGTGAAGATAGGTGTTCAAAGACGACCTGCTCAAAACCTAACCTATAATGCAGTGAATGCCAGCTGGTAACCAGCTCTTGCGTCTCACTTCAGTTTCCACATCCCCACTATCCCTCAGTGTGACGAAACACCAAATATTTGTTCTAATGTTAAACTCCAGCTGTGCTTTAGAAATATCTTTAGGTCATACCCGTAATTAGGAAAACAATGTCTCAGATCCAAAAGTGCCTCTTCTCATAGGACTCTGAATACCCAAAGGTGAAATAAAGGGTGGGTTAGATTTGTTATAGCCTTTTTTTTTTTTTTGCTCAACTATTCAGTGTTGCTCTTCATTACTTTTTTTTTATCCTTTTGAAAGCTTAAAAGCCTCCCTGCATAACCGCCTCTGCTCCATTCACTGCTGAATGGACGGTGCGCTGATCTTTTTCTCGGTGGGTAATGGATTTGGTTTGATTACTTGACACAGGAACAATAGGGGGATAAACAATTGCATTCGCGCCCGTGCAGCTCCCCATCTGTTGAGCGTGTGCGCCTTCAGAGGGAGCCGGGCAGGGACAGATGAACACGCCAGCCGAGCCTGATGTTAATGACATCAGTCATACAAGCAGAACATGTGGCGCAATAAATCAAAAACTAATTGAGCTTTTGCTTGATTATATTGCCGTCCCACCTCCCGTTTCAAACACAGCACGGTTTCCTGGGACAATGCCCACAGCCCCGCAATGGCTTTGCTGCCCTTGGACAGCAGGAGGCTGCCCTGGGAGGTGACAAGTGATACCAGCTTCTCTTCACTTATTTCTTTCTTGAAACAGTGACACCTTCCGCTCAGCCAGAATGCTTCCAGGCTCTGGATGTGCTGACCAATATTTATTATTTTAAAGGAGAAATGTTACATGACTATGACAGTGACAGCCCATGTTTGCTGGCATTTTCCATCCGGGACTGTTGGTGGCAGATGTCAACAGGAGAAGACAGCGCTAGTTTTTGTGTTAATTACACACACTTGCTGGTAATGAAGGCTATTCATTAGGGCTGATATACTTTAATAACATTATTTGCACTTGAAAGTGTTTCTGCTACGTCGGTTGCTGGAGCTTGCAAGACAAAATTTTCGAGCTTAGGTGGCCATGGCAGCAGTAAGTCACCAGAAGCTGAGGGGGCTGATTTTTGTAGAGGTGGAAAGGAACAGTTTCTGATGGGAGCATTAAGGAATGAAAAGCTTTGGCAAGAAGACCCTTTACTGAAGTGCCTAATTGTGGAATTAGGCCCCAGAACCATCAGGTCATGTAGGAACTCATCTATGACCGAGCCACCTGCCCTCTCTCTGCAACCACTGAAGAGTAGGGGGCATATAGACCTACGTACATCTGTGTGACATGCCCTTCTTTAGTCATCTGCGTTTGAAACTTTACACCAAAGTGCCCAGGATTCAGGTACTAGTTTATGAACTTAAAAGGTAGAGCACAAAATGGTTTTCTTAATACACCTAGAATCAGCTCCTCATTATATGGGAGGAGCAAATTTTTACAGTAAATGTGTTAAAGTACGCAAAGTATTAACCCAACTCATTTTAACAATCCTTGCAGTACTCCTGTAAACATTTATTTGCCTATACATTGGCTGCACAGAACAGACTTTAATTATTAGGCACTTATTGCAGAGGATTCTCCAAACTGGTAAAAAGAGACATAAAATAAAAGGCTCCTATCTGAGTAGAGGCTGAAGTAACAGCTAAATTAAATCTTTGCATTAATAGTATTCATAGAAAGGCAGATGGGAGCAGAAAATGTTGCAATGAAGAATATGGAATGAGATGAGATCACACCATCAGTCTGTCCTTTGTAGATCTGGACAATGATCACAGAGCCAGATTGGATTAGTGAAACCTATTTACCAGAAGTTCAGAGCGGTTGCATGAAGCTGGAAGGCAGTCAGGAGGGAGAGGTGGAAAATGCACCAGATTTACAGCTGCAGCGACGAAAATTTAGAAGTTTTCACCACTGTGATTTCATCCAAATGTGAGTACACCAACGCTACGGTGTTGTCTGTTAGATGGTCGGGGTGTTTAGCATCAGCAAAATCTTTGAAGTGAGCAGCTCATCTGTTCTGCCGTGCCGTGCCCTGCTCTGCTCTGCTTGCAGTCCAGCGCTCGCTGCTTGTTTCTGGAGCTAATTCGTGCAGGTGCTCCAAAACTGTGGCCGTGCAAAATCTTTGCGCTGGCAAAATTGGGAGATCTGGAATCGGTGCTGATACACCTATGAGGTAATTGCTAAAGTGACAGCTTGCAACTGTGTGGCTATTCTGTGTAAAAGAAAAGAAAAATGAAGTTCTGCGAGCAGTTAGCAGCTCAGATGAACGGGGTGAACTGCATGAATGTTAAATTTAAGTCTGCTGGCTCAATAAATGGAACATTTCCAAAGCCATGCCCTGGAAATGAATGCATGATTAACATTAATTGCTTGTAATGAAGAGTAAGAACCGGACAAAGCCCAGCCTGCATTTGATTGAACAAATTAGTTTAAACTCAATGGCTGCATATTTCAGCAACAAGAAAGCAGGTAAAAGCAGGGAAAACAAATTGTGGGGCCAGATCAGATCTTTACTTCCAAGCTGCGAGCATGAGCTCTCAGCTGCTTAATTTCAGAATATAAGTGGAAATGACAAAGTGAACCACCACTGTAATTGTTTTTGTTGCCAGAAAGCTGGGCTGTACATACAAACATCCTTTTGCAGGCAAATCCAGAAACATCATCTGCAAGGATTCATCCTGCTCCCACTCCCTGCAGAAAATCACGTCTGCAGGCAGAGCCCTGCAGCCCCACTGTTTGCATTGCTGCCATTGTACTCCTGCGCAAGTGGGTCGCTTCTGGCTGCCTCCGTGATTCACTCTTCTTTCAATGGCTGTTCAAGTAATTGCATGTTTGCTGGTGCCGTGACTTCCCTTTCATGCCTTGCCTTTCTTCAGCCCCTGTAAGCCATTTGCCACTCGTTCTGGCAGATGACAGGCAGAGAGTTGGGCTGTGGATGACACGTACTCTGAAAATATGCAAATTTATTACCATTAGGCACCTTTATGTGTTGTTCCTTGTGCACCAGCCTGGGTATCAGTAACAGCATAACAGTACTTGCTTCTGGTAGAAATCTGTATAAACTGCACTCCTTACACTGGCCGGCAAAATACATGAAATACCAGAGAGACAAGAAAATAATTCCTTGCATCACTAAACTTTTCTGCACTTGAGTGTTTTGCTTGTGAGCAATTAGTTTAGTCCTCACACGATGAAATTCCAGAAGTAAAGCTGATTGCAGCAGCTTGAAAAACAAGTTACAACATATTCCTAGGAAAAAACCCACCTTCGTTCTGTTTGCCTGGTTTTCATCCCACACTCACCATGGTTTAAAATATAAAAACGTGTCCTGCAGGAGGAGGCAGTAGGGATCCCTGAGGATATCACGCCGTGCAAAACAGACTGTAATCGAACGGACAGCTTAGCACGCTCTCAGGCTCTGTACGGGCAGATAACTTACTTGTGATGAGCTCGGTGTGGAAGCACCCTGCGCTGGAACGGGTCGCTGGCAGGGACCCTGGGCAGGACTGACCACCTCCCGTGTTACTGTCCTGTTCCACTATGGGCAGAGCGTAGGCCAAAACTTTATTTCTGTCCAGTGGGGTCCTAATGCTCCGCACCTACATCCTCACTGGGGTATCGAGGGGTGGCTTATTAGACAAACACAAGCTGTCTAGGAAGAGTGACTTTGGACCCACTGCCAGCTCTGCCGGTACCGGAGCCCTGGAAAGCCCGGTCACTTGTTATTCCCGCCATCAGAGGAGAGGAGTTTGGCTGCAGTAACGAGCAGCCTTGGATGACCTCCAGCTGCTTCCACAGCTTCAAAACTCTTTGCAAACATTAATACATAGCCGCGATAAGTTCTGTAACTCCTGGTGTTGAATGTATGCCAAAAATGTAAAGGAAACCTCACCTGATGAGTAAGAGTCACCCATCAACCGGTAACAAACCTTCCTGGCTCTTCAAAGCCTTTGGATTACCTGTGGAGCCTGAATAGGAAACCCCCATTCAGGTGCCTCGCCCTCAGGGTCAGCCTTTAGAATTGGAGTTAATTCTCCAAATCTGGCAGGTTTTTGCAGGCCTGTTTCTGTCACTGGCTGCTAAATTCTGTAGCTCCTGTAGTCTGAACACAGGGGAGGATAATGATTTTAAAGAGAAAAAGGTAAGATATGATGAGAGGGAGAGCTGGGAGTATCACAGAGTCTTTCAGGCCAGTTTCAACTCAAACTGAAGCAATGAGTGTTTAAACAATCTTCACTTTGCCCTCACCCAAAACCAGACACTTCAGTCCAGTCAAAAGCTTGGCTTATGGTACTGGCATCTTGTGAGTCTACTGGCTAGTGATTCTGGTTTGCCTATGATTTTGGTGTCTTCATGGGTCTAAGAAATAAAATCGAGAGACAGACTTTAAGCAAAATGCCCCAAGTTAACTGAATGGGTCGTTCTGAGGATTGAAAAGACTCGGCTTAGTGCAAATGTTGTGCTCTGGACATCATGCAGTAAACGCGAAATGACGTCATGAAGGAGCTTGAGCTTATTGAAAAAGTCCCTATCTAGACAAAATGATAGGCCTCTCCAAAGTTAATGTATACACTAGTCATGTTTGAACACGAGTGGATGGAAAGAGAAGCTCATTTCCTTCTGAAACATTGGCAGGTGGGAGGCCAGATCAAAACTCAGGAAGGAGAAGGATGGTTCCTCCTGGAACCCTATGGGAGAGGTATAGAAACTTGGGAAGGCTGTTGCCCCATGCCCACGGATGTCTGTACTGTATAGCTCCGAGATGACATTAAAAAGGACTTTCTTTGGGGTTGTTTCAACTGGAATCCTCCTTAAACCCTTTCTTCTTCCCCCGCTCCCCACCGTGCCCCCAGTGTATTCTCATGGAGGACTTTCAGAGGCACGTGTAACCTCATCTTGTCCACCTCCGCTGCACCCTGACTGTGTTCCTGTTCTTCTTTTTGCAGCATGTAGTCCTGCCCGAAGACGAGCCAAAAGTACGCAGCACATCCTAACAAAGAGTGTAAGAAAAACCTCCCTTTCTCTCCCTCTTTTTTTTTTTTTTTTTTTTTTTTAATTCTAGTTGGCTACACTTATCCTTAAAAATGTCATGGATAAATGGGAAGCAGATCTTTCAAGGCAAAGAAGTGCGTCAGTGTCTGATGCAGGGAGTGGGGCAGGAAACAGAAAGGGGAGTTTTTGTAAAGCTAGCGTTTATTTACAGAAGTGCTTTGAAACTTCAAAAATTACAGTCTATCTGTGCAGAGCCAGTCAAAATCAGCTCTTACCAACACGGGTCATCTGAGGGAATCACAGACTTAATTCTTATCCATAAAGCCTTAATACTAGTGCCAGAGGGACAGGCAGGAATGAAAAGCAAGCAAATCATATCAATACATACACACATTAACCAAGGAGCCAGTATCCCGTTCCCCAGGGAATTGGGGAGAAAAACACCAAGAAGTGGACTGTAACCTTGACTCAAAAAGGCGGCTCTGAGCGAGCCCCAGGAGGATGCTTGTCCCTTCATCCCAGCAGCGCTTGCCTGTCCTCTACTCACCCCCGGGTGCGCTGGCACAGAGGCCACAGCCGGAGCTTTACCCACTCCCTGCAGGTGAGGTACCCCCCCCATATTCAAATAACTGTACATTTTTCATGCTCTGAGAAAATGTTTTCCAAGTTGGGACACTTTGACACATGGGCGTGAGGCTTCTTGTCTTCAGGGCCTGTTTTCCCCCCTTAAATCCATGCGGCCCATTCGCAGCCCCTGCCACAATCTTTTTATCGCAGTGCTGACTTGCAGGAATGATGGCCTCTTTCTCTTGCGCATATCAAAGCACTTTTCACATACTTTGAGACTCTTCTGACAAAGCATTTCTTCTCACCACAGACCTCTCTCTTCTCTAGCACTTTGGTGAAATATTTTGCTCCGTGGCCTTTCCTTTTCCCATGCCCTATCCCACTTCCCAGCCCCGTCCTCATTTGTAAATAGCCTCCTCTTCATATTCCTGATTCTCTGATCTCCCCACAGCACCACAAGTACCCCCTGCTTACCACACGCACCCCCGTGCACTAGAAAAAAAGCTCACCACATTGACTCCCATCCCCTCTCTTGGTTATTAAAGTGGATCACAGGATCCCAGTACTTCACAGGATGCCTGAAGAGGAAAGGATCGATAACACGCCTTTCATGTTTGGGTAGGAAGTATGTATGTGTATATTTTCTCAAACTGTGAAAATCTTATTTTTGTCCCGTAACTCAGGCTGAGGTTTCAAAATGACTCTTCATTCCAAATGAGGATGAAAGTCAGAATGCTGGAGTGTTACTCAAAACAAGCCATTTTGAGATACCCCTTTTTTATTTGTTATGCTTTTGGTATATTTTGTTTTCCATGTAATATAAAAATATTAGAAAAGTCCAAACCAAAAGTGAACTATTCTGACTGAATAAAACAGAATGCTCAGATGATTTCTAATTTTTTGTGACAAAATAGATGATACTTTTCCAACAAAATGCCCAGATTTCTAACCAGAATTTTCTCATAAAACTATTCAGCTGGAAAATTTTCAGCTAGCTCTCATCGAAATCTAGGGCAACTGTGTGTCTGTTATCATGTTCCAAATCTCAGCAGATAGTTAGTTGTTGTTTCTGCTGAACGGGAGCCTCTAATATTTAATTTGTATTGGATCAGCTGCTGTATCAGCGCTATACTCATAAAGGTCTAAGAAAATTAGATAAGAAAGTCCCTGGTTTGTTGCTGCATTTTTAGAGGATTTTTGTTTTCCTTTGGGGCTTTCCTGACCCCAATTAAAGATGTGCTTTGATGGGCCCTTAGTCATGATGCAGGCAGCATCATATTAGTAGTGGGAGCCCCAAGCCTGAGGAATGGTCTGCAGCTCCGGCTAAGAAAACAAGCAGGGCTCTCAAACCAAAGCAACTGGCACAGTCATCTCTTAGCCTCCTGCGTTCCCCTTCCTCAGCGCGATGCAGCTGCTTACAGCTCATGCGCAAGCATTCAAATAAACTGCACATACTGGAATATACGTGCCTGTGAGGAAGTTGTGATTGCCAATTTCTAGACCCGCAGAAAAGTAGCAGAATGATTATTTATTTTTCACTTTTGCCTCTGCACCTGCAGTCAGTGCTGTAGAAATGCCTCAGCTAACATGAAATCTTCTGCTCTGGTGATTGCAGTGGATGCACAACTTTAATCCTCGGCAAGGGCAAAAATAGCAAGCAACGTGGACATCTGCCAGACCTTTTTTTCATGGCAGAAATACCCAAGCAGTGTAGCATTAAATGATTTAACATTCAAATGACTGACCTTGGGGGGTAACTTCCAGCACATTCAAGAACCCATCCCAAAAGCACGATCATGACCGTGGAAGGGTGAGAGAAAGGGGGAAACACCTTCTTCTTTTTTAATCGGGTGTTTCACCAATATGCTTATTTGCAGTGCCTATTGCCCTAGTAAGAGTTATTTCCAGTGACAGCAGACCCCTCCCTTCTCTTCCCTTGCTCTTCTAGGCCCAAAATCCTTTGGGTAGAACTGTCTGGACACCAGTACCAGGCTACTTTGCAGAAAAATGGCAAATCCCTCTGCGCATGCTAGTGCCACCACATTAAAAATTAGATCAGCATTAGACCGTCAAAAAGAGCTTAACTCTACAAATCTGGCATTTCCTCTGCTAACAAGCACTTCGTTGTTCAGCCTCTCAGCTTCAAAGTTTTATCCAAAGCCAGATGTTTAATTGTCACCTTTTCTGGTTGGTTGTTGGTTTGGCAGTGGGATTTGGGTCCAGGAGCAGGGTTGCTGGAACAGCCTCCACGCTGCTCTGCAACCCTCCTGTGTCCTCCGTGCCCCCCGCTTAAGACAGCTAATGCCAACAGCGGGTATGCCAAGCCTCAGTGCTCTCATGTGCACGGTAAAGTCCACAAAAAAAGAGAGCTCTGAATTCAGAGCGGGCGTCCTGCAAACAGACCGAGCCAGTCAAGGGACTTACAGGTTCTAAAAACCGTAGTTTTTTAGAGGGCAGTTCACTAATTTTGCATAGTTTGGCTGACTCTGCCATCCACACGGATTTAAATTTCCTGGTACGTCTAGAAAAGAAAAGTGACTTCCAGCTGATCCTTTTGCCTTACCCTGGGTACCCTAGAGAAATGTCAGCTCCAGTTTAGATCAAAACTGCGCTACAGCAGGTTTAGTTTCCTGACCTAGATAAGTCTTTACATATTACGGTAATGGGTGAGGTAGCCAAAGTCACAGTGAAATCTTGAATTAGGAGCTAAGGAACGCCAAACGTGTCCTACAGCCAAATGCTGCAAAGAAAGATGTTCACTGAAGATGTGCTATAGAGATTGCGCTGTTGTCTCCAGCTGTAATGGCAAATGGCACTGTGACTTATTTATACAGATTCTGCTGCTTGAAGGCGTTTTGGCATTACTGATAATGACACGTAACAAGGAATCTCAAAAACATAGATGATGTGCCTAAATAATTCCTGCTATTAATGGAGTTAAAAATCGTGCTTCCTTTCCCCAAACTAAATTTCATCCTTTGCAACACATAGGCAGATTGTTACATTTCAAGTCCATGGTGGTTTACGCTGATCAAATAAGCCACTTTCAGAATTAGAGATGACTGCAGCCAGCATCCTACTTACCAAAAATGCTCTTTCCGTGACCCTGCAAAAGAAATGACCCCAGGTGTTTCAGTAGCAGAGGGTTGATGACATTTTCTGTCACACACCAAAAAAGACCGACCGTGACCAAGAGCACTGAGCGTATTTCCAGAGCCGGTGGGAAAAGCTGAGCTTCGTGGTGTTCCTTGAAAGCTGGAAGAGCTCGGTTCCCACAAGGCAGACTCGAAGGGCTGTCATGAGAGACCCCTCTCTGCCACAGCCTCCTCATACTTGTCATGCAGACAGGTGTCTCCACCGATGTCACTGTGGTGATGGGGGAGGGAGGGGGTAACGCAGCTCGCAAGGTTCGGGTGGTCAGGGCGCGCCTGCAAGGAGCTGCTGCAGCTCGGGGAGGTCCTGGGTCTGGTCCGGGGGCAGCTGGATGAGAGCCAACACCAACTGCTTAAGCAGCAACAGAAGGCCTCTCATCGCCAGCATCGCGCCCGTTTCTGAATTATCGGAGCGATGCTGAGGCTCGGCTCTCTCCAGCAGCGCCAGATTTGTGGTCGGTAGAGCTGGGCCCCGGCTGCAGCCTCCCTTAGCACGTGCTAGTCTTCCAAGGACACCAGTAGTCCCTTTAACTTAACGCTGGGCACATCCTTAAGTAGCTTAGGGAGCAGGGACTGTGTTAGGCTGTGTGCCAAAATCCACAGAACTAAGGGAAAACCCCTCTCAGGCCTTGGATTAGGCTTTGGCTGCCTCACTTGCCCTTTCCAGCAGTATTTTTGCCTGCTCTTGGGCGGTTTCTGCTCCTTGTCCTGCTGGTCAGCAGGACCTAGGCTCCAGACTCCTGAGGGTACCTGGAGTCAAAAGAGTAAAAAGCGGTCAGGTTGGGGTTTTTCTTTTTTCCTGTTTCGGAAAACATTGGCTTGCATGTGCTTTTGTATCTGTGTGAAAATTCACGTACACAGAATATTGCAGCTTAATGGCAAACTGAATTAAAACTTACTTAAAGAAAACAGACAATTTTGCGTGAGGGGACATGCTTGAATGCAGTCTTGTATTTATCTTGAGTGTATGTTAGAAGGCAGAGCAATAGATGGAATTAAGGCTTTTTCTATGCCAATAGCAGGCTGGTCATTTGCTGGTCTCTGTCTTGAGACCAAATAACTGTCTTTATATATACAACACGTAGATGGCAACTATCAGTCATCTGTTAGATGCAAGTAACTGCTTTTCTCCTCGTCTTCCAACATAAGATCAGCCTGAGTCTAATAGGAAATAGTTGGCATAGTTGCCACGTGTCTTGTTTCCTTGCTGGTTTGGATCTTCGCCCTATTTAACTTGCTCACTGTACGACGGTAGCAAGTCTTTGGGCAAGAATAAAAGAAACCAAAGTATGAAATACTCTTTCCCTGCTGTCAGGACTTTAATCTCCTTGGGAAAATTGTTTCCGGACCATCCTGGATAACAGTCCCGATGGATCTACCTGCTTGGAGCCTATCCCTGGTTTTTTAAGCTTGCATTAGCTCTGGCCTCCCCGGTTGCCTGTGGCAGCACAGTGAGTGCCATGGCTTAGTCATGATGGATGTAGAAAACAACCTGATTTTGTTCGCTCTCGTTTCCAGGGTCTCTGTTCGAGATACAGGGGGTCTAATGTTCAAAGATGCAGCTCTCAGTGAATTTTGTTTGTGTGAGCTAATGTTTGTGAAAATTAATCTCTATGAGCACAATTATTCACCGCCTTGTACCCTCTGTAGCCATTTACCAGGTATAAAATGTAAGTAATTCCAAAAGACAGGAGAGGCCATGAAGAAATAGCATTCATAATTTACATCATTGCATAAGTTTAACTGGTTGCCCAAGATATGATGCAATAAGAAATTAAATTTGAGCTGTCTCAAAGGCATATTCTATTCAGTAGATCTTGAAAACGACCACATTTCAGTCTCCTGAAGAGAATACAGAAAGGTGCAACTACGTAGCTGGGTCCCAGAGAGACCCCACGTGATTTTCCCATACTTCTATACATCTCATGCACGGAGGCAGCAGCCAAAGAAAACACACCCCACAAATCCCACAATCCCCACCCGACAAAATCCCCTTCGGATGACAGTAAAGCAGTGGGAAGAGCAAGCACCATGCGCTCCCACCATCGCTCCCCCGTGACCTTGACAGACCACCTAATCTCCAAGGCTGGGTGTAACGGGGTGGTTTTGCCTCTTCCCTGTAGGTGGTAGCCATATCCGATCGTCGGCCCCACGGGACAGAGAAGCTGCAGCCCTACCAGGGTGACCTCCTCCAGGTGCTGTACAGCGAAGACGAGGTGCGGGGCTTGGGCCGCCTGCAGAGCGGGCAACGGGGACCCTGCCCCACCAAGGGCACTGCCCAGCATGGTAAGTCTGCAGAAGAGGCTTTATTCCTCTGTGGCTCCGGAACATTTTTAGATGTTGCAGTCTTCCAGTTTGCAGCAAAGCGGGCACTTTGTTATGTACCTGAAGGATACTTCCATGCTTAAAACGTCTGGTGGAATTAATGAGATAACGACTGTGGCATTGCAGAGCTCTCGCTTTAATCAGAGTCATAAACTCACTTTATTCAGAGTCATAAATGCTCCCTTTCCAAAGGCTGACAGTATTTTAGAGATGATAGATGGCGAATTACTGAGTTTGCCTGAGTCATCTTATTATATAGGATCCCTGTTCAGTTGCTTAGAACTTGCCAGAGCATAATTATTTGGAATGAAATTTTAGATTCTGGATGTCTGCCACAGACCTGATTTTGTTTTTTCAACCAAAACTTGTTCAGCATATTTGTGAGAACCCATGAAGGAAAAATAGAGTTTGCCAATGCAAAACCAAGGAAATGAATAAACATAGACTGGTCATTCAGCTCCTTCAAGGCTGGTGTGTTACGTTTGGAAGGTCGAAGCTGGAGCAGGTCCATGCAGTTTGGCAAGGTGTGGCCTTTTAATCAAAAACGCATCTTTTGCTCTCCCTTGAAAAACCACCCACATGCAGTAAAGTCATAAGCCTTTGAAAAAATCCCATATGGCACGTGTTTGGTAGAGACATTGGACATATAGCTGTTAAAAGGTGCTAAACCTGTAAAGCAGATACTACCATGAAGGTGCATGTTCTTTCCACCACCAGTCTGCAACCACACTGCTCATAAGCCATCCCATTTGAACGCAGACCAGGCAAGAGCGGGGCCTGGGAAACTGGGAGGGAACAAACAGCTTGGGACCGTAGGGCAAAAAAATCTCAAACTGGGTCCAGAGCCAAGAAATGGCTGAACAAAGAGCTGGAGCTTTGGGGCTGGAGGGGGGAAGAGGCGGAGGAGTGGCTGGGACCGGCTGTAGGGTAGTGGGTGGCAGAGTGCCAGCGGGGGAGAAAGGAGGGACTGCTGGTCTCTGCTGTTAGGGGCAACAAGAGGTAAAGGGTGACAGATAGGTGCGAACAGGAGAAAAGATGTAGGAATCCAAAAAGAAGAGCAGAGAAGGGGGAAACAGTTCTCATAGGAGGAGAAAGGGAAGTGATTGGGCAAAGAAACTGGAATGCTGAACGGGAAAGAAGGAGAAACTAAGTTTAAATTAGAACAGAAAATAAAACAAAAAGGGCCGACTGAGGAGTGGAAGCAGGGAGCGAGGAGAACAGGACAGGACAAATTCGCCAGGAGCACCTGGACAAGGCAAGAGAGCTACCGCAGGGCTGCCTAAGCTTGTGCAGCACGGCGAGGACGTTTGTCGGCTCCCTGTTCCCCCCCAGCACAGAGGGTGCTCAGGGACGGCAGCAGGGCGTCTCCTGCGATAGCTCCCTAAGGTCTGTCCGTCGCTGCCACCAGACTCCTCAGTGACGCTCGTCACCTCACACAGCCGATGGATCCCCCTTTTCTGGGCGCCTGCCTCGCACCGCCAACAGCAACACCCGGCAGCGCTCAGTTCCTGCTGCACTGAAAACTCTGCTGTGACTACGAACAGTGCTGCATCCTCCTCCAGCCTCCGAAAAACTGGATCCCAGGAACTTCTGATCGTAAACTCAGCACCTACCCCTGTTTCCCTGGCATACGTCCTCGCCCTCCAGGAGGCGATGAAGCTGTTTTTTTAAAACATTTGTGGAGATGATGACCACAGTGCTCAGCAATACAGAAGAGCCCGTGAAAATATTAATAGTTCTGTCCTCAGAGGATCCACTGGTGCGGAAAGTAAGTATAGGAACTTTGCACGGAGAAATGAAAGCTAAGGATGAACAACTGCTTTCTGAGTGTATGAGTGAAGCAGAAAGTCTGTGGAAAAATGGTTTCTGGTCACAAATTAGTGACTGAATCTCAACGTCTAGATCCTTGGGGGCGATGAAATAACTTTGATCCGATTCTGGTGCTTCATAAGTTTTGAGTGCCTGACTTTACAGATTTAGCATTTTAAGGGGAGGAAAGTAGAAGCATTTGCAAATATTTCTATGAAAATAAAACCAGCTCTGTTACAATGTGCTGCAGTGTGCGGATTCAGTACGCACTCTGCTAAAAATACCTACACAGAGAATAAGAGAGAGCCATGAGAGAGTCCAGAAAGGTGTCTCCAGCTGTTTCTCAACAGCTGGAGAGCCAGCATATGTGATATGAAGTGAGGTATATATATGGATATGTATCATCTGTTTTCATTAATCTCTGTACAAATGTGACCTCCACATAAATTCCACACTTCAAAAACATCCTTCAACTTTCTTTACTGGAAATAGTCGTGTCTGTAGAGTTTTCCATGCTTGCTCCATAGGCAAGCACTGTTGAATATCAAAGAGACTTCAGATTTGGTAAAAAACAACTTGAAACGTGGGTAATTGAGTGAACAGTTCAGTTTCCAGAGTAAGTGAAAATGTGTGAACAAGAGCATAGATGAGACCGTCAGCACATTTATTGTAAGCACCAGAAACCCTACACAAACATCAAAGCATAAGGACAGTCTGTTCCAGCATGCAGGAAGGCAAGTAACTGTAGCAGGAGGCCACAAGAAACTTGCCTGCACTCAAAGCTGTGCTTTGCTTCACAGGATGGCTAGATTTAAAAAAAAAAAAAAAAAGCAGTTATTCTTCAGGAAAGAAGTACTCGGTTTTGTACCAAGTTTTTGTACAAGCACTCATCTTGGAAACATGGGGCAAGTCAGAACAACAGATGTGGAGCAACCCTTGTCCCAGGCTTGGGCATCCACAGCACCTTCTGGAAATGGCATTCACACTGCACCCAGCCACCCCTGTCCTGGAGGAGCACTTGGGAACCTGAAGCCATCAGGACTTACTTTTGTTTAGATATTTTGCTAAAAGCTTGCCTATATTTTCTATATCTAGTAAGAAGAGGGACAGGCTGAAGGGAAGAATCAGACAATATAAGAGCAAACAAAACAAAAACAAAAACAAAATTATGGACATTAGCTGAAGCACTGATGCCTGGAGCCACTTGCTGAATACTGTTAGTACCCAATATGCGAGATGAGAGGAGGTAATTGAATTAAACTTTGATGTGAGGTATACAGTTAGGTACCTAATGGAATTACTGGCAGGGGTGGGGATCGGGAAGAGAGAGGCTGGTTAAGATATTTGTTGTGGGCAAATATTGCCCCCAGAAGGAGAAGACAGTTCTGATTGCTAACTCCTGCTGGAGACAGCACTATAAGCAGCACCTTGCCTATTTCTGATGTTTGCTGTCATTGTTTGTATTCCATTGATCACAGCAGTTGTGAATAATATTCTATCCTCTGTCTTGGTGAATCTTGGTGTTTCTGTAGATCCTTGCTCTTTACTTACCTGAATATCCTTTCAAAAAACAGCAGACAAGTCAAAACAGCAAGGAACAGAAAGAATTTAAAAAAAAAGAGATCTCCCCACATTCCCACAGCCAGATGGGAGAATTTGGCTCCATGAACAAAATCTGGCATCCCTCACTCATTTATTTCCTTGGCACAACTAGCAGGAATGTCAGTGAGCACTTACCCACGGATGAGTTATGGGCTGAGCGCTCACGTGTAACTGACAGGTAACCTCCAGGTTTGAGGACAGCAGAGAGGGGTGCCACTCAGCCACAGGCAGACAGAAAGGTTGAAATCCCTCCCTGTGATGGGGTGGATGTAGCACACATCTCTGCCCAGGTGAGAGTAACTCCCCAGGGCAGCCCAGAAAGGAAAATGATCTCCTAGGCAGGACAAACCCGGCAGTGGGGGCTCCAAGACGCACAAAAACTGCATTACCCGACCTCTGCTGAGGAGCAGCGGACGGGACCGCTCTCTGTATATACGTACACAGGAGTGTTCACAGAGGGGGAAGGGCTCCCACTTAGCTTGGTCTGCTAAGGACGGTTCGTCATCTCATTTGAAAAGTCCAGGAGCAAGCAGCTGAGTGACTTTCCAGAATGACTTGAGCAATTCCAAAATCACCGATTTTTGACATCAGAGTAGGTGGTCATAATGAAGAAACTTCTTCACTTTTGGCTATAATCAAATCTAGTGGGACTATAACCTGAATCTGGGCTCCCTTCATATCTGGGTTTAACTGCATGGAAGGAGGCTTTTAATACAAGCTGTGCCCATGGGATAATTACCGATAATGCCATGTTTCTTATGCTTTGCAGTGGGCATTACTGAACGAGAGTCACCCAAGTCCTGTCATCACCTGTCGGACGGAAAATCTTCAGTAAGTAAATACTTCCTTGCCAAAATAAGCAAGATCAGCTACCACTGTCTAATGCATCTTAAAACCTAGTACCTGTCAGCACGTCCCACATTAACAGCGTGTCAGTCTGTCGCGGTATGTGCAGATTTCACAGTCTTTGTTAAGGCTTTGAGACATGATTTATGCTAGTGGATCCTTAGCTGGGAGCAGAGGCTGGCACAGGACAGCTGCCCCTCAGGGAACCAGGAGGGGTTCTGGGATGGAAACAGGCAGGCTCCCGTTCTGGATGCTCAGCCACCTGCAAGAGCTGGGAGGAATTAACCTCTTGTTTGTCAGGGAATTTCAAAAATTGGGAAGAAATCTATTTCTAAAGTGGAACAAATTATTCATATTCTCCAGAATGCCAACCTGATATGATAATCAGATCAATAAAAAATGTCAGTAGAGAGCTGATGGGAAAATCATCATATAAAAACCAAAAATTTGTTCTGTAATGGACAGACAAAATGTTTTGGTTAAAAATGACTCAGCTTTACTAAAACATTTTACCTCCCTTCTTTTTCTTACCACAAAACATTTTATAAAAGCTAGATTTTCAAACAGAAGATAGTCCTTTGAAAAGTTTCTGACTAACACCAGACCATGCTATAGAAACTATGGCTTCAAATGCTCTTTTACATGGCTGCAATACACTTACTCGCTGGTAGCTGGGCTACACTTGAGAAAAATGACTGTGCAATATTGAAGGACAGTCAAAATTAACGGTATTCAGTGTAATTAAACTAATTGCACCTACCAATAATTAACCCGGTTAAATTTCAAAGGATGCTTGCAAAAGTGATTTCAAACATATTTAAGTCTTGGGATACTTGCAGAGCAGACCTAAATGTATCCAGTCTCAGATTAATCCCAGGGGAAATAGCCCTAGACAGCTTAAGACCCACTATAGTAGTGACAATAATATAAAGAAATTTTTCAGTATTGCCAGTAAAATCAGTTAGCGTGTTTATTGCCTGAAATGATGAGAGCAGGTCACAATTTTTTACATTTTTTTTCTGTTTCTGGGCAACCCACACTTCAGCTTACCCTCCTGGAGGATATGCCAGTCTCAGTGGCCTGTTTATGGGAAAATGTGACTCAGTTCTCACAAGCAATTTATGATCAAATAAGACAAGGAGGAAGTCGATGATTGGGTGCTTGTGGGGCCGTGGCAGAACTGAGACATGAATCAGGGCCCCCCCGCACCACAGAGCAGCACCCAGCAAAACGGGGAAACGTTTCTGAAAGCTCAAGAAAAGGCAATGGCTGGGACAGGCCCTTCCCAGCCAGCGGCAGAGGCGGCCTGTGAAGAGCTGCAAGAGGCAGGCTGCTCAGTCTGCACAAAGCCTCACCTCCTCGGGAAGCTACATGCAAAAACTAGGGAATAAAAAGCTCCGCAAGCCTCCCTGCTTCGATGGGAGCTGTAATTTTTGCTCATGCGAGCCCTGAGCTGAGCTCAGTGAGACCGTTCACGTGAGCAATCGGTATTTTTGTCGGTAAGAGCTGGGCAGTCAAATCTTTAACCTGCTTTCTTCTGTTAAGAGATTTACAGTATTTATTGTTTTTTTTCCTAACACAGCCTCTTTCCTCAGACGAACCTGCGGTCCCTGCTCATCAGTGGCATCTCCTAATGACGTGCTTTTTCCTCCCGCAGATTCCGCCATCGCCAGTTGCCCATGTCACAGTGAAAGCGGTGGCTGTCACAGACTCGCCCGCAGGCAACAGCACTTCCACGGAAGAGTAAGTCCCTTCCCACCCCTCCAGCCAAGCCTGGGGCGGCTGCGTGTGGGGTGCTGCCAGGCAGGGAAGGGGACAGGGCACCTCCACCACAGGTCACCCTCTCACCAGAAGCACAAAGAAGTGCTCAGCTGCAGAGCTCCTCTGAATCGGAGCTGTCAGACCTCGGTGATTTACAGTAAAGCCATGCCGCTTGCTTCCCAAAGGCAGGGCGAGATCAGCTAAAGGACATGCTGATTATACCGTCAGCCATGGCCGTTTATACGGCTGCCCTGGTGCCAGTTACAGCTCTGTTTTATCACTAGGGAAAAAAAAAGCTTCTAAATCCAAATTCCCTCTAAGAAGTTGCCGTGGTTTAACCCCAGCCGGCAACTCAGCCCCACGCAGCCCCTCACTCACTTCCCCCCCGCCCAGTGGGATGGGGCAGAGAAGCGGAAAATAAAGTAAAGCTCATGGGTTGAGATAAGAACAGTTTAATAGAACAGAAAGGAAGAAACTAACAATGACAC
>JAVKLA010000027.1:16250170-16261521 GCA_034782735.1 Sagittarius serpentarius
CCCTCCAGCCTTCTTGCTGGCTGGGCAGGAGAAGCTGCAAAGTCCTTGACTGAGTCTAAACACGACCGAGCAACAACTGAAAACATCAGGGTGTTATCGACATTCTTCTCATATTAAACCCTAAACACAGCACTATAGCAGCTACTAGAAGAAAATTAACTCTATCCCAGCCGAAACCAGGACAGAAGTCTATAATATTTGCCCTAAGGCAGCTTAGGAAATGTAATTAAATAATTTTTTTTAAAAGCTTTATTGTCTTTAAGTGTAATTAAGGAACAGCTTGACCATAGTACAAATGCGCACAGCAGTAGGCAGTTAACCCAGACACGGATCCGGGTGATATTTGAGATGCTGCCATTGCCACCTGAGGGACAGTAACAAGCTCATTGTCACAGCATCCTCGCACTCCATACACAGAGACATAAACCCCCCTCAGCCGGTGGAAGCCAGCTCAGCCCCCTCAGCCAGGTGGAGCTCACCCCAACCTGGGCGCTGCCGCACGGTCCCCGGGGCTTTGGTGGAAGGGCCCAGCTCTGTCCCTGGGCCACCTACCAGCTTCTTGTCTGGTGGCAAACGCTACAGACGATGCACTTGGTAGTCGTCCCACTTGTAGCCCGTCTCCTTGCGTGAGCGTTCACTCCGATAGAGAGGGAACACAGGGCACCAAGCGCCCAAGCCCACTGCCCCGCACAGCCCCGGCTCATCCCAGGCTTGCCAGTCCCAGGCACAGGCGAGGCACGGACGTACCTTTGCAACCAGGCAGCCCTTGGTTTTCGGCGGCCAGTCGCCATAAGCAGGGAAGAAGGGCCACGGAGATGAATGCTTTATGCATCTGTGCTTTATTTGCTAGCCACAGGCAGCGCTGGAGGAAGACGGCAGAGTACGACCTGACCCTGCCACAGGGAGCAGAAGCTTCCCTGCCGCTGACGGGAGGCAACCTGTGCGGGACGCCCAGCCTTCTGAGGAAGATGTGGATGAAGCACAAGAAGAAGTCAGAGTACCTGGGGGCAACCAACAGTGCCTTTGAGGCGGACTGATAAGGCTAAGCAACACTGGGGAAGACCTTTAGCCAGGACAAGGTGCTCTAGGATTGATGAGGGAACAGACACAGCACAGCTCATCCAGGAAAACAATATCCTTTTTATTACTCGATGCCATTGCCTCAGAGCGGTGGGAGAAAGGCTAACTAAGGTAAAAATGGTGAACATGATGCAACTCACTGGCCTTTCTTTGTTGCAATATACTAAAATCCCAACCATCCCACTAGATTTATGTCTTGACCCAATGATGCTGAAACTGCTGCTGGCCCATTCACCATTTTACATGTCCTGTCTGAATCAGCTCGGACTTGCGACAAGAAAAGCCTAGCAAGAGGTTTTGGTATTCCTGCGAGGTAACAGATCGATTACAGAGTGCCATTAAATCCCAGGGGTCTGCTCATTATGTACCACTCCTTGTCCTCTTCCCCCTCTCATATCGTGAGATAAAAACCACATCTTACAATATCCTTAGTTGAATGGCATACGCTAAACATCTTTTTTTCTCCTGTGTTGTTGTTTCAAGACGGGAGTAAAAGATGCAAACATTTTAAAAGAATGCGTCAGAACTGAGCAAGTCTGCAAACACACATTTACCAAACTTTGCTACGTGACAAGTGATTGGTGTTTCAGAGTGTCCCGCCAGATCAAACTATGAGCAACTGGATAACGTCAAGAGATACTTTCTTCCACAGAACCTGCTTATATGTTAGGTGGTAGCTAGCAACTCTCTACCCACGCGGTACAGGATATTTCACTAAGTGCACAAAATACCGGGAGGAAAGAAAATATGTAAATGGTGCGACTAGGTGACTAAACATGAGATATTTGCATATAGGAGACCTGTGCTTATTATTAGATGGATTTAATAGAATTCACTCAAAAATTTTTCCCAAAATTTTTTTCAACTTAGAAATCGCTGGTCATGGCCTCTTGGGTTTTCCTTTCAAAAAAAAAAAAAAAAAGTTTTTACAGAAAAGGTTTCACCAGTGTTGCAGATGATATTATATGCTGTCATGAACAGTACTTGCCTCATATGAGTACTCCCCTGGTTATTATAAAAGACTTTTGTTTGCCTAAATACAGAACTTTAAATATAAAATTGGAGAAAACGGATCTCCTGTTGCTCGTAGCAATGACGATCTTCTCTAATCTAACTGCCAGCGCTCCAAAGCATAAATGAAAAAGAAAGGTCTTACCCTATGACAGAAGCAGAGGGAAGAAGCTCCCCGCTGAAACTTGCTTGCCTGCAGCCAGTGTAGTAAAAGGCACTGAGATGCCGTCATACGCAGTGCCACGGTACTGAGGTGAGGAGGCTCTGGAGCCCTGAGCCCACCACAGGTCTGAACCATACGCTGGCAGTGTTAACGGCGGCTACAGCTCCTTCCCCTCCTGCCGCAACCACCTGGGCGACTTCTGCACTTGGGGTACCTGCTGACTTCATCCACTGCTTGTGTTAAGGTCATCTTCAGCCTGGGCTTAGAAAAAAGCATAATCTGAATTTTTCTTATTGCACAGGAGTGAGGGAGCCTTGGGTTACAGCTGGCAGAGCTGCAGGCTCGGGCAGTTGTCCCCAGGGAGGGGTCACCAGCTCAGAAGTACCCGGGTACCGCCTGGTCGGGAGGGAAAGGCTGCTAAAGCAGCCAGGTCCTCTGGCTTTGGGGTGAGCGGGGTGGAGCGGCACAGAGGGAAGGTTCACAGCTTGACAGCCTGAGCAACCAAAGTCTGTGGGATGGGAAAGCAACTGGAACAGCCCGATAGCTTGACAGAGCAAATGTCCCCGGTGGCTCCAAGGAAGGCAGCAGGGGACACCTATGTGGGGCTGGACGTGCTGGAGAAGGCAGTAGGACGGGGGATGGAAGTTCTCATTTAAAAAGGCACTATGGCCTTTCGTATGGCCAGAGCCAGCTCAGTCCAGAGTCTGCCAAGGAGGGGAGAGGCACTAGACCTTCACAAAATACCTCTGTCAGCCCTCACGTTCAGCTGTCCGTCACTGCTTCAGTCACAGGCTTCTCCTGCAGAGCTGCTCAGCAACTCACTTGCAGCTAGAAATCACACAGACTCTCCCCTCCTCCTTACCAAAGGCAAAATTCCTTCTCTGGCCCAGCAGCCTGACAGAGGGATGATTTGCTCTCCTGCTTTTCTTTCTTCCTCCTGCGAAAGAAGGAGAACAGAGCTCCTCGTTAACCGCGCGCTGAAAGGCCCCGGCTGCTGGCAAGGCAAGGAGAAGAGGTGATGGTGGCCCGGTATTGACCATGTGTGGCCAGCCACGGCGTACGAGAGCACTGCCGATGCCCACTGAAGGCTGCACACCTGAACAGCACCAGAGCAGTTTTCTCACGGGGGTCCACCCCACCTTTAACTTTACAGCCTGACACATTGGCCCCGTGTAAGAGTCTGGACACCGTGACCCTGCCAACGTCAGGTCCTCCGTGACTGAACCAAGCTGGGGCCATGGCCAAGATATTCCTGAAACGTCTTTTACAAATATCACCAGCCACACTACACCCCCTTCCCCAGTCCATAGAAATCCTGCCAGAAGCCTTAGCCTTGTAGGCGCACGCTATTTTTATGCATATAGGTAAACCTAGTAAATTGAGTGGGACTACTCTCTTGCACAGCAATGGATACACTCACGGAGCAGGGAGAATAGTAATCACTAGTTCCCTTTTTTGGTCTCATTCCCTAAACAAAGTAAAAATAAAGAAGATGGGCAGACACTGGGCAAAGTCCACTTGCTGCATTTGGGGTAATTAAGACAGTGAGCATTTGTGGTACCTGCCCTCGTAGCTAACACGACTCACAGAGCACCCAACACACAGTCCAGGGCAGTAAGAGTTTTTTTTCTGTTGAGAGCGCTGTATTGTAGTATTTCATTTGTTAATTAATAGCTTTAAGCAGTATGAGGATGGAGGAGAAAAGATCATTAATGTTTCTACCTAATAATTGCTGTATCTTGAAATGTGTATTTATGTTTTTCTTATTTATCTAATTTATAATTTGGATCTACAAGAGAGGGAGAGATTTACAAGAAGCATGTTTAATTTCTCTGTATTCCAGGAACTGCTGTGGCGATCTCTTGTATTGTAGTAGGTACTTATTTTATTCATTCAAATAAAATATGTCCCATTCACAAAAAGAAAATAAATAAAGGAAACAAGTAGCATGTGGTAACATACAGGTCTCAGTGACTCAGAAGTTTTTGGGAAACATTTAGTGGAAAATAAAGGCAGAGTTTATGATCCTGAAGGACATGAACACCTGATGGCAAAGAACCCAAATTTTGTTCCCCACAGGGAAACCCTGGAAGTGTATGTTTGTGAGCAGCTACAATATTTTATGGGTGGTAGAATCATCATTTATTATCAGATAGTCAGAGAAAAACCCAGGCACTGCCAGCAGTTAGACATTAGATACACATTTACACATCTGACCTCAAGTGTGTTACGGACACGATGTTTAGTCTCCCTGTGTCCCTGGGAGGTGAGCAGCATCACCTCCCTCCCATCAAACAAGAGCACCAAGACAGAGACTCCTCAAGGGTCGTTAAGGCTCTGGTAGAGAATAAAACCAAGTGCTCCCCATCTTCAGTCCTACCAGTTGACAACAAAGTCACTTAACTTATCCCAAACACAACGCCGTCTTTGGAGACCCTGTGCTCAACCATGGGCCAACCTGACCATGGGTCGCACACGGACACAAGAGCCCAGGCTAGGAGAGCTGACTCACGTCTGCAAGGGGAAAGACTTTAAGACTCAAGGAAAGAAAACGTCTTGGCATCCTTCACCAACCTGGACTTTGGAAAGCCCGTCCTTTGGAGGACGGCTTGTCCCCGTGCCTGCTGCACTGCCTGTACCCTGCGCAGCTCCAGTGAAAAGGTGCCACATTTCTGGTCCTTCCATTACAGACAGTGTCTACATTTAAAATGAGCAACCAGGGAGTGTCCTCTGGGTGAGTGTCCACACCGCAGTCCTTGGCACAGATTTTTTCCGGGACGTGGGGTAACAGCTTGGCCTCTGCTGGGAACTCCTCTGAAAATACCCGACCCGTAGTCATGTGTTAAAAATATCAGCATTAGTATGGAAGAGGATGTGGATATGCAATACATTTTCCAGTTGAAAATGTACAGAAAGCAACGCTGGGTCGACTCCAGCGCACTGTCAGAAAAATGTGAAATAGTGATTAAAAAAAAGTAAGTGAACTGTACCATTTTTCCATCAAAGACAGAAAAGAAGTTTAACTGTGCAGCAGAAAGCATCATCTCCGGCACTGCCTGACACATGCATATTGTCATACTTTGTAACACCTGTGAGAAGATGCATTTTTCAGACATGTTTCATGTCACTTTTACAATTTTGGATTCCCTGGAACTAGAGACTAACTGGGGCACCGACCTGACTGAAATAGATGGCACGATGACAGTCCATCACACTTACAGTAATTTACATTTCATTTCCAAAAAAGGTTTCTAATTTTTTCTCACCGTTTCAAAACATCTTTGTGATAGAACTACTCATTAAAATATCCATCATTACTTTGCATACCACTTCATTTCAATAAACTGTAGTGAATTTAAAGCTAGGCTACTATATAAAATAATTCCTACTGGTGCATTAAAAAAAAAAAATCTCAGATATGCTTTGCCTGCCTTTCTTCCCCTTTTGCACTCACTTTACTGATATTATAGCAAACAGGCTTGCCAGAAGAGTTACTCACAGACTCATTGCTGTTTGGGGGAATACTGCACACTTTTTACAGAAAACATTTTTAACTCAAACATTGGCATCTGCAGAATAATTTCACATCTGAGAGTTACCCAGCAAGAAAAGTTGCAATATCAGGACTTGCACACACAAAGAAAAATGAAACAAGTCAGGTTTCTCAGATGAAACCCCGTATGTGACCTCTACAAACAATGCAGATGTCAAATAGCCACCAGTATTTTACGAGAGATTTTTAAAATCTCAGCATTAACTCCATAGATTATTCACGAGTGAGCAGCTCAACCCTGTGTGGCGTTGAAAACCTTCTTTTTAAGTGGCAGAACTGCTATTTGAATGAATGGGCACACAGATGACTAAAACAAAAAGTGAAACATTTAGAAGGAAAAAAGAGAGTTGAATATTTAATAATGTTAGACGAAGGCCCAGAAAAAACAAGTGGCTGAGCTCAAAGGGACGGTTCAGGATGAAATGGAAGCATGTGTGAATGAGGTCCCTCTTCTCAGCCATCAGGTTGGGTTCACTACAGAAAAAAAAAGGCATTAATAAGCCCCACGGAGCAGCCAAGGGCCCCGCAGCTGACCCAAAGGCAGGAGATGGGCGCAGACACTGGCTGGAAGCCCCCGGTCCCAGGTGTTTCACCCCGTCAGACCTCCCACCCTGCAGATTCACCTGCCCTAACAGTTTACTATGCTTTATTTTAGACCAGCATTTTCCTACTGCGCCGTCATGGTTTGCATAGCAGTGAAACAGCAAGAAGCAGCACACAATCTATTTGCTTGATGCTCCCTTTTTTTTTTTTGGGGGGGGGGGTGCACTGGACCATAAAGCAGAAGAGACATGCAAAGGGCCCTGCAGCGTGCACCGTCCTTCCCCCCCACCAGTGACGAGGCACTTTTCGGTGAAGCGAGCCCGTGGTGCAGCCGTGCCAGGTGCCGAGGCTGCGAAACCAGCCGCTCTGCCGAGGGGTTGTCTGCTCCTGCGCTGTGCCAGCAAAAGTGGGGTTCAGGAAGCGACAGCGTCGGGTCAAAACAGTTGTCCGAGTAACAAGGACCACTAAACATGCAGCAAAAGCTCCAGAAGTTACAGGCTGCTTTCGCCGGGGAATGCAGTGACAAGCCCAGCGAGACTGTATTCAACTGCTAGACTGCACAAGAAGTCCTGCAAGTGATTTTTTTTTTCTAATAAAGACATTAACCTGTCCCATGAAAACTGCAACCCTGTAGCTTCTTTCTAACTCTACCCCAGAGCCCTTGTAATACTGGGTACCTGACATTTGTCCTTGTAAGTTAGGATGCAAGCAGATTTTTCGATCCCAGTTGAAGCAAGTTGGATAAAGATTTATCTAAAATGAGCCCTTATAAATGGGTTTATCAACACTCAGACTCTTAAGCACAATGGTAACATCAAAAATCCAAGCTTGGCTAACAATTTTTTTAATTGTTTACATTATAAATAGAAATACCAAGTTATTTAGCTGACTACCATATGCTCGAGGTGGGTTAACCCATTAGTGGAAGAGACGCAAATATTCTAGGAAAAAAAGGAAAGAATACGAAAAAAGCCTCTGATCATTTTCCTCCACGGACAGGCCTTTTGACAGAGAAACCACCAGTGGCCGGCGGCACAGCAGCTCCTGTGCCTCAGTGCACCAGCCACACGCAGCAAAGGCAAAGGTCCATGAAAAGCCGCCGTGGGGTAGGCAAGGATGTGACCGCGTGATGCTATCATCCAGGCTGGGGTCTTGTGAGGGAGCCTTTATTTTGTGACGATTGCACCCACCTCAGCTGATGCCCAACCGGCACAGACTAAGGTAGTTGTCCCTTTTGCAGCCAGGCACAAGGTCCTCACCAGCCATCGGGTCTCCAAGTGGAAAGCAGAGACGCTCAGTAACTATGTGGTGCCGCAGGTGATGCCCTTTTTTCCCCAACCTTTGCCACCTAAAGAAATGAGACAAACTCCCCCAGCGTGACAGAAGTGTCACCCCACATGTGCAAAACAGCCACGGTCTGGTTGCCACCACTCCAGCACCTGTTTTGCCCCACGTCAATCCTCCCTGCAGGCAAGGAGCAGCAACAAGCCATGCGGCAGCTTGCCAGGGACCCCCCAAGGACCGTCAAGACTCAGCACAGGCTGCCTTCCTCCCTGGCCAACAGCATTCCCGGCCGAGCCGCAGCCAGCCCCACATCATCCCTCCTCGTACCGGGGAGAACGTGCCTGTGCAGCGCTCACACGTCCATCGGTGCAAGCATGCAGAACAGGGTCTGGCCTGATTTGCGTAGAGCCACGGCAGCTGGACACAGCAAGGGCCTCTCTGCAGACCATCGCCTCAGCTTTAGCTCCCAAGGTTAAAAATACCTTCTCACTGCATGTGATCACCGCCGGGCTGGAGGCAGACGTGTAATGAAAGCTCAACCAGGGTGATCAGCAGAGGTGGAAACCAGAAACCTTCTGAATCCAAAAAGCATGGGGGTCAGCAGCCTCAGCCCCCACAGAGGGTCAACAAAACCCTTCCTCACCTGGTCCAGCCACTAAAGCAGGCGCCAGCGGCTCGTGCGGATAGCACAGTAAGGAGAAAGACTGCGTGTTCGGGCTGATAACAATCTTTCTGCAAACGCAAGAGAAACAGCTTATTCACACAACTGTTGCTTTTCGGCATGACCGGCTGTCTTACAGCAGCCTCGCCACTACACAACAGCCCCCAGCAGGCATCCAAAGTACTGTATGAATTGCCAGTACAACCATTGCGTGCCAGCATCATACCGACGCAGAGCACGGCCTTGAGACCAGGTCAGCTTCATACAGATTTGCTCAGCTCTACAATACATCACCACATTTCAGCAGGGAGAAGAGGTCTCCACCTATAGCTACTGACACAGACAGGAGCCTTCAGGTCACCCCACTGGGCTGCCCAGGTCCATACCCAATCTTTGGGGGCGCATCACCCCCAAGAAACCCTGCAAGGATGCGGGAGGGTACTGGACGCCCTGCCCAGAAGGTGGGAAATCCCTGCCCTTCCTGGGCGTCCTCTAACAGAGAAGTGAGGCAGGCAACCACCCGGGTGTCCAGAGGTAAACGCTGCTTTACCCAGACACGGGCTCCATCTTCACGTCTCTCCCTACATCACTGGCTAACCTGGCTGGCACCATCGCCTTCCGCCTCATAGGTGGCCACATCTTTGTTAGGAGAGTGTTGGTATTAGCAGGCTTGCAAATTGCTGTTCTGCAAGACATTTAAAGGCTCAGCAGACTTCAACAAAATAAAAATATACTTCAGCTAATCCAAGTGCCTAAAAATAGGGTAGAAAAATTGTTCTGCTACTGTTAAACAGATGTTTGGGGTGAGGTCAAAGATAAATGAGGTTATGGAGTCAATTTTATGCAAAAGTCACTTCAGCCAATTACAGTGGTCACTTTTGTCCCTAGAAATCATCAGGTCAACAGCAAAACCCCCTTGGTAGTTCTCTCCCCACACCATGACAGATGACTCCCATGTCATCTCCTTCGCATCCAGTTGTGCTTCCAGGTGGAGGATTGTTCGTTTAAGCAGAATATTTCAGAGAGAAAGTAGCACATGCCTGAAAACCCTGTAATGGCCCTCTGCAACACCGGGCAAAACAACTGCCTTACAGACGGATGCAGGCAGCACCTAAGAGAAACTCTTCACGTGATCAAGGAAACCCTCCTGCCTCACTTGCCACAGAGAGCAGCACGTGTTGTGCACAGCCACCCAGCGACGTGCACATTTCCCGCAGCGGCTTGACACCCGCTCCCAAAAGGCGATGCAGGCAGGCCGGTGGGGTCTCCCCGGGTCACCAAGCTGGGGAGTGCCGGGCTTCACCCCCTCCCAGCCAGCGCTCAGAGCAACCCTGCCACCAAACCACTATCACTCGCTGCAAAATAAATTGCTTTATTTCCTTTTATTTACCATGAGAAAACGGCATAAAGTCCATCTTATCAGGGTAAATGCATACAGCTCTTATCACGTTTTACTGCACCTTGATAATCAGCGCAGACATGGGGACCCGGCGGATGCTGTACATAGGGAAACAAAAGGATTTCCCTCATACGTTGGAAATGTTACGTGAAGTGACACTGTTACTGTTTCATAAATATCCTTATAGGATAGCTGGACATATGTCACCTTATGGCGCACAAGGCTGAGCAAGAAGGTGCCCCTCACCACCACCATCACAGACTGACCCACGGTCAGCGCGACACCTGGGGATACCAGGGTCGCTCACGTACTGCATGCTGCAGGAGGGAAAGCACGCCAAACCCCGGCACCCCGCGTCTGTGCCCGTGTGAATAGCCAGCTCTGAGGCTTGGCTACGTTACATTTAGGTGACACAAACCTCGGCTGGTTCTCGGTGCGTGGTCTGGATATGCCAACTCCCACGGGAAATGCCATTTCACAGTGAGGCACAACAAGGAAAACATACCCCTTCCCCCCAAATGCTTTAACATCTTCCAGTGCCATAAGGCATCCCAGTTGTGGATTTAAACCACTTTAAAAAGTAAAAACTAAATATTTTCTAGTTGCCTCCTGCACAGGCCTCCAGGCTGCATCTGGCAGCACCCGTGCATGCCCCCGAGCACCGCTGGGACGGGCCAGGCAGTGCAGAACCGGGGCAGCGCCCGTGCCCCTCAGCTCCCTGGTTCATTTCAACCCCTCGCCAGCCTTATGAACTGAAACCCTCCTTTCTCACTTGTGCCATACCCAAGCAGAGTTTTTAACATCACCGCCTGACTGCTACTGGGTATGAGGTCACAGCAAGGCATCCAGAGCATGGAACAAGTCTGGCAACTAATGCGCCAAATGCAAGTCAGTGCTATAGAGTAAAGCTTTTCTGGTGGCCGAAGGTCATTTTTTCCAAGATCTATGTTTTCACCTGCATTGCAGCTGTCATATTGCTTAAGTGAATCAATAGCTGATAGCTTTATTCATGTTCAGTAAAGAGTGAGAAAGACTTTTTTGTCTGGGGTTATTCACAGAAGAAAAACTGAGGTCCATAATCCTCGTGCTGCAATGTAGTTGCTTCTATCCTGCCATCTCACACTTTGCGAATCAAAAAATTGCAACAAGCACTGCCTGAAAATATTGTGTTCGTGGTCATTAGGCAAAAAAACCCACATCTGCCAAATGATCTCTGAGAGTTCCCAAATTAAAAAAAAAACAAAGTGTAAGGGAATTTCACAGTTTAACCCCAGCCCAGCAACTAAGCCCCACGCAGCCACTCACTCACTTCCTCCCCCAGCCAGTGGTATGGCAGAGAGATTTGGGGTAAAAAAATAAAACTCATTGGTTGAGATAACAGTTTAATAGGACAGAAAGGAAGAAAATAATAATAATAATAATAATAAATAATAATAATAATATAATAAATAAAAGAATTGGAATACACAAAACAAGTGATGCACAATGCAATTGCTCACCACTCACCAACCGATGCCCGAGCATCGCTCCTTCCCTGGCCAACTCCCCCCAGTTTATATACTGGACATGACGTCCCATGCTATGGAATACCCCTCTGGCCAGTTTGGGTCAGCTGTCCCGGCTGTCTCCCCTCCCAACTTTCCGGTGCCCCTCCAGC
>JAVKLA010000027.1:16261591-16290933 GCA_034782735.1 Sagittarius serpentarius
TCTAAACACGACTGAGCAACAACTGAAAACATCAGGGTGTTACCAACATTCTTCTCATACTAAACCCAAAACACAGCCCTGTACCAGCTACTAGAAAGAAAATTAACTCTGTCCCAGCCAAAACCAGGACAGGGAAAAAAAAAGTTACCAGAGTACAACAGCAAGTGCTTTGGTCCAGCCACCACCTGAACTTTAGGGTCCATGCATGCAGATTCAGCTTCAAACCTCGTGACATCTCTCCTGAGTAGGCAGATCCACAGTCCTGCTGATTTCAGCACTTGGTAGCCACCCAGAGACGCTGGCACTTGAGGGCGGCACTGGTCCTGCTCGCTTAGCTCTAGAGATTTTAACTGAAGTAATATTACCTTTTTCTCCCACCCTACCAGACCTTGCACACTCATGGCAAATTTTTTTTCCAACATTTTTAATTACTTGCATTTTGACTGTTTAAGCAGGTCTGGCTCCAAGCACCTTCGCAGAACATGCCTTTGCTATGAATGCAGGCAGTCTCTAGCAATAGAATCTGAAGGAGGCAGAAGGACGACACAGACCAGGACCGCTGCCGACAGCTGGCCCGGCCGCTGGCTTTTCCACCTGCAGAGCTGAGCTGCCATGGGGCAGGGAGGTGGGCTGGAAGGGGGGCGCTCGCACCGCCCTTGTCGCAGAGCTTGGCACTGAACCGCGGGAAGCGAGAAGCTGAACAGGATCAGAGGCTGTAGGTGCTTCTCGCCTGAAATTGTTCTTGCCACCACTAATGCTCTTCAGGGCAACGTTTCTTTTCTTACTTTGCTGTAACCTGCTCATTTAAAGCTGGAAATGAGAGAAACACACGCGCTTACACTCCCGCCTTCCCCAAGGGCAAGGAACACAACGCTAACCCGTGCAGGGCCAGGCTGGGTTATAAATGCAGACCCAGACGAGTTCTGGGCAAACCTTCACCAGCGGGAAAGATTAGGTATAAAACTACTGACAGCGTCTGTCATGAGCTGAACTGAGGCTCTGAACCTAAAACCTCTTTTGAACGTGATTTCCAGAGGTGGATTCGAACTCTGCAGCTGTTGACAGACACATTGCTGAGAGCCATTCGCTACATGCATGACCTGGGAACACCTCAGGTACGGAGAAATTCCCCCCACCATGTATTTATATCCATGTTTACTACTGAGCCACTCCTCAGGAGCTTTGCAGCGGGAGAAGCATCTGCTACCAACAGCCCTGCACCGCAGGCAGCCCCGGCTCTCCTCTCTGGGGTCGGTGCCGACGGAGTCCCTGCGCCTGCTTGGACCTTTGCCGTCTCCAGCTGAGCCCCGAAAGTACAACCTCGGGTGACCCAGGCCACGTTTGCCATTTTTCCCCAGCCAGCTGGACAAAAGCAATGGAAGATGTAATACGTTTTACACATTTACCCCATGCAACTAGCAACAGGCTCTCAGTCGAGGGGCTGTATTGTCACACTCAGCTGGAGCCAGCTAAACTGATTTGTCTGGGCTTGCAAAACTCCCCTTTCACAGGCCAGTGACTACGGTCAAAGGACAAACCGACAAGGTCCCATCTTGGCCCCAGCTGCCAAAAGGTCCACCCCCTCCACCTGGCCCTACAGGGAGGTGGGAAGTCTTGAGGAGTGCTGGGTTTCTCTCTCCCTTGGGCTCCCTAGTTGGACATCCAGGTCTGTGCTGGAGGAGTTTCCAGGCTCCCTTGTTCTCCTGTCCTGGGCTGGAGGTCTCCCACCCTGGTCTGGCTTGCCAAGCTGCTAAAACATCCGTGCCAGCACTGCAGGCCAGTATTTGCAAACTACAGGACGTACAAACACAAGCGTAACCATTGCTTACTGCTGGCCAAGGGAAAACACTTGCACTCTGGTAAGCACCAGCAAGGGCACAAAAGGAGCATAAATTCAGCAAACACAGGATGCTCCATACCCCGTCACTGCAAGTTTTCTGAAGGAGAGGTTGTATTAGCAACAACAACAAAAAAAGCGGAGGGAGGAGGGGAGACATAGAGAAAAGAAAAAGCTCTCTCCTCTTCCCGCCAAAAATTATGCGGCAGCAGGTCCACAGAGTGTCTGCCAGATGACCCGCTTGTCACACTCATAATTGCTTCCCATCTGGTGTCTGGAACACACAAAGCCTGGCCGTTTGCCAGCGCAGGACGACGCACAAACTGGCCTAATTCTGGTGACACAGGCCCTCCAGACACCGCTGATCCCTTTCCGTATGGCTGAGGAGAACGTGGCATTCATTTGTAAATTGCTGCTGGCTGATTTACCCGGCTATTCGGGCCCACCACTCAGCCCAGCTAACGCACTTCCCCTTTGCTGTGTGGCACAGCCCGAGCCCCGGTGCTGGAGCAAGTCCCGTCCGGCACCGAGTTGCCACAAACGCACACTTGCCAGCATGAGAAGTAGGCAAACAAGGACACTGTCCTCCTGTACGCCACTCAGCTTTAAGCTGCGCGCATCAAGCCAACTCATCCCTACAAGTAGATGCAAACACATCCTCAGCTGCTCTGATTTACAAAGCTAATTGCTTTTCCAAACTTTGACTTTCCATCTAATGTATAGGCATAGCTCATTTTGTTCATATAGTTCCTACAAAGACTTTTGAGACACTTGATATCACTGCTTATGAGCATGGTCTTTCAATGAGCAGTTCTCTCTGGGTTTTCTTTGTCTGTTTTATGGGTTTGTTCTATTGTTTTCGTTTTTTTAAATTTTTTATTTAACTCCTACTGGTATAAGCACTTGATACCCCCAGAAAACTGAGCAAGTATTTCTTAACCTATGGGATAGACCATTTTAAAGCAGAGTGCGCAACATGCACTACAGCATGCTCTAAAGTTCTGTTGGTTGTGCAACGACCAAACATCACTTGTTACAAGGAGTGACTAAGATCAAGCAACATGCCAACAGTTAGCGAGGAAGTAAATGCTGAGTGAGCAGAGTTCTCCCTCTCCAAAAGACAAAAGCACCCTTTCCCCTCAGACTACGACACAGGGCAGTCACAGGCATACATCACTGCCAGCAAATACACAGCCCATTCCCATCTTGCCTGTGCTAAGGCCATTAACTTCCATCTTCTCTGTACTCAGGGGGTGTGATGACACAGGAAGTCAGAAGTCAGGTAAATAACCAAAGGACTCTAAAAATAAACACAAAGAAACCTAAATTTCTGTAAAAGGTAGGAGGTAGACAGAATTCCCTTTGCAGTAGCAACTGTATCACTGGGGTATGCAGGCCAACAGCAGGCACCATCAGAGGACTCCTTTCAGTTCTGTACTTCACAAAAAACACACACAGCAACAAAGAAGAGGAGAAAATGGAATTTAAAAATAAAACCAAACCACCAACACCAGTTGCTGCTGAAGAATGCCATATTGCACTTCTCTTACTCCACATGGAAACAGAAGCTGCACTACTGAGGTTTCCTCATAACCATTAAGGTAGAATACAGTGGGTATGAGCATTTGGATTTTTACTTTATACAAAAATGTATAAATGTCCAAAGCTTACCTGCACTTCCAACACATCATGCTAGCAGAACTACAAGGATGCTATTGTCCCTTTCAGCTGCAGGGTAAGAGTCCCGCCCACTCAACAGATAAGCTGGCTGTCTCCAGGGGAAGCCACACAGACCAGTATGGTGCAGCTTCGAGAGGGACCAATCTTCTGGCTCAGCTGGCACAGAAACAGTAATCCACAGCTTCCTCATGAAAGTTAGCATTTAAGCCTGTAAAGCTTCAGCTTATCCAATGTCAAGGAAGCTCATAAAAAAAAAAAATAAATTAAATTGGGTCTAGCATTAGAGGACATCAGTGTATTTTCTGCCTAGGTACTGAACCTTCCTTCACCTGAATGTTTGTCACAAAACCAAATGCAAGAATCAATTCCAGTTTCAGAGTTTTGTTGTTTGCATCGTGTTGGACCTTGGTCACAGCTATGGTGCAACTGTGGTGAGTTAATATCCAGTGTCAAAACCCTTATTTCATGAAGCTTGATTCACTCAAAACATTGCATCAGTTTTAGTTTGGTGCAACTCTAGCAGAGTTGTTCTCATGTAAAACCAGAACGATAGGGGTAGGAACTGGGCTTTCTCTCACCAAACAGTTCCTTAAAGACCATTTCTTCCAAGTAAAAGCCAGGCCTATGGAGAAAGCTTCTGGAATCTTCATGTAATCCAACTTAGGGGTTATAGTTCCTTCCAAGTTTGGCTTACTGGCTGTCCGTCTGCTCTACTTTCTTTCATTGAGCAAAGCTGACATAGAAAAATGAACTTGTCACATCATTAGAGTCTTCACCCCGATTTCAGATGCCAGCAGCCAGCCACAAGAACAAATGCTCTACAATCAGCCCACCTTGCTTGTCCCAAGCAATGGAGAACTTCACGCATGCAAACACGAGCAGGTTTGCAGGATATTCATACAGTGGTCTGGCTGTGACAGCCAGAACCCCAGCAAAGCCCCAGTAACAGTCACAGTTTGCCTATACGGCTTAAAGCTGGGTGACAAGTTACCAGGACATATTTCTGAAGAATTGGCTTGTGTTTGTCCCTCTTGTCCTTCCCCTTCAACAGATTATCTTATTTTAATTGCTTGCCATTTATATCTTGTCACAAATCTGGGAAAGGCAATAGATATTATCTATTGAATGCCCACGTTTCTAGCAAAATAGAAGAGTCAAAGTCCAACACTAATTCAGATTAGTAAGTTTGTGAGTACCACTTACAGAAAAAAAACACTGCACAGCTTACGCTCACATTTACCTCCCAAGACCCAGGCACACATACTAAAAGATCACTTCTACCATACAAATGAAAGGAATATAAAAAAAGCTTTACACTAGCAACATTCTTCATCCCTCAAATTGTCTCCTATATATAATATTTGTGTTAAAGCTTTGAGAAGCAAATACATACTGTTAACTAAATGCAAGTAGGCTTACAAGCAGGTTGGGTTGAAGCATGTATTGTCAGTGGACTCCATCCTGCTGTGTAACCCACTGATTCCATGATTGCCATTCGTCTCTGCCCAGTCCAGAAAAGACAGGTTTCTTGCAGTTTCACGTGCACACATACATACGTGTTGCTTTAATGAGCACTGAGTGTTCTCAAATAAAATGCACTTACAGTAACCTGGTATGTAGATGCTTTATTTCTGACGTTAATATGGTCTGTATTGTATGTGAGAATCTCTTACATAAAAGAAAAGTTTGTAGTACAACAAAAACTAAGATAAACAAGGTATTTGTTGCACAGTATGTCAAACCTTAAAACAAAAATACGGAGTAATATGTATTTAGGTTTCATGCAAGTTTGGCTGCTGCATGTACAATCTACTTAGAAACTGAAAGAAATGCAAATGCACACAACATTCAAAAAAGTAATAAAAGATGCCTGACATATGAAAGATTAAAACCTTCCTGCTAAAGCAACAAAGTGGGAGTTAACTAAACGATCCAACCAATACCAACACAAGTTAATACTACTTACCATAAATCTATGCTTCAACTTGGTATAGGCAGTTTTGATGGTGCCACTTCTACTGAAATATATCATCCAGATTCTAGATATTCATTCTCTCTTAATGTCTTATTTCATTTTGTGTGAATTAAATGCTGTCTCCAGCGTTAAATGTTGCTGTTAAATCCGTTCTGGTAATGCACACCTGAATCTAGTACTGCCAAGAATTCCAATTGCCTCCTCTCGGTTTTCATAGGTGAGGAGTAATCCTGGCATGATGAGTATTTTCTGATCCCTTGTTTATAGAGGATTCCCCCCCTTTAAAATTTTGAAGTGAATTAAAAAACTGCTAAAAATGTTTATGCCTACTACTATCATAGACAGGCAAATATTTAGTATCAAAAAGCTCCTAAAAATAAGGATTGTATAAGCTTTGAGATGTTTAAAAAAGTTTAATAACCCATTACCTTCCTTATGCCACTCATCACGTTAAAATTCTCCATTAATAAATTATTCTCTACCATCTTTGATATTAAAGTGATAGGAATACTTTCCACACCCTGCATAGTACTGGTTGATCTCATAAAGTTAACTAGAGAACCTGACATCATTTTTGTAATTTTACATACAGTGCATATGATGCTCGCTCTTTCCATCTCTCATAGCAGCAAGCCGATTCTGCCACTATCTGTAGCAGCACACCCGGGAGTGGAGAGGAAGAGTGTTTGAATTATAAATAACTAAAACTACAGTGTACAATTCTATTTACCTGTCAGTATTTGTTGGGAGCACTCCATTATAACTTGCTCAAAATTAACTACATACAAATCTCTACAACAAAAGCAAACCAAAACAGTCCTTCAAAAACAAAAAAAAAAAGAGACATAAAATAAGTGCAAATACCTAAAATAGGCAACTAAAGCAACTGTTGTGACCTGTATACCTTTAAATAAGGACAAAGGTTTTTCATAAATAAAAGAATGTTCTCTTTGCTCTTCAAAGATTTAGTAAGTATATAATGGTCAAACTTAAGTGCAGATACAATTGTTTTGAGATCCAAGGTGCCAAGTTTCTTTGCTTTTTTTTTTTTTTTTTAAATATATTTAAAATGCATTAGTTTTTAGTTCCTATGCAGGACAAAGTACTCCTGGGTCACATATAGGACCCCACCATTCCTTTCTATGTATATTTAAACAAGGTACAGGAACAGTTGCTGTATAATACAGGTATACCTTGTAATTATTTTGTAGACCAACATGATTTAAGGGTTATAGTGCAATCTTTATGTAGATGTAACATACGGTATAAATTTGTACACTTCACCGCTGTCAATTCTTCTGCTATTCCGTACTTTAAAACTTGTCCTTTTTTCATTTTAGCTGTTTTAACAGGAAACAACGTTGGCTTCTAGACAACCTGCATACATATAAATATCTACATTTAAGCTTTAAAATGAAAATAAATTATAAAAACAGACTCCTTTCCAATTTACAAAATTTTCCCTGTTCCTACATACTGTACAATACATTCAACAATCATCTCATTTTGAGATTTATGAAGAGAATACTGATGCTTTACACTAAAACCTAATTCACCCCCCTCTGCCTACTTCTAGTACCATTTGCAAATAAATATATTTAACACTGTAGTTAATTTCATTGTTTTGCAGCATACCAAAAAAATTAGTAGTGCAACTTTCTATCCTTCTTTTATACTCCTTTCCATTGTGTTTCATTATATGCTAGAAAAATGCTACATAAGCAAAAGCACATTCAGTCATGTATGTTGCTCATTTGGAAACCAGTAACAACCTATAAACCTACTCTATATTGAAAATGCACTAACAGAAAAAAGCAATGCAAGTCAAAAGAATAAATATGAAAAATAGACCTAAAACCAGTATGTTGTCAGTACTGCAATGTATTTTACCATTCTTTATCATATTTTAGGGTGTTACTTTTTTAATATTTAAGAAATTCACTGCAGAACTGTTTGTACTATCCCTTCGTAAAGAATACGAGAGCTTCATGTCTGTTCTTTGTCAGTCAAAAGAAGAAAGGAAGCTTTAAGGTAGATTTAAGGTTTCCCTTGGCAGACTGTCTCAAAGTAAAGACTTAATTCACAAGTATTGTGCTGGAATCGCCTTCAAAATTGTGTCAGTTTGAATGGAAAGAGAGGGTTGTCAGTTGCAGTGACCATCACAGAATGAGAGCCCTTGAAGTGCTGTTGGTAGCTGTGTATGTGCTCAGATATCTTCTTGCTTGTTCAGTCATGATAAGCTGGTCTTCTGTTTTTCCATAAACAACTGCTTCCCATTCACAATTTGGCTGCATAAAATAAAATTCAGTTAAAAAGTCTTTTAACTAAAATACTTAAGCAATTCTCGTACAACCTTTCAGAGTAATAATAAATTATCAAAGTCTAGCAATACTGTATTTTACTGAGGATTCAGTCCTAAAATGCAATACCTAAAACCTATGACAAAGCTCCCTCTCCAGCCCTTACCCAACTCCCCAGCAGTGCATCTGTGTTATGCTTTAAGTTCTAACACACAAAATGAAAAACGCTCTTAAAAAGAGACCAGTTCAACAATTGATACATAAAAGGGAAGTTAATTAAGTCATCTTCTCTTTGGATATCTTCCCCTTTAAACATGCTAAGTTCAACAGGCAGAAAAATACATTAATGACAGCTGTCTGGAGACACCAAGGAAGGCAAAATAGTCTGGCAGCTGAAGAACACTGTGACGGACTTCACTGAACCAAAGCGGCAGCTGTGGAAGAACAGTCAGATGTTTTGGGAATATCTTAAAAATGGCAAAGGAATTAGGAATAATGGAAGAGTAATTGAGCCACTAGTCCTGCTTCTTCCATGAAGCAAACCCTGCCCGTTTACATGATTTGCTGAATCCCAGGCTGATTTGCAGCAGCTCTAAATATGACCTGACACTAGCAGATTGTAGCATAATGAAGAATGCAAGATTCTCTCCCTCCCACATTGAGATAGAAACTGATCAAAAGGATCACTTCTACATACAGATGCACAGGGAAAAGCAGCCATTTGAGTTTCTCTATAAATTTAGCAGGACTTGATTCTTGGAAGGGACTCATGTTTAGAGAGGCCACTAAACTGAGAGGGAATTTCTCAGGGGAAAGAGCAAAAAGAGAAAGATGGTTCAATGAGAGTATTTGTGAGTCTAGTATGACTAAGCCCCCCTTTTAAGTATTCTGTTCTTAAGAGCATAGTTCTGGGCCAGATAGATGTATTCATCTTTGCTGCAATTCACAGCAGTTAATTGTTTTTTTGGAATATCACAATTAAATGAGGTTTGTTCTTTCTCCTCATAAGAAAGGATCAGAAGGTAATACTCTTGTCTGTGTACTTAAAAACACATCATTGTTAAAGCAATTAAGTGGAACATAGGAGATCAGGCTCCAGGTGCCATGCTTTTTTTTTTTTTTTTTTTTTAATTAATACAAAGCTGTAGATATTCTGAGAAGACACAAAAACTTGATACTTTAACACCCTGTGAGGCAAACTGGAACAGGTACCAAGTCAGATCAAAGAGAATCTCTCCCTAAACCTGGTGGTCAAGACACACGCAGAGGAAAAACTAGGTTCCACAGTTTTAACAGAATGGAAAATACACGAATGTACAAGAACAGTCACGTTACAAGAACAATTACCAAACAGAACCTGTGGATGAATTCTGCTTAATGAATCCCACTGGGCTTATTACGAATACCTGCCATTATTCAAGAAACTTCGGTGCTATAGAGGTATAGTTTGCAACAAGTCAAGTTTTCTTACTTCTAGACTTGGGAACCCAAGCCTGTTTTGTAGGTCTACCCTATCCTGATTTCCCCACACACACATTTAAACCTTAGAGGCCACTGACTGAAACATCAGGGTTGTATTTAAAGAACTTCGCTATGAATAAACACTTCATGGACAAACGACCAACTTGCAAGAAATAAGGATCATGGAAACACTAACCGAAACTAGATCACTGAATTGAACAATTCTAGAAATTAGTACAAGACAGAAACCAAAACAAAAATTCTTTGTTAACCTGCTAACAAAACTAACAGAATTCTTTGCATCCAGACCTGAAGAGCTTTCTCCATTTTGACATTTTTTGAAGCACATGCATTCAGTTTCTTCTTAATTACTGCATTTGCTTTGTTTGCGGGATTTGTATCCTGTTTTTCTGATGTCGGGTTACATCTGTTGTCATGTATTTCCAACAATGGTATCATTAATAAAGATGTGGTATATGCATTTTCTGACTATTGACAAAAAAGAGGGTAGGGAACAGGAATAACAATTAGTATTTAATAAAAGAAAAAGTCTTCAACTGCTGTGATCAGAGACGCCAAAATGTAAACAAAGCAAAGCAAATACTATCAGAAAGATCCTAGGAAAGAATCTGAAAAGAAAAATGAACAGTCTATGAAGAACTAGCCTGGTCTATAGGGGGATTCATAGTCAATACTGAGCACAGTAAAACAAGTAGCTGCTACCATGACTTAGGCATTACTGAGTGGACAGTTTCTTTCATATAAAGCCATGCTACAGCTGATTACATTTTGTTAAGAACAAGACTTGATAAAGTGGTAACTCCAGAACAGTTTTAAAGAAAAAAGCTTGTAATTCACTTCTAGTACAACCCTTGTGAAGGTAAGTACAAGGAGACTGGAGTAAAAGAAAAAAAAAATTAAGATCACATCAGTATCAAGGGAAGGAACTGCTTTAAGAACTGAAATAAGTACTGGATTGATCATTCCAGAAGAGTTTTATATGTTGATAATGTTTATGGAAATAAAAAGTAATTAACCCAGCTTCACTATAGCAAAGCAGAAGAAAGGCATATGGCAACTTTAGAGAGCGAAATTAGATGAGAGTAACAGCGGCGTATGCACTTGTTTACTTACAAAAACACCCCATTAAACTGCGTTAACTACCTTTACATGTTTATTCTACCTTAGACCTCACTCCTAACTTACCATCACACAGACACAATTTCTACTTAGGGGTTGGTACATTTTTCATTTTTAAATCAGATACTACCACTATCTCTCTTCCTAAGAGCCAATGTTCCTGTTGCATCAGCACTCCTCATTAAAACGGAAGAAAAGCAATTTTTTGCTGTCCACTGCCTTTAATATACCACAACATCATAGCGTATCTTGGTTTTAGCTTAATAACCTGAACATCAGTGATGCAAAATATACCATGTAATAGCAAGGCATTACTGAGAGAACACTGGGCATTTTGTTTCCGATTTGTGGGGAGCAGCATTGCTGCAGCCATTCAAGACCGAGATGTTCTTGGGGAAGTGGGGAATTTCCACCAGGTGGCAGAGCACCTACCACCCAGCAGGCAGGCACCAAGGCTTGGCACAGAGGCTACCAGGCATTTAAGAATGGAATTTAGAAAACCAGCTACAATAATCAGAAAGGGGTACAACTTAAGGACCTGGTCTTTTTAAGGACTTTGGTTCCGACCTCTTGAATATGGCTTTATACCCGATCAAGGGTCACAGACATTCACTCTTTCAGAATTACACACATAAATACATTAATTTAAGAACTAGATTAAAGTTTTCCTACAAATGATAGGACTAAAGATTAATCTGTTCAATCACTCAACTGGAAAGATATTTGGCTACTTTTTAAAGGAATGAAGGAACAAAACAGCCCCATGTCTGAACCCTTGATGTCTTGGTGGTTGAGGCAGAAGTATTCAAATTCCTTCAGGCAGAGGAAGCCCACAAACCTCATCATCTACATGCTTGATATTTCTTAAAGTATTCTTCTACTGTGTGAAGCAGGAAAAGGAAAAATATGCTGCCTAATATACAATTAGGTATCCTCAGAACATGTCTGCCAGATTGTCAAGCAGGCAAAGCACAGGGGCAAATGCTATCTTCCTGATATATTAGAGAGATTCAGCATGCCGTATATGCTAAACTTTATAGGTAGCCAGCATGGAAGCAGCTTTACTGTAAAAGCAAGTCTGCAAAGCATCCACATTACTTTACCAATCCTGCTCTGAAGGCCTGAAAGGAAGAATTAATGCACTAATTCAAGCCCAATGTTCAAGAATTGCTTAAAGTAGTATTTCAAACTGAAGGTGATTTTCACTTTCTCGGTTTATGAATCTAGCTTCAATCCAAACACTTTATTTTAGTTGACAGAATGAAAGATACTCAGTTCTATATTAATACTGATGCCAGTGATGCTCTTCAGTAGTTTAATACTTACCTGTACATCTAAACTATTATCTTCTGTGAAAAGCTGGGCACCAACCTCTTCTTTTTCCCACGCATCTAGGACCAGTGATTTTCTGACTTTTTTAGAAGAGTTCTGCTGCAATAAACATTTTGCAGAGAAAAATTGTAAAATATTATTTAAAAGCAGTTATTTTCTATTTGAAATTATTATTGTAATGTTACCTCCTGCTTGCAGCTTTTATACACAGTGTCATCTTCCTCCTTGAGAAATATATCTGTTCCAGTTTCCTCTTTCAAAACTTCCCTAATGTCTTCCTCCAAGAAGGCAAGTGGTTGTGACTAAGTTAATCAAAATTGGAGGAGAAAATACAGTAAGTCTATTAGTTTCTAGTTTTTACCATATTCTACTTTCAGCTAATGTAGGCCAGAAAAGAGATCTTGCAAAACACAGCAACAGATAAAAAGATTTAGACTGTTGTAGTTAACAACTACAGATCAACATTTCAAGGCTATGCAGACTTTAATTCATTTTACTCCACATTATTTCTAGCCAGATAAAACATACACATGCACACAGTGCCTCAAAAAATGCAAGGTAGCATTGAAGACGACATGCAAATTAGCAATGGTTATCCACTGACAAAAGGGATAAAGATACATGTATGTGTTTAGTATATATAAAGTATCTATACATGCATACAAACATACTAAAAAACTGTACTATAAAAGTATGACTGTTGTTGGGAAAGGAATGTATATCAATCTTAACACAAATCTTTGAATAAGACATTGATAGTCCTAAGTACAGTACAGAATTTCACAGAAGCCATACAGATGGCTCCTTTGTGTACCAACAGGAGAAGAATTCCCCTAAGCCCTCAAAATTTGATTTTGAACAGGAGGTTAATAGTGGACAGAAACAGGAATGCCAAACCACTCCATTTGCATAGTGAGAGACTGTGAATCTATAGGGTAACACAGATGGTGCCAAGCCCTGTGGCAAAGTCTGAGCTACCTTCTGTGTTTGCAGAAAAGAAGTAGTCCATATATATTGGCTGGAATCTTTTCAAAACTTGAAAAGCATGTGTCTACTGAATTCCAAAAGTTATTATGCATTAACATACCTTAGCTAGGATAGGAGAGCAGCAAAAATGGAATTCATTTTGACCAAACAAAAAGTAACATTATCCATAGTCAACCAAAAAAAAAAAAAAAAAGTCTTCTGTGACAGCCAGAAGAATCAGAGGACTCATGAAGTGCTATATTAAGATTTTGGGTTTTAGGATGAAGAAAATTGTAGACTTCACTCAAGTAAGCCCCTAGGAAGGATAAAACACTTCCAAACATCCTCCCATCAAAAAAATTCTCAGAATACTAGCATGCTGTGGTAAACATCTAGTTTCTGTCCTAGCACTGTAGAAGAACCAAAACCAGAAAACAACTCAGCTATTACATAGTCCAGAGGATTCTAAAATAATGCAGTTTTTCAAGTTAAATGTGGAAGTTGCTTAAAATAAAGTCAGTCACATTCATCTGCACCAGTTTGCTCTTACTAATTATCTAGTTGGAGGACCCACAGCCATTCACACTCTCACAATTTTTCTTTTGAATAACAGAATGCTAAAGTATTAAAACTAGAATCTCAGACAATGATTTTACCACCTCATAGGAGGTACAGTGTTAACACTTGTGCAGCAAGGCTAAACAAATTTAAAACAACTCAAACGCGGAACCAATGCATTTAAGATTACTATGGATCAAATGATTACACGTATCGAATACCATTCGAAAAGACAATGCCTCCACACTACACTGAAGGGTACTAGTCTAACATACAAAATCCGAAACGTTTTTGATTCCCATTCTAGCTGTTCTCTAGGATAATATGGACTGTCACTGAAACAACAGCATTGTTAGAAAATGCTTTCTAAGCTCATGCTGAGGCTTACAATATCTCAAAAACAAGAAGGCATTTAGACTTTAACAAAGAAGAAAATAAACAATGTCATCGCATACCGTAAGTTTGAGGGGACCATACTTTTTTTCCTGAGCAGCCAAAGCATTTTTAAAAGGAGTTGGCGTCCTTGGTGTTGAACCCAAAAGAGATCTTCTAATTGTGGGAGTTCTAAAACTATTCAAGCATAGAAAAGTGTTCATACATGCATTTTAATATTTTACTTTATCAACAGTAATGTAATAAAATGAATCTAAGAAACATTTTAAAATATCTTAATTTACACAACAGGTACCACCACCATGAATTTGAAAGTATTAAGATCACCATAGCATTACCCCAGATATATGAAACTTTAATTGGGTTTTGTTCAGTATTATTAAAAAGAAAAAATTTTAACCAAGTACAAGTCACTTCCTGTTAAGTTAAAAACAGGAAGCCAGTTTGTACACAAGTGTGCAAGTGTTAGCGGGTTTAAAATTCATTCACAGTATGCATACAGGTAGACTAATTTCTCAATGTTTAAAAAAACTTGTTTTTATTTGAGAAACACCACCAGATGTTTAACATAATAATCCTACCCCACATTTTCCTTTTGATCTTTTGGTGTCATTTCCTTGTGTAGAGGAGTTGTAATAAGAACTTTCTGCCCACAAATTGGAGTTGATGTAAATGCGGGATTTTCAAGGTTAAATTGTTCATTTCCAGAGCAAGTGTTGAAAAACTAAGAGCAAGAGAGAAAAAAACATAAGCAACCTTAAATGACAAAACTTCACCACTGTACTGAGCAGTAAAATAAATTATATGTATATATCTGAAGGGCTTTTACTGGCAAACCCCAATAAACTGTTGTTGACTTATACTCCAAGACATTTGTGATACTTATTGCTGAAACCTTGATTTTCTCCTTAAAAACCCTACTGCTTAATTAGGTCACAGAGACAATAGGTCTCTATCAAGAATTATTTGCATGAGAAAGTGTGAGCTGAGATATAAGTTGCCACCCCCCCTCCCCCAATCAGGCTTCAAAACAGAGGAAATAGGTTATTTAACAATTTTTACTATATCTACCTTTATGCAGATGTTTTAAGAAGTTTTGGGACATATTTGTTTAGGCTACAATGTACAACTAGGGAAGAAAGTACTTGTAATTTATAATACACCCACTGCAGTCTTCATGGTTAGCCACATTCAAAAAATAAACTCACTTGTGATGGAGAAAACGGTAGTGTTTTCACTGGTGTATGCTTTAGTGCAACATTGATGGCATCATTACACAAGCCATCATTCAGTTCATTAGCTGGTGATTGCCCAACACGCAATCTCTTCTTCTTTCTTAGGATAGTAGGTGGAGTGCTGAACTTCGTTAAGTTTGGGGTTGTTGGAAAAACTGCTTCTTCCTCACCACTGATGCTATTGTGTTTTTTGCCATCAAGCACAACGCTGACGTTATACTGGCACTCAGCAGCCCCTTCATTGTGTTGAATCCGCATTAGTTTTACCGGAGCTGGCTTGACAGGAGATGCAACAGCCTCTGAAAGCTCAAAACTGGTGACATCACTCCATGCTACAGGATCCTATGAGGCAAGGTGCAAAACACTCAAACACTAGCAGGCTTATCCAAAATTATTTCACAATGTCCAAGCCAATCTAGCAGCCCTCTACCTCCAGAAGCCATATACTGAATTATTCTCCCTGTATCTTTCACACAATCCTAAAACACCGAATATTTTAACACACAATTCTTTTAAAACAGGCAATAAAACAAATCACTCAGTATGGGTGAAACTACAGACAAGTACAGAATAAGGTAATTTTAAGAGTATTTTATGCATATTGTGTAAGTTGATGTTCCTAAATAAACTTTTTTTAGAATAAACTTACAGATTCAATAAGCTCTAGTGTCTCTGCAAATTCTGGAATGGTTTGTAGAGATGATAACATTGTATTTGCTTCCACAGTCAAATACTTAGGTGGTGAATTCTGCTGAACAGATGTGCCGTGGGTCTCATCCATGCTGTAGAACTCACTTGTTTGCTCCTCAAAGCTATTTAGCGTATCAGACACACAATCTTCCATGACAAAACTTCCAGACCAACAAGGTAAGTTTCCAGCCTGCTAAAAAGTATGAAGAAACATGTTAATCTTACTCAACTTAGAAGCTGAAGAGTCAACTATGTGACCGCAGGGAGGGGAAAAAAAAAAAAAAAAAAAAAAAAGTATTATTTGGAAAGACAAACCAAAAATATTAATTTTTGCCTTTTAAAAAAAGAATAACCTGTTTGCATTAATGCAGTGAGTCTTCTCCTTACATTAACATACTCAACATTCTCAAATTGTGTAAGATTTTTATCTTACCTCTCATTCATATCTTACACGTGCTTATAACTTAGATAATTATGGGTTGTATTGAAGCCATCTCTGATGCAAGTTTCCTGTGTTCCTGAACATCAGTATATTATGAAGTCATCTTCACTACAGAACACAGGTACGTTCTAAGATTAGAAACTGTTTCTAGAGTGTGAAACACTTTTTGTTTGATCTGATTTTTTTTAATGCAGATTCTGCTTTGATAGTTTACTTAACTTCTAAATGGTTATCCATTTTAGTACATTGCTTAGTACTCAAGAAACATTTTAATTTCCACTGGAAATATAGAAGCAAAGCAGATTCCACTAGATAAGAACACTGCACAGTTTCAAGAGAAAGCCAGGAACAGCTCCACCACATAAAACTGGAAGTTCACCCGTAATCTAAATAGTGATCAATATGGTTGGGTTTGTTAGGTGTCTGATGTTGTTCACAGCCCTCTGTTCCTGAGGAAATAAGTGACTGTCATTTGCAAGTTTCCTTAATTCCACTTAAGTAAATGTAAATTTTGTACAGTACAAATTTATATACTGTTTGTCATGTCCAAATGTGGATATCAAGTACTGAAAGCACTCACACAGAAGGTTGATAAAAATATCATCTACAGGATGTTTTGAAATCAAATAGGGCAAGACCTATGTATTTTTTATCTTTCACTGTTGAACAGATGATCGACATTACTGATCTATAAAACTAAATGGCAGTGATATCAACAAACATGCTACCTCTTGAAAAGGATTAAAATTCTAGGTCTTAGGAACAACTGCCAAATTGCAGGTCATATTTCTGCTGTTTTCACAGTTTAGAAAACTGCACTAAAAATAACTTGCCTCAATTCTGATTATATATTATTTGTTTTACAACCCAACAGCCATAGGTTTGATTTTTAGAAGGTGAGGTGAAAAAACACCACACAAAACCAAACATCCATTACTAAATTGCTGAGGATTAATCTCAGTAAAGCATATTCAAATATTTACAGAAATTTACAGTCCTTACAGAAGACACTCGTTTTCTTCTGACTTCATTCTCTGCTGACATAAGTAGCAATTCAAGTTCCTTTATTTTCTTTTCTTTATCAGGATCATCATCAATAAATGACTGCTGAAAAATTTAAGAAAGAAGCCATTACTATTTTCCACCTCCGCCACCCCTCCACAGTAAAGATTCTGCATTATAACACAGCTACATTTTTAACAGAAATCCACACATAGCAGGAACAGAGCTGTTCAAGCTGTATCATGTTTTGTAATACAGTAGTCACTCGCAAGTGAAACAACTCCCGCAATTACCAGGAGATGGATCTGATGTTGAAGTGGTATACAAGTTAATATTTTAACAGGTTTCTAATATGCCTGTAAATTCTCAGCACACTATAGCACTTTTTAACCAAAAGTCACTCAGTTCTAGCTTTAATAGAAGAAACAGCGTTGGCACCTTGGTAGATGTGTTTGTGTTTTCTAGAATTTTGAGTTATTTATCCTCACTAAGGGTGCAAGAAAGTGTTTCAAATCACCATTTGCTGACAGAGTGTCTACACAAGCAATCCTACCACTGCAACAGAAAAGAAAATTAACTGATTGGTTTGGGTTGGTTCATTCATTTTTAACCTCCTTAAAATTTGCTACTATTGCTATAAACATAGGTAAGTGAAGATATATACTGTGAGTTTCAAAACTAGTTATACTCTCCAGTTTAGGGAGGGCTTCAAGGAGCAGCAAGTATCTTATACTTTTCTGTATAGGGCAATCCAGAGTGTCAAAGGCCATATGAGGCTTTGTTATGATTTGCATTCTTATACTGACATCAGGGAAGAAAATGCAACATGAAACAGATGACCTCCACAGGGAAACTTAAAGTTCGGTACAGAGTTCTGCAGAATGCCTCTAACACATGTAGCACAAACAAAACATGTATTATTCCCTGTGTTAAAATAATTTTTTTACTAATTTCAAATTCGCAGAAATGCTTCCAGGACATCACATTACGACTCAAGATCTACATTCACTCTGCAACACATGAGGAATTTCAGATATATTCTCAGGGAGTCCAAAGGAGCTAAAGAAATATATCCAGTGTTTTTTTGTTTTAAAGTTTCTCAATACTTCAGCATTTAGAATGCTGCAAAAGAGCATCTTCAGCTGATTGACAGACATTTATCAGTCAGAAAAAACTACTGAGAACAAAAAAGCACAACCATAAGTGTAAGTCACAGTAAACGATTTGAACCGAGTCTTTCAGATAGGGTTATATTTACTGTATATATAAAGTAGTAAAATCTTGTCTTTAAATCTCTCAGAAGCTAGGTAATACTAACAGACCACCATTCTAACCTAAAGATTTAACTAGTAGATTACGTTTTAAGCCATACTTCAGTCAGAAATAAGCTCAACCGTTGTGTTTCTGGGATGTATAAAGACAGCTCCTTTTTTCCTACCTAGAACTACCAGTTAAGCTAGTAAGCCTACTTACAGAGGAACATTTACATAAATTCAGCTGAATGATAAAGACTTAAAGACATTTTGAAGTTACAAGTTTTTAAACTCTTCATTTTACACCATAATACACTGTACATTCTCTTCATTTACAATGCCCATTAACAATTTACCTGAGCTAAGTTGGAAGAAGCTGAAGCATGTTCTAGACAGCTGCCCTCCGGTGAGGCATACTGGTATGCTGGAATCTAAGAAGACATAAATCATTTTACAAACCCTAAAGAAAAGGAGGCTATAAAATTATCTCTACTTTATTGTACATAAACTATTTATTATGGTTTACAAATCCTAAGTTACCATAGTATCACAAAAATACTCAACAGATCTTCATTCTTTCAGATTTGTTTCTCGTTCCAAACCCAATAAATTATTTGAAACTGGGAAATACTAATTATTCTGGATTTTGAACTTACATGTGTCTGAACAGGTATATAAAATTGATTCTGAGTGTGCAAGTGTTCCATAGTCAGACAAGGTTGGGGCTGAAGTTTGGATGAACTAGCTCTTTCAGACTTTATACCATCTTGTAAATATCCTTCCTGTTCCACCTTTCTTCGCATTGTTGAATTCCAGTGATTTTTAATTGAATTATCAGTCCTAAAATGAAAGTGTACAACAGTGACTGGTTTCCGTATGTCAGAGTTTAATAGATGGCATAATTTACAGGGTTTGTACAGTAGGTTAATCCGAAGCCACAAATCCAGAAAGCTCCAGCAGCTTGGACTGAAAGTTCTGTCATCAGTGGGGTTTTGGCATAATTACCTTTCATAACTTCCTTCTACTAAACTTCAAGTCTGCAGGAAATTAAAAGTAGCAAAAGAGAAAGCCTTGGTTCTGGCTGTTACCATGGGTGAGAACCTTTTTTTCTTGGATACTTGGAACAACCATGTGTTCCCTGTCACTACATTATTTATCTTCTGCTACAAATTTGCAGAACATGAAGCTTATGCAATCACCCTACTGTCCCATAGCATAATAAGGGCACTGTGGCTAGTGTTCGCCACTGGAAGATCTCTGCTCTAAAAAAATGACAGCCTGCATTCCCTGACTTTTACGTGCAGCTCTGTAGAAGAACATTCCACTACCTCTCAGTGTCCTTGATCTCGCGTGGGGAAAGCAGGCATGGCAGAATACCAGTACGCATTGTCACTCCCCTTGGAAAGAAAATGCCTGCAGTTTGACAAGCAGGCCGATATCACTTTTAACACTAGACAAGCATTAAGGCAAGAGTAGAGTATGAATGCATTACAGTCTAAAATACTAGCAATATTATTACTAGCCTTAGAGGGGATACACAGAAATAAATGAAGAACAGGACTTAAAGCAATTTTTAAGCTCAACTCCAGGAAGTATTCCCTTTTTTCATCCCACTAGCGTTAGACTCTTTACAAATCTTCTAGGTCTAGGATCCAGTCTTTAGCTAAGTCTCATCTTGGATTTATTTTTGACAAATAAGTTAGCAAATTAGGAACGCCTCTGTCCTTGCAAACTCATCTTCCCCCTCTGAAATTCTATTAAGATGCAATCCATTCCCTTCCCATTCCTCCAAAGGACTTCCTGTGACTCTTGGACTGTGTACTTAATCAAAATGTCAAGTTTTTAAACACACACCTCTAAGGACTCATTCTCCCACATAACAAGTGCTGACATTCCTTAGGCTCAGCTAGACAGTCACCTCCTGAACACAAACACTGAATTCAGAGGACAGCTTAACATTGAATTTCAATTACCAGTACAAGGTAAAAAAAATTCTTAAACTATATTTTTAAATTTTAGAATTTGTTTTCCACAACCATATAAGTTGGCAATCACACTTGAAACAAAGATCAGCAGAACAATGCTTACAATTCATTCTTAACTTAGAGACGACATGGTGACCAACTAGCTTTGCAATGTATGACTCCTAAGCTTGGACTTTTGAAGGTTACTAAGATGCCCTTTCTTGAGTGTCCTGTTTAACAAGCAATGTTCCACAAAAATAAATTTAAAAAAAAGAATTTCTGATCTTAACCCAAAAAGAAAGTCACCTCCAAATGCATATTAATGAAGGCACTTTGATTATCAAGTCCTAGGATGTTAAGGCATTCTTCCACTATTACTTGCAGTTACTCTTCAGCTCTACTACAGTTTTTTTCTTAGTGATCACGAGGGTTTCTGAAGGAACCTGCAGAGTGTTAGAGGTCTTTTTATTGGGTTTATGGCTTTTTAAGAATACATACTCAAATGCAAAAGATCTTAAAAAATTCAGTATCTATCAAGAAAAAGATGTTGTGACCTAAGTTTCAACAGATGCTCACTAACAAATTACATTGGAAAGGGTTGTGCAATGACCGCTTTCCATATTCTAATATTTAACAAACAGAATTGAAAAGCACCTTCCAGGAAGAAGTTTTGCTATTTCAGCCCATCGGTTTCCCAAACGCTTGTGAGCTTCATAGATTATTCTGTCCTCCTCTTCTGTCCATGAAGACTTTTTTACCTCAGGATTGAGATGGTTATGCCATCTCTCTCTGCACTGCTTGCCTATTCTTCCTTTCAGGTGTTTTGCAATTAGAGACCAGCGCTTTGGACCATACTTCTGAACTAATTCAATAACCTGGAACACAGATAAAAGCACGTTATAATTCCAAAACCTAATTTTCCTAATCAAAGACTGAGAACACTGATAAAGTGACATTTTAGAATACGATTGTAACAGTCAACTTGATAAGATACTAGGCCTAAAGGAGGCAGACAGTGACTTGGGGTTTTTAAAATTGTTTTTCAAGAAATCATGAAATTGCTTAACTCCAAAGTCACTGTGTTTAGAATATAAATATATACTGATGAATACATTCATTTGGAATTTTTCTGTCACCCATTGCATAAGCTGACATTAGGAAAGATCAAAAAAAGAAACTGGTAAAGATGCTTGGTTTGACTTTTTTCAACAACACAAGTATGAGGAACCCCACCCCCACCCCTGCTCCCAGCCTCCATCCCATTTCTATGTGTTTTTACACATTAGAAGCTTTTTCTTAAAAGACTGATGATAACTATAAAAAATAGATTAGGAAGACCATATTCATAAGTTGACAAATGCTAGTTTTAAACATTCTTAAAATAGCCTTAAACAGTGGGAATAAGCAGTCAATTTGAAATGCCGTATGTGAAAGCTGTATGTGCAACTCAACTCCCTACAGGGCAGTCCAGATTTTGCAGGCAAAAAGCTGCAGTGTGGATTAACAGAGGTGGGGAAAAGTTGTCTAAAACATCATTGCTAGCTTCTTTAACAGCAGAGTATGAAATAACTTCCCTTATTCCCAAGCCCTTTACATCTGGTGGGTTTGAGTAACGAAAGATGTAAATGAGACCTTTGATCTTTAGTGTTGTAAAGAGACCTCCTCTACTTGGTAAGCTAGAGTAGTTCAGCTAGCAATCTGAGCAAATGGAAATGAAATGCTTAAGCAGACCAGACATTCCATCTACTTAAGAGCAGCTGCATTTTTTTTTTTCTTATCACACAGCATAATGTAATGTAATTAATCTATGCCCCAAGATGCATCAGGTATCATCTTTGTGGGGATGAAACCTAAGAAAAAGTACACATTCTTAGCAGTCATCTGCCATTTTTATCACTGTAAAAGAGTACAGGATCAAATCAGTTTGTCTTACCCTCTGATCTTCTTCTTTAGTCCACGGACCTTTAATCAATTCTGGGTTTAGTACCTTCTGCCATCGATGCTGGCACTGAAAATCTGACCGATTCTGAAATAGTTTTAGAAGACCAGTGTAGCTGTTAAACTCTTGAATACATAAAACTGTAAATATTAGCTAGCCAGAATTATTAGCTTATTTCAAATTAAAAGACTCATTCAGACCTTTGTTCTAAAGTATAAGTTAAATTCTCCCTTATCTCTTCTTCCATTTGCTTATAAAAACTCTTCTCCAGACAAAAAACAGGTTTGCACAAAGCTCTAATTACTTCAATGTTCTTACTTGATAATCCAATTCAGAACTTAGTCTTCTTTAAAGAAAAACTTAGAATTATTTTTGTCCTCATTACTGCACACCTTCTCTGAACTTTGTGATTGACATGCTTTTGACATTATCTATACAAGGAAAGAAATTTTTAAAGGAAATATTTTTTTCTTTCAAATAAAATAATAAACCTTTTTAAGTCTCAAATATATTCTCAGCTCTTTACTAGAGTGTTAAGGAAAACAGATTTATATCAAGTTGAGCTAACACATACTAATTAAACAACATTGCTTTTTCTGCTCAGGACAGATGGTGCTTTTCTGTAGCTTCACTAAGGATCTTTTGAAATATTGTTCCCAGTTATGAAAGAGAAGTAAGCTTTCACTTAACCTCCTAAAAACTGTCTGTAGGAAAGTTTGGGACTCTCAGGGTAGTTGGTCCAGTCCTTAGAAATATGCAGATAAGAGCCTGCCCCAGCACAGCATACTAGTACACCTTTTATAACACTGGGACATGACGATTTACTCTCTTCAGTGCAACCTGCTGGATAGCAAGTACTGATTTCAAGGTTTTGCTGGACTTGTTTACCAAGTAAAGGCGCTACCATGCTAAGATGAAGTTAAACAAGCAGTCTGCAAGACCAGAAAACACAACCAACACACTGTTACATCTAAAGTTACATTGATCACAGTACATTCAAGTTAATCACAAGTAGATAGCATATGACCAAAAGCACACTAAAGTTTGTTACAAAACACCACCACTCCCTGGAGGAGACAAGCTGTAAAAGACAGACTCAGTACAGGATAGCTGTTCCCATTTTCAATGAAAGAAAAATTTTGACATTCTGGCCTTTTAGTGTTTCTACCTTCTAGACATTTCTGACAGCGTGACATATTTGGGGGAGAAGAGCAAAACAAAAGATGGGATGAAACAATAAAATCATTTCAGGTCTGCCTTAGCCACAGTAAACTGAAAGAGGATACAAGCTGCGTTCCCTCTCTTGAGGGTCACCTTTAAGCCATCTTCGCTTTTTTGGGCAGAACAGAGGGAAGGTTTACTTGTGCCCAGCCTAAGAGTGAAATGGGGTTCTGAAAACATGGCAGTTTGAGTGCCTTTACATGCTAGTAACTCAAGATACAGTTGGGTTTCCTAGCAAAAGACCATCAGTAACAAGGTAAGTGCTAATTATGCCAGCCTCTATTATTTGGCTTTGTAATTTGAACACTGCAATAGGTTGCCCAGAGAGGCTGTGGAGTCTCCACCCATGGAGATATTCAAAACCCAACTGGACACTGTCCTGGGCAGCCTGCTCTAGCTGACCTTGCTTGAGCAGGGGGATCAGACTAGATGATCTTGAGAGGTTCCTTCCAACATCAACGATTCTGCAATGGGCAACCTGATCCTCCATGCATATTTCCCATGATAGCTGGGGAGCGTTTTTTTTTCAGCCTCACTTGGGCCCAGCTGAACAACAGCTCTCTGTCTCCAGAAGCATTTGTTTTCAGCTGGAGAACTTTTTATTAAATTAAACTGTTAGATCTGCTAAACGCAACTCCATACTACACCTGCAGAACAGTATCACCAAACACTGTATTTTTAAACAGTTTAATATAAAAGCTTTTTGATAGTATCTATTTCTCCTCTGCCATTCACTCATCTCACTGCTTTTTGGAAGGGGATAATGTACATGTAAGGAATAGTGCTTTGCTTATCCAATCCTTAAACTTAGAAGCTTTGAGTTCATTCCCTGGTATCTATACCTTGCCACCTGGGGCGGGGGGTGGGGTGGAAATCAGAAGTACCACAGTAGCACAAATATGATGAGAACAATGAAAAGTTACAGTTGTTCAGCGTGCAGAATTCAAGTCTATTTTTACCTAGTTACACAGGAATTTCATACAACTGTATCATCCCACTCAATATTAGAACCACCACAAAGGTGGAGGTGTGTAATTTTTTTATTTCTAACATTTGAATATGCAGTACCAACTTCCAGGTGGTGACTTCAGCCTTAGATTCTAGCCATGTTTTTATAGTAGGTATTTTATAATATTTAACCAGAAAAGAAAAAAACATCACTGATTCTAGTTGTAGTTATTTTCTGCCAGTGCAGCTCATACAGCTGAGGAGTCATTTAATGTTTGAACCAACAGCTCTTTTGCTCATTCCACCTGACCATTGCAACAGAACAAGAAACTTTAAGGAAACTTCCAAGAAACGTGCTACGGTTCCATTCTTAGCAACCAAAGATATCATTGGGTAGAAAAACTTACATATCTCGGGGAAGCAGATGTCACTGTAGAAAAATCAAAACAAACCAAAAAAATCTCAACCAACACCAAATCAAAATAAAACACCACACCACTCTCCTTTTCCTAAGGTGTTCAAGAAATTGATCCTGCTCCTTTCAAGCAGTCTTTCAGATGCAACCCATTCTCCTAACTGCTTTAGAAGCAACCTGTGAACTGTAGATGTAACCACCACAAGCAATGCAACCAATAGGAAGCCGGAATATATTCCGGAATGAAAACAAATAGCAAGTGTGGACAGAAGGCATCAATTATTTTCAATCATTTCAGAACATCACTTGAGCCCCAGCCTGAGCTGATAAGGTTCTCCAACTGAAAGTCTGAGGTCTGAGCTAGATCTCAAGTCCAATTTACAGGCATCCTTTAAAATATTTTTTACTATTATGTGTTTCTGATTTCTGTTTCACCTCATTTCCAAACTAGACATATGACCAAAGTAAGAAAATATTAAAAGGGAACTTAACTGAGAGATTCAACTTACTTGTAGATGACTAGCAATGAAAGCCCAATCATCTGTACCGTTTTGTTCCACCAGCTTCTTTAGCCTTTCATCCTGTTAAGACATAACCTCAGCCAATAAATGTTACATGCTATCCCAATACTATACTAAGTAACAACATATTTCATGTGCTACCTATATCACATAGGAATGAAACTAAAGCCAAAAAAAGTATTACCTCATCACGTGTCCATTTCACCCTGTTACATATCTTCTTCAAACCTCTTTGCTGTGGTACTTCATAGTCATGATCCACATATTGAAGGTCATCATCTTCCTCACTGCAGAGTACAACAGAAGAGTGAAGATAGAAATAGTTTAAAATAACTCTAAATAACTTATTTTTTCTAACTACTTGTAGCTTTTTCCAAAATGCACATATTGTTCTAAAATGACACATGGAATTTGCATGAACATAAGATCAGCCTCCAGCTGTGGCCTATATTCACCATGTCAAAGGAACAGAATTAATTTTAATTTCAAGGCCACGTACTGAGATATAGACAGATAATTTATTCCAAGTCAAGACTTAAGTTTGAAGCAAAAGCTATTGTTTAAGACCACGTTTTTGTAACACATTTATGAATCTTTATTTTGCATAAATGAGCTTAAGTTAAAGTGGTTAGCTGGGCTGCAAAACACATTCATGTTCCACCTCCGTAACTCGAACACCACAAGAGTGCCAAGTAATTTAGCGTCAGCTTAAGATTTTAAGTGGGCTCCTGCCTTGAATGAAAGCATTGCCTCAACGTTACAGGAATTAGATACAAATCTTTGAAGACAGAAACATTCCAGCTAGAAATAACTACCGTGTCAGTGCTAACCCCGTAAGTTAGAGTCAGAGGGGCAGGAAGCCAGGTAGCCTCTGTGACTCCACGTAGTTCACACCCCATCTACTGGAGAAATGCATACTTCACAACCTTGATAAACAAAGCCTTACAAACAAGCAGCCCAGGGAAAAAATGTTTCATGGAAATATCACTTAAACTTATATGTCAGTGACTCATGTTAGACAGCATAAATTCAAACACATGTGGAAAACTAGGCCTAACAATAAGATGAGCAGTTTCTCTGCATTAGTTATAGCAAAGACACAAAGGGACACCCATCCAAACACACAGCTTTAATTAAAAGCAGTTTCCACTGCAATCTTAATTTTTCTCTATTTTATCAGTATAAAGCACAATGTAAATATCATAAATTCATATTCAAAACTAAATTTATTAGTTCTGCTCAGCCTTGAAAACTACTTCCATTTTTCAACCAAAGGTTAAAAAATCCTTTCCTAGTAATGGAATTAACCTGTTCTGGTGTCCTAAGAGCTTATTAGATGGCAGCTCTCTACATTATTTTCCAGAACATGCAATTGACCCACACAGCATGCTGATCAACCATTTAAGTGTATTTGTTATTTCTCATGAAATGAGTACGTTCTCTGTGGCTAACACAAATATATGGTCATTCAAGAAGACCACTACTTACTTGAAAGCATTACTACAACATAGTATGTACCCAGCTTTTGCAGACTCAGTGTATTTAACACTGCTTCTACACCCTACACCACATCTGGATTTGCCCTACTTAGCTTCATGATGCAGTAGAAAGAGTTAGTAACTCCTAAACATACTAAAACTTTGTGGAGCCAGTGAAATACAAAGCAGTAAGCTTGTCAAAATGTCAACAGCAAGTTCTTCACAGTACCTACAAAAAAATAAGCTGCAAACACAGTGATTGTAAGAGCTGTGCATTAAGTGGCTTAGAACTTAAGAAAATAGGATTTAAACTCGCAGATAACTAAGAATTTTCTCTTCCCCCTCCCACCTCCTTTTTATGTCTCCTCTTCACAGGTTCTTGACAAAATTCAGTAGTATATCCTGGTATTATAAGGAGCATATCTCAGTATTATACTCCTGTTTCATACCAAGCAAGCCATACAGTTTACTGACAACTAAAATTTGGCCTTGTGGTTAAGCCCTTTGTCAAAACGATCTCCTCACCCGCTGCGCAGCAAACTAGTTCAAGAACCGAGTCTTCAGTTACATGAAAAGTAGTCGGGATTTTAAAAAAAGAGGAAGGGCTCCACATACATGGCAGCAACGCTGACAAGAGCGCTGGTACTGGACACGGTGGGGTCCCTGCCAGCAGCGGCAGTTAAGAACCCTGCACCTGGAGTTCTCCAGCAGCACGCATGTCCCTCAGCCAAACCGGCACGGCCGCCTCCGCGTGCTTCACGGGCGCAAGGGCCAGCTGAACAGGCACTAACTTCTCTTGCACCTTGATTCCACATGAATAACCATTTAGTCTTTAGTCTTGTTTAGACTAGTACACCAGTAGATTATAAATTAAATATACATGAATGGTTGGGACTACTAACTTAAGTTTTCAATTAAAAAGAAAAGATTTTCAAACATGTCGGGGTGTTATAGTTCATCTGACAGTTCTGCAGTTAAGAAACTGTGCCAAGATACTGCACAACAGTGGAATGCGGCCACTAAATCTCATCAAATAAGAAATCTGGATCAATAAAGTGAGTGTTTCATAAGTTCTGTGCTGTCCTTGCAACACTGAGTTGAGAACCATTAAAGGAAAAAATTAAGCTTCCAAATGCAAAAACTGAGAGCAGTTTAACAAAATTAAACTTAATTCCATTTGGTGCAAAACAATTACACTTTCTCCTTACTCCACGCCTAGATTAACAATCTTGAAATCACCTTTATGTAAACTCATAATTACAATGCTTTAATTTTGGAGATAGCATCATCACATACTGATGCCGTATTCCTCTAGGGCTACTCATCTCTAACCAAACGTTCCTCTTCTATCCACAGCCAGTTGTATTTTCAGTTATGACATCAAAGCACTCCATAGCCATGGGAGATAATACAAGCTAAAGCTTTGCTAAAATGGAACTGTTGTTTGCAACACCACAGATTAAAGTCTCTTAAACTACAAAATGCAGATTAGGAGTAACAAGAAACATTCTCTGAGCTGATTCTTGCAGATAGCTAAGTAGACAGCTCCAGCAGTTTGCCTCTGCAAGCAAAGCCCCTTAATGAATCTCTGTTCCTTACACTACCAGAAACCCAAAACATTGCTTTGTTGTTTTAGTTGCAGTTTTGCAGAAAAAGAATATTAATTTATGAACTCTTTTCATGTCAGAGGAAAATGCAGCAGCAGTTTTAATGTCTAACTTTGAAACCACCCCCAATTCCATGAGAAGTATGCAGTCATGGTAAACCCCAGATGCCATAGGTAACTCATGCATTAGTATTACTCACTGAGCATTCTTTCCTTTCCTCTGTCCTTTTACATTTCTTTACCACTTTTCAGAAACTGATTTTCTATTTAGGACAAGAATAACTATAGCAATAAAACAGTTCTCCCAGACCCACCTTCCGAATACAAAGCAAAGACACACCCACTTTCATATCAATAATACAAAAGATGTATCAAAAACCATCTGGGGCTGCTGCTGAAACTCTTGAGGAAAACATTCTCTCTCAGGAATATTTCAGGCTAGATTATGACATCATCAATCGAAGAATATACCAAAGAGAAAGTACATGCGCTTAAGATATTGGAAGAATCAGCAGGCCTGAACATTAACTTTAACGGAACAAGCCCAAACCTTACGTCAAGGCTGTGCAAAAGCCACTCGGGAGGAGAAAAGCGAGAAGTATTACTGCAGCAGAAGGAAACTAACCAGCAGGAAAAGCTACTGCGGAGACAACACAGTCACTACTGACAGGCACAGTGACCACAGGAGGAAAAAAAAGCTAAGGGGCTACCTAGGTAAGCTACGAGGACGATGGTCTGAGCGAAAGCACACAAGTGAGAGCAGCCTCTAAGCCAGAGGCGAGATTTACACCCGAGAGCTGGTGCTCGTAAGCCAGAGGGAAGGCAGATACCTGTGCGGGTGCCGGCCGAGGGAGGAATTGGAGGGCGGAGGGAGAGAGGGAGGGAAGGAGGTGGGCAGTGACACCCGAGGCCGAGCAGCGCCAGCACAGCTCGGCGGGGGGGGTGATGAGGGGCGGCAGGGGCGGGGCGGGGCGGGCCGACGGCGG
>JAVKLA010000027.1:16291001-16319474 GCA_034782735.1 Sagittarius serpentarius
TGCCCGGGAGGGGGCGGGGGGGGCAGAAGGCGCAGCGGTGCCCGGGCCGGGCCCGGAGCCACACTCACCTGCGCGGTCTCTTCGCCATCCTCAGGGCGCACCATAGGTGGGGCCGCCACGACAGCGGGGCGCAGCGCGGAGGCCCCGAGCCCCCGCCCGGGCTCCTTTTCTCACAGCCGGGCGGCGCGGCAGGGCGGTCGGGGGGCGGAGAGGGGCACTGGCGGCTCAGGAAGGTTTGGGGCGGGCAGGGCTCCTTCGACGGCCCCCTTCTCTCCGCGGAGCTTCGCGGTATCCACAGCGCCCCGGCGGCCGCCCTCAGCCCCGGCCCGGCCCGGCCCCCGGTGCGTCAGGCATGGCTCGGCCTGGCCCCTGCCCGCAAGGACGGAGCGCGCGGCGGCCCCTTTCTCGCCCGGCTGTGCCTCCCCCACTCCTGTCAGAGCTGCCGCGGGCTCCGGCGGCGCCTTCCCGCCCCGGGCTGCTGCGCTGCGCCGCGCCGCCCTGTCCTGTCCTGTCCTGTCCTGCCCGGCCCGGCCCGGCCTCACACAGCGTCCCCCGGCCCCCGCTGCCGGCCGTCCCCCACCGCCCGGGCTGCGCCACCACCGCCGCGCTCGCGGCGGGCTCGATCGGTGCCGCCGAATCTCGCGCCCAGCCTCCTTCCAGAGCCACCGTTTGAATCTGCGCAGGCGGACTGCCGCCCCATTGGCCGCCGCCGCCGCACGCGACCCGGGCGGGGGGGGCGGGGCCTCGCGCCAGCCGCGGGCGGGGAGGGGGAGGGGCGGTGGGGCATGACGGGGGAGCGAGTTTTCCCGGCTGGCGGGGTGGGGAGCCCGGCTCTCCGCCACCCCTCCGCCCCGTAACGCCCCGGCGCGAGCACCCGTGGCGACGGGGAAGGGGGGACGCTCCTGACGGGGGACAAAAAACGCGGCCGCCCCGCAAAACTAAGCGTCTCCCTCGAGCCGGAATCGAACCAGCGACCTAAGGATTCCCGCGGGCTGCGCCTCTACAGTCCTCCGCTCTACCAGCTGAGCTATCGAAGGGACCTGGTTCTACACGCCGTTCTGCGCCACACAGCCTGGCGGTGTGGGCCGCGGCCTGGGTGGGAGTCCCCTCCCGCGGGAACAGCCGGAGCGCAAAGACCTGCCTTAGACCGAGTCTCTGAAGCCGCAGGCGGCTCGAGTCTGGCAGGGCGAGCGGCCTGTGGAGGGTTCCCGCACCCAGGGCCCCCTCCCTGCTGCCGGCGGGTCGGTTAGCGCAGCGGACGGGGACGGTGCCCTCAGCCCCTCAGGCTGCCGGCGGGTGCGCAGTCTGTCCCGGGGCGCGAAGACGGCCCTCCCGTTCTTTCCTCCTCCGAAACATTGATGCCCAGTGGTTCCAGGCGTGCTTGAGAAGCGAGAAGTGTGGGTCTCCTCACACCCCGCCGTCCCGCTTATGGGGTGGCTGCTTTACCTGCTGTCCCTAGATTAAAAAAAGGCACCCCAAACAACCGCACCACCTCCTCTCCTGGCTGCACCTACAAACACATGAGCTCTGCGGAGCTCTTCAGAGAAAAGTGTGCGAGCGCCTGCCATAAAGATGTGGGCTGGCAGTTAGAGCCAAGGACACAAGGGCAGGGGCATCTTCCTGCAGGCCTCAAGAAAGGCGCTTCAGGGTTCGCCTTCAAAGGCATTCACCCACAGCGTTTGCTCAGGTCTTGGGTGCTGAAGCCCATTAACAAGCGCCCACCCATCAGCTTTTTCCTTTATTAATTTTAATGTGATTTTTACTTTAATGGTCAAAACAAACCATCAAAACAGCATATGGTTTCTTATTCTAAATACATTTTTTAAGTGGTTTACTTACAGAAAACTGTTCACCACCACCATAGAGGAAGTAACCTCCTGAAGCTATCACCACCATGAAGTACAAGCCACACTCGAGCATGACCTATGTATCTCTCAGGTATTCCCCCGCACAAAAGCCCTAAGCTGGAAGTTATTTGTATAAATGAAGCCTTGTACGCATGGAGTTTGTACATACGTAGACGCACGTATGTACATTTGCATCCGTTCGAACCGGCACAGGCCGTCTCTCCCCAGCCTGCTCGGGCGCAGGGTGGGCAGGAAAGCTGGCCTGGCAGCAGCCCCTGTGGAAGCCGGCGGGGCTTGGGCCCTGGCCCACGAGGCACAGGAGGGGAAGAGGAAAAAAAAAAAAAAACCACGAAAAAAACCAACTTACCTCCATTACAGACCTACTATTACAAGGGCGAACTGGTATCGTTACATTTTTGACAGAAAAAAAAATTGTTGGGGTTTTTGTTTGATTATTTACAAGTAGTCTTTGCCTGCTGCTTACTAATAGGTGTTCAGCACCAACCTGCATTCACTGTGATTCACTTTTAGTATTCAGAGATGACAACACAGCAGGTTTCCCCACATCAAAGCTCTGACAGGAGTCTTTGGACTACAAAAGCTGTAATCAAAAAGTATATGGAATAAAACCTACCCTGATACAGGATTTGTGTCATCAGCCTCGTATAGGACGAAATGCCACCTTTTAGCATTCATTTATATTTAATTCAAAGAGAAAGGAGCCTGAAATAAAAATAATGTTGTTTAAACAAGTACCTTCTTGTATATTGCCATAGTAATACATGTGTTCTTAATTTGTGGGAAATAGATTCTGAAAGCATTAGAGTCAAACTACTAAATTAATAAGTACCAATGGTCCTGTTGTTAAAAAAATAAATAAATAACCTAAAGATGCAGTCTGTTATGACATCCAGTAAACATTCTGCTTGGAGTACATCAGTAAGCACATACACACCTCACTTTTTTTTCTTTTTTAATCCTGTATGTATTACTGTCCTGTGTGACAAGGTCTAATGTTCCAAGTTTCTTGTGCTCCTAGGAGACAAAAAAGGATGGAGATGCATCCCCCTCTCCATCTCTTCTCAGCTTCCAATAGCTTCACAAAAAGCCAGAGGTCTAGCTACTTCTCTCTTCAGAGACCCTACAAGAAATAATTTTTTTCCAACTGTTCAGTTAAGAGCATCCCTAAGAAAGGAGGCACAAACTGGCAGTCTGTCTCTGTAGTGGGATGTGGAATGTCTCCCCCGAGTGCCACCATTTTCAGGGACTGTCCCATCCCATCCAGGCTGTCATGGCGCACAAGACATCAGGCTCAGCCTCAGTAGACTTCCACTTGAACACTCACCAGCCTGCAATAGCCGAGTCCTATTGTGCAAGAACTGTTTTCTGCCTCTGCTTGTCCTTCCCAAGACTCCCTTGTGACAAAGGAGAGCTCAATTCCAGCCTAGACCTGAAGAACACAAGCAGGTGCAAAGACGCTGCTGCAGGTTCAGGGTGGCAGGATGAGGCATATGTCACCATCGCTCCAAGCTCATGGACCTTGAGTCACAGTGGGCATACTTCCCGTGGCACTTTGCCGCTTCCCCATTGCCTTAGGACCACTTAGTTGGGTCTCCCAAGAAATCAAAACCAAACATCACTAGAACCACCTGTTGACATTTGGTTCCTGCTTGTTTTTTGTAGTGTTTCCCAAGTGCTAACAGCAGTGGGCATCCCGCTGCCAAAGACAGGACACTCACTCACACTCTTACCCAGATGATTAGATAGGTGAAGTACCCTGGAAGAGACAGTAACGATCCTGTAATTTGCCCCATTATTTATTGCTTCTTGCTAAGCTTCCTGCTGATCTGCAGGGAAAAAAGTTCTATTAGGCATTTGTCATGACCCTAAACAACAGCACACCAGCGACGCTGTTCCTGCTGGGAAACAGGTCCCTTTCTGTGCAACGCTGACGCTTCAAAAAATTCACCCAGCTGCAGCGGTATGAAGGTACCACACTATTGGGCCATATGTTAAGTCCATATGTGTATTACCAGGCTCATTTGTTACTGCTCCAATTCTGTGAGAGTTCTCTCTATTCCCTTGCAAAGCCTTCAATGAATAAAAAAATACTAGTCATGATCCCATTTCGTGTTGTCACAGAGTAGAAATGATGGAAAAAACTCTGAAGTCGTGTGCGGAAGTTTGTAATTCTTTGCTGCTATGCTCATCAGAATCTCATTATGAATTCAGAAAGCCAGTTTGAAATTTATCAGGACAACTAAGCAATACAAGGCTATTCCCCAGAAGGCACAGAGCTTAACACCACTGACATGAAGTTAAGAATAATCAGTCTATCCTAAATGATCTCCCTGTAGGTTGTTCGGAAACCTTATAACAGAGGAACCCAGAGTCCTTGTGAAGATGATGCTCAGCACTGACTATCAACAAGGCACACAACTGACTTCTTCCTACAAGAGCTTCAGCCTTTGAATCTAGCAAAATTCCTACAAGGTAAACTCAGGAATTAGTTCTTTGAATTGTGGAAAACAAGTGGCTTATTTCCTCAGCAAACAATTTCCCAACTCAAAAGCAATTGCTGCCAGTCTCATAGGACTAAGGTCTACAAAGTAAAAGAAACGTGATGATTGCTAAAATAAAGACCAAGCTCAGTGTAGGTAAGCTTATAGGTTTTTTACCAGATACTTTCCTTTTAGTTGTGTTCAATGCCTTATCACCAGTTCCTTTAGTGACTATAATCTTGAGAGCTCTATACCAGCAGAAACACCAAATATGCCCATCAAAACCACATGCATCCATCAAGTCTTCAGCACAGCTACTTGACTTGGTCTAAGACTCAATGTCACGGCACCACTCATTCAGCGCCCAAGGTGATCTTGCTTGCATCAGCCCTGGGGGGGTTGAGCTTCCTACCCATGTCTGGGGAAATTCCTGATGAAAAGCACAAGGATACTCACCAGATAGTCTTTTAAATTAAAATACTTCTCCATATCGACAGGACATTATTATCTGCATCTGCTCCGTGTCTCAGTACTGAACATCCCAGCTTGTCATTCGTACTTGAGTTGTGTAACAGGCAGTTCAGTGAAGCTGCAGTTCAGAGCAATTTCAACTTGCTGTGTACCTTCAGAGTCATACTTAGTCTTTGTTTTTTTTTTTTTACTTCTTAGTATCAAAGTTTCTGAAGGGCAATATTCTATTTATGGCTGTTGAAAATTCTCTCTAAATGCTCCTTACAATGTTTTCCCAAGATGCTAAGTCTTACAGGATCAACCACTTCACCCAGAAGAGTTACCAAGCTCTATGCACTTTGACTCAATCTACTTCTAAAGCCCTTCAGAAAGAGGGAAAAGTGCTAATCCCTCTGCCTAATTCAATTAGCCTGTGTTCTGTTAACCATGACACAGAAGAATTGTACTTTGTGATTTCATGAATTTTGCTTTACTATATTGACAGGTCTACATTATTCATGGTAGCGTAGGGAGGGTGGAAATGTAAGGCTTAAAGGCTACCGTATCACAAAAGTATTAAAATAATGGAGTATATCTGCACGGGCTTAGAGCTTATACTAGTGTATTAACCTCCATGACAATTGTGCACAAAAACCATCCTCTTGCACATTCCCAAAGCAGCATATCAGCTTCTCAAGGAGGCTGTACGACTGCTCAAAGAATTCTGAGGTGGCCTTTGGATCAAGCCTTGGACAAAAAAAAACCAAACTAACCGCAGTTCCCAAGTTCAGGAGATCAATAAAGCAGCTCCAGGGATATAGCCCTGCCAGGGATCTGCACTAGGATCTGTTCAGGCACGTACAAAAAGAACAAGTTACTTACTGCAGAATAACTGTAGTTCTCAGGGATGAGATTATATTTCAGATCCCATGAGCTGCTCTGTATCCCTGCTTCTGGCACTCCTCAGCTGTCACTGGCTTGAGAAGAAACTGAGGTCATGCTGAGCTCACACTGTCTCTTGCAGAGAGCTTGAGGAAATGGTGTCAGTGCACAGCTCTGATGGACATTGTCACTTAGAAACCAAGTCCTAAGCCTCACCTCATCTGCTTAGGCAGGCACAGTGGCAGCTACACTGATAGTGCTCTGTTGAAGAGACAGACTTCTGGTTGGCAACCACTTCACCTATGCTTTCAATGGCATGGATATGAATTTATATGAGGCACTATGTAGGAAAACAGATTACTTTCTAGGGGTTAAGAGTGGAACAGCCTTGAATCAATCAAAGGGGGGAAAAAACATTCCCAAATTTACACTCAGACATTACCTATGATCTCACTATCAGCTCTCATAGTAAATAATGATATCGCTGCAAGATTAGATTGCAGTATTAATCTCACAAGCTTTACTGATTTCTCAAATGCCACTTGTTTATTTTGGAAATCATGGAGGAATAATTTTACTAGTTCTGGTCAGGCATGCAAATGTTTTTTTTTTTTTTAAAAAAAAAAGATTTACTCCTTTCAGAAACACACATACAACTTTGGACACTGAAGAGATTGTTTAGAAGTCACCTGTTAATCAAGTATTAGCAGTATGTGTTTTCCCACGAAGTTTTGGAATTACACCTTAGAAAGTCATCCCTATGAATGCAAGTCAGGTTAATCTTTAGATTTTGCCAGCCCCAGGAGTAAACAATTAGTCCTAATGGAAGGGCTTTGTAAAGCAGTGGGAGCCAGACAGAGCCAACCAAAAGATCAGGTGGGTAAGCAGTAGTCAGGCAGCAGTAACAGTGTGCCCGCAGCAGCCGCAGCTAGATTCAAGCAAACAGCCCAAGTTCGATAGTATCCTGGTGATAAATGCAAAGCACTGGCTTTCTACCCCAAAATAAAAAACACTTTATAAAAAGAATAGTGTTCTTGCTGTCCAAAAAGCGGATTCATTTCCTGGTGTGCAACGAGCCAATAATCACACATTCAGGAGAGACATTATTTATTTTATATTTGTGCAAAGATGGGTGCTAGGTGGTAATTCCACAAAACTAGCACACTACACCAAAGAAAAACAGTGTATTTATTCTGTTACATGATTAGTAAAATACTGCCTAAATTTACATTCATTGGTTAGTAGTCACCATCTCATCTACTATTGGCCAGTTATATTTAAATTACCCTCGCTTGCTATGTAAATTACCACACATACTCCTTGCAGGTGTGGGGGGGCAAGTTCTTCCTGCCTGGAATGGAGTTGGAGGTGGCAATCTCCCTCTGCCACCTTTGCGTTTCCCCCAGTTCATGCTTCTTTGGCAATCATCTGGCCTTTGGCACCTTCTGGAGTAGGGTGTTTCTTTTCATTAGCATGCATTCTGTATTTCTTAGGTCCAATTGTTCTTGTTATCTCAAAAATGTTTCTTTTCTCTCTGATGGACCTTGAGTATTCTTGGTAATTTCCATGAAGCATCCTCAAAACATCAAGGCCTAACTGTTCCTTATTCTAGGGATGCTAACTGTGTGCCTTTTTGATTACAGCCTTACTTGTTAATTTGATATATACAAAATATATCTTGCACAGAATAGTCAAACCATGCTAAATCTGAGTTATTCTTTAACATTCTGATCCCCTACTTTCCAAACCAGCAACGAGACTCTCTCCTTCCCGCTCCCAACACTGATTACAATAACAGGAGTCGTGGAGACAAATCTTCCAGTATCACAACCAGCAATCCCAGAGACACTGGCCTCTGCTGCTTGCGCAACTGAGGTTTACCTCTGTTTCCAAGGCGGTGTTGCTCCCAAGCCCTGCAGAATTCCAGGAGGAGGAGAAAAGAGAGAGCAGAGAGTGCTTACAGATGCAAAAGACTGCACACCCTCATCCTGGCTCCACTTCTGCAGTCAGCAATGAGCGTCCGTGAAAGGTCCGTAGTTACTGCAAATATATTTTCTGAGTTTGTGCAAGGATAAGAGTTTTTGAAAGTTTCAAATGTAGAACCTCAGGGTTAAGGTTGGAAAGATCCAAAATGTTAAATAAAAAAAGATGACTTTCAGATTAGACTATAGATAACTGGGCATTTTGGGGCTGCTGGTTTACTAGAGACCTGAGATAGTTCAACGTTTCCAAACCAAGAAGGGAATGGGCTCACTTGGCTGACTTCAAATGCAGGGAAGGAAACAAAAAATAAGGTAGTAAATATGGCAGGGTAAAGAAGAAGGTTAGGAGAAACAGAGGGAGCAAAGAAATAAAGACTGATATTCAGTTTCTTCCATTGTACCAAGCCTTGAATTTTCTTGTTTTGAAAGCAAAAGGAAGCAGGCAGTCTTGACCCTTATTTCCTGCATCCCTCCCGCTGTCTGCAAAAATAATTGCTCTTTCCAGCATCTGTCTTCAGAAGCCACGAAGGACCTTATTTTAAGAAAGACATAGTAGGGGAAAAAGTAGTATTCTTGTATATGCAGTGTTCAGATGTAGGACTTGGGTATGTACCGAGCAACACTTCAGCAGATTTAAACATACAAATAGTTAGAAATAGGAGTTACTTCATTCCCCACAATTTTAAGTCAGGCCCTTGCCTTTTCTCTGTGTTTTGGCTCTTTTTCTTGCTGCCACAAACCCTACACCATCATGTGGCAACAACTGGTGAAGTCTCACCACTTCTCTCCCACTGGGTGGAAAAGTATGTATTTGGCAGCTTCTGCTCCTAGGAGAAAAGAAAGGTGGATCTCAGGAAAATCCCCAGATTGAGAGTGAGCCACTGCAGCTTCTAAAGCTCATCACCCTGGAGGTGGAACAACATGAAACATGGTTGCCTTATGGAACTACTAGGTGATTTTTAGAATCATTGAGACATCCCTATGTATCATCTTCTCTCTCCTGAATATGCCCACAAGTCCTCTGCTCTCTTAGGAATCTCTGTCCATTCCTGTCTGTCCCATACACACAGATCTTGGAAGAAGTCAAACAAGGTTTTCATTTCTGTTAGTCTAATTTGTGTGAAGTTGGATCATTTATCTATTGCCTCTCACTAAGAGCAGCAGTATAAACAGAGGACAATAAGCTTACAAAAATGTCTGTGATAAAAATGATTCAGTATCTAAGTCCAAATGGCAGGTGAAAAGCAAACAGGAAAGCTAGCCCAACATCAGAAGAGACCTCTTCAGGATTTGCAGAGTCTGCACAAATGCATGTGGGATAGAAGAGAGAGGTTACGATTAGGAGGGAGCATCTGGCAAGTATCTGTCTACAACAATGTGACAATCTGAAAGAAGCTCCATTTTAAAGAAAATCTTGTATATGGAGTTGACAAAATAACCTATAAAATCAGGTTTTCTTATTCTGAAAGAAGTTGCTTGAATCATGCCTTAGAGGTTTGGAAGAAATGACTGTGCGTTTCATGCAGCCAGGCTCCACAGACTGTTGGCTAATAAGAACCATAGCACCTTCTAAACCTTCTTCAGATTTCTGGTAACTTCCTTCCACCTGCCATCTTTCTTTTAATTTTTTCACTTATTGAATGCAAGTTTCCAAACAGGACAGACCCAGTCCAGATCTACAGGATCACTTTAGAAGTGAAATTAGATTTGCTACCAGCAAGACAAGCCACTAGAAGTATTATTTCCATCAGAAAACAAAATTAGTTAGTCATTTAAAAAACCAGAGGTGGATAAAGTCCAAATACAAGTCTGTGCAGCTACCTCATCATCATCATCAAATCAATGCCTTTCATTAACAGAACAGAGAATAAGTCTTTCCTGAAGCCTCTTAAAGTGTCTGCAAGTTACTGCAACAGAGGTCATGCTTACACTGAAGCCTAATGCCTTTGACAATATTAATAAATGTTCTGAATCACCCAACGTACATCAATTTAAGTAACTCAAACCAGAATGACTCATTTCAAATCAGTTGTGGCAACCGGATTTCTGTAATGTCAGCTTGGCCATCAAGTCTACTGTGGATCCAAACACTACTACTTTTCTTTATCATTAAGTAGTAAATACTCAAAACATCACAAGTAAGTAGAAGCCAACATGTATCAAAGCCTCAGTAAAATAAACCCCACATCAAGCAAAGCAACACAGTTTCTATTAACTTTTGCAGTCAATATACGTGTATGAATTGACTCTTCGCAATACCAAAAGCACCTTCCACAACTCACTACACATGCTGATGAATATCCAAGGTTCCCTCTCACCCTGATTGTATGGAGAAAGTGATGTTGTGAGGGGTCTTGTTCTGGCAAGAAGCTGGGGTTTTGCGGGCATGTTAGAACAGATTTGCTATGGACATACCTAAGGAAAAACAAACAAACAAAAAAAACCAAACACCAAAACAAACCCAACAGCGCCAATCTAAAATAAAAAAAATTTAGACAGATACTAAGGCTGTACAATTAATAGCAGAAGAAAAATGAAAACACTTTGAAAGAACTCTTAAATTGGCTGCTTCATCCATTCAGTACTGGTTTTGGCTCAGATTATTAACACTGCATTAAAGATGAGTAAATTTCTACCTTACCATTAACCATTTAAGCCTTTGAAATACAAAACTTCCAAAGGATAATTTTCAGTTCTTCATGATATGACATGCAATCAAAATTAACTCCGTGTATTTACAGCCATCAATTTAAAGAATGCTTTAATGCTAGCACACTTTGAATTAAAGCTTTTCAATAAAAAGAGGAAGAAGTAACACAAAAGTTTTGCAGATGGGTTCTATGACTTCTTTTTAGGCTCAAAAGTTATGATTACAGCCAATTTTTGAAAGAAAGTACCACATGTAGCTGGTGGAAAAAGCACAGAGATAATTTAAGTAGTTGTCAATATGTTCATCTGAGTATTGCAAAATTTTCAAAAGCCTAGTTCTTCCAAATTATACTGTTCATACTTGCATATTACAGGCATGCATTAAAATTTTGCTTGGAAATATATTTTGACCAATGTTTCAAGCCACACATTGCAAGATATCTTAAATGTCATGTATGACTTGGTCAGCGGTTTTCTACACCTTCTTCTTGGTGACAACTTTCAAAAAAGATTCAGATCTCAGATTCTGGTCTCAAATACATAAAAACCTGTTTTAAAAATCTCTCAAATTCAAAAGTCCTATGTGTTTAATGAAATACTCAGAACAGGTATGAGGTCAAAAACAACTTTTCCATAAGGAGTTTTTCTTTCAAAAAGTTTCTTTTAAACAGAAACACAGCTAAAGCAAAGTGGATGACATCAGAGTTTACTTTTCTAAGATTCGTACCAATATTTCAACTTCTGTACTAGTACTCATGTATGCAAGTATAATGCAATTTATATGTAGAAGTTAATGTAAGTACAACTCACTCATTTTATAGCCAAATCAGTGTTAAACAGGCTAATGTGTGAAAAGCTAGACAAAAGTTGCACCTTATAAAACCAAAGCAGATGTTTTAACTTATGATTTTAATATAGCAATCAAAGAAAATTCCAAATACTGTACAGTGAAGTGTAGTATAGTACACTATATACTGTTATAATACACTATTGTTACATTACAGATAAAAAAATCAAATATAATTAGTACAGCAATCACAAATAAAACAAACCAAACTGTGCTGGATAACAGCCAGTACTGTGAAGATGGTATCGCTTCTATGCTAATTTATTTTTAATTCAACATGTAAAGCACTTACTGTTTAAAAAGATTTGTTTTCTAAATATATACACTATTTTAATTCTTATTTATACATTTTAAATAGCATTCCCTCCTAAAAGTGCACTCTCTCATTTCTTGGCAATAATCCTCATTAAATGTAAAATAATTCTGAAAATACCACTCTTGTTTCAACCTTTTATTGCTCAACCGCAGGCATAAGGGCTCAGAGGGAATCCTGCATTCTAAAGATCTTAAGCAATGCCTTCAGTTTTAAGAAGCTAAACTGATATCCACAAGCAAAACAAAGAAACCACTTACTGTTGTGGGTTTTTTTAATGGAAGGATCAACTTCATATTATTATTTTACAAAAGCATGTAGATTGGGAGCCAGACAAACGTAGAGATAACAGTGGCATTGTCTTAAATCATTCCTTTTTCATACATTTCAGTTCGAGCATCATTTTCCCAGTTGTAAGCGTACTCTGAATTTTATTACCTGGCATTTTCAGCGCATTGAAAAAGTAGCAAGCAACTCTGCTAACCTTGGGACAATGACAATAGGTTCCACTTTTTGCAAGATGGTAGATAAAGCATTTTGGTCTTGAAAGTATGCCTGTTGTACAGGGTTGTTAGCATACAGCCTTGTGGCACTGTGCCTCTGTGACGCTGCTAGAGCATTCTGTCAGAGGCAACATCTAGCTCACATTTTGTATCTATCAGAAGACTAGCAAACTATATGGGATTCACAAAACCAACAACATACATTGCTGTTTTGTGACTCTAACGGTAAAGACATCCCAATTATATTTATATGATTTCATCTGAAAAGCTGCTATTTATTTTACCTCGCTGAAACGCAAGCAATTCACAGAGAAACAGAAGTATCAAAAAGTCAACCTTACTAAGCAGCCAGCCATCTGAAGTAGTAAAATCTTGCATTTGCCTGGAAAACTGATTGTTCTTCTGCGGTTTTCCATATGCGCATCAGCAATCTAGTTTACTCTCCTTTTTTTTTGCTTTTGGTATTGGGCCTGTATTTTCAGTAATCATCTTTCATTTAGGTTACAAATACTAAGCCATAGTAAAGTTTAGGATTTTCAAATAATTTAAGACTTCTTTGCCATGAGACACTGTGTGGAAGGTGGTTGGCCCCAGACAAGAAAGTAATCAAGGCAGGTACTCCAGAAGAATTTAGAACCAAAGCCTCCGTCCACAGGCAATTCAGCAGCAAGAAGTTGGGGCTTTTTTTGAGAAAAGGGACACTCTTCACGCCATTTGAGATGTCCTATTGACACGGCTTCACACCCACAATGAGCGAACATCTTCCCTGCCCCTGTACCCCACCACCATTTTCCTGACTTAACAGGGAAATCTAACAAGCACATGGGTGATACCAAGACCAGCACACAGATTTGCTTCAGCTTACATTTGCACCCACTGCTAGCAATCAAATGAAACATCTGTTCAAACTTACACTTCAGTGTTCTTTATTTCACTTCTCCTGTACAGTTACACATCTCACCGGCATGTAGATGAAGTTTAGCTTCACTTGAAAGTATCAAAAGCCATCTTTCTCAAAAACACTGGTATTTAAATGCGTGAGAAAGCTATGTGAAAGAAGAACACTGCAAAGAAATATGCACAATCCTGCTTTACACCAGAGGAATTCACATCAGCAGATCTTGTGATTTTGACACCATTTTACCATTCCTTTTTGAGACCATTTTGTTTTAGGAACTGGAGAGTTCTGATCTATATGACTTGAGTGGACCTGAGATGACACTAAGGGTGAGTCAAACAGCTATTATCTGTGTCTATTTAGATAAGAAGGAAAATGTCAAATTACTGCTGAAATGGGAAGTGTGTCAAAATCAAACCAAGCCTTCCTCTTTACACAGTAAAAGGCACACAAACTTCTGTAGTCTTACCAGAAAGGCATGAAAGAAGCAAGCATCTTCCCTTGAAATAAGGATGATGTGCAATAAATATTTCCATTTATTTCAAACTTAAAATTCTCTCATATACACTGCCCATATTTTTTTCAGCCGAGGAAGACTTCTTTTTCCTAAGGAAAAGGTTAAAAATGCCTAAGTGATGGCTACCCTTGTCTAAACGCAAGAGATCCAGGAGATTCCTCCCCCTCAGCCTCTCCTGACTCAAACTCCTTCCCAGGAACCTGCCACTTACTTTTCTAAACCTCACACTGTGACAAAGCACAAGCTTCTACTGAACATCTTCTATATAGAAGTAGCCTTCAGACACAGCTAGACTGATTCATGGGAGACTAAATGTTTTCAGAAGTCGTGGCAGGCTTCCAGCTGCTGCATGTGCATCCTGTTTCTCACTGAATAAGCCCTGCCAGTTAATCAGTGCATCAGCAAGGTCAGTTCTGGTGAGCCAAATTACTTCATACATTCCAAGCTTCCAAACTGCTAACTTACAGGTTAGCAATTTGAGATCTTAAAATTTTTCATTTATTTGTGAAAAGGTCATTCTTACTTTTTACCTATAAGTTGTGTACTAAATCATAAAATATTTATTCCCTCTACATAAAAAGTTAACTAACAGAGGCATTTTAATTTACTTTGACAAAATGGGGGCTATTCTTTAAGTGACTAGCTTCGGTTAATTCTTACATACAAAAATAAATCCTCCCTCATGGGACATTTTATCATAGTAATGCTTAGAACTGTTTAAGTGATTAGAAATGTAAAAAGTGAGGAGACTTTTCTGAATACAAACATATACAATACAAACAACATTTGTGTACTGGTAAAAACCCACAGGTGCACAAACACAGACTTCAATACTTAAATGCTCTTAATTCCTTTGAAGCTGTATTAACATCTTTCATCCATTCAATGTTATTTTACCATTAGAGGAAGCAACAATAGTGCATTTAAATATGACTATGAAGACAGGAAGCAAAGTGCAGTATCAGATACACATTCCATCCTTAGGGAGCAAGCACAATGGCTGCTTCTTAAAAAATAGCACTGTAGGTCTGATGAACACGCTACTTAAGTGGATGCCAGCTATATTATCAGTGATGCAGGGAAACCTGCATCACAAACTGAAGTGAGGCTAATAGAGATGGGTAGTCTTTATATGTATTCCTTGTTTCCATGGAGTAAACAGTGAGCTTCCAAAAGCTCAGTTATCACTCAACACTTCAGGATAATGTATGTTAGAGAGTCATTTCCTTCCAATAAATTGTTAATTTGCTCTAAATAGGACAGCTGTTACTTAATTTTTGCCATTACTAACCAATGCTAGCAATCAAAGTCTTTTGAAAGAAATGGATTTGCCATTGAACATTTGTTGTTTCTTGCAATTGCCAACTTCTCTCCTGTAGTTGTATTAAAAGTTGCACAACATCTGACCAGCTTGATATCTGGGAGGAAATAAAAACATGCTATGGCTTACTAACAGAGCACCAAAATGGTTGTGTTGGCTCAGACAGCCATGCATAACCACACCACATTCACTTTGTCTTCATCATACACTAAGTAGCCTTTTTTCTAACTTGCTTAAACTGACAATATGCAGAAATTAGATAGTTTACTAAAGTTACACTTATTCTAAGATTTCTGACTAGAGTATACAGCTGTATGAATGAAAAAGTTTTTAAATTCAAGGAAGTGCCAGCACAATGTAATTAAAGTACTGTATATGCTGCATTATCAAATTTAGCAGAAGTTTAGTTTCAGTTGCTTTTTGAAATTTATATATAAACTCATGTTATAGAGAATTTTTCAGTGGAATTAAGTACCTGGGACAGGATTAACTTTGTCATGTTTCTAGTTTTGCCTGTTCTAGCCTTTCCAGTAACCTTAAACCAGCATGGTAAGAACCTTGCATGGGCTTAAATTTTAAGACATTTAAGGAATTAGAAATTACAAAGAACTTTCAAGAACCCACATTTACAGCAGATATTCATCTCAGTGCATTTCCTAACAACTAATTTACAGGTAACAGAGCCAGCCTGGGCAGCAGTATGGTAATATTGAAAGCTATTGCCAATCACACGCTTATCATGCACTGAGTAAGATGATATAATCTTTGACATACATACAAGATTTAATAACTAATCACTTTGTATGGCCCAGCCAATAAACATTATATTTGAACAGTAATTTCTTCTACCCTTATTAGATTTTAACCTATCAAGAATGATCCATTGGCTCAGTTGCATTAGTGATTCCTGCATCTTGACTATCCATCTCCTCAAGCTCCTCAACAGAATTTCCCTTTTGTGCTTTAGACCTTGCAGGGAATGTTGTTCCCACAGAATTCACCACGTTACCATCAGTTGATTCGGTATTCAAGTGTTCAGTACCACCTGGTGCAGAAAACGATTCGGGTAAGCCAGCCTGAAAGCTCCCAGTTTTAGCAGCTGAACTCACTGCCTCTACTTTTCTTTGAGATAGATCAACTGATGCTGACTGCTCTGTATTCTGATCCCGCAAATGTCTATCCATTGAAGCCTGAATGGAAGAGACCATTTCCTGCAACTTTTTTCTCTGTGCCTCAATCAAAGTGGGGTCAAGCTGCCTGCTGTCTCTCATTGTCACAACTCCCGGCGCAATTCGGATAAGCTCACTGTTACCAGAAGCAGCTGTGAATACAGAAGGCTCAATTTTAGCAGAAGGACTGAAGTCCGTTTCTGTGCTATGCTTTCTTAAAAGTGGTGTTTCCCTGGCTCTTTGATCATGTTGTTGACTACTAGATGCAGTTCCTAGGGAATGGCCCTTTCCTTGAAATGCAGTTATGTTATGTAGTTGTTCAGATTTCTTTTTCACTACTCCACCACTACCCAGCTTCAGCATTCCGTGTGAAGGACTTGCTTCCCTGCTTCTTGAAGTAGCTTCTGCTCGCACTTGACTTAAGGCCTCTTTAACCAACTCTTCAACATCAGGACCAATAGGAAAGTGCCCAGCAGCATCCACGCACAGCTCTAATCTGTCTTCTGCTGCATTGTACACAAAGTTTTTACCAGGCAGATGTGGAAAAGTACAGTGCTTGCCATCAGCCAAACCTATAAAGATAGAAGAAGTTACTCAACGTGCTAACATATTTTAAGGCATGCTCTGAATACACAGTAATTATTGTATTTAAACTTACTGCATCAGGTATGTAAGAACACACTGAAAATTACTACTGTGGGTGAAAAACAATTTAGGCTTGTATGCCATATGATAGCAATCACAATATACCCCTAAGATGCTACTGCCTTCAATTGTGATTCTAATGAAGAGACAGAACTGTAGTATTACTAGATAAAATAACCACCTTGCTGGGACTTGCAGTTCTAATACAACAGAAGCTAAAGAAATAGTATATGCTTGCAGTAACACAAAGCAAGCCAAACCCCATCACTACCACCACCGCCACCCACCCCAAAACCACACAAAAAGACAAAAAAAGAAACCAGAAAACTGCCAAAGAGCACATTTCAAATCACTATCTAGAGAAGTAATATTTAAGACCTCTTCCATACTAGTTAGAATTGTAGTAGGATTTCAGGGTGTACGTACAACTGCTGCTAAGCCTGAGGAATTTCAAATTTGCTATTTGTTGTCTTCTCAGAGAGGAAGTTTTGCTAGATAAACAAAAGTGTTTCAAGCTTACTATGTTTAGTAGTCTTGGAAATTATAATAATTAACCTTTACAAAACAAACATGAGGCATAATATTTTTGATCTGCTGTTGGTTTCATTGTCCCACTTAAAATTTGACCAATATGCTAAAATTGAGCATTCACTAAGCAAATTTAAGTTCTGAAGCTGCTCTGTGTCAAAAAAGGGCAACATTGGTTTTCCAGCTTATTATTATAAAATACAAAATAACTCTTTCAACTCTGTCCCATACAGGCTATGGTAAAAGCTGTAAGTTATCACTTTAGTGACGACAGCTTTCTGCGAGTTAAAAGCTATCTGCAGATGAATACTTGGTTGCAATTCACTTCAGTTTTATCAGCTATCCAAGGAGAGCTACAAGAAAAAAAAAAAACTTTTTAAAAAGTGCCAAGAACAGGTAAATTAACAGGATTTTCCCTCATATTCTCTTACAATTCTTGAAGAAAAACACCAGCAAATATGCAGAAAGGAAGAAACACAACAAGCAAATCCTATTTCTGTGTAATCAAATACAATGCAGTCAGAACAAGTATTCTGGGCATCAATGAAAAAGGTGACTCAAATATTTGAAATGTTATTAAACTGTTCTTATACTGATGAACCAACTGACCAATGTCAGTCATCCTCCACAGCTTCTGATTCACACACTTTCACAGTTGCAGAGAATCTACGGATAAGATTTTATTTTGAGAACTTCAGACACTTAGCTCCTTTCTTTACATATCCAGGGGAACACAGCCAAAACACACACAGAACAAAATTTAATCCCAAACACGTATCTGTCTAACTTTGCCTGAAGAACATACTTTGGCTACGTAATTTACCAGCTCAACAATCATTTGCAGAAGAGAGAGCTGTAACAGCTTCTGTGGTAGACCAAAACTGCCTCTAAAATTGCAATCCCGAAATCTCAAAGTAAGATCTTAAACAAGATCTACTAAATCAAATTTCAGTTGATTAACAGTACCTACACTTGATAGAAAGCTTTGTTCCAAATGTCCAGCATAATAGTTGCAATACTACATTAACTAAAATATCACATAGGCAAGGAGCTTCTTTGAGTGAAAAAAATAGTTAGGTTGTTGCACACTAATTCTTTAATGTGAAAATTTAGTAGTTCATAAAATGTTGAAATCATACAAGTATGTTAATGCTGAAACAGCAGGTCTGCCTACCAAGGTGGTGTAAAATGCCTGCACACACAAAAATCCAATAATGTTCAAATACAGAATATCGTCTCCCACAGCCTTAGTTCTTACAGTGTCAGTTAGCAAAAATTACTTTTAAGTCAGGCATTTTTCTGTGAATTAATGACCAGCTGGGTTAAAATCCCTTTGACTCATTTCAGGTTCTCAACTCTGACTAGTCATTAATCGGTCCAAAATGTCCCTTCCATCAGGCACTGTTTAAGTTAATTCACTTGCCACAAACAATATGCCAGTCTTTACTGTACAAGCATAGCAAAAGAAAGAAAACTAAAAGGAAACAGATCTGCTATAAGACACTTGCATACTAATTCTATTACTCAGGTGAATAATTCAATGAGAGGTAGTGGGCATTGAGTATGCCACGCGTTTTAATTACTGCAAACAGAACAGCAATTAATGGTAAAATACCTGTTTCCAGAAATAATCAAGATTAAGGTTGATAAAACTGCCTAAGAAATGAAACAGTAAGAAAGCAGCAAAGGAATCCTTATTATAGATGAAACCACAAAAGCTAAACTATGAATGGAAAGACTTCAATAAGAAAATAAAGTTTAAATGAGAGAAAATAACTGAATAGTACTTTCTTCTCTGAAGAAACAGATGTTATTCCTTGCAGGCAGTATTTGTAAAGCCATCTAAAAATCAAATATACTCCAACTACTTGCTTGGTTATTCTGCACCTAGTCCGAGATGCAATATCTATCAATGCAAGAAGGGGATGGATAGCTTTGCTTTTGAACAACAGTTTTAGGAATATGAAAGACAAATTTAACCACGTTTTAAATTTAAGACATGCAGTACCCCTGTATAAAATATCTACTAAGAAGCACCCTAGAAAGATGAACTGCTTATCCAGTAAGTGTCTTAAAGTATAACAGGAATAGCCCTATGATCTTCTCTTTGTTTGATCTTCCCAGGGTGGGGGCGAATCAGTTGACTTACTGAAGGTTTTTTGTACAATTCAGGAAGTTTAAATGGAGATGTATGGTTCTGAGAAAATTACAGAAAATAAGAGATTGAAGTTGAATGAACTAGTCTTATTCGGACTCCCTAGTCTTAGGCTCTCTGAGGGAGCATAAGGAGTTCTACAGTATTACGAAAATGAAAATGTACCATAGTAATAAAATAAAAATATATTCATGCTTACAAGCGACTCAATACCAGTTTACAATTTTAAAGATTTGAAGACAGAGGAAGGAAGGTATAAAAACAAAAACAAAAAATACCTGTAGTTTTCTTCATTATGCTGTAGAATACTCCACCCTGCTGAAACAACTGAGGAAGCCCCTTTGCGTAAGACCATACATCTTCTCCTGTAAAAATCAAACACAATTATTAAACAGTCTTATTTTAACATTATAGACAATGGCTGAAAATGTAACTCCTTGAATTAAAAGCTTAATCCTCACTCTCTTCTATGCAATTCAGAATTTGAATTTGTATTGCATATTTATAGAACAGGAGCCCAGGACATTGAGAAACTTTCAGGAAAACATATCACCGCCTGCAGTCAAATATCCGACATGTTCTAGCACAAAGGTTCCCAAATTTGATTTGATCCAAGCTGCATCTCCTGGTTCTTTGCCAGGCCATACACACAAGTCTCCATTCCCCTCCTACCTATGCTTTGAACATAAAACTAGGAAATGACTAACAGACTTCCAAAATTCAAGCACATCCCCTTGCACATTGAAACCTCAATTCCATATCCCTACACCTTCTCAAAAATCAGATCTCAATTTCACAGCTGCCATAGAGCAGACTTTATACTGTAGCTGAGATACAAACGTCCACACAGGCAGCTGCATAGAAACTGTGTCTGTACCTTGCTATTCTTGAGAGTCAGAAACAAAATACCAACTGTGAGGCCCCAGCGGTCCTGTGTAACGGGCATTTTTCAAAGATGCCAAAAACGGCATTGAAATGTGACAACTTTAAATGCCACTAAGAGAAAAAAAAACCAACAAACTACACTATGTAAGGAAAGGAATATAAAGAACAGAAAAATTGGGTTACAATGACAGAACATCAGTGACCTAACAGCACTTGCTAAATCAGTTCAGAACTGCATCTTTACCTATGCCCTTTTCCTCATTTTGTTAACCACTTACCTGCTTCAGAGAAGTGATGTGTGATGTAGCTGTCAAAGTAGTGCAAACAAAAAGTACCAATAAATTCCATTCTCCTGATGCAGAAACAACTACTGCCTGTATACATTTTCAGAAAAAATTGCTTTTTCCACTTCATATCAAACATTCAGGGAACATACTGCAATACTTTAAATAGAAACTGCACCCTTCTTTAAGCATCAAAATCTTAATAACCATGTCTCTCAATCTTCTATTAAAATTGGAGAATGTAAATCATTAACTAAAATTAACTGGGTGCACTTAGTCCTTAGACTAGAGATAGCTGGAATGTGTGAGGCTGTAAAATATTACTCACCAATATTTCTTCGCTTGCCCTTAAGAGCAAAATAGAAGTAAAAAGTTATTTTTAATAGCTTCCACATACTGAATATAGAGCACATATAAATCCCTCCTTGCATTTCTTTACTGCACATCCCACAAGGTAACTGTGGTTACTCTCCTATCCCATCCGCCTCAGGTGAGAAAATGTTTCACACTCATGACAGTGGCGTTATGTGCTACATTATGCTTTGAAACCCTTCAAGCCACTCTCCAACTTTTCCATTTCCCTTCCCTGACAGGCACAGGACTCTGCACACTCCCCTGCTCGTCTGTCCCCCCACCAGAAGGATTCTGTCACTCATCTGTCAAGTCCCCGCTCACTCTAAAAACATACAGTACATCTTCATCATGTTTTGTCTTTAGACATTTTAAAGACAGGAGACCTACATAATCTGATTAATTTTAAATGCATTCCCTTGAACCATATATGCTCTGGTTCATTGCATTCATTTGCACATCAAGCTCACAGATTTGGCCTTCACTTCCTAGCAAGAACATCCAGGTAACAAACCAACTACTCTTCTTATTTTCCATGATCTACTGAAGAAGAAGGTCTAGTCTTTTGACTTTATCCTGATAGCAAGTCAGAGACAGGAGTTAAAAAATTTGAAGCTCCTCTCCAGCTCTCACTGACCCACTAAAAAAAAAAAAAAAAAAAAATTTAAAAGGAACATTCTCATTTCCTCCCCACTATTGCCACAGCTTTTCCTCTTCTTCAAACAGCTGCATAAAGGGAGGACAATCACTACTGGTAACACGCTCTCTACTGGTTTTGCTATTTCAAAAGGGGTTCACTGCTACCCTGCATCCTTATTCTCATTTACATTTTGAAATGCACATCCCTGTACACAACGGCCTCAAAGCATCACTGCTGTGGCTCTTCATTTTCCCCCAAGTCTTCCTGATGGTTTAAATACTGCCCACAGGAATCAAAATAACCATTACACTGATAAGTAACAGAATATGGTTGTCAGTCTACCAGAGCCTGGGGAGGCCACAGCCAGCAGCCACACAGTGGCTGTCTCCATACTAAGGACTCCTATACCGCTGCATCTAGCAATCCATTCTTATTTGAAGGGCTCCCTTCCCTGCCACAAGACAACCACCAGGCTTTTAGAAGAAGTTTTAGAAGTTTTACACATTAGTGGCATTCTCTGAGGAAAGATTCCCTGTTTGCTCTGAGCATGATTTTTCAAGCCTTGCACAAGAGAAGCATCACTGTTTAGATAGCCTTTTATGCAACACCAACAAGGGCTACATGCAGACATGTATGAGAGAGCATGGAGAGCAGGGCTCACAAAACAAAAGCATCAGCCACTGAAAGAAACACAAACTAACGATGCTGTTTTGATAGAGAGATGTCTGATTGGAACACCAAAAAAACCCCACAATTACAACTGGACTTTCCCAGATCAGAGGAACTAGTGTGTGTGATTCAACTAAACTACGTTTGAGGTTTGCACATTTTTGTTGCTAGCTGGGTTTTACTGTTTGTTTTGGGTTTGTTTACCATGGCAGCAAGATGCTTATAGGTCACAAGTTAATTTGGGTGATCATTTAGTTAGATTACAAACTCCCTCAAGACACTACATTTATCAAAGAGATTATGTTCTCCGCACTGTTCCCACTCCAGTACACACTCCCTCAGACCAGACCTCAGCCCCACAACATTAAGGTTTGGCAACAAATGAAGACTATCCTACCCACAAGCATGCCTTATACACTGCAGAAAAAGAGCAGGTACAGACTAACCTGTGCCAGTGGAAGCCCAAGACCATCACTTCATACAGCAGAGAGGACACACAGAAGTGCAAACAAATCAAAAGCTCAGTTGACAAACAGAGCTTACAGGGAACTACAGCTGGCCTGAAACCAAGCTGTGTAATTCCAACCAAATCATGGTATCAATTAATACATTTCATTTAAACCTGGCTGTTTTGATTTCTTGTGCACTGACAACTTCATCAATGCAAAACAAAACGATCAATATAGATTTGTACTTGGCTTGCACGTATCCAAAGTGCTTCTGCATGGGTGTAATTAAATCTGTTTAAAAATATACTGTTTTAACTACATTAATGTAAAATTACAATTCCTTTAGTCATCTCCCTATAGAATTCTGTATTTTGAGCTAAACAAAAAAAGAGGAGAAAGCTTAAAAAAAAAACCCCATGCATAATATGTTTAGTGGTCCAGAAATTACAGCATCTAATTTCCCAAGGCTTATTTTTAAATTATATACAGCAAAATTAAAGAAAATGGTCTAAAATTTTAGTAAGTTAACTAGCTGAAACCAGAAAAGAGAAATTCTAGTAACTGAAACACAGAAGAAGCTTTAAGTCAGCCTACAGGAGACTCTGTATGAAAGAAAAGCTTTTAAGCATCCAGAATGAATAGTTACAGATGTTTGAAGACACACTTTCACTATGGGCACTGACGAAAATAAAAGAAAATTGTGTAGGGCCCAGCAAGCTATTTCAACAGCATCTCACCTCTACACATTCTAATCTGCCTGTATTAGATTAATGTTTTTTAGCAGAACAAAGTTACAGCAAGAGCATGCAGGATAAGCTGACTCTCAGAACTTTGCGGCACTGTTTTTTAGCGGTACAGAAGTGTCATTGAGAAACTCTGAAGCTTCTTGTCCCAAAAAGGCTGAATATACCATCTTGAGGAACTGCCATCCCAAGACTCAAGAAAGTACAAGGACTTAGGAAGTTTCTTATGAGTTTGTTTCCCCATTGAAAAATCACAGTTGTAAACAGTCAACTGTCTAGTTTTTTTCCACAAGTATCTTTAAAGGAAAATGAAGCCCTGATGAAAAAAGTGACTATATAAAAACAGCATCTTATTCAGTAGCTGCATAAGTTGTTATAACTGGTTGGTTTATCGTTTGCTGCCACTTCTATTAGTAATGCAAAATGGATGCAGTCAGAGAAGGGCAACATAAATTCTATTGTAACCTGTGCTTCAAAAGCAGAATTTAACAGCAGTGAGAGTCAAAGACAGAAACTGATACTTGAACACAAGATCAGCTCACAGTTTACGGATAAGTACCTGTAAAAAAATGACACACCTTAGTGCTGAAGTAACTGAAATACTTTTAAAGCATGTCAGAGATTTTTGTAAGCCGATAACTACACTTTCAGCAGTATTTCCTTGAAAACAGGAAAGCACTCTTAAGCTTCATCTCAAAATTAAAACAGCTTTTAAACCTAACCTTTTCCTGTACTTTGGAACTGCAGCATAAACGTCAGTGTGACGAGGTGGCTAGCGATTCAGGACGCTATCTTGCAAGAGACACGGGAGTAAACAATCAGGCTTGGAAAAGAATCAAAGTTCTGCTGGATGAACTTCTGACATACCACTCTGTGATTACGTAATTGTTTCGTTTCTAAAACATCACATGCTTTAGCCACACCAAATCCCTCCAGCAAAAGAGAAGGCTCCCACAAAAAAAAGATGTAAACATTATTATTCAACTGGTTCATAGAGCTAAATGTATGATAATTACTCTTCTACTTCCTGCCAGTAAGCAGCAAGAACTGTGAAACCTGATGAACAAAGTACACAAACGAAGGTCCAAGTCTCCTAACTGAAAATAAAAACCACAGGCACCCGAGAAAAGTCCTTTCGTCTTGAATTATTAACAGTTAGTCAGATTTACATGACTGACAATTTATAAGAATAGCTTTGCAACCTTACCTCCGCCTTTGGGATTCAAATCTGTGTTTAGATTCTTTCAGTTTCTCCTCTACTTACATTCTGAAATCAAACTTTTCACAGCTCTTTAAAAAGACCAGGTCGTCACTTAAAATTAGCAGTTTAACTAAGGAGATAATGCTGTGTTGATTTGCTTAAACCAGCACAACTCCCTGTGGGGAGAAATGCTAGGACTTCATTCTACTACAAAGGTGAGAATTTGGTCCTCAAACTTCCAATGAGCAGACACTCAGCGTCCCCTTCTCACCTCTGCTCCGAATTTATTTCCTGAAGCCTGAGGGAGATGTAGGAAAAAAGAGAGCATGTAGCTCACACACATCCACATCAGATGCGTGCCTAATGAGAGACAGGAAAAACAGACAGCAGCGGAAATGCAACAACTTCTAAACAGCAATTTTTAAAAGAGGACTTTATAGCAAAGAAAGAAGTATCATCTTGTATACACATTTTTAAAAGTCACAACACTCAAAAAATCACTGACAGCACATTCATGTTCTTCTAATAGAGGAATAAAGGAACTAATCTCCATGGTTACAGAAAAGAAAAAAAAAAGAGATAAGTAACTACAGTTTGTAAAATGTTACCTTCTACTTAAAAATACAATTTTAAAGTATAACTTGAAGTCAGCCTTACCCATTAGTGTTGCTAGAAGACAGAGAGAATACATCTCCTTATCAACTTGCTCTTGCAGTTCCTTCGATGAGATTTTACTAGTCACAGCAACATCTTCGTGCTTCACGGCATGGGCTGAGTGTGCTGAAGCAGACTGCCTGCCTTCCTCCTTACCTTTCAGGATTTCTATTGCAATTCTGTCACCATGCTGCAAAGGAACAGGCTCGTTTTCCATGCCTTCTTTGGGAGGCAGAAGCTCTTTAGGAGGAAAGCCATAGCGAATACATTGCAAATATGGAGGAATATTAAATTCTCTCGCTATGCTTTCCTGTAGTTCCAAGAAGGTGGTAGTGCACTTTAGGGTAAGCATTGACTGCCTCCCATCATTTGTGGTTATTCGAATTTTCTTTTCTTTTGTAGATGTTGGAGAATATGGGGCCTTTGTTGGTGTAGCAGGTGCAGATGATGGCCCCTCACGAACAGCCCCAGGAGAAGCAGTCCTAGGTTGCCCTTTATGCTCTTGTTTCAATTTTTCACTTTTCCGTTTTTGCATTACGGAAGCCTGGTCTGCAATGTTCTGCTGAACAGTTCTTTCGGCTTTGCTCATATTCAACTCCTCCTTGTGCAAAGTTTTTGTCTTTTGTCCAGTCAAAATAATTTTGGTTGGAAGTTGCGACTCTAACTCTTGTCCTTGCTGTACGTCATCAGCTCTTTGGGCGTGAGCACCATCAATATTTACAGGGGTATAATCATCAGGATTCTTTTTGGCAGTTTGATGCAATATTGTGTTGACAACTTTCTGAACAAGAATCTCACTACCGAATTCACCAGGGAAGTGCTTGGTAACAAGTTTCATGGCGACGTCATACACATTGCTGTTCAGAGATGTGTCACTTTCATACTGGAACCAGTAGACTGTCTCTCGCACCACTCTTCCAGCCCACTCCAGAGTAATAGGAAAAGCTTCAGGGAGATTATCATATTCTTTACCTTCCCAGTAGTGCTTGAATCCACAGCCACATTTGCCACCTGTAGACCTAGTATTAGTTCTGTCTCCATCCAAATACGAAACAGATCCATCTTCTCTAACACGACGCACCAAGTTACCATGACACCAATTACAAGCAGTCAAACTACTCAGGCTATAGTCTGGTACCAGCACATCCTTTGCGGGGTTGTAAGAACACACCAAACTGTTCAGGGGAAAACTGTAATTTTTGTCAGGCCTTAGTTGGCCGTGGGTACTTTTTGCCAGGTTATATAATTTCCCCCCAGGAGCCAGCCACTCTGGAGGAACGTGATGCTCTGAAAGGGCCCCGCAGATGAGGCACCTGTGAAGGCGGTTGTCCATCACTGCTTTTTTGGCAGCTGCAGTGACTTCTTCCGGCTGGATACCTATTACACCAGTCCTTCTGTAGAAATACTGATGTACATCAGCTACAAGACTGGGATGGATACCGTGTTTACTCATAAAAACCTCCTCCATTGCAGCAACGAGCCTCATCAAGTACTTATCTTGCAAACTTCTGTCTCCTCCAATAACACAACCACCGTCCTCCTCTAACTTGATGTACTTTTTGATGAGGTCTTGAGGAACTCCCCAGGCTTTAGGAAGTAGCTTCCTAGGCAGTTTAGGTAAAGCAGCACCTTTTATTCCAACTAGAGGAATATAATGGTTACGTCCTGAGCTACTCCATGCAATGCAGATCGGCTTGTTCAACATGCCGTCTTTTCCCATGCATTTTTCTAGGGGTATCAGACCAGGGAGGAACGTCGCTGAATAATCTCCAGAGCTTCGCATTCCACTCAAGGAGTCTAACAGGATGATAGGCCGGTGAAGCACGTTGGCCAGACCAAAGATGTGAATATTCCTAAGGCCCATTGGCACGCCTTCTGGAGGAACAAACAAAGGGTCACATTCGTTGATAATGTCCTCCCACTCTGCTGCATCAATAAAGTCATGGAAAAGCGCCTTGTAGTGACTCAGATTCTCCTCAAAATGCTTCTTTAGATTCTCTCGCAGAGCATGCCAGAACAGTTCCCGGCCAACAAGCGCCCGCGAGACTGCGTGGACAAGGCAGTGGCCATCTCCATCCACATGGACAGGAATGAGGCACTCCTGACTGTTGTTGGCCTTCTTGATGTCTTCCAGGGTGTCGTGCAGGTAGATGAGGCTGCCAGAACGGTCCTTTCCGTAACCGATGGTTTCAACGTGTTCCGGCTCAATGAGGAAGGCGCGGTCACCCAAGAGGGAGCAGTCAAAGATGTCTCCCTGGTTCATCTCCGTGAGGAGCTTGGCCTTGCCAGTTTGCTTATCCATACCGTAGCGGGCCAGAATGGGGGCCAGGAGCTTGCAGTGGTAGTTGGAGAGGCCCATGACTTTGACGAGCTCGGTGTTCCTGCGGGGCGGGCCGGCACCGCTGACGCCCAGCAGCGCGTTTCGCAGCAGGTTGTGCAGCACCAGGTCGGGGTCCGTCACCTCCTCCACGGCCAGCAGCTGCCGCTGCTCGTGGCGCTGCCCGCAGTCCGTGCACTCGATGCTGCCGCTGCTCTGCGGCCCGTGGGCCGGGAAGAAGAGCCGCGCCTGGCATTTGGGGTCGGGGCAGGTGCCCGAGAAGATGCGCCGGTCCCGCTTCTTGGAGGCGGCCGGAGGCGGCGGCTGCGGCTGCTGCTGAGGAGACGGGGGTGGCGGCGGCGGCGGCTGTTGCTGAGGCTGGGACATCGCTCTGCTCTGGCCGGGCTTCACCCCCACCCGCGCTCCTCCGCCCTCACAGGCTCATCCCCTGCGCCCCGGCTAACGTCCGGCGCCTGACAGAGACAGATGCCGCCGCCACCGGTGCCGTACGCCAACCGCCCATCCACCGGGCGCCCTCCCGCTGCCTTGGCCGCCGCTCCTCGCTCTCGCTCTCGCCCTCGCCCTCGCCCCCACCCCCGCCTGCCCGCCCGGCCCGCCCCGGCAAACGCGGAAGCCGCCGGCGCCGCCGCCGCTCACAGCCTCTTCGCTGCCTTAGCCGTTGCCCGCAACGCAACGGCCTCCGGCACTTCCACGCTAACGGCGCAGGCGCGGCGCCGCGGGGGCAGTCGGGAGCGGTAGTCTTCTCGGCGGGGGCGGCCCGGCGCGGGGAAGGCGGCGGGAGGTCGCCGGGACTACAGGGACCGCCATGCCGGGCGGGAGAGGGAGGGCGGGGGCGGGGCGAGCCGGGCCGGCCGCACCCCCCCGCGGGGCTGCTGGGGAGTGTAGTATTTCTGCCGGCTGGGCCGCGGAGGAGGGGAGCCGGGAGGGACACACTTAGGGCGCTTTGCAAGCCCTCGGCGCGCTTCCTGTTGTAGGGTGTGGGGGAAGGGCAGGGTGCTGTGTTTAGGGTGAGACACCCACCTCTATATTCCTCTTCTGCCCCGCCCCCCCTG
>JAVKLA010000027.1:16319582-16334782 GCA_034782735.1 Sagittarius serpentarius
GGCCGCCTGAAGCCGAGGGGCTCGGTCCCGCCGCCGGGCCTCGTCCCCCGGCTTTGGCGCCCATCTCCGCACAGCGCTGCCTGGCCGAGCTCCCACAGGTTGCCGCCGCCAAGGGGCGGCCAGAAAGGGGCCCAGCGGGAGGCCGGGGCCCGGCATGGCAGCTGGGCCCCAGCCCGCACCTCACCGCTGCTGCCCGGGGAGGGTCTGGGTGCCTGAGGGTGAGCCTCGAGGGCTTCCTGGGCACGCAGGTGTTCAGGCCGCACCACAAGCAGCGTGTCCTCCCAGGCAGCAGTGCCCCGCAGACGTGGGCGCAAGGCTGCTGGCCCGTAGCGCCTGCCCACGCGAGTCACCATAGCCAGGCCTGGCCAATGCGGGGCTGGCGTCGCCAGCAGCAACTCGCCAGGCTCTCTGGAGCTCGGTACACCCTCGCTGGGGTTCCACTTCCTGAGCAGCTACGCCAAGCTGCTTCTCTGGGAGGTAAGCTATCGAAACGGAGGTGTTGCCCAGCTGCCAGCTGCTGATAGCGCCGAAACAAGACACGAGGAGACGTGAGAGCAAGGTGTTAACACAAGTGATCCCTCCTGCTGGTGCTACATAAGGAGATAATGAGGGAATGGAGCTGGCACGTACATTATCTCCAGTGGCCGTCTGAAATGATACTTCACAAAAATGAAAAAGAATAACGTTCACAACTTCTAACCTAATAAGGGTGGGCTGACAGCATCTTCACACGGAGGGCTCAAGGAGGGCTACTGTCAGTGTGCGGGTTTTTTTAAGTTCTCTGGAAGCCATTCCAGATAGAGATTTATCCTTTAATACAGGAAAACAAAAGCTGAACTTCTGGAGGACAAGGTAGCACCTCACTGGGTATTGCCAAGTACCAGAGTGACCCAGCCCTACAAATACAAGGGCAAAAATGACCGCTTCCTCCCTCCTCTGTCATCCCAGTTCCACCAAACACCTGGCGTTTACATCCCGGGGCCTTGCCTATTCTATAGTTACCCAAATGTTTTAAATTAGACTAAAAATCATAGAATGTATTGCGCTTGTACTTTCCAATACAAAGAGCATGATTCATTTTCATTAATCCATGAAAAGTAATTTATGCAGCTGACATTTATATTATAAAGATTCAGATGATTAATACATAGAGAAAAATTCTGTTTGTGTGCTTCATCACAGGCTTAAGGGAAAAAATGGCTCCAGGCCCTGTGACAGACTGAGCACTGCCACCTTCCCGTGACAGCAGCGGAGCTGTGCACGCTCATTCCCTCTCAGTTACAGTAATTTGTCAAGCATAGAAAATATATATGTGTGTATAAATGTATGTATTCCACAGCATAATCTTTTATCTGATCTTTCAGGTTTGAAGAGGAAAAGGTGAAAATTATGATACAGTTTTTCATTCTTGCCTGCTACTAATTCTTTTTTATGTGTATGATAGTAAGGTAGTAGCATCACCAGCTCCATAATCCTGCCAACGCGCCTTGTACTTCGGGATAAATCCACAGTCTATGCCCATTCATTCCTTAGTCTTCCCTTCATAAGCAGCAGGAACGCAGTAAAAATGCAAATAGGGAAGCCTCTGTCCTCTGTGAAACTGTGCGGCAGCAATTGAGAATGGGCACCATTCAGGGCATCGGACGGCGACAATCCTGTGCTAACCCAGCCTGCGTGTTGAAGGAATGTCAATTTTTCTGTAACATCGCCAGCCTCTGGAGCAATCCATTTCTTCGCATATGGGAAATAAACACTTCTGTCATTGTTTAACAGTACTTTGTAGTAAGTAATAAGTAGCACCCTGGTTAAATAATTAGCTTTTACTGTCAAAGCCAACAGAAATGTTGATGTTTTGTTTACTTTTCCAGCCAGATGTTTTTATGAAAGCACTTGATAAACTATGACTGCAAAGTCAAAAGCATTTCTCCTTCCTGTTCCCCATATTAATTTCACTGATAAATTATATTAAATAGAGGAGTCTATCTTTTATGGTGACTTGACCCTAATTAACATGAATATTTTCGATGAATGACATTTGTAAGTATTCCACCTATACGCAGACTTATCGTCACGATTGATTGCCCAAGCAATTTCTGCAACAATAAACTCTCATTACAGAATCTTTGATAAAAATCACACTTCTCTGGCAAGCTAATAATTTATGCAAATTAAATGCATATTTATTTACAAGCTTCATACACTGTATCTGGCAAATAGGATAAGGAAGCTCTGTGTTACATCACTGAATACAGGTCACGCAAGTAACTAAACCTTTAAGCAGCCTTAAAGGAAAATTCAGGAAATACAGTGTCTGCCTTGTTAGTAGATATCCCGCGCAAGTGTAGCAATGAGTCCTACCAGAGATCACGGCAATAACCACGCTATTTTCACAGGCAGTGTGAAGAGCAACATCACAGTCAGGAAAGCAGGATTACTTTCAAATCTACCACATACTTGAAGATCACACTGGTTACAAATTTATAATGGGTCAGAAGAGTGATTAATTGTCAGCAACAGGTTATAGCTGAACTCATGCTACTTTGTTGATGAGAACGGAGTGCTGCCAGGCATTCATTTCAGACCCAGGATGCAAGATCTAAAATATTAAGTTTGGTCTTCACCCAGCGCTATTCCCTCTTTTCTTTGTCATTCACCCTCAGGAAAGGGGTCATTCCCAGGTGAAAGCAGTTATTTCTCAGGGGGACTTGTTTCTTTGGAAATGCAATGACAGCAGTTTCCAGCTAAACAGAAACAAAAAGCTTGTGCCAAAGACCAGATCGTGATAAACTAGAAGATGCTCAAGGTTGTCAAGAAGTGAAAGGTATTGTCAGCCTTCAGCTACAACTCCGCGTGCTCTCCATACGATGCATTCTGGAGAAAGGACAGCTAAAAGTGTGGTATCTTCATTGAATCCCTGGCAGAGCTCATCCTGCCTAGCCTGCAAGACTGGCAGTTTTGCCTGACCTAGCCCTAAAAGCACTCTGCATTTCAGCCTTATACTCGAGAAAGAGGACAGAGAAAACACACGCATGAGCTAGAGGGAAGATAGCAGTATCATCACAACCCACAGTGAAGGCAACTTTTTTCTATTTAGATATGACACCCTAGTGTCTAAAAATCATGGGTAGGCCCCCAACTGGATAGTACTTACGATATCATAAGTACTATTAGTAGTACCAGCTATCTACAAGGAGTCAACAACGGTATGTGCTTCACCGCACAGAGCAGCTTCGTGTTCCACACAGCGTGGACTTTTCTGTTTATCGCTATTGTTAAACTGAATCTGCACTTGCTTCCAAATTGCTGGTGAACTGCGTATATTTTGTTGCCCTTCACTTGAGCAGGCGTTATTAAAAGCCTGAGCACTAACCACCATGCTTATGGCAGTATGCCAAAGGGGTGTTGGTCACAGGCCTCCTCGCGTCCTTGTCCTCAGAGGCAGCGCACAGCCGAGCACAGTGTTCTGGAAGGACAGGAATCACCACTGAGCGACTTCAGTTCAGCTTTTGTAAACCTTTGGGCTAATTAATAGTTAGTTGACGGTGGTTAGAAAACAGCATCTGGCTTATTTTGAGGACCTGGACTGGAAACTCCTGTCCTGGATACATCCAGCTGAGTAACTTCCATATCCCTCTTCCACTGCCTTCCAACTATCTCCAAAATGAAAAACTGGTTTCCTTCACTGCTTTCACAGTGTCAGAGCTTGAACTGCTGTCATTGCAACAGGTTCTGCATTTCACATCACTAATAGATGCACTTTGTTAACATTGATGTCTTTCCTACACACAAATTTGGCTGCTCAAAACGTGGTATGTGTGTTAGCAAAACATGAGCACATTAGGAAAACAACATGGAAAGGGAAATACTGGGCAGAGGTTCTAATACTAATTACAATTATCCAAATAACATGCTCAGAGGCTTTGCTGCTGCAAAGTCAATGTCCCCATTGTTTGTTCAGGTACAGCCTTGTCTGGTAAGAACAGCTCTACAGTTGACTCCCATGCAGGGACAATCTCGGCATCCAAGACAAGCTGCTCAACGGGTACAGGGTTTTTTTAACCTATCCTTGGGTACAGGGTTTTTTTAACCTTTCCTTTTATTTCTTGGCTCAAAATCTGGTTCTGAGGCCCTGTCTTGCAAGCAAATTAAACTGATCTCACGCAAAAACTCCTCTGCAAAATTAAGGCCCCACATTTTTTATTCTGAATATCTCTTTGAGAGTTGATGCCAGCACAACTGGCAAATGAAATGGATTCATCAGGACTGTCAGTGTCCAGCAACTGTCAATAGAAAATCAATCTTTAGGGCAGTAGACCATTAAAAAAGAGGGGAATGTAAGCGTTATTAGCTTAGATGTGTAACCTGATTATATGGAAGTCTCAATGGCAATTACTCTGAATATTTATCTGCTTTCCATAGTGCTCTGTCAAATACAAATTGAAGGAATGGTACAATGCCATTACACTAAAAGATAAATGCCTCAAAATAAAATGGGCTGAGCAACTAACACACTCACTGCTGTATTGATTTGTATGTTCACAGCGTATGCACAGTCACTGATCTTGGCAGCTGTTAAAGGTTTACTTAGATCTATATGGCATTCACATGTATTTAAGTGCCCCAATTTACTGTCTGGTCCTTAGTGAAATTCTCTCTGCACATATCCAGTTTAGTAGAGAAGAATGAACAGCCATTTCCAGTACAGAAGAATTCCCAAGTCAAGGATATAAATGGGAGACAAAGGCAATGAATGCTTCTTGCAGAGAGCAGATGATGCCTGGCTTGTGATTAGGCTTAAATTTGGAAGTATTTGACAGGTTGAGAGCCTGTATTTTTCAGAGTTGAAGACATAGGAGAGAACCTGGTCCACAAATATGAAATGGTGGGAGTGGATCAACGGGCTGAAAAAAAGAAAAACAAACAAAGCCACTCTATCCTCAGATTTTCTCCTGAGGGTTTTAGCTTAGATGTTATTACAGTTCAGATATAAACTAGATGAACCCTTCAAACTGGTTTGTTGCCCTGTCCTTTGGCAACTGAGTATAATATCCCATCTTCCAAAATGCACAAACACCCTTACCACCAGTAGCCAGATGTTACAATAGTTTCTAGTTTTCTGATAGCTCAGAGGGTTCTTAGTCCTTTACACACCTATAAAGGTCTAAACTACAACTCTTGTCTGCACAAATTCATTGCAGTTCACTAAACCTAACAACCTTCCTGTAAGTGGGATCTTCTACCATACTTACTTGTCCTGGATGTGATTTCTAGGCATTGAAATAAGTGAAAAGGAGGTTTGCAAAAACAAACATACAAACAGGTCCCTACTACTGGGCAGGAATTGCTTTGAGGAGATTTTTTCTTGACTCCGATGTAAAACCATTCACAGTAACAATGAAGACGTATCATCTATTTAAAAAAAAAAAAAAGTTACGTCTTTTTTGCCTTTTAGAAGTATTTACTACTATCCATAAACTCATTAGCTTCTATCACGGAAAATGCAAAAGACTTTCAAATAACTCTTGTCCTTCACTAATTTTACAAGAAAAACAGCAACAAAAGACCCCAAATTGCTCCTAGAGACTTTGCCGTTTCTGATCCGTATTACTCTTGTTTCCATAAAACCACGGATGGTATTTTTGTCTTTCAGTTTGGTACTCCGAAGCCAAAGCTAGGTACCACGAACCGTGTGGGACAGTGTCAAAGCCTTCTCCTGTGTTATTTTGCTGCATCCAGCTCTGGCAGTAGGTGTCAGCAGAAGCTAACCAAGGGAACCTTCCCGCTCATCCCAGGAGCCCCCAGGCTACAGGGGGTGATACGCCAGTGCTGTGAGGCGCAGCTGCTTTGTCTATTCTCTACTGCCTTTTATCTGACTAATCACATAAAGAAAAACAGAGGGTCCAACTGCTGAACATCCTAGATGATTGTATCCTACTGAGCAAATAGGCAGGACGAGCTTTGCTCATGCACTAAGATTTCATTAGCATAGCAAGCGTGGTAGAATCACAGAATTGCCTAGATTGACCTGTAAGATCATCTAGTCCAATCGTTAACCTAGCACTGACAAGTCCCCCACTAAACCATGTCCCTAAGCGCTACATCTACACGACTTTTAAAGACATCCAGGGGTGGGGCCTCCACCACTGCCCTGGGCAACCCATTCCAATGCCTGATGACCCTTTCAGTAGAGAAATTCTTCCTGATATCCAATCTAAATCTCCCCTGGATCAACTTGAGGCCGTTTCCTCTCATCCTATCGCTTGTTACTTGGGAGAAGAGACCGACCCCCACCTCTCTACAATCTCCTTTCAGGCAGTTGTAGAGAGTGATAAGGTTTCCCCTCAGCCTCCCTTTCTCCAGGCTAAACAACCCCAGCTCCCTCAGCCGCTCCTCATAATACACGTGCTCCAGACCCCTCGCCAGCTTCGTTGCCCTTCTTTGGACACGCAAGGTAGGACACAAGACACATACTGATACAGAAGAACATTGCCTGCTGAAAACTGATGGAAAACCATGATTTGCGCACCGAGAACATGAGTGCCTGTTCTGAGGTCCAGAATTCATCAGCAGATCTGCTCAAATAACCGTGACAAAATGGGGGTGAAGAGAACGCAGAGGAAAGATCCCACCGTGGTCTGACTTTCCTATAGAGCACTGCATCAGGAAGATTCAGGGGATATAATTTTAAGGGGAGGATTTCAAAGAAAATCATACTAAGGTCCTTCATTACCACCAAGTTCACTACTCAATTTAACAGATATCTGCTGGTAAATGGGTACAGTGGGAGAAAGTTGGCTAACAGGTAGAAAGTTTGAGAGAGATTCTGTTGATATAGAAGATGTAAGACATCTACAGTGAAGGCTTTCTAGATTTGAATCTGACCAAATCTAGCTGAGTGAACAAAAGTAGCAAACAAGTTGCACAACTGTTCATGAAATGACAAGAGAGATAAAGAAAGACAATGGACTTTATAAAAACATCTCTGAAAGTCTCCACATCGCTAGACAAGATTTCATGGGAAGAAGGTAAAAATCAAAAATAATTCTGAAAAAATCAGAGGTTGCATGTGCCCAAACTACCCTGATCCAAGGAACAGTAAAGTGCAGAAAAATCAACTTGGTTAAACAATGACATTGACCCCAAAACTCAGAAAGAACCATACCAAAAATAAAAAACTAAAACAAATTGCCAAACAGAAAGCAATATAGTCAAAAAAAGCCAACGATGCCAATGCAGAAAGTAAGACACAATTAAGAGGATATAAGGAGGACGTTCTGCAAACGCGTTACTACTATGAGGAGTGGTTGACAATGCCAGCCCAATATGGTGACCTGTTTTCTCTCAGTGAGAGCAGGGCACATATGTAAGAAGAAGTGAGAGCTGTCTTGTCTTGGCATTCGTTAGTTTTGGTATCCTCTCACACTGCACCTTACAATGAAGCTAGCAGAAAACGCGCCGATCGGATACTGCTGTGCTAGATAGAAAAGCCATGATTACAGCATACTTACGTAACCACAGCATATGCAGAGCAGCTGGTCACTACCAAACTGGAAAAGCATATCAAAACGAGGTTATGCAGGCATCTGTCGTCAGTCTGTTCATTAATTACATGCAAGATTATACTTACTAAACTTGTGGGAAACACTGAGCTAGAAAGAGTTGCAAGCACTTTGAGGGGGAAATTTACAGTTCAAAATTATCTTGACAAGCTGGTGAAATAAATAGGATTAGAAATCAGCATATATAATAGTTTATTCCCACTTATAATCACAAGATAAGGGAGCAAATTTATTGGAAACATTCTTCAGAAAGGATCAGGGCACACAGTGAACCACAAACTGATGGTGAGTCAGCCATGCCATGTTGTTATGAAAAAGCAAAGCCTTTCAGAGGATTCAGAGCATGAGTATCACAGGTAAGACAAAACGACTGACATGGCAACTTGCAGCAAGCGCAGTGCCTGTTGTTACCTCATTTCAAGAAGTGTGTGAACCAACAGGGAAAAGTCCAAGCTAGATGAACAAAAAATAATCATGGTCTCAAAAAAAAAAAGCACGTGAGAGAAAGAATGGATGTCCTCACCTAAGCATGCAAGAGCTAGGTAACTGAGGCTGGTATCACGCACAGACTGGAAGCAAGAGTCAAGATATCAGTACAGAAAGATGATACAAAATTAGAGGATATGAGAAAAAATGTCAGAGATTACATTGCTTCATGATAAATAATCCTCTCTACTCACAACCCTTTCCTACCTTTCTATTTGTGTCTATGACTGCTAAGCCCACCTCTCTGATAGTTAAGTTTTGTTCACCTCCCGTTTACACCATGAGCAGCCAGCCCAGCGCTCAAGGTGAACTGTGAAATTTGGGGGGAATGTTCCTGACGAAGACAAACAAAAACATACTGACTACATTGAAAACTAGCAAAAAGCAAAATGAGCAAAATTTGAGAAAAAGAGACTGAGAGCTTACCTTCTTGTATGTGGGTTAGCAGAGCTGAGAGTTTCAGCTGGTTTTATAATAACATACAGATCAAAGAATATTTGACTGAAGCCGTTACCCCTCCCAAGAGCGTCATTCCCAACCCAGCTCTTCCAAAGCACTTCACTGGCTCTCTGATGCGTTTCCTTCCATGAAGGAAAAATTAATCAAAGTATCAGGGGACTAAAGAGATTCAGTGGATCAGTGGAGTAGCGCAGGGGGAAAGAGATGCACATGGGACCTCTGGTACAGGGAGACACCATGAGCAGCCTCTGGCCGAGTGGGAAACCCCAGCTCCACAGAAAGGGAGTCCCAGCAATCCCTCTTCCTTGTTGCACAATACCAGACCCCTGGAAGAAGGCCTCAGGCAGGTATTTTTACTACAGTTGTCTGAATAAGATGGAGAAGAAACTAGAGGACATGTAACTGCGCCCAAAACTTTGCCTTTCAAGTCTAGGCATAGGCAAGACAGTGGAGAGTTTCCCCAAATAACTCTTTAGAAACAGATAGGATCTGAAAATATTCTGAAGTGAACATGGCACTTTTACCACTCATTTAAAATTGGTTTGGGTTTATCTAATCCCTGCTTTAAATATTGTGCCTCAGTCACTTCCTAGGACTCCAGACACTTCCCAAACAGACCTTTTGTGAGTAGCTATCTCCTGTCATGTGTGCAAAAGGATTTCTCATCAACTTCCAGCAGTTCCCACCAGTAAAGAAGCTACCTCAGATGCAGATAGCTACTGGTGTTTGAAACATGCTCTGCTGAGAGCAGATCCACGTACCAGTTGGTTAGCACATCTGGGACGTTCGCTCTGCTCTTCCTGCTGGACCTCTGCAAAAGCTGATTAAAAAATGCTTTTAGAATGGAGTTACAGCACATTACAGACCCCAGGGCTCAGTAACATGGATATCTCTCCTTCACTTGCCCAGTTCAGTTATCCTTTTGTTGTACGCCCATTATATTTCACTATGCTTATTTCTGTGTGCAGGTCTATAATAAAAAAGACAAATAGCTTCAGGTCTTTCCCAGTTTACCCTACAGAAGACATTTCATCGGTTTCCTTAACCTGGTTTCATTTGTATTGCATTGCAGTGCAGAAAAGTTCATAGAACAGAAGAGAGTAATAATGAGAAAGCAGAACAACAAAACCGAAGAAAAACAAAAATTTTGTTTTAAGTTGTACTCTCACTATCAGCAGGGCTGAAAAGAGTGCCTGTGTTAATGAAGAGTGAGCATTAAGCAACAACACTTCCGATTTACACATATATAAAAAAGACTTCACATATATAAACTCTGTTAACCTCTCCAGTTCACCTAGAAGTGGGTAACAGCCTTCTACTCTTGCCCACTCAAAAGGCTTATTCTCTTCTTTTAAAGTCTTTACACCCCAACTCCTATATTAAGACAAATAAGAAGAGCTCCATGAATCTGTGGTAGGTTTTGAGATTTTATTTCTGGGAAAGCTGTTGCCTCATCTTTGGTACTTCCTGATAACTCATGGGAAACATCTGAGGCAGGGACTTTCTTGTTCCCCAAAATGGCAACCACAGCTGGAATGAAAATGAAAAGAGAGAAGAAACAAAAAACCCACTTCATTAAATAAATCTGTTTTCTAAGTGGGATGTTTTCTTACACTGAAACTTTATTAAGTTAATTCAATTTCAACTTCTTGGAGACTTTCATTGTTATATCATGATGTATTTTTTTCCTATACCAGTAAGATTTAATCCCAATTCCCTTTTATAAAACTATCTTGAGAAGCAAAAGTAGACTTAGGGTTTTACTTAGGGCCTCTAACTTATCATCTGCTTATTACATATTGCAGTGAGTAAGATGACTCTACGTCCTCTCATGTTTTCTTTGCTGTATCCTTTGGTTTTCCATTTGGAGGTATCTAGATCTAATAATTATGTAGAACCCTTGTAATACATGCTGCACCCTTGTAATACATGCCATACTGCCTTTTTTTCTTGTGTCTTTTTTTTAGAGAAATAGCTTCCAATTCTTGGCTGGATGTTTGAGAATTGTTATTTAATATACTAAAGATAAATAGTTTTATTATTTTTAAAGGAGTTTATTACAGATTTAAAGAATATACTGTCTTCCATTATTTTAGTTAATTCTGCTTGCAGAGGTTGGCTGTCAGATGCTGTAGCCAACGTGACTGGTGTTTCATATGACAAATAGTTCACAGCAGCAGGGATCCCGATTGCAAACAATGCGCTCTGCTTTGTATGCAAAAATTAAACAGGCTTGTGGTGTGAATGGATGAACCTTACAGTGTATCCAATAACAAAAGCTGAAGGGCAGTGAACCTTCTGGTCTAATTAACCTTGAACTTTACAGAGAGAACATACTTCAACATTTAGCAGTAGCATTAACATGACACAGCAGTTAAGAGGAAATGATAAAAGAATAACAAATTTACTTTTTGCAAGGAGGGAGAGAAAATGAAGTGTGTTTCCTAGCTACCTAGACAGAGGATCCCATGCTTAATTGCTTACCTCTTACCGTTTCAGGAGAACTGTACTTACTGCGTTGAAAGCTGCTCATAGTTAGGGGCTGAGTAACAGTGCTTACGTGTCCTGAAGTATCACCCACAAACTTGGCAATATCTTCTTCCTACTCAATTCACCGGTATTCACCTTGTCTCAGGATGAGACTGCTAATGACCATTATTTAATAACAACTAAGACTTGGAAACATGCCTCTCTTTACTCTGTGGAGGTGGGCACCTCCCCTGAATATCCATCTATGGTGGACTCCAGTTCTGCAAAATCTGATCTAGATGTACTCGTGACACGGAGGAGTACAAACTGAAGTACAAAACTCAGAGCATCCAATAGTGTAGGAAATATAACCAAGTGAAACCAACTTAAAATGGTGGCTACGGGAAGGGTGTCCTCCACTCTTCTCTACCTGTTCTGATTTGGGTGTTGATAATGAAAGTCTAATGGCAGTGCTTTGGAGAAGATGATTTTTCCTTGGAGGCACCATGGGAGTTAGATGTGATTTGGCAACCAAGTTCCAGGATCTCAATAAAGCACTTAAGTTTCTTTTTATTTAACATTTGTGTTGAACTTTCATCTTAATTGCTGTAGTCCATGTTTCAAATGTTCAATAAAACGTGTTACACTACCTTACTGGAGGAAAGTAAATTCAATACCTATACCTTGTAAAGCTATACGCTTATTAGAAATATGAATAGTTAGCTAGTCCCCCGAAGACAAACTTTATCATCCCTTCAGGAACTTGCTCTGAAAAAGTGGGAATTTGTGTGCCTGAAGACAGGAACCTCTTCATGAACATGATTCAGCGGCAGATGAATGCCATGTCACAACAAGCCTTTCCCATGATACGTAATCATTGATTTATTTCCTTGCTCGTATGTGGTTGTGGGGGATCTAACTAGCCTGAGCGTGTACCGTCAGGTCTGCTGCACAGACAATCCTGGGTGAAAGATCACCGCGCATAACTTTCCCCTCTCTACTTTGAAACTCTCTTAACTTCTTTTATTCCACTTGTCTTTATTTTTTTTCTCCCTACTTTGGCTCATAGCCTATAGTGCTAGGAATCTCGCTACCAGTCTACATCACCTAACAACCTTTTGTCTTTGCAGTTTTCCCTTCTAAAGTTCAGCCTGCGCTATTACGCAGCTTCTTGATGTGGGAGGAGGCAAAAGTAGGATGTATGGAGGCAGAGTTGCTATGGGGAAGAAGTGCAAAGGGAAGGAAGGTGGAGACATGCAAATCGGTGAAGTGACAAAGAGAATGAAAGAAGGAATAGCAAGAAGGCAGAAGTAATGGTGACCTTGCAAAAGGTGTTTCCCCCTTCTTGGTGGTTTGCTCTGTCACAATAAGGTGGAGAATATAGCATCTCCACAACTACTCAGTGACTGCACAAAGGGTTTACTCTGACCTCAGTCTGTGTACCAGACTGCTGATGTTGGTAGGAGTTTTGTTATGCTTTAAAACCAGGATGTCATCATCATCTGTTTTTTTTTCCCATTTTCTCTTTCTGTGTTGCTGGCGCTTCCAGGTGAGCTATTCAGACATTGACCTGTGTGTAATTAAACAGATCAACCTGTCTCCAAGGGTATGTGTAAGAAAAGAAAACAAACAATGGAACAAACAGATGATGGAACAAATGAGGCACATCTATTAGCTTTGTTTGTTCAGCAGCAGGACTGAGACCGACCTTTTAAAGATTTTCTAGGTTTAGTGCTTCCTATTGTGGATGATGTAGCATTAGGGACCTTGAGTGCATACTTACGTCCTCACAGCAGAATACCAGAGCAAAAGGAAAACATGCTGTTCTTCCAGGGCAATTACGATGGAAGAAAAGAAAAGGTTGACTGTAGTGGCAAGTAATTTTTTTCTTTGTTCCTTTTTTTTTTTTAAGAGGATTTCACCTGAGGCGAAATTTGCTTATACTGAAAGGGCGGGGGGCGGTTAAGATTCTTACTGGTATCTTGGTCTTGTGCTGTGGCTGTACAGGAGTATGATAGCCTGAGTAGCCACAGAAGAGTCTCTGGTGCAGAGAACTGAACTTGGAAATTTACAGCCACCCAGGGGTTCCACCACGGCAGCAGTGTCATGGAGGGGCCAGGGCTGCCTCTGCAGGTTGTGGTCCAGATGGGAAACTTTTTGCCAGGCTGTCAGCAACCCAACCCATCACTTGCAGGAGGACCGTGTCTTTCTCAAGCCACCTACTTTGTGTCAAACTGCATGTAAAGCAGGAAAAATTGATTCTATCAGGTCAAAGAGAGATTTGTAGTGGTTTTCACACACGCAAAAAAAAAAAGACTAGAAAAGACTTCCAGTGGTTCAGTCTCCCCAACTGATAAAAGCTGCTGGTTATGGCTATCCTTTTGTTTTTCTTCCTGCTAGCTCGGTGTTCTTTCTAAGTGACAGGAAAACTCTAAAAAGAGTTGCATGTTATTGTTAGATAACTGAGGTGGGTTTCACATAAAATGGATGCTTTTTACAGTTTTTAATTTCAGACAATGAACAAACAACACAACAACACCTTGTTAGATCTTTGGAAGTAGAAATCCTGGTGCCAGTATGGGATGAGCACCAACAAAACTAGGTGCTTTATCCAGTGTTTTAGTAGTACAACAATGTTGTGATGATACATCAGGTTATAGGATACTCTGGGGCTGAACAGCTCTTTCCTTTTTGGGGAGGGGAAAAGAACATTTTTCGTTCTGTTTTTGGTTTTGTCCTGATACAGGAAAAAACCTTCCATGACTTTTTCCTCATTCAGGTTCTTTGGGAGAGAAGGGGAAGGAGAGAGTGGATACATCTATTATTCAGTCTTGTCTCTACCAATTTAATCCAATGCAGAAATAGTGTTCTAATACCGAAAGATTAATTCCTGAAAATCTAGGCTAAAGAAACGACCAAGACCAGAAGTGAATTATAGGTGCAGTCAAATGACTGGGCATTACGATGGGCTGACACAGTATTCCCACTAAAAATGTGTTAGCAAAATCCTCAAACGAAGAGAGTAAAAGAGGAAGCTTGCATGAAATCATACCATCCTGGCAAGAACTGCTTACTCCTACCATTCCTCAAAGACGTGGCTTTTAGCTGTACCTTTTCGTCTCACTCCTTTGTTTAATTAGAAGTGGGGAAAGAACGAACTACCCAAACTGTACTGAAGGGACACGGTAATGTAGCCATCATTCTTTTAAGATATACTAGGACATCAGATTAACTACACCAGACCACCAGACTGAGCTCTTTGTCTAGGATTCGCTTTTGCCCATACTATAGTCTCTCTTTTCTTTCTTGCATCTCAGGATGCAAGAGCTGTTGCCTTTCTCAGTAGTCTCTTGCCGCCGCCTTTTTGCCACTCAAAAATTTCACCTGTGCCCCCTCTGTGCTTGGAACAACCTCCCTCGTCTCACGTCCCGTCTCTGAGGCCTTCCCGCAATTCTCCTTGTTGTGTGAAGCCTCCAAGCTGGTGTGCCATCTTCCTAGGTGTGCCACGTGGGAACCTCAGCCGGCCGTACTCGGAACCATGAATCTGATGCACAGAAGTGTTTTGTGGCAGGATTGCGCAGATTAAAGGTGGGGTGGGTTTTTCTGTGCTGCATCTCGTGGTAATAATGTGGAGAAGAAAGCGTGGCAGGAAGCATGGAAGAAGCAGCCAGAAGAGAGATGACAAACGTTGCTTGAAACAAACTGGTAACTATTTTTACCACATCCTGCTGTGAGAAACGAGCACTGGCAGTGACTATTGAAGAAAAAAGGCAAAACAACACCTCGAAGACAGAAGCGGGGAGCATGCTTCTGCACCCTGGCTCACGTCTCCCGTGTCTCTTCCCTCCACCCAGGCCGAGGAGGTCATTTTTGCTGGCCAGACGAATGAAATACTGGCATCGAAAACCCATCTTCGCTTCCTGCGCCAGGGCGTGACCGCTTTGGAGCCGACGGAGCGACCCCGCGTTGCGCTGGCGATGGCTGTTGAGCCGAGGAGGCGCAGTCCCTGCACCGTCACCCCCTCGAAACCCCCTTCCCGGGCCCGGTTTGTGCTGGCTGTGGGGAAGACCGCGTCGCCCTGCGTTATCCGCCGCTTTAACCGCAGGCCGGCGGAGCCCGGTAATCCGGCCTTGAGTCCCCACATCCCGGGGTCTGCCGGCAGCCGCAGCTTCTGCCCGTGCCCGTCCCCCGGGCCGCTGCGGGCCCTCCGCGGCAGCGGGACGGGGC
>JAVKLA010000027.1:16335561-16349598 GCA_034782735.1 Sagittarius serpentarius
CCCCCCAGCTGGTATAGCGTTAGAGACTATATTTGCAAAGGAGTTGCAAAGTCATTCTGCATTTCCCATTCTCGTCTTTTTTTTTTATTCCCACCCTTCTCCAGCAGTGTCACTTGCTCCTGCTAGTACTCTCGCCCTGATGTTTTTATGCGTTACTGTATGTGTGTGTAGTTTTACATCTTGTGCTTTATTTTGCATGGCTGGCTGGGTGTGGGAGGGTTTGATTCTGGGTGGCAACTACAGACACCACCAAACTGCATTTCAGCTCCACGACTATACTCCGTATAGACATTTAGTGCTAAGCTGGAAGCAGACATTTAGGAGGTAAGGGATGGCTTGGCATTTACGTTTAGTGCAGCTGAAAGAGCCCTTTTCCCGTGCCCCAGTAGGATGGGAGACCCTGGTTCACTTTGCTTTGTGCCTCGCAGGGGAAAAGCATTTCATGCCGTTCAGGTCTGCGGTCTGTCGTTCTGGTGGTCTCTGTGCCAGAGAGGCAAGGGCTGGAATTGCCCCTTTACCCTTTTAAACACCCCCAATATGAGAGAAGGTTGGTGGCAGGGAGAAGATTAAAGTGATCTTTTCTCCTCCTGCGCAGAAGGAGTCGCAAAGTATCGGTACTTTCTGCACAGATCTTTTACAGGGAAGGCAAAATTCTGACGCAGACTTGGAGGATTTGCATTAGGGGGAGAACAAGTGGAGCCTGAAAGAGTATACCGCAACATTCACCTGTGTGACTTCGTATGTGCAGGACATCTTTGGCTCCGTTGTTTCATGAGCATTGGTCAGCGCTCCTTGGCTTCCCCTGGCTGGGACTTACGTGCTCCTGCAGAGCTGGTTTTTCATCTGAATTCTGCCACATGCTTTCCCTTGATTTTGGGGAGTGTATGAAGAGCAGGAATATGCACTAGTTGGCAGCAAAAAAGTTAGTGACCTCTATATTTCGCTCTAGTAAGCGCTGCAGCCTCTTTGTTATGTGCTCTGAGCATTGAAATAGCCTTGACGTTTGTATTGGACACTAAAAATAGATGCTGACAGCCCTTGCATTTAATTTCTTTAAAGTTAATCTAATAAATTCAGTATCTACGGTTATCTTAAAAGAGGATTAAAGGGGATCTTTCTTCTGATAATCAACAACTGACAGGAGTGGTTGCTTTTTACTACTGCTCTCTGCGTTTTCATTCTCTAAGGACAGGTATCTTTCTAAGAAGCCTGTCAAAGCTGGATGTTCAAGTCTGATTGAACAGAGGTCTTTGAAGGACCTACGGGGGACATTAGTTGGGCGGTTCCTAGCCCACTCTGCTTATAAAATAATGTATTGCAGGGAGCTGGTAATTCAAGTTTTAAGATGTGGGCACTTTAAAATTATTACTCTGTTCATTTTTTGACTCGTTTAAAGTCAGTCCACAAGTAGGTGGATAATTTGACTGTAATGGCATGTGTTTAAAATAGTGATTGCTGGTTTTTAATATGCAGAGTTGTTTCAGCCTAGCTAGCTGGAGTAGCTGCAAGCCTCCAAAGCTGATTTGACCCAGCAACAAGATATTCCAATAGGGTATACTGACAGCCAGAAATAAAGTATATTAAATAAAATGTCACAGGTATTAGCAAATAAAAGTAGATGCAAAGCAACTCTTGTCTCCCCTGGGATCTAGGGTTTATGATGGAAATCATCTGTCATTTTATAGTGCCTTGCTAGTTGCAAGTTCGTGTTAATCATCACTGTATAAGAGGGTATGTTAAATCTTGTTTTCCATCGCATCCATACAGGATAAGCTTCTAATAAGCTGTGATCCTTCAGCCACATCCACACATCAGCTCTCTCCTGGGTTATCCTGCCTATGTCCCAGATCATTTTCCAGATGGTTTCAGATTTGCAATTTGTATGCGAGTACTAGGGCATTTTTGTCCTGTGGCTACAAGCCATTTTATACACAAATGCCCTGCATTTCTGCGTGTAAATCCAGATCAGATTACACATATTTGTAGTTGTAAATGAGTATTTATTTTTGGCTGTCTAATTGGTCATTTAGAAAAATGTTATTTTTAAGGAGTGGGCACTTCCCAAAAGGAAAGTCACTATTGGTTGTTTTTGTGACTTCATTTTTGGACGTTCCAAAGTCACTGAAGACATATACTGCTATGAATTTTTTTTTTTCTGTAGACTGAGGAACTAGAAGATAGTATAAGTAATCTGTGTATTTATATAGACTGAGCTGTAGTAAATCAATATGTTGCTTTTATTTGAAGTTAACATTTTGAGTGTTTATATTGAAGGATTCATTTTGTTCTAGTTTAAGTAGTATCCATATGCTAAAATAACCTGCAAAGCAAACAGTTACGCTTTCCAAAGTAGAACTGAAGGGCTTCAGCATACTGTGAGAACATTTTAAAATGTGTTAATCAGGTTCCTGCTTGCATTCCTAATTCTCAAGCAGAATTTATCCCCCTCGGGTCTTCCAAACCACCTAACACAGTGTCTGCCTGACTCTGAAAGTGTCTTAGATGTATTGGATCTCCCTCTATGAGCAGAAAGTTCTTAAACGCCTTATCTAGAGCTGCTGTAGTTGAGCATCAAAGCCCTTAGGAGATGAAGAAACCAGGACACCTGGCAAGCACACTGTAAACACACGCGCTGATAGGATTGGTTGCGACTCCAAATACAGTTGTATAGGCTTTCTTTTTAAATCCTTGCCAGAGGAGGAGCCAGTGCTCACCTTTCCCTGAGAGCTGCTGGTGGTGGGACTTGTCTAAAGAGTAGACTGTGTTCTAGCGGTTGAAACCTGGGCTCCTGGTCCCTGTGCCCAAGGGGGTTCAAGCCCGCATCTTCCCCCACCTCTGCAGCTGTGGCACAGGCTGAAGTAAGTGGGTGGGAGGGCATGCTTCTCCCCTTGTGTTTAACCTGGGCCATCTCGTGGAAGATGCAGCAGGTTGCCCGAGGCTGACGTGAGGGAGCACCAGAACGCGACGGTTGCAGCAGTCTGTGTGTTCCCTGGGAGGAGGGCTGGGATCTAGTGCTTGGTTGCTGATGATGAGACTGTTACCAGAGGTGAGAATTTCCACGACATCCTCCGTGTTTCAAGAGAGGAGCAACACTTGACTAGTTGCTCTAGGAGAAAACTGGGCCGAGGAGAAGAATGGGCTCTGAGATCTGGAGTGGGTGGTGACAGCTGTTTGTAGTCCTGGCTTAGGAGTTTAAGCTCTGAAGCTGAAGTGGGGAGAGCGTCCAGTGTTTCCTACCAGAAAGCCCAATTCCTAGTGCAGGAATCTCCATCCGGGGCCACCTCTCTCGCACAGTGTAACTGTGTGGCGATAGGTGTCAGCTTGGCAGTTTTGTTATGTGCAGGTTTTTAGGTGTTGTCGTAACCGATCCGTACCACAGATTTGGGTGTCTGTGACCTGACCTGTAACTCCATTCCCTCACCCAGTTCTGTGTTGAGTCTTCCTCCCTAGCCTTTAGCAAAGGAAGAAGTAAGGTTGTATCTTCACGTGATCTTTTCACTTGGGTCTTTCAGACACCCTGTGAGCATCATCTGACGAGGAAAGGGAAATTCCTCATTCGCTCATACTTGAAATGCTTAGCTTTGCAACTAGAGTGTTTCTTTGTTTTAGGGCGGGGAAAGCACCTGGTTGGGTGGGAGTGTGGATAAGCAAGATTGGTGTCTAAATTTATTTCAAAGCTCCTTTATTCAAAGAGGTATCACATCTTATTTCTTGGCAGTCTTGTGTGAAACTCTGAGGGCGACTGGCAAGCTGCTAGTGCTAAGTGCCTTGCCAAATACTATTGCAAAAGTATGCACTGCAGAAGTTGCATAACTTTACAGACTGTTACATTTCTCTTGCAGTAAAACAAAGGGATACCAACTTCTTATCCTTTGCCTCTGCTGAGAAGCAAGACTGACACATTTCCATCTGCTTATGAGGCACCAGCATGCTGCTTTGCTCCTGCCATCTCTTCCAGTTCTTGCAATCAGTTTTCTTTCAACGGTACTTCTCCATCTCTTGCTCACTGTTGTGAAATAACTGAGGAAACAGAACTATTTAAAACGTTTCCACTGTATTGTTAATTGCAAAATATTTTGGAACAGACATCAGACCAAGGAAGGCTTTGCCTCTGATTCTGGACTCAATGTTGCTAGTGTAGCAGATGCATCAGAATAGATTCGCAGTGCCCCTTGGAGTTATACCTCATATTTGAGTGTTTATTGAACAACTGTGGAATTGAAGTCACTCCCAAGTATTTATGTTTATCAGTACAATACAGGATGCAAAATCTGATATGCAAACTGTGTGCCAGTTTTTGAGATCTCGTAACTTTATTGTTTGCTGTTAAAACAAGGCACTCGTTGGAAACACAGTTCCCATTTTTCAGAAACTATCTTGATAGCTATTTCAGGGCTTGCATCATTAATCTTTGCTCAAATCGATATTTTAATGAGAAATTCCAAGCGTTCGGCGGACTTGTGAGGATTATTGTCCTGTGATGTCGCATATAACATTGCATTACAGTGACATTTCTGGATTCAGCTAGGAAGATGCACCGAAGGGGTAAGTTCTGCTTAGGGCTAAATGTCTTACATCATGCGGTTATTCCGGTTAGAAGGAACCTTGGGAGGTGTCGAGTGCGACCTTCTGCTCGAAACAGGGTTAACCCTGAGTTCAGGCAGGGTTGCTCAGGGCTTTGTCTAGCGGGGTTTTGAAAACCTCCAAAGAGAGAGGCTCCACAGCCCCTCTGGGCAACCTGGCCTCGTGGTCAGTGACCCTCAGTGATTTCCCTTCTCATGCCATGCAACACAGCAAAGAGTCTGTCCCTGCCTTGGTGACCTTCTCAGAGATGGTGGGAGGCTGCTGTTAGGTCCCCCTGAAGACTCCGCTTCTCCAGGCTAAGCGAGCCCCGTTGCCCCCGCTCACCTCCTAGAGCACCTGCTGCAGCCCTGGACCGTCTGTTTTCTGGCCTCTTCTGTGCCCTGCGTAGTTCCTGCTGAAGTGCAGGAATGTCGGACGTACGTATTTAAACGCAAATGTACCCAGTCTGCAGGACTCTAACAGAACTACTGTGTATTGAGATTATGATAGTTTAGGTTTGGACTTTTTTTTTTTTTCCTCTTAGTGTTAGGTATTTATGAACTGGGATCACTATCAAGCCCCAAAATGTGTTTCATACTAAGTTTAGTAAATAAATAAGGACTGAGCATTCAGAAAATGAATGCTTTTACTTAAACGCTATGGAATTTCCAGTTTATGGTATGTGTTTTGCTTTAATGTTGGGAAGAGCATGCAAGAGGGACAGGAAGTAATTAAAGAAAAAAAATAACTTTTGTACTCCCTTTGGATGGGATTTAACCATACCTTGCAAAAGCAAGATGCATTAAGTCTACAAGTTTGGAATGCTACCAAAAACTACAAAACGGAGAAAGTTTAGAACTGTTCAGAAATAAAAGCTACCTGGCAAAAGTACCCAGACTGTCAAACACCTGAAGACAAGTGCATCAAAGAAGTAGGAGATTCTTCTGCCTTGCTGCAGTAGTAATGGTGCATCTTGATGATACAGGGAAAAAAAAGAAAAGAAAAAAGCTATGTTTTAAAGTAAAAAGAGCATGTAGCATTAAAGAGTATATAGCAATGTTTTATGAGTGGTAAGAAGTGAAACAGAAGGGGGTTATCTAGAGTCATAGTAGATGCTGACAGCCAGAATCCAGTTTGCCTCCTGACTTTTTTTTTTCCCCCCCAAATACTAAGTCCTCCTGTTTCATTTAAGCGTTTCATTTAAGTAATGAATATAATGGTGTTAATCTAATCTCCTGGTGCTCATGGTAAATTTCTTTTAAGTGACTAATTTAGCTTGATCAGTTGCTCTTACAAGGGGTTCTGGATTTTCAGACTAGCATGGAAAGAGTTAAGCTGCATTTTAGTACTAAAACATCTAGATTTCACCCTCCCAAATCAGCTCTTGGTAAAAGAGTATCTGTTGTCTTCAGAATTGTTGGGTTTAACAACTCTTTCCTGCCATCCTTCTGTTTTCAGAGCCCTGATTGAAAACATATGGGGTTTCTCTGTCAGGGGACCCCAAAACTGTCCCTTCGTGGTGTCTCTTGAAAATCATGTGATACTTGCAGTGGTGACAGAAAACCTGAGCAATTACGTTGCTCTGGCCAGAGAGCGTGGCCAGTGTGTGCTCCGAAATTTTCAGCTGTCTTAGTGTAAAGTGTTTTGTATCAAGAACAAACTGTGCTGTTTCCAATGAGGTTTTACATCTTGTGTGTGTGTCCACAGGCATTATATGTAACTCTAAAGGCATATGCCAGATAGATTGGTTTAACTTCACTTTTCTTCAGAATTTTTTGGAGGTTGGCTGCCTCTTTGGTGCTCTTTTCATGTTAACTAAGACGTTACGTGGTGGATGAATAGGATTCTTTATAGAATTATCTAAAACCAGGCACTGGTTTATTTGAAAACAAAGGGTTTCTTCAGAGCTGAGTTTAAGCTGGCATTGCCATGAATCCTAGAATTATTCTACATTTAAATGAGAGAACAGTGACGCACTTGTACTTGGGCAGAGCTGTTGACCAGAGGCTCGGAGACTGCCGAGCAAATCTTTGTAGGTTCATTTGCTGAAGTTTCCAAGCCTCCTTTTCTCTCCTTACACAGATAATGAAAAGCAAAGCTAAGAAGATGCTCTAAGTTGAGCTGATCAATTTGTTTGGAGGTACGCAAGTTGTTCTGCAGTGTGTGACTAAAAAATGTGAAAAAAAACGAGTGCTCTGTAGCTATCTGAACACATGATTTTTCTCTGGTTTGGGTCGGGGTGTGTGGGGTATAGTGCATAGCAGCAAAACAATACCTTACTTGTTTATAAAAAACCTTGGGAAGAAGGGGTGAGAAAGAAAATATTTACAGTAGTTTTCTACCCAATTAAAGTCAGAAGGCAGACTGAAAAAGAAGAGAGTTCATCTACTGTCCAAGCCAATTAAAAGTAAGTTTTGCTGCTTGGATGTTAATTTACACATCCAAGGCAATGTAAATTTAAACTAGAAGCTTGACTTAACCTCACCAATTCAGATGAACTTCAAATTTATGATTCATTTGGGTCATAGCATCTGGGTGTTAAAGAACATTTTATGTGAATTGACAGAGGCTATTAGAAATCCATAAACTGCCTTAAAATGTTAAACTTGTGGAGTACTTCACCAGAATGTGTAAATAATGCCTGTCGTGCAAACATAGCTCTGCAACAGGAGCTGGCTAGGATCCTCAGTTAAGATATTCTTATGTTTGATGCCCTCAGCCATTTTTCCCGTTGTTTAGTTATCTGGGAATAAAACCAGAATGCTGTAGCTTCTGTCATGTATTAAAAGGTATCTAGAATTTCTGTGCAAACATTTTAATTTTATTTGTTGATATTAGTTGAGGTTGTTTGTGTTTTTTTTCCCCCATGTTTCATGTGTGTTTGTTTATGAAGAATTAAAATAGATGTGGAAGGAGGAATCTCATAACACTTACAGGGTTTTACTCAGAAATGAAACTGTAAACTTGTCAATGTGTGCAAAAATCAGCTTGCTGTTTTACATGGGAGCATCACTTGAAGTGACCTGAAAGAAATTTTATCATCAACCACCCAGTCAAAGCCCAGATAATTAGTCATGGAACCATGTTGGATGCGTGATGTGCCCAGAGCAAGAAACAAAACAGTCCTTGACAAGGAATCCAAAGGTGCCGAATATTTCAGAAGCTACAGAGCAATGGCCTCGTAAGGAACAGAGGATAGCCCTGCAGCTCAGAATCTAAACAGGCTCGCACACACAGATGTGCACAAGTTGGCCCTTCTTTAGGAAAAGAAAGTTGTTTCATGAAATGAAAATATGTTGATAAGAAATTAGGAACGGGCAGTGAGAAACTGGAACATTCTTTGTCTTGGTTACTGCTTTATGACTTGGCAGCTGGAAAAGATTAATGGCTTGGGTGCTTGGCCTTTTGTTTCGGTTCTGCTATTTTAATTTATATGAGTCGGAAAGTTCCTAGACATAGGTCCTCATTTAAAGAAAAGAAAAGAAAGAAAGAAAAAGATCATTAGCAATGTTATTTTAAAGCAAATGCAGTTGTTAAATGAAAACATTATGATGGTTTGTTACAGTTTATTTGCAGACCTACCAAAGACATCCATATGTCACAACAGATGTCAGTTAAAATGGTCAATATGCGTCTCGAAACAGTCAGTGCCTGGTGCCTAGGCACTTATCACTGTCACTCCCATCGTGCTTGTTGCTGCAAAGTATTTACATCTGTCTGAGAGTTGAGGCAAGCGGTGTTGTTCTGGTCTGCTACGGTTGACCTGTCCTGCTTTGCTCTCTGCTGTATGGATGCCACTGCTGGTCCCTGGATTCCTCTGGTTTGGCTTAGGGCAAGTCTATGTTACCGTGTTAGTTCAGTTCAGGAGCCCGAAGTATGTCCCTCACTGCATTTTCCTTCACTTTAACTCCGGGTGATGTTGGGGAACACGAGCTGGATTCCTTTCAGATGAAGTCAGACTGGAAGCTGTTCTGCAGGAGTGCTTTTAACACCTACCCACCACACACGAACGGGTGTCCTGCCCACAGGACCAGGCTAGAGCTGGCTTGAAGCAAAACATACAAATGCTGCCACGCCAGCATGGGTGGTGTGGATGCTGCCTCCTCAACATCAGCTGTTTTCCTCTCTGTGGTTGTGCTTTTCTTGCACTGCGTTACTTGCTAAGGTAGACATTGGAACAAAAACTACAGCAAGGGCAGATGGCAATAACTGGAGCCCACCTTTTCTCTTGACTTCAGGTGCTGCAACCTCCTAAGTAGTTGCTCATGAAAGTGTAAGACACCTCTGAAGTGACTCTCCCAGCAAATGGAAGTCTCGGTTTTCGTCTTTCTTTTTCTCAGTTTCCTGCCAGTCACTTGACTTCCCTCAGTGCTTCTCCCCTCCGTGCTTTCAAACCACTTTTCCTTCCCCTCACTTCTTGTTTGCCACCATCTCTTTCCTCGAACATTGCTCCCAGCCATAAGGTCTCAGTCTCAAGAGGTCATTTAACTGTCTCTGCCCCAAAGGTGCAGTCTGTCTTTTATGAAGAAGTGTTTGCCTCAGCTGTTTTAAAAGCTTTTTCCTGGTGGAATCTCTTCCAGTGCTTCACTATGCTGCCATTATTTTTTTTAATGTTCTTGTCTCCCCTCCTCCAGTGTTTAATCTGAACCTTTCCTCTGCTCATTTTAAGCTCATTAGGACTTGTCCTATCCATAGCTGACTGAAGAGACAATTCCCTCCTCTTTGTAGTAGTTTTCCAATGTGACAGCCATCCCTTAAGTGTTTTTTTTTTCCCCTGTACTAACAGCTAGCTTGTCCATCCCACCTCCCCGTAAGTCACATTTTCTGGACTACTTTGCATTCTCCTTGCTGTTCCCTAGACCCTCTCTGGTGGGTCCACATCTTTCCTAGGTATTTGGACACAAACAGTGTAAAGTAGAAAGAATTTTTTTAGTTCAGCAGATTATGCTCAGGCTTTGCACTCCAACGCTTTTTTTTTTTAAATTTTATATCTCACAGCAATATTTGTCTTTCTTACAACAGCATGATATTTCTCTCATGACCCGCTGTAGCCTGCTGCCTTGTTGCTTCCCATCCTGTATTTCTGTATTTGATGTTCCCTGCCTGTGGGCAGTTATCTTGTACATAACCTGCTACATTTCACTCCGTCCTTCCAGATCATTATCCTGACGATGATATATTTAACCTTTGTTTCTCGCATCCTGAACTAATACTTATTCTTCCTGCAGCTGTAGTCTGATTGTTAAAATATTTTGAGACAGTTTCAAAGCCTTACTAAAGGAAAGATACGACGTCTGTGGTTTCTCTCCTACCTATCTGGAAGGTCTGTCAAAGGAAGTTAGCAATGGGATTTAACAAATCTCTTTCGGCCACTAGTTAAGATTATCTTCCAGGTGCTGCTAATTAATTTGTTCTGGATTATTTTCCACAGGAATTTGAAATTAAACTGACTCATTTGGTCTCTAATATTCTTACCTGTTGTTTTTTGGTGCTTTGGTTTTTTAACTTGTTTTTTTCCATCGTGCACACGTTCACACACTTTGAATCACATTCTCTCTCTTTCTCCCCGTCCCCCTGAAATCTTCCCTGTCATTGCTATTATTTATGCTGATCACTGCTTGCATTTGACCCTCTTGGTGAAGACTGATGTCCTAAACAGGATAGCCTTCTGGATGTCATCTCTAATCAGTTTTTCTCTGCGTTGACTAGGGAAGCAAGGTTTTTCTTGCTGTTAAGCTATAAACATGTTGATAATAAGGGTTTTTTTTCTTGCTAGCCAGGTTTTTTTATTTGCATTATAATTCTATCTTAACCATGCTGATTCTCATACCTATGTACTTATGCGGATTTTATACTTATTGCTAGCAATTTGACCGTGTTTTCACATTCTGTGTCTGTCTTGACAAATAAATCTTGTGCTACAACTTCCGCTGTTTATAAGGCACAAGCACAGATTATCCTGTTGTATTGTTTCTTGGAGGAACTGCTGCTTTCTTGCCTCTCCTCTTAGTAGTGTCTCTTGTGAGGTCTCCTCTGCACCTGAGCGTGTTCACATTTGTCTTCATTACATTTATGAGCTCCCTCTCCTCTCATTTCATGAGGTTTAGTCAACTTCTGAACTGGTTGCTCTCCATTTGTCTAGAAACAAATCTGAAGGATGTGCTGCCCTCTGTATTTTTCTCCATTTTTTAATTAAAAAATTGCTAATTTTGAAATAAGTGTGAGTCTAAACAACAGTAAGCTTCATGTCAATTCACAGAGCTTTGCTCCTTGTACCAGGTGGCTATCAATTTACCACATGTTGTTAGATTCCCATTTCAGGCTTTTCTGTTTTGTTTCCAAGTTGCTAGTTGTTTGTTACGTAGATTTGAGATGTCAAACAAATAACCCTGGTGCTGCTAGATATTTTTTAATGGCTTCGTCATCTTTTAAACTCATTAGCCCTGCTGGTGCAAGCTTGTTCTTGCAATGCTTCAGACTCTGCTGACTGCCTACTGCACGTTGTCTGTCATTGTGCACAGCGCCAGTGGATTTACCATAGTGGGAAACATGAATTTAAAAAATAAAGAGAGGGCGTGCTTTCAGATTTACAGAATCACAGAATGGTTTGGGTTGGAAGGGCCCTTAAAGATCACCTAGTCTAACCCCATCTCGCTTCCTGGTCTGTAACCTGAGCCCATCCGTCCTGGGTCCACATTTCGTTCCACAAGCTGTCGATACTATACAAAGGTCAGATGCTGGATCCAAACTCTTCCAACCATCAGTTTATTTCCACTGGTTGTTACAGCAATGAACGTAAAAAATTTTAAGAGAACAACTTCATCAGAATGAATGGTTCTGTGACTTGAGTGACCTCGGCCATTAGCTGTAAATGCCTCCCCTTGCTGTTTTGAAAGGGGAATGCTGTACTGCCTGCCACTCCCGAGAGAGAATGGAGCCTTTGCACATTCACCCTTGGTGACACCAATGATGCTAAAAGCTTATCATTGACTTTCTTCAAATCCAGGGTGAGTGAAGAAGGCAGAAAGAGTGCTCCCATCCTGCTATGGGAAGCCAGTCCATGCAGCGTTTCCCTTGAATTAAAGCTGCGACATGTGCTGCCACTCTTTCAAAAGAAAGGGATTTGCTTGTCCTGACTGGGGTCTTAAGAGCTAGGAATAGAAAGATTTTGAAACTTTGAAGGATTACTGTGTAGTCCACTGAGCACAATAAGAGCGGTGTGTGCGGTAATACATATCTGTATGTGTAAATTCACATAGTTGTCTTGGTCATTGGCAGCCACCAGACACTTGAAGCTGCATCAAATCTACATTATGCTAGATGTCTCACACAAAATTAATAAAGGTGACCTCTTTTCCAAAGAGCAGTGCTCTGGGTTTTATTCCTAGCTGGTGGGATAAGACAAGTCACAGCTGCAGCATGAAAAGGATCCTGAACATAGTGGGTGACGGCGGCATTTGAGTGTGGAGAGAGCAGGAAGAGAGGGGTTGTGAGCAAAGAGCTGCACCTCTTGAGGGCTGAAACCCTGTGGGTGTCCTCCAGTGAGGCCGGGTTACAGAGAATGGGGAGGTGGAGAGGCAGGATGTAACATGGCAGACAGACGTTATCCCCCCAGTGAAGGTAAATGAGAAGGATGACACAATAAAAAAAAGGGAAGATATTTTCTTCGTCGCCTACTATTTGTTATTACTGTTTGCAGAGTGTGTTTAATTGCCTGCAAACTTTCGTCTGTGCTGATGAAGGAGGTGCCCAAAATAAAATGTTATTTAGGGTTTAATATAAAAATTAAGCAGGCAAGGCTTTGCCAGTTTGTCCTGATCACAAAATGCTTTTTTAGGCTTCTGTCCCCTTTTCTCCTGTTTGCACTAACATCTCCAGCCCAAGAAGACTGCCTGTGATTTTGATGATAATTTATTTGCAGCCCTTCCTATCCTGTACCTAATTAGAGATTAGGTTTAGCAGACTGGTTCACTGAGCATATTGACACATGCACCCAGATACTCCTAGGGAGCTCTGATCTCGCTGGGGTCGGCGAGTGGTCTTCCAAGCATCGGCATGTAACCTGGGGGTTCTGCTGTTGCTCTGTACAGGTGAGCAATCAGTGTTACGTGGCACTAGAAAATTAGGGCTGCGGTGCTTTTAGAAGAAAGTAAGAAGTAGACTATTTTTTCCTAGCTGAGTAAAAATGCTGTCCTTTGCAAGTAATCATCCTCCACTGTGTGCTAATGAATAAGACACGTTGGGAGTTTGGAAGACTCAAGATCTCTTCCTTGTTCCGCCGAAAAAACTTCCCGTGACCTTGCTGGAATCTCTGAGTCTGTGTTGCAGGCACTTTTTTATTGCTGTTTCTGTGTTTTACAATGTAGCAGGTCTTAATTTTATTGTTCATTGGAAGCTGAATAGTCTTGGCCAAGAAAATGCTGCTACTGGAAAGAAAATACTACTTAAATCTATTTATTGGGATTCAGGCCTTGGTTTATTTATTTGTTCTCCTTAGCCAATATCTGGGATTTTGTTTGTTTCTTTAATCTGACTACCTTCCAAATTTGTGATACCTTCTGTGCCAACATACTACAGAATTAACCACAGACCAGTGTCAGACCTATTTTCCTTTTAAGGCTTTTCAGTAAATTCACTGCTTAACTTTTCAGGTCTGGGCAGATTATCTAGCAGTATTAGAAAACTTTTAAAATGTAAGACAAATTCCACAATTGATGTGTTCAGAAGATACTGACAAGTATTCTCTGAAATAACTTTTTGTTAGTATCCAATTTACTTTCCTTCATAGTAAATTTGTGCCCCCCCCATATGCTTGTATATATTTTTTTTTTTTGCCTTACAAAAGAAAATCTCCTTTTTTTCTTTTTTTTGTTATAAATTAAAGGAGTGGGAGTTCTGCATGTTTTCCTCTCCCTTCTCCCAGACACTGCAGGAAGTCATGGGCTCTTCTCTCAACCTTCCTGGACATGCAATAAAACAAAACTTCATATAATCCCATGCAAATTAAATAACTAATCCCACCATCTTCCTGTTTTCATACTCCCCCAGTTCTAGAATCTGCACAGGTATAGTTTGACTCTATACCTGCCCACCATGGTAGGCATATTAATGCTTTCAAGTTTGCATTTATGTGAAATGTCCAAAATGTCTTTCTCTTTGGTGTTACGTTAATGTTTAATTTGTTCTCTTTTTGTCTCCCTCAACCGCTGGTCCTTTTGTTAGTTGCTAGAAACTCTACTGTCACCCCATTATCCCATAAAGTGCTAAGCTGCTCTGGCTTGTGTGACTTGAGACATCCTTCCCATAAACCAGATTTTAAAATGTGGTACTAGTTTAACTGTGCAGGTTCACAATGAACGCAATAAAATGTATATGAAAAGCTTTATTGAGCAATTATGCATGTGTCCTGGTTTCGGCTGGGATAGAGTTAATTGTCTTCCTAGTAGCTGGTACAGCGCTGTGTTTTGGGTTTAG
>JAVKLA010000027.1:16349698-16366346 GCA_034782735.1 Sagittarius serpentarius
TTGTAGCAGCCATACTTGCAAGTTTTTCTGAGAAACTCCAAACGTACAAGTGTGTACTCATGGTGTAACTGCTTATGGCCACTCTCTAGGTTTATGTACCATCATATTAAGCAAATGTTTCTAACTTTCCTCACTCTGGTAACAAGCACTGATGCATTAATAGGAACTTTGTTGTTGTTTTCTTGAGCCTAGTTATTGTTATTGGCATGCAAGAGGCTGCAGAAAGCAGAGATGATCATTGTGTCTGAGAGGTAGGTAGGCTTCCCACACTGTTTACGGGGATTGCTGATGTGGATAAGGGAGGAGATGGATGCTGGTGACAGTGCATGTGTGGTAACTCCAGTGGCAAAAGAAATGCAAATTTCCTTCTGGCCCTAGGCAATCTTCCACCTGAATTCATGCATCAGGACCCTGATATGCTTATTCAACAAAGGAGTGAGAACAAGATTTCTGTCCTAAACCAAACTAATTTCATTTTGTGCATTCTGTGCTGATAAGGCATTCATCTACAGAAGAGCCATATGATGTCCTCGGGCAAGACTTCTCTGTCTGTTACTCCCACACACTAGTTCATCAGCAAAGGTAGAAAGGAAAATAATTTAATTCCTGTTTGGGTGTTTCCATACAGCAGTCACTGTTGATTATGGGACAGGTTATGTCTCACAAGCATGGCTACACTGCTGAAGAAAGAAGGCTTGGGATGTCCCTGCGCTTGCCAAAAGTTTGAACTTTCTGACTTCTGAGGTCCCACTGTAGGTTGGAGTAATTCAGAGCAGCCCCAAGACAGCAATTACCTGAGGGCTACATTGGTTGGTAACTGGCTCCTTCTTTTATCTGCTTCTTTTAGGGCCCTTAGTTGAGGTTTTAAAGTCTTGTCTTTTGTTCAAACCTAGCTGCTTCTGCAACTGTGTGTTTGGGAGGCTTCAGTAAGTGGTACTGTGAATAGTGCAGATGGGAAACAGAGTGAAGTAGGGCCAGTTTTCATCACAGAACTAGTTTGTCTTTTTAAGTGAAAACCCTTGCAAGTTTTTCTCCTGACAATCTATGATACCGTGAGCAAAAAACCCTAGCCCATCCATGGTTTTATTTCTCTGTTTGCTTTGACCTTATGAAGGTCCCCAAAAGGGTTCATCTCTCCATACTTCCACAAGAAAATACAATTACACTCAAAGTGAAGGAGTTTCAGGTAATCCATCAGAAACCTTTTTCCCTTCCTTTCCCCACCCCAACAGTAATTCTTTACTATAATGATACCGCTTGTCTCTAGTGCCTTCAAAACTTTCCTCAGTGGAAATGTCTGGTGATAAAATGGGTTTTGTATCGTGTCCTGAAGGATATCACATTCACAGCAGTTGATTTCATAGACAGGAGCAAATTCTAAGGCTGTGGTATTCCTGCAAAGAAAATTCTGCCAGAGCTGTTGCATGAGTCCTTTTGCTGACGTCAGTTCTCATATGCCTCAATTTATCAAATATCCAGAGGGAAATTATCATGGGGAAGCACAATTTTGTCTGTATTACAGATAAAAAGTTGCTCTGTCACTGAATTCATTATTCTCCTGGCTTTCTTACTGAGTTCTAATCATCATCCCACTAGGAAGTGGTTACGAGTCAATTGGCTTTGATGCGTACTGTAAAAAAGCATTTTCAACCTTTAACATTGCAAAAAATGCACGAAAGTTTAAAAGACACGTTGAATGATGAGAAGTCATTTCCTAATGGTAATGGCTGTATCTGAACCTGGAAAATATAATTTATTTTTCTTTTGAAAGCAATCTGATAAAAATTTTACATTTGCACTCAATATTATTTTCAACCTACAACAGATTACATCTAGTTACCGAAAAGGTACTTCTTCATGTATATCCCTTGTGAGACAAAGCAGAACTAATCAATTGAGTATTATAACAGAAGAGACAAATTTATCAGTTCACTTTACTCAGCTGGAATGATTTGTGATGAGGACAGAAAAGTTTAAAATGGAAAAAAAGTTTATTATGGTGATGTTCTAGACTAGAGAAGAAAAAGCTTCTGCCAATATAATGATCTGTGAACTGAGGCATCCGATTCATTGTGTGCATGTTTAGACCTTGATTTACTATCAATGTATACAGCTTGCTCTCTTTTACTGGAGTCAGCGGCAAGAATATTTCCCCTGGAGAACTCCTTGGGCCTTACACCTTTCTGTCCTATCTGGGACTTGATTCTCTTTTTATGACATCCATGAGAATTTTCCCATTGACATCAGTGAGAGTTACATCAGCTCCTTAAAGCAGCACTAATTGAGCGCAATAGCCTGCTTCTGAGCCTCAAAGTGAATTCTGTGTGTGTAAAGATCATTGCGTAGTCACCGTCAGACCATGTTGCAACTTTGACAGAATAAAGAAATCTTCTGACCATGGCTGCTTCAAGACTTGTAATTCATGGGCAGAGTAGTATAAGGAGTTAAATCTCTTCTTGTAAACTAAACCAGTGCTAGAGTATGTTTTCTGGTTCTGTGACCAGAGGTGGCATGGTCAGACCGTTTATTAATAGACTGTCCTAGGTCCCAAGACAGGGTGACAGCTTGTAAATTGCCCTTAGGAATGGTCTTTGGTCTGTGCCAGTTCCCAAATTGTACCTAGGTTCGTTTGAGAGACTGCCCATATCAAAATGGCGCAGGAACTGCTCTGTCGGTCTACAAAGGCAATGGCCAAATTGCTGCTTTCACACCTTTGCCCAGTCTCTAATTTATTAACAGAGATGCACCCAAAGAGCCTTAGGACCTGTCTGTGTGGGCAGCTGTATGCAAAACCTCTGCCCCCGTTTTAGGGTCCGAAAGCCCCTATGGAAAGCAGCACACCATGTTAGGGTGACCCCATGCCGCTGTCCGTAGCAGCTTGGATGAAGCACTGAGCTAATGCCACCACGCTGCTTCCCAACCTGGCTCATTTTTGCCTTGTCTGGAGCACAGGCCAAGCAAGTCCAGGTTCACTTGTCTTTGCTCACTGTAGTCATGTCGCTAGTGTGAGAAGAACCAGGTAGAAGAAGTTTGTTTCTGTGATATTATTAGGTGTGGAGAGGTTTATATGTGAAGGAATAGCACACACAGCTGAATTGATGTTTGCAGTTGCTTGGTGTCACCCAGCTCTGTTCAGTGGAATTATTTCCATTTGACAGCGGTGTGACTGAGATCAGATATTAGCTTAGCATAGAGCTGAGAGCTAGGAGAAACATGTAAAACTGGCAGAGACCAATGGTCACCCTAAGTTCTAATGGGGTGTTACCAAACCAATAACAAGATGATTATCTTCATAAGCAGAGTTCACTTTTGAACAATAGCACTGTATTTAAATTTTATTAAATTCCCTGTATTTAAATTTTATTAAACACCAAGACACTCCAAATTTAATCCTCATTCTCCTTAAGTTTTTATGACTGTTAAAATGGCATTCTTATACATTTAAATTACAGTCATCTACTTACCTTATTCAGGTGGGTTGTTTCAAGATTGGTTGTGGATATGAATTAATTTCCTTGGAAAGGAGTAAATTAAAATCAAAAACATATATAAAAGAAGAGGTAATATTTCTTCTTAAGGTAGAAATCCATGCAAAGAATCAAAGATTTGTAATATACCTGTTCCACCCAACTTTTGTTGGAGTTAAGAAAGAAAATGGTATCTGTGCATATATATGTCCACAAGTAACCATATTGTGACTGCTTTGTATGATGCATTGGTCTGCTGTAAGAAGTGTTCCCTATGGAAATCTGTGCTTTGAATTTGAGAGCACGATATGGATTAATTGCAAAAGAGTGCCCTCCGCTGAAGATTGTTTCTCAGGTTGGGCACCTGAATTACCATAAGAGATGCTACTCTTCTTCCAAGCAAGTAAGAGCATGAAAAATAAAGTGAAAGCACACTTACAGATTTCCTGGTTTTTCTTAATAATTTTTATTTTGGACTCAAGATAAAACAGTCTGTGGTCCTTAGATCATATGTACAGCAGGCAGTTCTGCTGAGTGCAAGTGACATGACTCAACATGGAAAGGGAATATTCTCTCTGTTCAAGTAGTTAAGACTCACAGTAATTCTTCAGCACAGCTTTCAAAAACAGCAGTACTAACAACGAAGCCCTCATTAAGAAGGGAAAAATTACAGTGGTCTAAAAACCAAGTCAGACCTCACTCAGATTTTATTGACAGTGCTAAATGGAAGTCAGTAATACTCAGTTGATTAGAAGCATCTGATTCACCATTTAATGTGGAAGAGAGGAAGAATGGCATTGGGTGACTAGAAGAGTTTATGCAGTATTGGATTTCTCTTTCCTGAAATACAGGGAATCGGGTAGCAAATCTGGAGATTTGCTCCGTGCCATGCTGCCTGCTAATGGCCTGACATACCTTTAAGCACCTAAACAACACTTGAGTGTTATTTAGAGAGTGAACAACTGAATTCAGTGTGGTGGCCCAGAAATACTGCTTTTCAACCCTTCTTCCATTTGCCATCCTAAGCCACTAAAAGCTCTCCTATCTTCTCCCTGTGTGTTAAGTTTTGGTTTTCTAAACAGAGCAACTTTTGTTTTGCAAAAGCTTTAACGCTGCTAGGTTTTGCCCTGTTACATACAAGCATCTCTAGCAGTGTTGTCACCTGCGGTCAAGGTAGAGCTTTGTTACAGGTGCAGAAGATTGAGCGAAGGAATCATGAAACTATGCCTTGCTTCTGCTTTTGTTCTAAGGACAATTTCCCAAGTGTTCTTGAAAGAGCAGTTCACTTTAGTAGGTGGTTAAAAAGAATTACAAGTGCACACTAGATTTAAGAGCCACATGTAGGATCAAAGTATTTGAGTGTCCCATAAAATAAAGAATAAAACTCTTATGAAATTATGTGGGCATAAAAATAACCCTAATCTAAAGGTTTTACTGTTAACTGTATCACATTGTTCCATTGTTATGATGATAAAGCTCGATAAACTTGACTTATGGGCTAAACTTGCTAAGTTGGTAAGTGTGAGCTACGGGTTAAAGATTATTCTTTTCTAGGAGGAAATATAACCATATTGTATTATATAAGTATATACATACAAAATTATATGTATTATATAAAATTTAAATACAAAACATAATTGCTTAAAATATAATAATGGAATTTAGAAGTGGTGTATTATGGCTGTGTTATACCTTTACCCATCTTTTCTCCTTTTGCAAATACATAGCAGCCAACATATCCAATTAAAGCTAATCTCCTCTAGAAACTCATTGAGTCAATGTTCTGCAGTATTTTTAGGAGTTATTTAAACCAATTAATGGGCTGATATTCACCATGTGTTTGTGTTCACTTATCCTTTGTGCTATTTTAATCTTGAAAGCAATAATAAGAGAAATACTATGCCAGACTGAAACATAAGATTAAGACTATCTTTAGAATTTAATGTGAAAAAAAGTCTCAAAAATTCTGGACAGTTTTAGAAGGAAATTCTACAAGATATTCAAGTCAATTTTAGGCAAGTCCATTAAATTCTCCAATAAATTATTCTATGACACACTCTGTGCCCAGTGCAGAAACGCTGCCAATGCACTAAGTGGTAATTTGGGAACTGACCAGGGAATTATAGGTTCTGACCCCTACTTAAAAGACTGCTTAAGCATACTATATGGGGAAAAATATATAGTAGCCCTCATGACAAAAGCTAGAATCCAGGTCTTAATATTCATTATCTTCAGATGCTTGTACTCACAGCCCAGCAAATCTCAGTTTCTTTTTGCAAAGCAGAATTGCTGGAGCAGATGGTACTCATATGCAAAACGGCCAGGTACATACTCCAGGTAGGTAGCAAATACAGATTTGCATCCTCTTCTGGCTGACGAACCATGCAACCCATTAAAGTATGAAACTCGTCCTGAAGAACAAAAATTCATCCTGAGTGGATGGGTTAGCCAGTGATTTACTGAATGCAAGGGAAAACCTCCTCATTCTCTATTGCCAAAGCAGAGTAGCTCTGACCTCTCTTTTGAAAGGTAAAACTTGGAAATCTGAATACAAAAAAAGAGTGTGAATCCAAATCTCTTGCTGGCACCTTCTTTTCTCTAAAGCAGCTCTTGCATTCATCCCATGGTTCATAATGAATCCTCTTAGGAAATTCAATAAACACAGTGGATTCAGCAGTTTTTCCATCTAAATGTTAAAGTTACATTGCAATGTGTCCTGGTTTCGGCTGGGTTAGAGTTAATTGTCTTCCTAGCAGCTGGCACAGCGCTGTGTTTTGGGTTGAGTGTGAGAAGAATGTTGATAACGCCCTGATGTTTTCAGTTGTTGCTCAGTCGTGTTTAGACCAAGTCAAGGACTTTTCAGCTTCTCCTGCCCAGCCAGCAAGGAGGCTGGAGGGGCACAGGGAAGGTGGGAGGGGACACAGCCGGAACAGCAGACCCAAATTGGTCAAAGGGGTATTCCATACCATGGGACATCATGCCTGGTTTGGTGGTGGGGGAGGAGGAGTGCGACTGAGGCGTCAGTCAGCAAGTGGTGAGCAATTGCACTGTGCATCACTTGTCTTGCGTATTCCAATCCTTTTATTATTAATGTCACTTCATTGTTGTTATTAGTGTCATTGTTAGTTTCTTCCTTTCTGTTCTATTGAACTGTTCTTATCTCAACCCATGAGCTTTAGTTTATTTTCCGACTCTCTCCCCCATCCCACTGGGTGGGGGGAAAGTGAGTGAGGGGCTGCGTGGTGCTGAGTTGCTGGCTGGGGTTAAACCATGACAACGTGTAGGAACACTGGAGCCAGGAGTCAGCAGTATAAACAGCCATCTTGCTTGCTCTGACTTTAAAAGAATTATGTAAAAAAAAGTTTTTGTCCTCAGTACTTCTGCATTTTTCTTCTCAAAATTATTCTCGTAAGAGTGAGAAATAAACAGTGCTTATGTTTTCTGATTTTGAAGATGCTTCTGAGTCAATCAGTGGAGGCAGATGGGTGAAGGATGAAAATACCTGTAATTACCCTGACATTATTTTAACGGAGGTATGTGGTGAGGACCCCTTGGCCGGACATCTGCCCGCCACCCCAGGCTCCCTAAGGGAGGTGACCGCACCAGCAGTGCAGGCGTTCCCTGCGGTTCTGGTGTGCTAACAACTGCGTGTGGGTAGGCGTAAATTGGTGGCAAACAAAGAAGAAAAATGAGCAGCGTAGGCCTGGGAGAACCGCAGTTATATAAAGTTGAACAATGAAACATTATTTCTGAAGTGGGTATTTTGAAGGGCTGTTACCGCAACACTTTTTATATAAATGAAAGGTACATTTGAATTGGAAGCAATTTGGTGTAGAAACCTGCTAGTGACTCATCCCAAACCTGAGGGGAAACAGAGCTAGTCCAGCCTGGAGAGATTTTTGAGCACTTGCATGGTATCTGCTTCAGATTGAAGTTAAATTTTCATCAGTAAATGCAAGAATAGAAGATACTAACTTCCTCCTCTAATACCGCTCCTATTAGCATCCGTTAGCATGGTGCATATTCCAGTTTGGGTATCCTCATCACCGTTGCAATTGCATCCAAACAGAGGTTGATTATTGGTAGTTTCCTGAACATTGTATAGATTCTGCACAGCTCCCCTATTTTATTACCAATGCAGTAACAACATACTTATCAAGTGCTTCAGTTCATGAGATGTACAACACCTTGAGTCCTCACGGCTTTACAAAATTCTCTATCTTCTTTCTAGAAAAAAAATTTTTTTCTTTGCTTAATTTGAAGATTTATAAAAACATTTAATGAATCGGGTTGACACAAAGATTGCCATGTAATTAGAAGACTTTGGCATTCTACTCTTTCCTGTTCTTATGCAAGCTTAAAATTGCCCTGTCATCTACAAAAATTGCTTTAATTTGTACAGCATTCTTGGAGAAAACTGTAGTTGGAATGAGACTTATTCTTGATCTCATGCTTTATAGAAGGAAAATAGAGTAGCTTGGATTTGTGTGCAGGAACATTTTCATATGAAACATTTGACTAATTTGAACAGTGACTGCAAGAAAATACCATGTCTTTTAAATAATGTGGTTCTTATTATCCCTTTAAGATGGCTGTATGTACATCAAAGCTAAATGTCAACAGATAGAATTTTGTGATAACTTCTCCTACGTAGTATTCACGTTCCATGCTGTAACATACACTATCTTTCCTTGTTCCCTGTGGTCATTGCCACCCAACACCATAATAGCTAACATCAAAAAATTGCTGACCTGAAAGGTTAAGTACTGCCGTGTTCCTTTTTAAAACTGCGTAATGGAACAGTGGTCTTGAGTTAATACCGAGATTAGAGGGATTTATTTAATTGTTGCTTATGCTTCATACTCAGATTTATAATACTGCATTAACTGGCTTCTGCTGGATTGCCATAGTATAAAAAGAAAGACATGTTAAAGAAAAATTTAGTTTAGTAGAGCCCAAAAGTTGATCATCTGTCCTCTGTCCCTGCTTGTTCTTGGACATCCTGTGTTGCATTGGTTTTACCTGGTATAAGAGGACAGGATGTATCTTCATATAAAATCTGTCGCTGAAACTCACGTAATAGTTCAGACCCACATACACACTTAGAACTCTGACCCACAGCTCCCAGGACTGAAAATGAGAGTATTTGTGCTTGGAGAACAAAAACCAGAGTCTGTAGTTGGTAGATGGAAAAACATCTTCTCTGTGGGTCAGGAACAGGTTGGGCATCTGGCAAACATGAGGAAATGGCTAGATAAACAAGTAAACAAAGTAAGGACAGCAAATAATAAACTCTTGCAACATTTTGCTTAAATCTCTGACCTTTTTGGATTATGAGATAGAGCTTCTTGCTTTGGTAGTGGTTTAATTGTTGCTATGTTTTTTCTACTCCAAGTTGGTGCGTAACGGTGCTGTAGTGGAATGCATGTGTCTTTTGACATAAACAGTTTGTTAGAAGTAGTAATAGAATAGCAAACACACATCTGGTCTATTCTGTAGGTCTTAGGCTGCCTTTAAATGCTGATATTTTGGAAGAAGGCTGAGCCTTTTGTGAGGGGGGGACACGCACCCCAAACCAACGCCCTTGTTTGGTTTCATTTGAATAGAATACCAGTAAATAGCTTGAAAATGCAAACATGGTGCTTGCGTTCTTGCTCATCTCTGCAATTTGAGGAAGAACTCTTGACATTCTGGGTAGAGCCCACCTACATAACATTGTGTGCCAGAGCACTTGTTTACCAAAGCATGTTTGTTCACCCCAGCCTGTATTTGCAATTCTAGTAGAACGTGCTGCAGCTGGGATTCGGGAGGCTGAATTAAGAAACATCCATACAGAATTACCACTTAGAGAGCTTTTTTTTCTTTTATACTTAGCTTAGCTTTGGTGTACCTCCCTGCACAAACTGCTCAGACCTCCTGCAAACTCAAATGCTTGACCTGTTTTATAGAACTGTATTTATAAACTGAAAACTCTTGTCTGTGTTGAGAGCAAAATGCAGTTGGGAAGTTTTTTAGCAACTTACACTTTATGAGCTGTATTGGATAACTTCAGCTTCACCATGTTTAACACTGCAGTAATTTATTACTGTGTTGTATGCATGTCTCCTGAAACTAGTCCCAGAACATGTTAGCATATACCAGTAGGTGGTATATGTGACATGCCAAGCACATATGTTGCTATATATCTATAAGGCATCCAGTTATCTTTGTCCTTTTTTTATATATGTATTCACCCTTGTAGGACTTGGTGATCAGTCAGGTCCAATGAACTTGTTTTTCCTCATATTCTTGGAACCCATGTAAATCTTCCATGCTTCCGTGTAAGCAAGTGGAGGTGGCTTGAGGCAGTATCTACACTGTGCATCTCTAAGATAACTGAAAACTAAGGTAAACTAGGCTATTGGGAGTTTAGCATTCATACTATTATATTGCCTCTGGTAGCTGAACTAGTTTGTGGAGATTTCGCTTGGGTACCCGCTCCAGACTGCACACTTGCAGTGAGTGAGGGTAGGTGGAAGGTAAAAAGAGATCTGGGCCCAGTAGGCAATGAAACTGGCGTATGTCCATCTGCCCTCAGTGGTGCTTCTCTTACCGACACGGCTATGGTGGGATGATGTCTCCTGCTGGAACCCTGCCAGCTATTGCACCAGTAGGTGAACAGGATGTAAACAGCAGGGTTTGGGTCAGGAGTGAGCTTTGTCAGACACTTCACTGTTCACTTTAAATGCCTTGCATGATAAGTAATTTTTAGAAACTTATCTTACGTTGTTTGCTTTGTAACAAAATACATTGTTCAACTTGCCCTAACTGAAAACAGTACTCCAAAATGACTGGCATGGCAATAACAATACATTTTGGTGTACGCATGAGGGAAATAAAGAACTTGAGGAGGATGAAGTGAGGAAAATAGAGATGCATCTATTGAAAATGCAGATATGATATTTCACTGCCTGGTACTGCTTTTTTTTCTTGAAATTCCATCATGCATTTATTCAGCTTCTACTAAAAATTGCTTGCCTATATCAAATTACCCAGGGGGTTGGTAGTTACAACATAGTGTTGCACAAAAGGAATGAATTTTCTTAAAAACGTTTATCAAAATATACAGAGGCTTCAAGTAATCATGAAATGTAAACAAGCAGAACTCTTGTATTAAAGAAGGGTAGCTCATCGCCTTACTTGTCTTCATGTTTTCAATTTGTTCTCCATCTTTTAAAAGTCTGTCTAACGCTTGTGACAGTAAATTGGTTTGCATGTTTGTGTGTTCTCTAATACTCATGTATTTGGTTAAAATGTGAAACTGGTTATGGTATGGATTATACATTGGTATCAAGCTGATGAGGGATGTCTGTGCTATGTCTGAGGTACGTACAGCTGTTCTACTGGAGTGAATCACTCAGGTTTCCTCCCCACCACCCCTCGGCCCATTATGCTCCATTTGCTGCCTCCAGATCTTTATGCATATCAAGTGCTTCTCCACAATGAGGTGATCGCCAGGTCCATAGTTTGTCCATAGTTGTTGCATGAAACAGGTTCCTTCTCATTGTAGAAGACCGTATGTGACGTAACCAAACATGAAGTATATGAAGTACAGCCAGAAATCCCTGGCTTGTAAGCAAGCAGCTCAGAATATAGTGATGCCTGCATCTCAGGGAATGAAAATTCTTTGAAGTGGAGTAAAATCTGGGATATGAAAGTGGCCTTTGTGAGGGGAAGGGAGGCATGCCTAGGCAAAGTCTCTGGTACTGTGTGAGGAATGAGGGCTATGCTTGGACTGAGATGGGATCTGTAAAATCTGCCTTACATCTGATTTTCTCCAGAGATGCCTCCTCTCTGCTGCCTGGAGGTGGCAGCAGGACAGAACCTGAACTGTTTGCATTTGTTTTGGAGCTCTGGATACCCAGCAGACAAGAGTTACCGTTCAGCCCGGACTGTAGATGTTAAGAAGTCTCATATAGGTCTGCTGAAGATTCAGAGTGCAGATACTGCTAGGAAGGACCAGATATATGTGCTGTAGCTTTAATCAGTGTAAACGTCAATGCCCTTAAGACAGAGATGCGACTGAACTCCTCCTTAGTGGGACTTTTCCATGTGACTGAGAGTATTTGCTGTTTACTGCAGTTATTCTTGCCCAGAGAAACTCTCAGCTGTTGGCTTCAGCATCCCAGTGTGTAAATGCATTGCTGAATAGACTGAAAGCTTAATGTATTTTTAACAAAACCCATAATTGCTCTGATTAGCACTGGCAGGGAATCTTCATTTTCAAGGTACGTAAGAACGTACTTGGCATATGTGTTCCCCTAGGTAGGGTTAAACTTGCCTTTTTAATCTTTCAGTTTATCTATTTTTCCTTAATTCCTTGTGACACTGCTGCTCTTGGCACAATTCTTGCTTGTGTACTAGTGTTCATCTTTAGTATATGCTTCAGTTGATTTAAACCAGTTTTCTTCTTAGCTTCTGTGAAGAATTTCTTTGATGTGGTGCTGCTGTCATTGTTCGGGTTCGTGTTATGCATACTCTGTGATGTTTCTGAAATGATGGAATTTATTACAGTTTTTCTGTAGTTTTCCATTATTTCGGTTCGTGGTGTTTGCTATGCTAAGTGTGAGTCCGTGTAGTGTTGCTGCAGATCTTGGTTGGGATCTTCACCAGCCTCTGTGCTCCAGGATATTCTTCTTGTAATACATGGATAGTCTTCTTTATGTCCGGAGTGCTGGAAAACTGACAGTTCGCTGTGGATGTCGTTCAGGGTTGGGAAGCCTCCTTTAACTTGCCAAGTTCTTACGTTTTGTCAAGAGATAATACTGAATCTTTCAGTCATACTTGTTTAGTTTCGGGTGGGTTGGTTGGTTTGTTTGGGAGAATGGGTTGAAGTACATGTTTGCAACAAATTGGTCTTTTTAAGTATGCATTTCATTCCTTTAAATTGAAAGACTGTCTCTGTAATCTGAAGACATTTTGTAGTTGATCTAGTGTGCAGAGAGGTAGTAGGGAAAAAAACAATTCCCCTGTGCAGCTCATGTAAAACTGAACCATTATTCAGACTTCTCTAATAAGCACAGGCACGCAACTATGAAAATGAGTTAAATGAAAGCTATTAATATGCATACATGCATTAAGTGTTACAAAACCAGCTTTGGTAAAGAACAGTTACCTGGTGACACTGTTGCTTCCACGTGCACTGTGAGGTTTAAATCTTGTCCAGCTGGCATTTCTTCTACAGTTTTAACTCTCAGGCCTTCAGGTAGACCACTTTCCCACTGAGGGTCTTCTCTTACTTGGTTTTGTCCTCGGTAGCCCGTGTTTTCTGGTAGTCTGATGTGTCCAGGGAGTCTATCAGAAGACTGTTTTCTCCAGTACATGACTCTTGGGTGTCATGCTTTGCAGTGCTGAATGCCTGGTCCCAACTGACCCATTCCCAAGCCTCTTCGAAATCCTGTTCCTAAGCAGGCAGTGGGGTATGGACATGGATTAATTAGCCTTCAAATAAGAGGCTGGGAAGCAGTGTGAGAGTAATTGATAGAAAAGGGCATATCTGTCTTCATACATTTTATGGGGTCTTTGTGGCTGCCAGAATCCAGGGTGTTAGACAATACTTGCCCTGAATTGCTGTGCCTGCGTCATTGTGAGGCCCATCCATTGCATCCTGAGGCTCTCCAAAGAGTGATGTCCTCAGACTGCTCAGTGCTGTGTAGGTGGATACAACCTGCTTGGAGTTGGGTTCTTTGATTAAAACAATTGGCACATGCAAAGTTAACTGCCATAGCCATCGGCTGTTTCCTGAGTGAAGTCCAAGTTTAGGGCTTTATAGGCTAAAGGCTAACAATAATTATTTAAAAGATCACTTCATATCTATTTCAGTGTCACGTTAATGCCTTTTGGAGGGTTTTAAACAGACATGCATTTGGTTTAAGTGGAGTTGCTGGTATGTGAGGTACTGTCGCAGAAGACTTTTTGATTCCAAACACTATCTCATCTTAGTGTCCCAACCTGATGACTCTATTAATGGTCTGTTCCGGGGCAAGGAGGTTATGCTGTCCCTGAGCGTGAGGAGTAGGATAGAAAGCTTGGTGTTAAAAGTGATGGGCCAAGATACTCCTTCGAAATGCAGGAACTGAAACGGAAAGCTGTGGTGTTGGTTTTTGAAGCTGATAGTGAGGTTATGGTTTTGAGGTGCTACTCGATTGACCCACCATGTTTTAGCAGTAACTAAAAATATCGGACTACACTTGTCAAGTGGTTCAGGCTATGCTTGTTGTGTGAATATTTGAATATATGCTAAAGTATCGCAGAATACATATGGAACAGTGTTCACTAGTAAAGCTCCTGGCTATGTTTAAACAAGTCATCTGCATTCCTGCTTGTCTTTGTCTTACCACGTTTTTTATACTGTATTTTTGTCTCTGTGGTTCTCTTGATGTTGTAAAATTAGACTTTTTATCTTTGGTCAGGGACAAGGTTTTCATACTAATTTAAGGACATTTTCAGTAAAAGCAGAACCTAATAGTTCAGATTATTGCTACCTGTTCATACTGGGCTTGGAGAAACATGTTGAAGGTAACCTGCATTTCTGTGACCTCTTGCATTTGCCATGGGTTGAGATGGGCCCTTAATTTCTCTTCCCTTTTTAGTTCTTTTCCATCCCCACCACCCAGTCACCGGTATTCTTCAGCAAAGACTTTAAATAGTTGGGATGACAGCACAATACGTGGATTTGTAACATGCTGCATTCTGTAGAACCGAGGTACTGCAAAACAGTGGAAGCGAGATTCTTAGTGTGTAGTACTTGCCCAGGAAACATAGATGGGGAATGCAAGGGCGTTCCCGGGGACAAAAATGGCAGAGTGAATGCAGACCTTTAGCATCACTTAGAAGGCAAGTTGAGTGCCGTGTGTTTCTGTGTGTGCTGTGCAGTTATCCACCAGGTATCCACATTGACCTGAGAATATTAGCCTTTAAAAGCTAATCAAGCAAATCTGTAAATTAGGATTTATTTAAATTCTAGGACCTTAACAGTGTTTTGCATAGTGTGATAGACTAGACGGATGAACATGCTGTGGATTTCATTCAGGGAAATTACAATTTAAGGATAGGTACCATGTTGCTGCTCTCTAATTACTTAAGATTGAGCACAGGTGCAGAATAGTGAGAACTGCTGCATAAAATTAACCGGTTGACAGCCCAGTCTTCAGGGCATTTTTAACTGTGAGAAAGGACAAATAGCCACTCTTTAGTCAAAGGTTTAGGGGCTTAGACTGTGTGGCCAGGTAGACAAAGTTAAATTATCGCTAGGCCAGGGTCATCATCTCTGCTTTCCTGGATTGAGGCCCTTCTACTTACTGTAAATCAGTCCAGTGGCTCCGTTCAACTGATCTGCTGACAAGTGAATGATTAACTGAAAACTATCAACCAGACAGAAGACGAACACTGCTAAACAACTGTAAAGTAAAATAACTCTTGAATACAGATGACCTGATTAAATTGTTTGCCAATAAGTTATTCTAACTAACTGAAGTTCAAAAGTGTTCTCCTCTGGAGTTCACAATGAGAAAAGCACTAACAAAGTTTCTTTAAAACCTCTCTGTGAATGTGAGGCAAATACCTTGCCTGATCTGAAGAAGCAAGAGAAGGCTGTTGCTACGATGCAGAGTCTCTGGATCTAGCAGTGCCTACCCAAAAATACAGAACTCTGAAATCAGGAAAGGGGAGGTTAGGATGGGAAAATTCCTCATTTCTTCCCGTGCAGACTCTACTGAAATGGAAGCTTGTAATCCAGTTGAGTTGTAGCTTGTGTGTACACAGTTACAACATGCTAATCCAAACACTGACGTATTTTAAATAATGCCAGGCTGCTTCTCTGGTTTGTTTTTGGAGAGTGCTTGGATGACTGTCAGTGTCTGACACGAGTGTAGTATTATGCAGGAATACTTCTGCAGCAGGAATGTTCAGAAACAGGATCTCCCGAATCGCTATTTGCCAGATGCTTGCCAATACCTGTGACTGTTGAAATGAGCATCGTCATGTCTCGTCAGGCCCAAATACAAGTCTTGTGAAGACACGCTTGTAGAACATGGGGCTTCTCCCTAATCAATAGAACAATTTCCTGATGAAAACCTGTGGGGTTTTTGCGGCACCTAGGTGTTAACATCAGTTAAGACAGTGGAACGGGCTATGGTATTTTCACACTTACTCATTCTTTGCACAGCAGTTGAAATCTCGAGAATCATTTCAGGTATTTATATGGAGGAAGCTAAGTTTGCATAGGCTTTTACCTCATCCTGAGCATTACATTTTGCATTAGGTATTCTTTGCCTCTTAAGCCTTGTCTGAATGATGAACATACATGTTTAGAGACCATAGCAGATCCTCAATAAACACAAGTTTTAAAACTTAATGGGTGCGGTGGTTTGTTCTGTTAAACTGAATGCATGCTAAGTCCTGGCTGTCTGCACTTCTAGATCTAGTTAACAAAATGAAGTGGAAGTGATACTGCCATTAAAAGAGCTTTTTTCTGGAATTTGTATTTTTCCGTTTTATGGCCTCAGTCTGCTCAGGAAAAACTTACCAAGTTACACTTTGTTTTAAGAGGTCGAGTTGAAATTTAACTGCGGTATTGAAACTTAGCCTCTAATTTCAGAGGGTGCAGAAATAGTTCTCTAAATAGTCCTAGATATTATACAAACCTGTCTCATTTTTCTGCATTATTCCTTCTGCACATACAGAAGAAGGGGGAGAGCTTTCATTACAGCAGCTGGTTGGTTTAATGATGGCCTTGGCAGAGGATTGCAGGCACCCCTAAATGCACTGAGGAGTAAAACTGAACCCTTTCTTGCATGCAGGTTTTTTTTGTTTGCGGGTTTTTTTTTTTTTTTGTAGATTATTTTTACCAGAGTGGCTGCGGCTTTGCCACGACGCTGCCGATTTTCCAGAGTTTCTGTGGGGAGCCGCCCAGCAGAAGCGGCAGCGTCCCCCGGGGGGTGCGGGGCTGAAACATTATGTATTTTAATTTTTTTTTTATTTTTTTTTTCTGAAAAGCAGGGGGGGAACTTCGCCTCCCGGCCCCGGCCTACAGGCGGGGTCAGGCCGGGGTCCGAGCGCCGCGGAGGGCCCGGCGGGGGCGGCCCGGGCTCCCCCGGTCTCCGGGGGGGGGGGGGGGGGGAGGAGGAGGGTAAAAAGGCGAG
>JAVKLA010000027.1:16366676-16377151 GCA_034782735.1 Sagittarius serpentarius
GCCTCCGCTCCGAGGGGGAGCCGGCTGGCGCCGGCTCTCGCCGTGGGGGCCGCGTGTGCGCTAGCCTGCGGGGCTCCGGGGCGGGCGCCGCGCAGCGAGCGGCCGCCGGGCGGGAGATGGCGGCGCGAGGGAGCGGCGGGGGCGGGCGCTGGTGGGGCCAGCCGCGCGTCGCCGCTGGAGCGGGAATGTGAGAAATCTGTAACTTCCTAGAAATAAGGGAACGGAGAAATAGTTGTTGGGGTGAAGGTGAGCAGCGTGCTTTCGTTCACGAGCGACGCGACGCGCAGCGGAGCCGGTGGTCTCGCTTGTGAGGTAGGTAGGTGCGGGTCCGTTGTACTTGCCGCGCTTCACCCCGCGTCGTTCGACGAGGGGTATGCCCGAGGGCATTATCCGCGTGGTATTTGCTCCCCTTTCTCCGAGCGGTTTGCAGCCAGTGCGTAGCTGGTGTTTTGGACGGGTGCAGCGAACCTGAGGGAGAATACCACTGAGGTCCTGTCTGGAAAAACTAAAGCTTTTCAGACAATGCTGTCTTGCGGGGATTCAGGTACCCATGAGGAATTTAGTTTTGTGGAGGTTAATTAAAAGGCAGTTGTAAAGTATTCGGGCTAAAGCTGTTTTGACAGCTTGTCTTTTTTTAATATTACTGTGAATTTTCCTTCTCTAGTAGCTCTTAAAGGTGTAACTGTTCTGCTTCTAGATGTGCAGTGCTTTTGCAGTATGGAATGTTCATTTCTTATTCCTCTTTAAACTTCAGATACGTTTTTTGTGCTGGTACTGCATTTTGTTTCAAGACGGTAATGACACTTGAATGTTATGGTTCTTCCAGTTACTTGGCACTGAAGATTTCTGTGGATATCACTTGCTGCAGTACTCGTGTAGCTAAGTGGGGTTTTTTTATTCCTTTCAAATATATACAAAGTGTGTCTATAGACTCATGCAGAATGAATCTGTATTTTTAAAGGCTGCTGTTACTCCATTTTGGGTTCTTTTAATGCTAGTGCTGTTTCATTCTTGAGTGTCTTAAGTACAGTTGATTGTTGGGGGTTTTTTTGCCTTCACCTGCACATCAGTCTCTTCAATGGCTGTAATATGAACTAATGATAAAAAAGGAAGGTGTGTATGGAGGAGTGTTTTCCTGAAGGCTTTAAGATACTTTAGATTTCAGGAAAAAATGTTATTAGCCTTTGGAAAGCATTTTGGAAAGTTCACTGTTAATGTTGTCAAGCTAGTCTCCATGCGTGGTATTTCTAATAAAGCTAGAAAACTGACCCATTTTTTTAAAAGGTATTTTGAGATACTCATTTAGGTCAGAAATACAGCATGTTGAACTTGCACACGTCATTAAGATGTACTGGTTGTTTTAACAACCTGGCAATTTCAAAGGTGAAGAAGTAGTCACTAGTGGTTACATGATGATGACGAATTGTGTTAAAATTGCTTTCCAACCTTAATTCCCAGCTTTGATTGTAAATTACAGCCTCACCACATCTGACCTTACTGCACGGAATTCTGTTATATATGCATAAACAACTTTTTTTCTGAATCCTCATAGAACTGGAACACCACCTTATTCTCTGTGCAGCACTGAAATATGTGAGAGTTCAATGTATGCTCTTACCTACTGGAGTTTGTAAACTGTCCTTGAAGAATGGACATAAAATACTAGCTGTAGTTGCAGTGATGTGACATGAGGAATCAAGCGGTGGTGAACTGGGCATGCTATTTTGATATTGCTAAAGGCTATTTCTCTTAACTTGCCTTTTATATTCCAGTATTTAAGTTGTTGCCTTTTCATTATCCAGCAGCTTTATGGTTCTAGGCAGCTGTGAATTCAGTAAAGCACAGACTTCAAAAGTGTGTTTTCTGGATTGTGAACTGTAGCTTGCATTTACATATTACATTATTTTAAAATCCAGATATATTCTGTTGTATGGATTTTACCCTTTTGCCAATTACAGTATATAAAATCCAGTAACTTTTTCCAGGTTTGACGCATTAGCAATAACATCAATCTTACATAGATCAAAATTCTCTGTTTATGTAGTGAAACAGAGGGAGAACAGTTGGTGACTTTTGTTGAAGGTCATGTAAAAAAATGGGCAGCATATCTGGAATTGAAATTTGGGGTTCTCTCACTTAATTCTCATCAAGAGGGAGAAAATGAGGCTGGGATTATTTGCTTTGTATTCACTGAAGTCTGACTGCCCTCTTATGTAGAACTGACTATGCTGCAAGTGGCTGGTATCAGCTGTCTGTTAAGACCTCTTGAAAGTAGCTCACAGTGCTGTTGCTACAACTTTTGATCTGTGTTGTCCTTAGGCATCTACATTTAACTTTAGTTGGACCTGGTGTGTAGGAAGGTTGAGGAAGCACGCCAGGAGATGTGCAGTAGCAAGTGTAATGCAGACTTGATTTTTTTTTTTTTTTTAATGTGCTCTGCTTGTGTAAGTCGTACCATCTGAGGCACATAGTGACCTTTTCAGATACTATGGACACAGGCTAAAGATGAAATTGTTACGGACCTACATTCAGGATTAAAAGGCATCTGCCTCTTGTTGGCAGTATCTGTTCTTCAGACCTATTTTGTTACTCAGGGTTTGCTTACCACAGCAGAGAACCTGTATTCAGTCATGTAATAAACATGAATGCAAATATATCCAGTCCAAGCCATGAATCTTGTTTTATGCCAGTTAGAGTAATTTACTGGAGCTTATTTTGGGAGGTGGGGCAGAAGGGATGTTCTTGGGTGCAGTAGAATTGTGGGAAGGAAACGTTTGCCTGACTTCTCTAAAGTAAATTTGATCGAGGCAAAAAAAGAGGAGTTACTTGTTTCTTTCCCTTGGTTGAGTTTTCACTTTACCTGCAATCTTTTTCTACAAGTAGAAAGAGTCAGTTGAATTGGACTTTGCCCACATTGCTGCAGAGTAGTGGTTTGCTTTCCCCATAGTGATGCTAGTAGAGTTTTTAAAAAAAAAAAAAAGAAAAAAGAAAAAAGCAAGATAGTAGGTGGGTGTGTGAACAGGGAGCAGGCTTTTTCCTTTATACCAGTGGCTGAATTCTCTATTCTCCTCTCAAATTGTAGTTAGAAGGGAGCGTGGAGATAAGCCAAGGATTGGCCAGGATATTTTGGTTAGCAGTCTCCTTTTTCTTCAGCTGGAATATTTCTAGAGGTCTACACTGGTGTTTAGTGTTCCTGTATTAAAAATCATATGTATGTGGTATTTAAAAGGATGGCTTATGTGAAACCTGTTTTCTTCAGAACCTAGTTATTCAACAGCCTTTGGCCATCTTTTTACAGATTAGTGATCTGTGTTTTGCTTTTGTCTCTTTCTGAAGCATGTGACTTCTGCAGTCTGTGGCTCTCATCCTCTGTTTCTGTTGCATCGGATTCTAAATATCTTGTCTCCCGTTTCATGTGTGTCAGCTGCTTGTCTGGTAACGAGAGTGGGACACTCTATTTTGTAACACAGTGTTTGAGGAAAAAGTTGACTTTCTGGTCTTTCTCAAAGGTTGTTCGATGTCCAGTGATATGTTGAGTCATTATCAGGATATGTGTGGAGAACACTGAGGAAGTGATGAAAAGTATGCCAAAGATGATACTTTCTCTGAAGTCAGAGGAAATAGAGTAATGTTTATAGTGAATAATAGGACTCTCTCCTGTATCTTGCTTTCTGTTTCTGCATCTGCAGGTTCCTTCTGTAATTGGAATCATACTCAGGTGGGATTTTCAGCAGCTGGTTTTACTGGTGACTCAGTCCTAGAGTAAGTCTATCTAGGCAGATGATTAGTGTACAGGGAAATGCCTGTTCTGTTCCAATGGGTGAGTATGGATCCTGGTGATTTTTCCAAGTGTCCTTGCAGGGAGACTGTGTTTGGGTTTCTTTGACTTGTTGTCTTTGCTTCCTTTGTATTACTCAAAGAGTTGGAGTGAGTATGGTAGCTGATTTGCACTGGCCTTAGAGGCATTTAAGGCAGTTTGGCTACAGCTGGAGAGTACTCACCCAGCAGGTGAGTACGCAGCTTTCTAATCTAGTTTTGGACATTCTTGGCAGAGAGAGATTCGTAAGCACCCAGAATGAGGGTCTTTGGTTATACAGTGGTGTCATCTTCAGGCCATTATCATTTAAAAAAGGAAGGAAAATGTTGCAGTACAGAATAAAATAATCTGATTAAACTTCAGAAACCTTTTCTAATATAGCTTGAGCCTAGCTTATGTAGAAAGGACTAAAAGGAGGTTGCCATGTATCACTAAACTGCGTAATGTTTGCCCGTTGCATGTAGCTATTGCTACATGTTGCACAAAATGCTTAATTGTAAGGCATTCAGAAGATTCTTTGTTTGTGGGTATAGTAGATGTACGTCTGTTCTCATAGTGTCAGGGTTCTGCTATTGCCATGCTCTTACTTCACCAGAGGCAAGGGTCAGCCTGAAATTTGACATTGTTGTGGCTTCCTGCAGGAAATGGTGAAAATACTGCTTGCTTTTTGACAGCCGCCACAGAGAGAATGGACAGTGTAGCTGCTGACAGGCTTGAAAACTGCCAGGAGGGTGGGTGTCTTCTCTAACACACTTGTCTGTGCCTTCCCCCGGTCCAGGCCCAGGTACTGTAGCAATTTAAAAGTTTTAGCTGTTTCTGGACAACAGTGGTCCAACAGTGTTAACCTGTCTTGTATTATCTACATGCTCTTTTACTAGTGCCCAAGTATGATTTAAGGGGATTTATTTTGCTACCTCGTTTTCTGAAGCTCCTTCTCCTTTCTGCCTGTTATCAAAGTTGAGGCCAGGGGCTACTTTTTCTTAGTATGCTCGTGGCAAATAGAAATTGAAAGAAAGCTCTGATCCTCTGGAGCTTAGTGGCAAACTGAAAATGTGCTTCTTCCAAGTTTGTCAGTTCAGCTTAGTGTTGGTGACCCAGGCACAGCTCAGAGGAGATCCCTCAGGGAAAGAAAATAATCACAGTGAGTGATCTTCCAGGCAGCTCGAAGAAAGAGATACGAATACTCTAGTTTTAGCTTCTCAGATGATTTACTCTTCCTCTTCTCCCCAGTAAGATGAATAAACTCCTCCTGAAGTAATCTGAGTGACACTTCCTCCTTTTGTTTTCTGTAGGTCTTTCAACTTCAGATCTAGAATAAAGCTCAGTCTTCCAAGTGATATTTGTTGGACTACAGCTTTTAATCCATACTGCTTCTGTACTGCTATTTAAAAGTATGACACAAAGAACAGAAAATGAAAGGGATGAGAGGAGTACACCCTATATTGTGAGACTGAGTGCAAGCATGTTAGGAACCTTTGTAATGAGTGTCAATTTACAAGAGGAGAAAGATGGTGAGTGGTATTAGTCAGGGAACACCTAATCTGTTTTAAAGCTTTACTTGTTTTTCTGTGATGAGCAGGAAGACAGATAAACACACGGACTTGTGCTGGACCTGAAATGGCTGAAGATTGACATAAGTGCTTAGTAAAGTCGAAGCTTAGTGAAACACTTACTGAACGTGGTGCCTATTGACTGTTTTAGTGGACCTCTTATGATGCAGAAGAGCACAGTTAACTTTAGATCTTAATTTTAGTGTGTGGCAATGGGTGAAGAACAGTCTTGATCCCATGCCAGTATAAAATTGTGGAAAATGGGAACTGTGCCTTATTGTAATAAAGCTTTTAACAGTGGCTTGCTACAGGAAAAGAGAAACCAATTTGAAACTCAGAGTCTGTGTAACTGGCTTGGATGAGCTGTGTTATAGTCAAATAAAGGCGGGGGGGGGAGAAGCTTAACCCTGCTCAACCCTGTAATTACCTAATCAGTGAAGTAGGGAACAATCAAATTGAGGTAAATGAAGATGTAACTAAAAATAATTTTCTAAATATGTTGCAGTATGGATGATCTGTCACTTAGCTGTGTTTATAGTAGTTTCAAACACTCCTTTTTGTTTAAAGTCACCAGATAGATCTTTGAAAACTACTTTATTCCTCCTGTAGCCATTTAAAATTATAACATGAAGTTTGAACCAGGGAGATGATCTGGCTTCTGAGAACAAGAAAAGTAGTCAAATGACTGACTGAGACTAGTTGGGTATCAAGAACAAATCTTTTCATTGGATTCCAGGGGCTTTGGCCTTTGTGCCAACATAAACATAGGTGTCTCTCTAATAGCAGAATTGCATTGGATTAGTTTGTGCTTTTTGGAAATTTATGATATGAAATACACAGTTCACTTTTATACTTCCCTGTTTTAAGAAAATAGGGAGTTAAATGTTGGACTGGGCACTCCTTTTTCCTCTGGGTGTTTTGAAGAGAACTGAGGTCTCCTCTTCCTAAAAAATTTTTCTCATGTTTGTAAGTAAGTTGGTCAGAAACATAGTGTTCTAAAAGCTGAGCTGCATTCACTAAAACACTTCAGATGGACGTGCAGGCCTGAACAGAGGGTTGTAGCTACATAGCCTTAATTTCAGCTGCTGTTAGGCAGTGCTGAAGTTCCTGTTGTTTGCAGTGGGGTCCAGTAAACAATTTGCTTATGCTCAGGGCAGGTGTGGAGGATACTGACCCTTACTGAGTGACAAGGCATCTAGTTAATACTAAGCGCTCTACCTTTTTGATGGTTTTGTCCCCTCTCTTGTCTTGTGCCCTTCTCAAGTTCTGCAAGGAACCTGACTGTTCTACTGAAGTGAATGGACAACCTTACTGTTCTGCTAAACACAAAGTATATCAAGTATGGGGGAAGAGGGGGCAGAGGAGGTAAATATTCAGACACACACATGATGCTACCTCTGTCCCTCTCTAAAATTCACAAGAAAAATTATTTTTTCTCATGTTGTCTTTCATCTCTGATGTGATAATTAAATAAACTCAGCGTGTTCTGACAAATCTGAAATGCCCTCTGGTACAAACTCATGCAGTTGAAAACCTTTGTTTTTGAAATAAACTGTTCTGAATGTACATGTTCGTGGCTTTTCTCGGGTGTCTGATACCAGATTGTCATCTCTATTATTTCTCGGTGCTCTCTCTATGTTCCTTCAAAGTATTGTCTGTAGTGGGCCAAAATCTGCTTCTACTATGTCCACATAACTCAGTGATTTTTTGGGAGCACTTGTGTCCTTAGAGAACGTGAGTGATTTCAGTGAAACAACAAAGGACCACAAGCATGAAACAGTTTGCAAAATCATAATAGTTACGGCTACTTGTGTGCATATTAAAGTGCATTTCCTGCCAGGAAAAGTTCTTGTCATGCAGGTTTTAGCAGTGTGAGTTAAGTGTTCCTGTACTTAATTTTCCTTTTATGTTCACTTTAAGATTACATGATGGAATTGACATTTTCTCAAGAAAAGCTGCATATCTTGGATCAATACCGTTGAAGAGATCTGATTGCAACACCTGAAGCAGGGTCCTGTAACAAATTTGTCAAAAGAACGTATACAATGGATCTCAAAGAAAGCTGCCCAAGTGTTAGCATTCCCAGCTCTGATGAACACAGAGAGAAGAAAAAAAGATTTACCGTAAGTATGTAAGAGTGTAAGCACTGTAGGCAAATGCATAGGCTATTAGTGCCTGGAAATGCTACTTTCTTTTTTTTACTAGTAAGCTTGGTATTATTTTCAACAGGTTTATGGAAATTTGTTCACTTATTCTTGTGAGTACTGGGCATAGTCCAGTGTGAGAAGTTGTGAATGTTTTACAGTGTTTATCTATGTTGCTTTTTGCAAAAAGAATTCAGCTTTACAAATTTCTGGCATTTTTACCCGGAAATAGCAGCATTTTCTCATATAAAATACGTAAGTGTCCAAATGCAGCGATAACGTTTTGGTAACGAACCAGATGAAGGTTTGTCATCCTACATGACTTTTCATGAAAACATTTATTTTGTAAAGGAGTAAAGTGTGATTTTTGGTTTTGTTTGTTTGGTTTTTTTTATGGCCATATTTTTTGTAGATATCCTATTATACTTTTATAATATTTTGTGTAAAAGAAAAAAAATAATACAAAACATCGAATTTTTGAAAGACCTTTTTCCTGTCTTCCTTCCTGTTTTCTGATTCTAATGCCTATGAGTTTTTTCCTATCTTCCTCCCATTAACCACTCCTTGTCATTCCCCTCCCTCTTCCTTTTTTGGTCTCCCAGTTTGACTTGCTTTCTGGAAGTAAAGTCTTACCATTCTGTGGGGAAACTCTTTGCATTTTATACTGAAAAATAAAGTGATGTGGCATGGATTTTTTGTTTTGCTTATATGTATGCTAGAGTATAAAGACAGCATCATAATACTTCCTTTAAAAAGCTTAAACTATTTCATTGGTCTTGTGCAACTTCCTCGAAGCTGCTGGGTTTTTTTGGTTGGGTTTTCTTTTTTTTTTGAGTGAATTAGTCACTCTTCAGATGTGGAATGCAAACACCCATAGACTGAATTGCTGTCTGAAGAATACAACAAAACAAAGGTTTACTTTGAGTTATATATCTGCCTTTCCTCTTCACCTCCCTTCCTTGTAGCAGAACAGTGCTGTTTGATTCTACAAGTGTATCAAAATGTAATTTGGGGAAGGAATGTGCTGGTAAAGGGAGCAAGCAAAAGAGAACTTTACTAATACTTTAAACTGATGCATGCATGTGAATCTCAAATGAGCAAGAAAAACTTCATGAAAGTCTAAACTTCGGCAAAACAGGTTTGTTTTATTGCCTCAGTGCTGGCAGTTCTACTGTTAAAATGTGCCAGTGTGGTACATACTAGTGTTGTGATTTCCAGGTCATTGTACCTAAAGATCTGTGTGACAACCTTAGCAACTTAAAGACACTTTCTTCGGGTTTGCCCTTTAGAAAGTTGGACAAGCAAGAGTGTAGGAAACTTCAGAAATTGGGAGTTGAGCAGGGGGAAGAAGGAATCCAACCCAGCTTGTGCTGTGTGGACGTACACTTTGTCTTGGTGCCTTCTGCTTTCTGCATCAGGGAATAATTAGCAGCTTGACAAGAACTGCTTTTCACAGCCGAGCTTTTGAGCATTATCGCATGTATTTTAGGATTTGATTACAGAAGTGAGGGTCATACTAAACTTCATGGTAGAAACTGTGAATTCTAGCATGTGTCTGTCAGTGTCTCTTCCTTTACTGTGTCTCCTCTTTTGTAGCTGTGCTGTAATGACTGGAGCCCATCAGTACTGCTTTTGGAGGGGAGTGAGAGAGGGGTGGGGGGGGAAACAGTTCTTAACAAATCTGGTGGCAATGTTAGTGCCATTTCCATAAAAAACAGTTGGAGCCTTAGGGTGAAAGGGAAGGTTAAAGTGATAAAGGCTAGGAAAGACTTCAAGTGACTGTTTTGTATAATCTTCATCTTACTGTCACAGTATATATCACTACGGCTTCTGAGACTATTCTAGAATCTTACTGGTCTGAACAGAAACTGAATTCCAGCTCAGACCTTACAGTGGCTTACTTAATGCTGGCATGGAAACAAGGCAAGTATGTGCAACTTAGCTTTTACTAGCTCTTCCTTTTCGCCTCATACTTGTCCTGATGAAGCAGTTCTAAAAAAATCACGTACCTGTGCAATTCTCATTCTGATAAGTAAGTCAAGCTTTTCAGTTTTGTCTTTGGAAGTGAACTCTTCATCCCCCCCTGAGCATTCTCATGACCTTTTATTGAATATTTGATTTGTTTTTGTTAAATACTGCGTACTTTTGATCTATTTACTACCAATTTTTTTTTTTTTCTTGACAAGTAATTTAATGTTTGAATTTTTCGGGCATTCCAGTAGGGAAGCTTTTTTGCTTCCATTTAATTCATGGTAACCAGCCTCTACGTATATCCACTCTAGTTCACTGTCCTGCCTTTTTCTGAAGATTTAGGGTTCATTTTCTTCATAAAAAGAGCAAAATACTTGCTTGTTTTGGACCATGTCAAAGCTATATTAACTGCTATTCTGTCCTTGCTGCCAAAACATCGTTGAAGCCTTTTAATTTCAGTGACTTCCTTTGTGAAGAAATCTATTGCATCCAGAAATAGCTGGACCCTATCCCGTCTGTATCTGGGAAGATGGTTTATGGTGATGATTGTGATGGTGATGTTTTTGGGAATTCTGTTTCTATTTCTTTTTTTTCCTTTCTCGAATCTTTGCATTATTTATCCACATATTGCAACGTGTGGATGCATCTTACCCATGTTGCAGGAGTTTTCATCATAGAATCATAGAATGGTTTGGGTTGAAAGGGACCTTAAAGCTCATCTAGTTCCAACCTCCCTGCCATGGGCAGGGACACCTTCCACTAGACCAGGTTGCTCAAAGCCACATCCTTCAAGGATGTTCAGCCTGACCTTGAACACTTCCAGGGAGGAGGCATCCACAACCTCTCTGGGCAACCTGTTCCAGTGCCTCACCACTCCCACAGCGAAGAACTTCTTCCTTACATCTAATCAAAATCAGCCCTCTTTCAGTTTAAAGCCATTACCCCTTGTCCTATCACTACATGCCCTTGTAAAAAGTCCCTCTCCAGCTTTCT
>JAVKLA010000027.1:16377509-16423064 GCA_034782735.1 Sagittarius serpentarius
TTTAGGTACTGGAAGGCTGCTATAAGGTCTCCCCAGAGCCTTCTCTTCTCCAGGCTGAACAACCCCAACTCTCTCAGTCTGTCCTCATAGGAGAGGTGATCCAGCCCTCTCATCGTCTTCATGGCCCTCCTCTGGACTCGTTCAAACAGGTCTGTGTCCTTCTTATGTTGGAGGCCCCAGAGCTGAACACAGTACTCCAGGTGTGGTCTCAGGAGAGCAGACTAGAGGGGGAGAAGCACCTCCCTCAACCTGCTGGTTAGGCTTCTGATGCAGCCCAGGATATGGTTGCCTTTCTGGGCTGCAAGTGCATATTGCTGGGTCATGTTGAGTTTCTTGTCAACCAATGCCCCCAAGTCCTTCTCTGCAGGGCTGCTCTCAATCCATTCTCTGCCCAGCCTGTATTTATGCTTAGGATTCCCCCAACCCACGTGGAGGACCTTGCATTTGGCCTTGTTGAACTTCAGGAGGTTTGCAGAGTCCCACCTCTCCAGCCTGTCCAGGTTCCTGTGGATGGCATCCCTTGCCTCTGGCATGTTGACTGCACCACACAGCTTGGTGTCATTGGCAGACTTGCTGAGGGTGCACTCAATCCCACTGTCCATGTCACCGACAAAGATGTTAAACAGCGCCTCTCACGGTACACCAACCCCTGAGAAACACCACTCGTCACTGCTCTCCACTTGGACATTCAGCTGTTGACTGCAACTCTGAGTGAGAAAATCCAGCCAATTCCTTATCCAGTGAGTGGTCCATCTGGCAACTCCATATGTCTCCAATTTAGAGACAATGGTGTTGTGCAGGACAGTGTCAGATGCTTTGCACTAGTCCAGGTAGGTGACATCAATTGCTCTTCTCTTACCTGCCAATGCTGTAACCCTGTTGTAGAAGGCCACCAAATTCATCAGGCATGGTTTGCCCTTAGTGAAGCCATGCTGGCTGTCACCAATCACCTCCTTATTTTCCATGTGCCTTAGCATAGTTTCTGGGAGGATGTGCTCCATGGTCTTGCCAAGCACAGAGGTGACACTGAGTGGCCTGTAGTTCCCTGGGTGTTCATTTTTTTCCCTTTTTAAAAATGGGAGTTATATTTCCACTTTTCCAGTCAGTGGGAACTTGCCCACACTGCCATGATTTTCCAAATATGGATAGTGCCTTAGCCACCTCACCCACTAGTTCCGTTAGGACCCATGGATGCATCTCGTCAGGTCCCATGGGCTTGTTCACCTTCAGGTTCCTTAGGTGGTCTGGAACCTGATCTTCTCCAGCAGTGGGTGGCTCTTCATTCTCCCAGTTCCTGCCTTTGCCTGCTGTGTCTTGGGTGGTGTGGCTGGAGCACTTGCCGGTGAAGACTGAGGCAAAAAGGTCATTGAGTACTTCAGCCTTCTCCATGTCCCGGGTAACCAGGTCTCCCGTTTCCTTCCAGAGAGGGCCCACAATTTCCCTAGTCTTCCTTTTATCACCAACCAGTTCTGGTTTAGAATTAGTTAGATTTGAAAAGGTTATTATCTAAGTAAGGCTAGATTCTTTCCCCCGCCTTTCTAGAAACAGGCATTGCACATTGGTCTAAATCATTACATAGGTGTAGCGGAGACTAGTAATACAGTGCAAAGATATATTTTTGCGGTTTACCAGTTTCTTTATAGATATCATATGTGTTCTTATCATTCAGTGCTTCTGTAACTGTTGAACTTGCAGTTTCTCCTTTGTTGGGTATGCAGGAGCTTTGGTGATGGTGTGAACTGGATGACCTCATATGGTTTTTTATGCTCACTCATGTAAAAAATGTTGACCGTGTCATTGTTCTACAGCTAGCTACTCCAAGAACAAAACTGTTCTAACTTTGAGGTTACCAAGGAGATGAATATCATCTTGAATCCTAAATTATGCATGCCTCTGCACTTTGCAGTCTATGCGTTTTGCCCTGCTAATTTAAGAAGCTGTCCACGGCCTGCTTCTTAAGCTTGTTGGCATTGATCTGCCATGCATTCATGGGGAGTGAAGATGTTGTGTGTTTGAACATTATTTGCAGGACTTGACTGCTGTATAAGATACCTAGTTCAGGAGGACAGTACTTAAGTCTTTGCAGCTGAAGCTTTTGCTGTTTACAGTCTAGGGGGGCTCTAGAAGGCGCGTAGCTAGGTTTTATGCAAATGGTTGTTTAGCAGTGTAAGGGAAAGCTAGTTTTCTAAGAAGAATCTCATGAGCATCCTACTGGATGCTTCTATCAGCCTCCTGTGTTCCCCAGGAAAGACTGAGGGCAGCTTATTTGAGCAGTTAACATAGCATGAATGCAAATCTCAGGCTAAGGAACTGATGGTGGTGGCTGCCACTTCCACTGAGGGAGTTAAAAAGAGAGGTGAGTTGCTGTTGCAGGGCAGAAGGTAGACTGGGGCATTGGTCCAATTTTCTACATCGGGAATTAACAGCCTCCTGCACAAATTTCCTTGTTGTGCCCATCCTCTCCCCTGAATGAATAGCCAGGCTCCCTCTGGAAACACAAGAAGGTGGAGAAGGGAGGTCAGCTAGTTGCATGAGAGACAGGAGAAGCCTGCTGGACACTCAGCTGTCAACCAGATTTGTGAAGCCAGGGATTGACAGTCTGTTTAGTTACTGGAGTCCTCTGCTGCCATAGGATTTGAATGGCCAGAACTGTGGAGCAGGTTCCAGTTACGCCTCCCTTGATCCCAATGCTGTGTATTATGTAACCTGTGCTGTATTTCAGCCACAGCAGAGTTGTTTTCCCACCTGAATAATTGAGTCATCTGCCAGGATCCTGGCCTTAACATGCATTCAAGATGTTGCAAGGAACAGTTATCTTTATAACTGCCTTCCATAAGTGCTTTCACTTCAGGTTTTGGTGAAGGCAATCTTCAGTGTTTAAATGCTTTACTTCCTTAATATTAGCCTTCATTATGGATTACCAAGTTGTTAACAAATTTCATAGCAAATTTGTATAGACTACTGTCTGATGGCCGGCTGTTCTTGTTGGATATGAAGTAATTCATGAAACTCCATTAAATCAGCTTTGGTGTTAGTTTTTGTTTACCTGGTGTTTAAAAAAATTTCTGTAAAGTACCAGACTCTTCTTTTAATCATTTGTCTTGCTGTTTATGTGACTTAGCTGTAAGAAATATATAGCTCAACAAGTACGTTTACACAATACATTGAACGGCCTGCACTTATTTCCACCAGAGGATTAAACCTAGGAGGTTTTATTAAACTTTTGCTGTTGGCAGTAACTTTATCTTTGTTGCTACAGGTTTACAAAGTCTTGGTCTCAGTTGGCAGAAATGAGTGGTTTGTCTTCAGACGGTATGCAGAGTTTGATAAACTCTACAATACGGTAAGCAAAAGGCAAGCTACGAAATCATGCCAGAATAGCACAGAGTAACACTTGTGTGCAGTGTTATGGTTTGAGTTAATTGCTTCTTGAGTTTGAGTCGACATTTAATAACCATAGGAGTCTGTTTAAAGAAAATGACCAGATGGGTTTTTTAAACTTTGGTTTGCTTGAATTTCAAACTCAAAATCCACTTATTTGTCTCTTTTTTTATTGTTGCTCGGGATCCTAGTGTAATGAGAGAAACTTCCAATTTACTGGTTATCAAAACATCTGAAATATGCATTTGTTCGTGATGGTAAAAATCACTTAAAATATCTAGAGAGATACGTTTCTCTTAAAATAAGTGCTTTACTTTGAAGTACTGAAGCAATGAACAAATCCTTGTTTCTTAATACAAACTTTCTGGTAAGTCAGTCATGGCAATTCCTACCTGCAGTTTCATAGCCAAATTTTGTGGCAGTGGTCCAAATACAAAGGCCTATTCAGCAACTAAGTGTGGATTTCTTGGGTTTGTTGCTCGAAGAGGATTTTACGTAGTGGGCAAGTGGAGCAAATACTTGCTTAGATGTGCAGTCTATTACGTGTCCTGTGTCCATACTTTTCTCCAGTACTTCTAGTTTAGAGCCCACAATTTCTGCTTTAACAAAAGAAGAAATAATTGCTCTGTGATCCCCATAAGGAAAGATCACCAGCTGCTTGTCTGTGTGTTCATTTCCCTTCCATTGCCGCTACGGGAAGTAGTTGGGCTTTTCTCCTTTATATGTGGCAGTGTTACATGCATGCAGGCAGTGAGCTTGGAGCTGTCTTACATGGTCAGAGCTGAAGTCAGCCTGGATACACTATGCTGTGCTTTGCCTGCGTCTTGGTATAGACTTGCAAATGATGTGAAAAAGTATCCTCTTTTCGATACCTGCAGAGTGAGTGTTGGTGATCCTGTTCCCTTTGCCACATTCCCTTGCCGTTCAGATTAGTGTTGCTCTGCTGAAGTTTGTTCAGCACTGGCCTTTCTAATGCATGTGGAGGTGGAGGTCCTGGGGAGCATAACCAGGAGCACGTTTAGTCCAGTTTCTATACGGTGTAATTCATGTAGTATAGTACACCAAAAAGAACTTGTGCTGCTAACTGGAAGAGGTACTGAGGTTTCTAAGGAAAGAAAAATTAACAGCTACTGTATAGGAAACTACTCTCTTAAAGAGGCTGAGAGTAAGATTGCTTTTCTGGAGCACTTGAAGCAAGTGTAATTCAGGCTTGGCTCATGTCAGGTTTTTTTGATAAATTCAGTGCCGTTGTTTATGATCTTCTGGTCAGTTTATCAACTGTAGAATGTAATCAAATTGTCAAATGCAGCATCATAAAACATGCGGTTCATCTGTTTATAATTTTGATTTAGGGGTAGACCAACTGTGGTTTTTAAAGCTTTAAGAACGTTGTTTGGGAAAAACCCAGAGGCCTGTATCCCCAGCCCATCTTAAACCGCAGGCTTACACCCCTATGGAAGCAAGCAAGAAAAAAACAAACCTGAGAGAGAGAGAGAGAACTGATGGAGGAAGGAAGTAAAGAGAAGACTAAAACCAGCACTGAAATTGTAGTCTACGTTTTTTAATCTGGGGCAAGTGGAAAATCGTGTTGGCAATATTGCAGAACATAGCTGCAAGAGTTCATAGCTTTTTAAAGTGAGATGGTCTTTGAATTTAAAAGGGTATGACTTTTGCAAACAATCTGAGTAAAGATTGTTCTGGGTTTGGTCCGGCCCCCCCCTGCAAGTGTATGAGTAGAGAAGATGGCAGAGAGGAGCAGAATTGCTAATAATATGTTCCAGCTGTTCATCAGAAAACAAACAAAATGCAATTATTTCTGGGTACTTTGATGTCTAAGCACAATCCAATTGTATGTGTTTTGTTTTCAGCTAAAGAAGCAATTTCCCACCATGAACCTGAAGATTCCAGCTAAAAGAATATTTGGAGATAATTTTGATCCTGGTAAGTTATCATCTTGTAACTCAGTTTGTCAGTTTCTTTGTATGAAAAATGATCTATTCCAGCCTACAAGAAGCTATCTTGGATGAGTTTTACACCAGTCCTCAAAACAGTGACTAAACCAAAGTTTAGTCATGCTTCAGTCAGTCAAGAACAGGAACTAGCGTAGGTAGGTATTCTGCCTTGTGATGGTGAGCAAAGTGTTGCTTAGTGGCCCAGTGCCTCTCTTGCACTGAAAGCTATAGCTCCTCCCAACCCTCCCATATTCAGGATTGTGAGAGATTCTGAACTGTAAGGTTTAATCTCTCTTCTGTAAAAGCAAAAGCCAAACCCCAGACTGTTCTTAAAGGTATGCCTAGTAAATTTTAAACTTCCTTTGTGTGACTTCCCCTCCCGCCCCCAATAATGAAATAACTAAAGGATTTATCTTTGAAGGCTTTTGAACTCGCTGTATCTAAATGTGCTTCCTTGTACAGTTTAGATGAAAATGAATCTCTTACCTGTTGTTCCAATTACAGAAGCCTGTCTGATGTGAACATGATGTGATCCAGTTAGCAGTGATAGGTCCCAATCAAGCTTGCTCTGTCCACATCAAAATACTAACAAAAAATCACTTGTAAAGTGCATTGTATTAACTTAGGTGGCACCACCGATGAATAAACAAAGGCAAATGGGAAGGCCAGGCCTTTGCTGCGTGTGTTTTGTACCCTTCATTCAGGCCATTTTTATTTAAAGGTTTTCCTCGTGGTCATTGGGAACCTGCCACCTTCCCCTGGCTTGCCGATGTGATCAGACTGTGTATGTAGTTTAACCTCGTCCTGCACCTGTTTCAAGCATTTAATTTTCTCCTTTGCTGAAGAACAAATGGATCCAAAGGCGTTGAACTCTTGGGATGTGTTGTTTGGGTTTTTTTAGAGTTCTGTCAAACAAATTAATTTTTGGCAGTTACAGTTAATCATCACATTCCTGATGTGAAACTTGCTTTTATTTTTTGTTAAAATAATCAAATGCAAGTTTTCAAGCTCTGATATCCTCTTCTGAAGAAGATGTAAATGATTTCCAAAAGTTCTACATGTATTGTGTCTACAGGGACTTCTTGTTTTGGTTTGTGTTTTTTTTCCTTTTCTCTGACCTTGGGGTTTTCAGAGCTGGCTGAAGATATAGTAATATCATGCAGTCTGGTCTCCTGTACAGCCAAATGTACAGGTGGATTTCTTGGAGTCAGATTTAGGGGACTGCAGTTTAAATGGGGGGGGGGGGAAACCAACTAAAACTTCATTAAAACTATATATGTAAAACAGAGTCCTCAGACTTGTTTTAAGTTTCCATGAACTATGCTGAAATCCTTGAAGCATGAGAAGCTAAATAGTTCTCAAGATGTTTCTTGCTGGGGGGTAGGGTGGAGATGGAGCCATGATGCTCATTTAAATAATTCTTTATCTTAACACTGGTTTATTGAAGCTTTGATGTAATGGTTCTGCTGGCTTCTGAAATAAGTTGTGTGTTTTACAAATGTTGAAAAGGTATTTTACTTCTGTCAATCCATGCTTGGGTATGCAGCATTGTACTATTGCATAGGAGTGCCGTAGAGTGAAACTTACATATCCCTTTTCCCCAAATCTACCAAAAAGGCTGTCATAACATATGTTGTCAACTGAATGTTCATTTTTATTCACTTAGGTTATTTCAAAATTAACTGTATTTTAACTTAAAAAGTGGGGCAGAGGGAAATCGTAGAAACCAATCAGAATACAGAACTAGAAAATTACAGAATACATCTGAGCTGACATTGTGTAGGTGTTTTATCTCCAACAACATGGATAACTCTGTGGGCTTAGAATGGCTGATGGCGTTGTGCATCCACCGTACTGATACTGCTGATGTCGGCAACTCCCATAACATCTTTGCGCAAATTTACCTTTCTATTTGATGTCAGTAATGTGGGATTATTAAATACCCTAACAAGAGTTTAGGGTTTATATCCCTGAAAGAATGTGAACCTTTTTCTTAATATTTGAAATACAGCTTTTAATTGAAATTTAATTGGAATTTAAAATTTTAATAGTTGTCAGTAATCTATATGTGACAGTCCTTGGAATGCCTTAAAAGTTAATACCGAAGTTAAATTTCTTTTTCCGTACAAATTATTGTTGATACAAGTAATGAAAGACAAGATTATTCCATTTTACACTTTATTTTGTATCAGAGTGCTCTTTCCATTTGCAATCCCGTGTGTATCTTTCCATATTGCTAAAGAAAAGTAAGGTGTCTTAAGCTTTGGATGAGGGTGGAGATTCTGACGATTATTTTTTTTTATGTTCGAGATGATGTTCAAAAAAGAAAGGAAACCATTTTATTTAGTTATCTTTAATGGTTATATCTGAGTGCCTGCTGGCAGGATGAGTTGTGCAACTTTCCCACTGCCATACATATACTATGGAAATGCGCTGCTTGGTGGGACTGTTCTTGTAAAAACTTGACTTGGGCAACTGATGTCAAGTTTTGCCTGTGGTTTGTTTTGCCTGTGGTTTGTTTTTGAGTGGAATTGGGTTCTGAAGGGCTCACTTGTGCAACAAAGGCTGCACAGGTTAGCCCACTGTGGTTACACACTGTTTGTGAGGCACTTCAGTGCACTTCTAATCCACCTGTCTTTCTACATTTTCAAGTAGTGTTGCAGAGAAACTGAAATTTGTGCTCTCATCTCACTTGAATGTTTTAAGCTTGTGGTTTTCATATGTAGAACCAGTCCTGTTCTGAACCTGTCGTGAACCAATCTCTTTTTAACTACTGTTTTAAGTCCTAAAAAACCACTAAATTTGAAAATAAGTCTTTTTTGCAAACTGACTGATCATTCTAACAAATGTCGTATTTTTTTTTTTTTTTTTCCCCCAGATTTTATTAAACAGAGAAGAGCAGGACTGAATGAATTCATTCAAAATCTAGTTAGACAGCCAGAGCTATGCAACCAGTAAGTAGTTTCATTTCTATTTTATAATGACTATTTAAAACACGAGATGTCAAATATAAAATTGCAAATTGAGTACTTTTAACCAGAAAATGTATTTTACCTGTTCAGTGCCCTTAAGTATAATAAACTGTAATATGGCTGTTCATTCGTTCAGCAAAAATCTACAGACTGATGAACAGTATAAAAATGTTTTTGTTTTCTGAAAACTGATCTGCAAATAAACTTGCAGACAATTAACTGATGTTAATTCAAGGGGTGCAGATTCCAGTGTAAACAGTGGCTGTAGGGCAGCTGTTTGTTTTGCTGATGGCTGTGCTGTCTGAGAACTCTGCTGTCTCTTGCTACTACATTGCAGGGAGTGTCTGCATCCTTTTGTTAGAGCAGTTCATGTGTGTACTCCAGAACTTGTTTTAAGCATGTTAATCAAGTAGCTTAATCAGCTTGCTTAGGTGATTCGGGATAACCAAGCTGACCTGCCTAAAGGAAATGAATAAGCTTGCACATAAATGTTCTGTCAGAAGAACTGCAGGTGTTTTAACCTCTGGCAGTGGGACATCGATGGAGAGGTGGTGATGTGCTAGTCAGCTGCAGTTAAATCTGGAGGATAGCACTTCGGTGTGTGAACCGATTTGGGGGATAAATGCATTCTTCTTTCAGTTTAAATCTATACCTAATCAGTTTAAAATAAATTCATGCAGCTTTCTATGTTTCTTGAACTAGTAAAATGGTAAAGCGCTATGTTTGGCTTTAGTGTTGAGTAAACGTCTAATACATATGCTTTATTTAATTAGCCTATCTGTACAAACTGTGAAATGGCCAGTTTCCCCCAGGAAAAAAAAACCCAAACCTCTTAACAGAATATTGCTGCAGTTTGCCGTGTGCAGTCAGATTATAACTTTTTTTTTCCAACGAATGAACTATTTAATCTCCTATTAACATGAAATATGTACTCCTGTCTTTTTTGGGGAAAAAAGAGCATTTTATGCATACTTCCTTGTGATAAGTGGAAAAAATTTAAAATCAAAGTCTTTACGGTGGCATAGTTTTCCAGTAGAACGAATAGCATTGAGATTTGTGGTCGTAGTAGTGTTCTAGTAGTAGGGAAGGCATAGAAAGCACTTTAAAATAACTAATTATTGAAAGCTGATCTCTTTTTTTACATTAGGAAAGGACACTGGTTTTATTTAGCACAGTCCCCTCCCCTGTTTGGTTCTTAGTATGTCCAAGTACCAAATATTTTGTCTCAAAACATACTATATTTGTTCTTCAAAGGTAAAATGGTACTTCTTTTTATGCCCATCATAAAATTGTGTGCTTAAAAAAAAAAAAAAGCCAAACCTCAAATCCACTTGCCTTCTTAAATTTTTGTGAACTTTTAAAATTTTTACACTTAAATGCATCTGCAGCTGAATAACATGTTACTCAGCTTGTCTGATCCATTAAAACTAACTTAAACCAGTATTAAGAAACAGGTCTTAAAGTGTTTTAGTGCTCTTGAAAGTTTGTTAAATAAAAAGCTTATTAGGCATAGTTCTACAATAAAAACAAAATACAAGACTGAAGTTTGTCTTGTGCTGTTCTCCTCCTCCCCACCTTTAAAGTAACAGTGACTTATGTGGAAGAAGTTGTCAAGCCTTTAATTCACAATTCAGTGCAAAAGCATTTAATTTTATAATAATTTCTGTGTTGTTTTTCTTTTAATAACTGCAAGGTACTTTGTTTTTCTGGAGTGAGCTTTTACTTTTTGCAGTGCTCCATTGCAACAGATCATATTAATAATTACATAATCTGTCTCCTTTTCTATGTGCCAATGAATGTTATTAGTGAAGAAATACCAAAACTTTATGACCTTGGTTGGTTTAGTTTTGGTTTTTTTTGTAAAAACTGCTAGCAACTACTCAAGGAGTATGTGGTAACTGAGTCTTCACACAGGCCATATCCTTGCTTTTTTAGACTGTTTTGTTCTAATGTGCTAATTAAATTTGATACTAGGTAAAATAACTTGTGTAAAGTAAGTAATGTACAAGGAAGACTTAGGGGGTTATGCATTCTCACAGAACTTTAAGGAAGTCCACCTTCCACTACGTCCTGTAAGCGTTAAAACCAGTATCAAGATGTCATATTTTTAAGTTCTACCTAGGAAAACTGTTTCACCAAAACCTTAAGGATGGTTCATGATGAATGTCCCCACTTCTGGATGGGAAGGCACCTGAACATCTGAATTGAAAAGCACAAATGTCAGATTCAGTGTGTCCAAGATGGTAATATTTATATTATTCTCTGAAACATGGAGCACTGTGTTCTTTTTTTCTTTTTTTTTTTCTTTTTTTAAATTTTTTCAGTGGACTTTGTTATTGGGACTGACATGTTTGTTGAATATTGTATCAGAGCCAAACCTTTCTGCTCAATAATAAGCTCAACAACAACTTAAAGTATGTTAGAGTAATTAGAGAGACCCTGTAATGGTTGATAAGGATTTTCCTGCAATCACTGTCAGGTGGAATACGGGGTAAGGTGGATCATTGGCTTAGACCAAATTGGGAATTAGGTGGACTAGCTTCAAGCTGCATTTACTCAGCTAACTGTATTTGATAGAGAACTTGCTTTCATGGATAGAATGCAGATGTTGCAAAAAAAAATGTCAGAAGAGATAGAGATCTGGTAATGCATCCCCCTTGCTGACTGATGTCCTGAATAAGAGCTGGGAGTTTGTTACTTGCGAGCACTGTGAGGCCCCCTAAATCACTGAGGAACTATTAAAATTGGGCTGCTCACCCCCTCAAGTGTAGGTCTTCACTGAAAAATTAATGCATTTAATTGTCTATCAAAACACCTCCAAAGAAAATCTTTGAATCCAAATGTATAATAGAGGATGCATTAAAGATGTAATGTAGTTATTTTTAAATAGTCTAGAGTAGCTTCTTAATGAAAATGAGAACATTTGCATAACACTTGAAGAACTCAAGGATGACAATACTTGGCAGCCTCTGTGGGGAAATGAGTTACAGTTCTTTAAGTGAGAAGCAGGGGTCTGCATTTGTTCCCTGGAAGAAAATCAGAGTTACTAGATTATTCTGGTTTTAAAATTTGGTGAATATAAAAATTAATGTGAAACCCCTGGATTGTAAGACCTTGCAGTCTGTGTTGGGGAAAAGCAAACCTTGCATTACATTAGTTGTGCTCTTTTAAAATGCTACTGTACATTACGGCTTTTTAAGCCTTTGCTTTGTGTAAGAAAGATAGTGGGGTTTTTGTTGTTTTTTTGGTTTGGGTTTTTTTTTAAGTGTGTGGAGAAGAGGGAGGAGCTGGACACCATTACTTAAATAAAGTGTATCTTAAACGTTAAGATTCTGTCACTGGCAATTAATTTTACCATTGTGCTTCAAAATTCGTGTGACTTTTGGGGCTTGTTCGTATTTCTGTGCGTGTCCAAAATTTCTGTGTGGCTTCATACATTTCTGCAAGGAGGCTATTGCAGAACAAATATCACAAAAGGAACTGTGTTTAGGTGGAGCTTGACAGCCCTTCCTGGATTTCGGAGATAATCCATAAACTAAATTTGTCCAGTCAATCACAAAAATCCAGACAAAACCAATTTTTACTGTTAGTATATGTACAATGTAAATCAAGCATCCCTTTTTAAATTGTTTTCTTGATCCTTTTAATTTCATATGTGAGGTTATTTTAGGAATAGTTTCAGTGTATTTTAAAATACATTGAATTAATACATGTGAGCTAATACAGCATGTAAGTCCTACCAATATATATAGCATTTTGCATAACTTGCTGCAATATTGCCTAAGAAATCGATACATTAAACTTTTTATTCTTAATCTCTGCTTCTTTGCAGTGCTTTTAAAATTACAAATGTGAACAATGTAACATTGATCAGTTACGCTTCTGGCTGCCATGTATTGCCAAAATTGTTGAATACCCTGCAACTGTACAGCAGCCTTTAACTGTGAACAGATTTTTTTTTAATTATTTTCCTGCTGTGAGTTCAGTCATGGACAAAGTTACTATAGTAACTATTTGAGTTGCATTACAACATGCTCTATTTAATCAGCCAGTTGTCCAGAATAATTAATGCTGAAAGGTAACTAAGGTCTGGTCCTGTTGTTCTGTCTAGTGAAAAGCATTAATCATAGCTTTTCATTCTTGATTTTATGATATCCAAAGATTCTGAAACTTAAATTGTTGCATCATGAGCCAATTCTACTACAGTATTCAAACCACAGTGATTTTTGTCTTCCTGGGACTCAGGATACAAGACAGACCCTGAAATAGATCAGAATTTGGAGTTCATATAAGATGTGAAGAATTAAACTGAAATGATGGTGGGGAAGTTGTGTGAACAGTCTTGTTGCTGTACTTCAAACCTGACAGGCTGAAGGTAACTGAAACAGATTTCAAGTAGGGTTTAGGAATACAGGATGTAAGCAGTGGAGACTGGGAGCCTCAGATAGCATAGGACATGAGTTAGGTTCAGTAATGCTAATATGAAATACAGGAGCTGAAGAAATGTTCAGAAACAGCTGATCTGTTACTTCTGATCCTCACTTTACAGAAGTATGGAGGGTGAAATGGATTGAAAATAGCAAAGCAAGTATGTCTGCTTCTTACATAAAACCACCCTATTTTATATACACTAGGGATAAGATAAAGAAGCAGCTCCATAGTTAGTGCTTTTCTTGTACTGAACGGCTTATGCAGAGTTTCCTGTCAGTAGCTGCCCTGAGACCTTCTCAAAGAAATTTATCTCTGAAATTTAGGTAAGATTTCTTCCTTGATAAGCAGGCTGCCTTTTAGTGAACTGAAGGAACTTGAAAGATTCAGATCATCTCTTCAAGTGGTATACAGGCTACGCGTGATACCCATTTGTTTAGGAATTAATTTTGCCTCACTTGTATTACATTATTCTTCACTCACTGTGCTGTGGTGAAGAAAGATGTTACCCAACAGTAAAAAAAAGAATGTGAGCCTTGCTTCCTGGGAATGGTTTCTCAGAATTCTCTTACTTTCCTTGTTTTCTCCCAGTCCTCCCCCCCAGCCCCCACCAAGACAAAAGCTAGAAACCAATGCTGAGTTTAAAATGCATCTCCTTAGGTACTGTGGGAAGCCTGTAGTCTTCTCTTGCCAGCTCCTGAAGGATAGCATTTGTGTCCTGCAGCTGACTGGAGGGATTTCTTAATGTTGTCTTGTCAGTACCCAACCAGAATGCATTTTGAATACAAAATCAACATCTTCAGCTTTAAAGCAAATGGGGACAGGAACATTGCTACCATGTACCTCTTGGGACGTGCATCTCTCTCTGGGATACAGACTATGTATTTCATTCTGTGTTGTGTTGGACTATTTCAGTAATTTTGGAAAACTAAAAATGGTTTTAAACTCTGCAGTTTTTTGAAAGAAGGTTGGTTTCCTGGTGGTTGCTAGCCAGCTAGAACTCATGCTTTCGTGTAATAATTACCTTTTAATGCAGTTCTGCAGAGCATTTCCTTACGAAGTCTTCACATACATATACTTTAACATGTCAGACTTTTGCAAGTGGAAAATTTTATGTACTGCATGTTACACATTCAGCAGTTGAATTATGTTGCTATAAAAGCATTTCTTGTACACAGTCCTTAATTACCAGAACTCAAATATAAACCTTTGTGATAGTAACTTCTCTGTACGCTGCTGTTTAATCCTATGCTTCCTATGGTTATGGCTGAAAATCATGCAGTTTATCGGTGTGCTAATGAAGTCAACCATGTTGTTTCTAGCCCAGATGTCAGAGCATTTCTTCAGATGGATAACCCAAAACACCAGTCGGATCCATCTGAAGATGAAGATGAAAGGAGCAGTCGGAAGGTAATAAAAGAGAAGTAGGAACAGTCTTCTAAATTTTGGTTACTTGAGGGCAATCTTAGGTATATTATTTACTGAAAATTACTGGTTGGTTTTACAATAAATCCCCTCCATGCTCTTTTAAACAGATCTGTTCCACTGTGGGCTGTAAGGTATTTTTCTGTCAGATGTGAACTGCAGAGAGGGGTAAAAGTGATTGCTAGCTTTGTCTTGCTTCTTACCCACTTGCTATATAGCTTAAAGAAACACAGCTTTAGTCATAGCTTAGCTGTCACAGTTTTTGCAGCCTCTTCAAAGATTCTTACTAAAAACATCTGGCAAGGAGCAGGGGAGATTGAATGTTTAATTGTCTTTTTGTTTGCTTGTGTGTTTGTTGTGTGTTTTTGGTTTTTTTTTTTTTTTTTTGAAGAGGGGGAGAAATGTGATTCTCTCAGGAGAAAAATGCAGTCTTTCTAAAAGTCACTCAGGAGCAAGGATGGATTTGATTTCATTTCACATATAACATTGTGTGAGGTCTGAAGCCTCTTTTGTCACAAAAGCCACTACAGGGCTAGATGGATTCTCTGAAAATTAGTTGCAGCCTCTGGAAAAAGTGCTGTTTGAAAAAAGAAGTATTTCTAGGAAGGCAGAAGTGCCATATTTAAGCTTGTTTTCTCTGTAGCTTACTTCCTGGCATACAGATGTGATCTTACACTTCTCAGTCAGCCCCTGTTAAAGATGTTAGAGTCATCGTTTTGGTTTGTGTGTGATCTACAGCAGATCAGTGTTTTCTGAAAGTTTCTCTTCCAAAGATGCCAGTTCTTGCTGCTTTTTTTTTTAAGTGCTTGACAGCACTGTGAGCATGCAGAAAAATTCTAATTTAAAATACCAGTTTCCTTCTCCTTTGAAAGGTATTTTAAGTAATGTGGAATGATCTGAACCTTCTGTGGAAAATTAATGATGTGTCATGCTACAACAAATTCCAAGATAGGAAGAGAGCTAAAGCATAGTGGCCTGGACCATACTTTTTGATAGAAAATTCACCTTCTCATAGTTACTGTAAATGATGAAGCTGAACAATAAGGAACAAAAACAAGCCTTAAAAAAAAATAATATTTTGTATAGTAGCTTTTTAAAAACTGTGCAGTACTATTGCGTGATTGGCTTTTATTAGTGAATAGTAGCATCCAGCGCTGCTGTCAGGGCATTCTCTGCTTCTGTAGGAGTACTGGTTTTGTGATACCTGCTAGCCTGTTCCCAGGTAACTTGTATTTGAGTGCAGTTTATTCTTCTCTGATAAAGTCCAAAACCACAGTAAGGGTACAAATACTGCTTTTTAAATCAAAAACAAAATGGAGAAAATTACCTAAGTGACAGTGGCTTCCTCCTCTCCCTGTAACTGACAAACTCTGTCTGGGTGTGTACTGTAAGATTCATGTAATCCCTGGAACTGAGTTAGTTAACCTTTAATGTCAGGATAGAAAAGGCTGGTAATGTTTTTCTTGGGGTGAGGAGAGTGTTCACTTTAGGGTTTTTTTAAAAGTACCATGTCTTTCATTAATTACTCTTGCATAAACAGTGTGGGTTTAAAATTATTTTATTGGTAAGATCTTGGAAAATTTACAATAAAAGGTAGAAAATATATTCCTAGATCAAATACAGGAAGGGTTAAGTTCTAGATGAGGAACTATTTGTTTGTTGAAATGCTCCTAAATTTTCATTCTTAATCTTGACCTCTCTGTCTGGACACAATTATTTTATTACCTTCATCCTTCAATGTGATGTGTGTAGAAACAATTTGTAACAAGGTGATGATGGCCAGATATTTCATCTTACAAAGTTCCCAATCTGGATGCTAGATCTCTTTAAAAATCTAATAGAACTAGTGTAAAGGTATAGATTGAGCAAATTAGTAGAGTATTTTGAAATTAATATTGGTTGAAATATAAAAGAATTAAAAAAAAAAAGTACTAAAAATAAACCTCTTTGTCTTTCCCAACAGTTAAACTCTACCTCACAGAATATCAACTTGGGACCATCTGGAAATCCTCAGTAGGTTTCATTTAAATTGAATTAAAATGTAGTTCAGTTTAATGTAGAATTTTTATTTTAATGAAATTTTATTAAAATTAATTTTAAACCTGAAAAGTTAGACTGAGGTTAATTGTTAATAGTATGAAAAGATCTTTGAGTATATGCCTTTATTTGTTGATTTGCACTGCTTGGGAGGAAGCAAAACACTGAATCTTGTGCTAAATAAACAACCATTTTAAAAGCTTTTTTTTCCTTTTCACCTTCAGATTTTGTTAGTCTGCTATCCTTTTACTTAAGGATGCTATAGCAAGGATGACCTCTGTCTTGGGAGTGGTCCCAGACTGTTGAGAATGTGAACAGTTTCTGAAAACAAGTTTGTTTTAATGTATGGCAAAAGAGCAGCTTGCCTTGTTGATACTACAAACCTAGTTACTGCAGTCATAACTTGCTTCTGTTTGGTGTCTTCTGTAGACTTTCTGTTCTCAGTTCTGTGTGAATCTGCTTTTCTCATCTAGGAGATGACTGCTATTTTGGTTTTGCTTTCCTCACAGATTTGTTCTGAGCTAACAGGAGAAAATGCTTAATAGATTGCAGGAAGAAGTGAAATTTAAGAGTACTTCCCTTCAGGGGTAATAAATGGAGAGGTGTATGGCAATGTAACTGTTGTTTTGGAATTGGAAAACATGGATAATTGTTTTGCTGACAAAAATATCTCTGAGTTGTATTTAGGAAAAAGTAAGGGAATCCTGGGAAGAACTGAAAGCAGCGGTGATGTGGGAAGTGGAAAAACTGAGAGTGAATTCATACCTACGCACACAGAAAAGGAACGTGTTAGGGCCTCCCTCCTCTCGCTGTAATTTAAAATGAGGGAGGAATGGATGGAGGGAAGGATGGGATAAGGAAAGAGAGAACAGATAACAAACTTGGCGCTGCCTTCCTTCCCTCCTGTAAGCTTGAGAATCTGTTTAGCCCTCTGGAAATGAGAAATAAGCTCCAGCAAAAGTCTTGGGGAAGTGGAGACTTAAAAATTTCAAGAAACTAGACTATGGAGAATAAAAGAACAGTCTTGCTCCTCCTTTACATCTTAACCATAAACTTATAAAATAAAATAAACTCAAAGGATGCAACTTGAACACTTTCCCTGGAGGAAAATGAATTGCAAAATGAAGAGGAGTCGTGATGTCCGAGGGAAGGTCTGCAGAAGCCTGTGTGTTGGGTGGAATGAAGAATAAAGGAGGGTGCTAACAGACTGTTCTTCTCACATTACAACTCAAGTGCTACGCTAGACTGCTGTACAGCTACAAATCTTGTAATTTCTACCCAGATGACCTGTCTCCTTCCTAAATATCTTTCAGTGCTAAACCAACAGACTTCGATTTCCTGAAAGTTATTGGGAAAGGCAGCTTTGGCAAGGTGAGCTTTCTTATTACTATGTCTTATCCTGGTAAAGGATGCTAGCTGGTGTCTTGTGCATAGTGACTGTTGTCTAGAGACCTGGCCGGAAGTTTTGGAAGTGGTATCAGTCTAGAGTGGCATATAAACTGTCAGGTTGGATCCCTGTTGCTGCTTCTTTATAGCCCTGCCATTTTTTTCCCTGGTGTGGCAGTTACTGGCTGCCTTGGCCTGTTACTTGTTGGGAGTAACAAAAGGGAGTGTTTCCCTTTCTCATTAAGAGCAATAGGGACCCTCTGTTTCCCCCAGAGAGGAAGGGAGGTACTCCTGTGCTTATGCAGCAGCTGGATTACAAATAGTGCATTTCCCTTTGGCATGGACTGTTTTGTCAAACCCCTAATGCTATGGAGCAGTGTGAGCAACGGCCCATTGAAAAGTGACTTAAATATTGATATTCTGCAGAGATGCAACAGAGAAACCCCTCCTGAAATCTTTGTTTTCGGGTTATTTTTCAAGTTGTTGTTTTTCATTAAATTATCTTTAAAACTTACAAAAACAGCTGAAACTGATCTTGATAGAGATTCAGCAGGTCATGGAAAATAAATGTTATAACTCAGTCTTTCATGATGTCACTATCGTGACAGATTTTTACTGAACTGTAGCCTCACTCTGGTGATTATATTGCTGATTGACTATATTAGAAGCAAAGAAACTGTATTGTGAAAAAATAGCATTAATACTTTCCAGTTATGCTGAAATTATGAAATTATTACTAATAGAATGTGAACTGCAACAATCACATTTCTTCATTTGTTTTGAATTTCACAGGTTCTTCTTGCAAAACGAAAACTGGATGGGAAATACTATGCTGTCAAAGTGCTGCAGAAAAAAATTGTTCTTAATAGGAAAGAGGTGAAGAGAAATACTCTTTCACCATCCACCTCACTTCCTTTTTCCCTTAATTACAAAATCATTCCTGTTTACTTATTGATCTTTTATTCCCTTACAGCAAAAACATATTATGGCTGAACGTAATGTGCTTTTGAAAAATGTGAAACATCCATTTTTGGTTGGATTACATTACTCATTCCAAACAACGGAAAAGCTTTACTTTGTCCTGGATTTTGTTAATGGAGGAGAGGTATGTGGTGATCGTGTTTGGATTTGAGTCTCTCTATTGTGCTAATTCTAGGTGGGAGGAACGAAATGATCCTTTACAGTGGGCTCTGATCAGCATTCTCCCAGTTTTGAAAATCCTGTTGTTACCTGCTGTTACTACAGACTTCTATAGCTATACAGACCCTGTTCCTCGTCTTATCGACAACTTTAATCCCAAGTTTATTCATGGTTGTCAGATACAAATACTGTATTTTACAGTTACATAAATTTAGCTTTATTATGAATTAATCTTATGTTGACATTTTTCACCATGTAAAACTGTCTTTTCCTCTTGCATCTGCATTAGCTGAGATGCTAGTATTTTGAAAGCGGAAGGAAGAAATCTGGCAACTGAATTTACTACATTGATATTGTTGGGAACCTTGGGATTATTTTGTACCTTTGCATGGTCTAATTACTTACTGCCAAATAGCCTTATCCTCAGGATTCTTCTCCTTGAAGCGATACTATTGAATGTGAAGAGCCATTAAGTAACTTGGGGGAAAACTTGCAAAAGATAATGGAGAAAGTCTGTGTATGTTTAAGTAATGTTCTGGAGCAGTTTGTCTTCAGCTAGGGACCTGTTGCTTTTCGAAGTACCCAGTACTTCCAGGAGTGCTCAAGAAACTCATGTGTAAACTGGTTGAATAGGCAATACATGTGAGAAGGGTATAAAATGTTGCTTCTGTTCCTTCAGAAGGTTTTGTGGAAAATCAGGGATTTTGTAGACTAGTAATACCTGGACCTATGTAGGAAATTAGTTGTGACTGAAGAAAACAGTGTAGTGAAAAATCATTGTGTGAACGGAACTATCCAACATACATGCTTTAAAGAAGAGCTGTATGTCTTGTCACTTGCTGTGTTTTCAATTTGGTAATTTATTGGTGTAAAATGTACACATTTCCAAAGGTCTTACAGGTGCTTAAAGGAGAACAGGAAAGAAGGATGAGACAGGATACTGTTGTAGCTGATAAAACTCTGGTAGCTGACAGAACGCGGGAGAAGGGGTAGAATTTAAATACTTCGTTTCAGCGTATCTCAAGGTTTCCTATTGTGTTGCTGCAGCTGGATATACACAGACAAGTTTAAAGTACGCTGAATAAACCAGGGTGAGATATGATCTGGGTTATACATTAGTTCATATTCATGTGGCCTACTATCAGTATTTATGATGTTCCTAGAGGTGGTGTTCTGACCCCTTTGTGTCAGAGCTGGGACAAGATAGGCCTTTGTCTTGTCTAATGTACTGTCATCTTATTTAGACTGTATTAGCAAACTCCTGGTTTGCTCTGCTCTGAATTCCTGACCACAGCTTAGTTTGGCATTCTTCCAGGCAAACTAAAATACAGTTCAAAACAGCTTTTGAATTTGAATGAAGTGCCTGGAAAGCTCTGATGGCTTTTTATTTTTTCCCAAACTTTGTAGGCAGAAAACAGAAAATCTCTGTTTTCTTAAAATCTTTAGAAGTTGAATGAGTAGTGTAATTTAATCTGTATGTTCATGATTTAGTCTTCGGCTAGACTTCATTATCTGCTCAAACTACTTGAAGCCAGACAGCTCTCTGTAGTTGAGAGAATTTGTGGGATCAGCTTGGAATATACATCTCCCAAAGCGATCTACATCTAGGTGATTTCAGAATACAATTCTATAAATACTTATATACAAAACTTTGAATACAAGTATATACAGAAATGGAAGATTACTTACTTGACACCAGGTTATATTCTGTTAGGAGGCTATCTTGCATGATGTAATCTTGCAAACTTCTAGTCACAGCTTAGTGGTTTACTCTAGTTCCTTTTGACTAGTCTTGGTTTTAGGGGAGTGTCCTTATGTGGTTGAGTTACCTATCCATTTCTGAGCTACAAAAGAGAAGAAAGGGAGAGGGTAAAGGAATGACAGTCATGCAGCAAAACCTATTTTATTTCATTTTATGTTTTAAAAAAAAAAAGTGGACAGCTAAAAAAAGTACTTTTTACCGTTAAAATTACACATTATTAACCTGGGTTTTTGGTGTATAATGTTCTTGTTTACTATTTGCATATTTACAGCTGTTCTTTCACTTACAAAGAGAACGTTCCTTTCCTGAGCACAGAGCCAGATTTTATGCTGCTGAAATAGCCAGTGCACTGGGCTACTTACACTCCATAAATATAGTGTACAGGTAAGTTTCTGAAATGTATCTTTGCCCTGCAGAAGCTCAAAATAGGACAAAATATTGAATAAAAACCACTACATTAAATCATCTTATGGTAAACTTGCATGTAACAATTTCACCAAAACTTGACACTTTCAGGTGAAGATTAAAACTCCTTGCTTCTGAAGCTCTTGTGTTAGTGACTGCCGTTCTGAATTAATACGATTTTTTTTTTTTTAAATAGGGATTTAAAACCAGAAAACATTCTCCTAGATTCACTAGTAAGTGTGCAACATTATTTTTGGTTTTCCATGTTCTCTCACAAAATTGACACTCGTGTATCCGCATGTTAAACGTGTTCTGTTTTTAAAATACCACTCTTTTCTCAAACAGGGTCATGTTGTGTTGACAGACTTTGGACTTTGTAAAGAAGGGATTGCAAGTTCTGATACCACTGCAACTTTTTGTGGGACACCAGAAGTATGTTGACAGCTTTCATGGTTTTTTGGCTAGTAATTAATGACTGTTGACTATTATTTGTGTAACTGGAAGATCAAATATTCTGCTTTGTACTGTTAGAGATTTGTATTCTTTTAACAAGGTCTTCAATGAAACCAAACCAAAGACAAGCTTCCTGCGGATCTGTTCTTTGTCCTTTTTACTAATATGTAGTGTCTCCTATTTACTACCCACATCCCTATAACTCATCTCTTCCTTCCTTCCTTTTTCCAACCCTTTTCAAACATTGTTTCCTCCCATGTCTCCTGGACACAGGAGAGTTAGCTTGTCTAACAGCTGCAACAGATTTGCCAATATGAATCTACTTAATCATATCCTGCCACTGATTTTTAGGAAATTTTTAGGGACTTAATATCTGTGAGTCTTGAGCAAATTTTGCACATGCATGAAACTCTGAACTTGCTGACCCAGTTGATTGAACTCTGTTATCTTTTTACTGAGAAAACTGCACTGGAAAACAGAATCTGGAAGTCCTGAACACATATGAGGGATTCACTGAAATGCCAGGATTAGTGGCTTTGATAATTTGATGAACATACTTTAAATTACAGAAAAGGCCTTTGAAGGCAGTGAAGGAGGATGAGTGAGGAGTAGTATTTAGTGGAAACATTTGAACTCAGAAAAAAAAAAAAAAGGCAGGTGGCAACATGTGACAACTTACCCTAGTTATAATCAGAGTAGGAATCCATAAAGCTGAGTGGTAAAGGTAAGCTGAAACAACCTTTGTTGAATATTTTGGAAAGTTCAAAGGACAATATATAGAACAATGGTAACTCTGGATCTGTTTGAGAAAATCTGTGGGTTTTTTTCCTCATGTTCAGAGGCTGTCTTCAGACTTACCTTGGACTTGCATGAATTGCAACATAAGAGGATGCTAATGCTGTTGCTTCATATGAGTCCTTAAAACTATCAAAACTAAACATAGCACTTGTGTATTAGCCGTTCTAATCCAAGATTTAAATTCAAATCTTTCATAATCCTGCTGAAAGTGTAATGATCTTCTCAGTGTTTCTGAACACTGAGTTAAATGACTTGGTGAGTTCCAACACCTAAAAAGTTCAAAGCAGGTTGTGAAAGATTAGGAAAAGCTTAAGTAGTAGAGTTCAAATAATTCAGCTGCTTTTCATGCTTTTGATGGGTCATCTATAGACAAAAATGAGTTACAGGGCACTCACACAGAAGGTTTGAGAAATACTGATCTAATTAAACTGTGAGTTTCAGTCTGTGCCTTGTCTGACAATGCTACTATATTTGTAAATCAAATTGTAGAATTTGAATACTAGAATGATAGAAGCAAGCATCCTCTTGTTTTGGGAAGTTAGAAGCCATGTGTGCTGTAGATGAGGACTGAGATGATGATGATCCAGCCATAGTAATTTTATATGACGTATTCACAAAGAATAGTCTCATATTATGAAGTGGATGTCCTTGTGCTGTAGTGTTAGTAAGCTCTGAGATGCTGAGTAGATTTCTTACAAGGCAGAGGGAAACCAGTTAGCGTTGTCATTCAGTGTTTGGTGGTATCAGATGTTCATCACATATCAGTCAAGTGATAACCTATTTGACAAGAATCTCTAATTTAGCAACTCACAACTCATGCTCTCATTGAGATTTACAGTGAAACAATATAGGTCATCCAGTTTCTCAATAATGTTAGTTTTGCCTCAGTCTATCATCTTTCATTTTTATGTACTGGATGGGGAGCATACAGGCTTAGGATGGCAGAATAGGCATGGCTAGTAGCCAGCTTGCTGAGAGAGGTTGCCTCTGCAGCAGTGCAGCAACCTATCTGAAATGTGAAACAAGTTTCATAATACAGGTGGCAGAGTAGTTTGGCAAAACAGTAGCGTGTGGGAATTATTGTTTCAGTTGGGAAAACAGCAGTCCTGCTTGGTAAATGACCAGATGGTGACAAAGTATTTGCCGGGTTTGTTGAAGGACAAGATAAATACTTAGCAGTCTTACAATTCCTATAAGGCAACTTTTCCTGAAGGTGTTTACTGTGATGTGACTAAAACCTAAGTTTTACTCTTGCTAGCCTAATGCTCTAAAATACTTTTTTTTTTTTTTTTTTTTTAGTATCTTGCACCAGAAGTCATTAAAAAGCAGCCCTATGACAACACAGTAGACTGGTGGTGCCTTGGTGCAGTTCTTTATGAAATGCTTTATGGGCTGGTATGTACTTAATATGTGGGGAGCAAGGGTTGCTTCCCTCCCCTCTCCCCCTTTATGTGAAGTAACCCTGGAGTGTTGTTAAAGATGCTAACTTTTGTACAATATTTAAATACTCCACTTAAATGGATGAACAGTTTGTCTTACACTTGCATAGCACCTGTTTTCTCTCTTTTGGACTTTGCATTGCTTCTTGATGTCTGAAATTTTGCTTTCCAGTGAACAGCTGGACATGAACTCTGACAAAGACAAATGGTCATCACTTTGAGGGAATATGAGAGTAAATTGAATCAACGGTGATAATACCCAATTAAAAAAAATCCAACTTAAAAGTAAAATTTTGCCAAATACTGGAATAAATAAAAGACTTCTTTTTACTTAGGTCTTCCAGGTTTTCTCCTAGCTTTTCCACTTCTTGATGCAGCAGTAGAACAAAAAAGATGTTACTATGCTTCTAGTCATATGTAATTACTCCAGTAACATTCTATTCTGTTCTGTTAGTTTTCTTGAGTTTTATCTCCTCCATAGGACCTTTAAATAGGGAGATAGATTTGTTTTTCCACTCATGTTCTTTTCAGGCAAGTTCAATGGGAGCTTTGAAGCTTCATGGCATGTATGGCTACTTACAGTGTGAGAACGTTAGAAGAGGAGGTGGGTGGGGACGCTATCAAGTGTAAAGAGCTGGCAATAGTGATGACTGAATTAGAAGTCAGCAGTGCATAAGAAGAGGTAGATATCTTCTTCACTGCTAGCAGTTTGTATTTCTTTACTGACCATAAACATGAAACAAAATGTTGCATGTGGCTTCAAATTCATGTATAACTTTTATTTTTTAGCCTCCTTTTTACTGTCGTGATGTTGCTGAGATGTATGAGAATATTCTTCATAAACCCCTAGTTTTGCGCCCAGGAATCAGTCTTACAGCCTGGTCTATTCTGGAAGAACTTCTGGAGAAAGATCGGCAAAGCAGACTTGGAGCAAGGGAAGATTTTGTATGTCATGTCTTAATTTTTCAAGCCCTTCTTAAGTTAAAGGGACATCACCAAAATCATGTGCACAGCACAGGTTTAATAGTTGGACACAGAGATAGCTCTGTTATGTCTGTCTCTGTTTGCCTCCTTTTTATTTCTTCATTAATGACACCAGTGTAGTCAGTCCCTGAAAGTTGTTGTGGGTTTTTGTGGGATAGAAGTATTTTCAGCTTGGTTGGTGCTATACCTGTCAGCAAAGGAAACACAGTTCCTGGTGTAGTAGTCACTAAGGTGTACTACGGTAGGTTTCACTGTTCGTACTGAAACTGGGAAATAATCAGAAGAAAAGGCTATTTTCTGGTAATGTCAGTTTAACTACATGTAAAACAGTCTTCAGATAAAGAGCAACACTAGTACCGTGCAAACAGCAGCTTTTTTTTGTAGCCTTAAAATTGTGACAAATGTTTTCCCAGTGTAACAACAAAAAACTGTGTGTGCAAGAAGGTGATGTGAGAAAGTATAGATGTCTCCAGAACTGTGCAATGAGGAATGATCTAGAAGGACTTCTTCCATCCATGAATTGTGAGATCTTCATAGTCTTCTGTTTGCAGCCTTAAAGTTAGGTAGTCTGTTGACCTTTAACACAGCATTTAGACTATGACGTCATACTTTCTCATAGTGTGGAGCAAGATGAAAAGCTGGAAGCATTTAGCATAGCTGTTTGCTGCTTTCATAACTAGTAAGCATATTGCAGAGTTGTTGAAGTACTCACTTCTCAGGCGATGATCTGCTTTACAAAAACTAACAAAACTTTAAGGCAGGAGCAAAGATACTAACCGAAAACATGCTTGCTCTGTGGTAGACTTCAAGGTGGTTGATATTAAGGCTTGAAAGCAGAAAATATGATCTTAAAGGAAACCAGTTTGTAGAGGCAGGCTAACAAATTTTGATTGCTGTTTTTACCAACTACAGCTTTTATTGCAAAGTAACCTGTGAATAAATAAACTGATGAAGGACTTGACTTCCTTATGTGCATGCAGTTTGAAGTAGTATTTACTGTGATGCATAGGATAGATTTCTGGAATATCTAAAATCTTTATTCCTTACTGCAGCTTGAAATTCAAAAGCACCCGTTCTTTGAATCTCTCAGCTGGACTGACCTTCTTCAGAAGAAGATTCCGCCACCATTTAATCCTAATGTGGTAGGTGCCTGGTGCTGTTCTAGTTCATATCTACCAAATTTCTGCCTTTGAGGGCTCATCTGTTCGCAAAGAATGTCTGTTTCAGAATGGTGAAGAATGGGGACCTCCCAGTGCTGACTGGCCTTTTGAGCAGTGATACTTTTTTTTACTTAAAACCAAGTTTGATGTATCACTGTTTCCTCCTTCCTGTCAAAGTACAGTCAACTTTTGTGGGGTCTGAAGACCAAAGAAGAAAATACAGATAGCCTCTTCATTTGAAGACTTTCTAAAAGACTAATTTCCTGCTTTTTTGTACTTACTAAGCCTTAGTTGCAGCTTTTCTTTATCCTCCCATCAGTTTAAGCTGTGTCCACCTGTGACTGCTTGTCCAAAAACTCAGGAGGGAGGGGGCAGGACAGCAGGGAGGAAGTAGTTCCTAAAGTTACATCAGAGCATCCACTTCTATTGAGTCTGTGTCTGTCTGGTGAAGAAGCCTTAGCTGTTTTGTCTCTTCTCTCTGTGACTAAATGTTACTATGCTTTAGTTCTTCGGTGTGTTACTGGGAAGCTGATCTATCATAACAACAGTACTGTTGCTAGAATTTAACACCAAGTATTATTGATGGAAAAAGGAGAAAGAGAATTTGGTGGGATTTGGGTGGTTCTTTTGTTCGGGTTTTTTTTTTTCTTTTTTGTGGGTGGTGCTTTTTGTTTGGTTGGTTTGGGGTTTTGTTGTTTGGGGTTTTTTTGGGGGGGTGGGGGTGTGGTGGTGGTGTTAGTTTTTGCATCTCCCTAACAGTCACTTAAGAAAGAGACACTTCTTCGTATTTCTTAGGTTTATCAGATCATAAAGGTGTGTAGGCTTTGGCCTGAACCCCAGCCTGAAAGAAACAAGCAGGCTTTTAATAGCTGTTTTCAGGGATGCTGTGGTGTGCCTCCTTAAATTTCCTGTACTTAAATAGGAAAGAACAACATAAAGTAGAAAGCCTCAAGAGTTAAATTTGAAATCTAAAGGACAAGCACGAGTTTAAAACACAGTATTAATATGACAACTGATAGATCTTTCTGTTTTCTAGGTTGGACCAGATGATATTGGGAATTTTGATGCAGTGTTTACAGAAGAAATGGTCCCATACTCAGTTTGCATTTCTTCCGATTACAGCATCGTTAACGCCAGTGTCCTAGAGGCAGATGATGCATTTGTTGGATTTTCTTACGCACCACCTTCTGAAGATATGTTTTCCTAGGAAGCCAACAGTGTTTTGGAAGTCTTGGGGTGAACTGAAACATTAGGATTATGGACACATTCCAAAATAGCGTAATTAGTGCCTCGTTTTGTATGTAGGTTTGAATCCTATGAACAGACTTTCTCTGCTGTATAGGAGGAATTTGGGCATTTTGGATGGCTTTTGCTGGGATTTGAACTGTTTGTTCCTGCTGCAGAAAATATTTTTTAAAACCTTTAAAAAGCGTTCTCTACGTATTTTGTAAGCAAAAACACTGACTGTTCTCCTCAGTCCCTTCAAGTTTACATTAATACCTATCTAAGATTTGGCTGGCACAAACAGCAGCAAATTTAGTAAATTTATAAATGCTTTTGTACCTACTTACAGTGACTTTGTGCTTGAATTGTAACTATGCAAATTGCCTTTTGTATATCCTGGTTTAAAAAAGGTAAATGTTTTCCCTGTTACATCAGTTTGAAATATATGTTAATTTACCCATCAGCACTTAAATGAGGGGTTAACGTAAGTTAAGACCAAGATTCTTAAAGGACTTCTGCAGAATGAAAAGCTGGTCCTGTAAAACTGGATTGTTGCTCTTGCGCTTGCTGAAGTACCCATTCACGCAACTTACTATCAACTGGATTATCGGAGGTGTGGGGGATTGCTCAAAGCAAGGACAGGACAAATTAACTGGATTGATTCAACAACGTTACTGATCGTGTGTTCTACTTTTCTTTCTTCCCCGAGATACATATGTCTATATTTCAACTACATTAAAAACATTTTTGGTTAAAAACTCTGCTTTTCCAAAGATACAATATGCAATAATCACTGTTACTTTAAAAGGCTATCTTGCTTTGACCTTTTAGGGGTGGGTGGTGAGGGGATCATGCCAAATATTAGATATTTTTCTCACAGATTTATAGTTTGAAACACTAATATGTTCCAAATTAATTGTATTTCAGCGTTCATAGCCACTTGTCTTTGTGTTCCAGTTTGCACCATTTTTAAATCTTCGCTTGATACTGGGGGAAAAAAAAATGTAAATTATGCTGATAATTTTAGAAATGTGAAAAGCTGTTGTATTTCTCATAACATACACGTGTATGGACAAACTGATAATTCTGAACAATTTCTGTTTAAGGAAATTTTTTTAAACAATGCAAAAATTGACTGCAGTTACATTGTATAAAGGCCTATCACGGTAGTAGTTTTATTATATGTATTACTTGTAAATAACTTATTTTTGTCTGTTACTTCAGAAAAGTTCTGTGGTTTTTTTTGTTCATAAATACATTGAGTTAAATGCTTTGATTTGAGGGAAGTCTGATAAGACACTGATGAGTAGCCAGAGTTAAATGTTACATAAAATTCAGTATCTAAATCATCTCATTTTTGACAAATAAGAACTAGCTAAGAGAAACGCTATCTGTATTGCATCAAGATCAGTTAAAAATGGAGAACATTGGGGAAAAGAGTGTACCAAATCATAATTCTTTTGAAATTACTTTCTGATGGACTGGAAAGCAGAAATAGATTGTACGAAAGGAAGAATCCATTCTCATACTGAATTTTTACTCTGTATACTCCTGAAATTATTGTGGGCTCCTGTAACTACCGTCTGTTTATGACAAGGAAGTAGGGTACTATAGAGATGGGAAGGAGAGGGGATACTTCAGGAGTTGTTGCTGTGGGAGCTGGCACCGCTTTTAGTTTCTTTGTCTTGTTATTTCCAGGATGTTTATACCTAGCTGCCTGACTGGTGAGGGGTTTTGTTTTTTCTTGGCACAAATTCGGGGTTTCCTTTTTTTTTTTTTTTTTTTTAAATTAAAAAAAATGGCAGTGGTAGCTGAAGTTATTCCTGAGAGAGCAGATTAATAATTGCTTATTGAGCTTTTTCCTTCAACAGGTTCTGCCTTTTTGGCTAAGTGTGAATGTGTTAAACGTATCACTTGCAATACTTAAGGTCGCTTTGTTTCTTCTGTTAAGTTCATGTTGTGAAATGCCTTGGTCGCATCAGGATTTCTAAAGATAACAGACTCTGTACAACATCAGGCAATAAAGCCTCAGAATACTTCTGTATCTAGTGCTCTTGTGCTGCATCTCTGCATTTCACGATGACCATTTTCAAAGTAAGATGGCAGGGTTCGGAGTGTAGGAGCCCCTTCACCCAGTGCTGAGCTGGAAAGTGAAATCTGAAGCACTAGTTGTGGTAAAGCCTAGATAGGAGATTGTCGAAGAACCCACACAGGAACCACCTGTGGTACTCCCTTCCTGTTTTGGCAGATACATAATAAAGGGAGGTAAAATTTGTCTTTTTGTGACTAATGCAGGGGGTTTTGCCTGTCTGTAGCGAAAGGAGATTGTTCCTCCCCTTCCAGACCCTGTGAGGAGCAGGCCGCCTCTCCTGGTGCTGTGGAAGCAAAGGACCGGTGCTGCTTTTGTGCTCTCTGGTCTCTTGGCGCCGGGGAGGAGAGAGAGACAAGAAGAAGATGGGCTGACTGAAATGCAACCAAAAAAGAGAGTTTAGAGGTGCTGTCACAGGAGGTAAACTTGCAGACAGCTGGCGTGCTAAAGGCAGCAGTTAAATATGCAGTATTTATTAAAGAGAGAAAACGGTTTTACAATTACGTTGTCTTTTAGTACTACCACGCTGTCGGTACGAGACCCTTTTCTAGTGGCCTGCCCTGGGACTGTGGCCACAGCCAAGTAAAAGCAGTGGCGCCGCAGTAGTTTTGTGCTTAATGGGGCAATCATTCATAAGAGGTGGTGGCTGATGCGCTCGTGCAGCTGTCGGTAAGGGGTGCGGTTGCGCTTTCTCTTTACTCCCGGGGAAAAAAAAGAGTGGTTTTAGCACTGGTGCTCCCCTTCGGGGCCTGGTAGTGGCGTCCTTGAGAGGCTGAGGCCGGTGGGGCTGTGACGCCTTTCCGGCTCGCCCGTCCCGCGCTGCGGGCTAACGGCTGGGCCCGAGCCCGCCGCGGGCGGCGGCGGGTGCCGGCTGAGGGGGCGGCACCCGTAGCCCCGTCCTGCGCCTGTCGAGGCCCTCGCTACCGCCTCGTAAACGGCCCCGTTCGTCTCCCCTGCGGGTACACCAGCGCCCTCGCAGGGAAAAGGCGTCGTGGCTCCTCTCCCCGCTGTGGCGTGGGCAGCCTGGTCGCCCTCGCTGCCCATTTGCTGCCCACACAGGAGTGCTGAGAAGTGGGGGGCATAGGAAGCCTGGAAAATATTTTGGGGAGAGCGCCGGTGGGGTTTGTGAGGAAGGGGTGCTGATGGCAGGAGCTTGAAGCCCGGGGGTGGCTTTGGGCATCGTGCAGTGCCACCCGCTGGACTGCAGCTGAGTGGGGTTAGCTGACTTGAAGGGGGGGGCCACTGATGAACACGGTCACCCCGGTAAGGGACTGGTCTGGCTTTATTTTTTGAAGCTTAGGCGATGACAGCGTTTAGTGCGTAATGACCTGGGCCATAGCTTAGTCCTTCCTAGTCGTGTTTGGTGTCCTTTCCTTCTAGCCAGGGGAACACAGGGGCCAGGGAGATTGGGTGGGTGGGTGCTGTGTGTGCGCATTTCTCCCATCCCTTCTTGCTGAAGATTTCAAGGAATGGAGCAGTAATCGTGTAGGAGTAATCCTAGAGAAAGTGGGAAAAAAAATCCTTACTATAAATTCACTTTCAACTTGCACTTAAAATTTGATACTTAAGGCCACTAAAGACAGCTACCAGCCCACAGCGTACAGTTCTCAGACAGGGTTTACACTGCTGCCACACTAGTGTTGCACTTGTATCCGATTACTCCTCTCTCAGATCTTGATCTGTTTGTCCTCCCCCACCCAGTTCTGTGAACTCCTACAGGGGATCTTTTGTATGCTGTGAGATTTGCTTCCTCATCAGCCCAATAATTCTGTGCCTTGTCCTTTATGAGGTAGGTAAGTATTTTTGAAGATTCAAGTGGCATTTTGTATCAGTCATCTACAGAGAGAACAAAGGACACTTTGTAAAAGAAAATCTGTAAGACAATAAAAAAGATATGTATATACAAAATACCATATTTTGGTTTTAGTAATTCTCCCTCTAAATTCAGCAAAGTAGTGCTTCACGGTACAAGCTTTTACTTAAAAAAAAAAAATGCAGAGCTGTGGATAATACACAATGAAAACAGCACTGAAGAGCACGGTCAGCCTCCAAACCAAAACTGTAGTTGTAAAAGTTTTGTTTTCTGTGTATGTGGATGGAAATAAGTGTTTGCAAGATCAACACCTTAAGTGGGTCCTACAGGAGGTAACAGCAGAGTAGGAAACTCAGACCGAAAAAAAGGGAAAAGATGTTGCCCAGTTTCACACTTTTAACAGCTATGACAGACTTCTCAGATAAGAGAGATACTTAAGTCTTACTTTTGCTAGGCTGATTACACCTATAAAATACATAGGGGAGGTTAAATTAAATGCAAGCTTAATTTCATGGGTTAGGGAATTGGTCAGTGAAATAATTCACTGAGAAAACACTAGAGCATTCTTCAGGAATTTACTTTGGGAATGTAGTATGCTTCAGCCATTGGAAAGAACTTCCCATTGAATGGTGGTATTTTTAAAATCCTTAAAGAATTGCAGAGCTTGGAAAAGAGACTATTTTAATTTTGTATCGCTTTGTTAATACATACCTTTATTATCACAGCATGGCCAGTTCTAATGTCATTTCTTCACAGTTTATTCCAACATTTTGATAAAGAGTGTAAAGACCTTTCTTGGAAGATGCAGCGTGAAATACAGGAAATGAGGGAAATTGCCCTTGTTTACCTTGACAGAAGTGGTGGACTTCAGAAATTCGTGCATGATTGCAAAAAATATAATGGTATTACTCACTCAATAGATATTCTGTTAAATTGATATGTAACGTTACACAAATCTCTGTGATTTTTATTTAAGGTGCTTTTTGCTCCTACAGACTCAAAACAAAGTTACGCTGTTTATCGTTTCATTATTTCAATAAATCCTTCTGATATTGCTGAATTAGATGCAACTCTGGGAAACTACATTCTTCATTATCCCATACAAGCTGCACAGATTTTTCAGACAGTAAGTATATATTTATAGACAAGAGTAGACAAAGGTACATCTTCTATATTTTAGCTAGATTTTCTTTTCTAAAATGAAGTTATTTTTCAATCACAGGTATGTTTCATAGCTATTAAGACATTATCATTAATTGAACAATTGGAGACAGAGGCCCAGGTGAGTCTGAATTGTTTTCCTCCATTTAGATCTTAAACCTTTTAGGTAGGGTGAAGTATTGACAAATACTATTTTTGTATTAACTTTTCAGTTTTCATTTTCCCTTTGGTTGTAGGATTATTTGTTATTAAAAATAGCTGGAATCTCACCCAACCATATGGCAAGAATTTTGAGATAATTAATATAAAACCTAATTAGTCTTACACTTCATGCATTTCTGAATTTTTTTTTCTAATAGCTATATATCACGTTGTGTGTTTGTCCCATCTACGTAAAGCAGTTTTAAATGAAAAATTATTTTACAGTATTAATGTAATTGTGTCTCTTGTTAGATTAGTATACTGCTGAAACCAACACATTTGCCACCTTTGCCAAGTTATGTTCTGAGTCTTTCTGCGTTTCCCTTTAACTACACATCTCAAAGATTTTATATGTCTGAAGGAATAGCGATTGCAATGGGAACTGTAACAAAATACACACAAGGAGCGAGATTTTTTTGTACTGAGGAAACCTGTCCATTTTCTGAAGGTAGTTAAAAAAAATAATAAATCAGTACTATTTCAAAAGCTTTTTAATAATTTTGATAACAAAGATTAAAAACCTAGCATTTTCCTATGCAGACATTTTTGTAATGAGCACAGCATGATTTTTATTAATTGAAAGCAGTAGACCTTGCCAGTGGTTACTCACCATTATTAAATGTTTTGGGAGCATAGCTATGCCAGCAATCTATTTTCCTAATGCTGAAGATAGTTCTTATGAGAAAAGATATGTCACCAATATAATTTAATAAATTGCCTGAAAGAAAAAAAGCTAAACTAGTAGAATACTTCTTTTTTTTCTTGGAAAATGTGTTTCTGTTTATACAAAAATACCACAGAACAGTATGCTTAAGTGACTGGCAAAAGCTTCTAGCATGGAACAAGTTTGCTTTAATGAGTAGCTGACATCTGTGGAACTACTTCTTTGAGTAATATTACTGAAGTGCTTGTATCATTGCAGGATTAGGCCTTAAGTACATTTAAGGCTCTTTTGTTTGCTTCCTCCTGTAACAGAGCCCATAAAATTATAAAAGAAAAGCAAAATCCCAAAGTTAGGAGACTGCAGAATAAATCATAATGATGTCTTTATGAGGGCATATACTTCTAATAATGAATATCCATATCCCGTATCATTTCCACGCCAGGCAGAAGCGGCAGCCGCTCGCTCCCGCTGCTCAGAAAGCCAGGCCACGCTGCCCTGCCTGGGAATGTGCGATAGAGAACTCGGCCATCTTGTGGTCGACCTGTAATAAATTATACCCATCACTTTAGTGGTAGCATAGTATATGAACATATGCTTATCTGAAGAAACACAATATAAATTTGGAATTTCACTGACCGGTATTTTAGTCACTTCTGTTCTTAAAGGAAAGTGTAAGAAGAAAGCCATGTCCTCATTTTAAATGTTTGGTAAACTTTTTTTTTTTTTTTAAGGGTTTAGGTACATAAGAGTGCATCTTCCCGGAGCTACAGAATCTGCCACAGTGAGGAATGATTTTGTGTGTAGTTTGTGTTCTTCACCACTGCAGGAAGACATGAAATTTAGAGTACTTGGTGGTAGGATCTATGGAGTTTTATTTTTAGATGTTACTTTCCTACTTCTGTTAATAAGTAAACAAAATGGTTAAGTGGAAAAAGCCCCAAAATACACCAGTCGTTTAAAAAAAAGCCTGTACTGTTTTCAAGAGAACTAACCTTTTATTTGCCTTTATTTTGAAAGATAAACAAATAGTTGAAATGATTGATGCAAAAGTTCTTAATGCTTTGAAAGGATATTCCAATGATAAGTCACATTTTAGGATTCAGACATTTACAGTTTTCTTGAGAGGTAAGCTGAATTTTGGAGTTTTGTCAAAAATGTTTTAGAATTGAACTCTAATAATCCCTTGCATTTTCCTTGTAAGTCCCTTTCTCTGGATAAAATGGTGAAAGTTGTCATTTATATTGCAGTTCTTTAATAAAATTAGGGGGGAACAATACATAAAATTAGCTAGGTGACTAACAGTATACACAGGTGATTGAAGAGTGCACACGGCAAAACTGTTGTGTTCACTTTCATACCTTCGTTTAAATACAGTCCCCTGGCCAGCTCTGCAGTATCGCACTCTAACTGTAGCTTGTTTTTTCCTCCTTTCTACTTCCTTTGGTTATACTGTTTTGTACTAACTTCATTCATCTTTAACATCCTTCCTCAATCTAGCTGTTTTCCGCATTCCATCAGGATTTTTGGCTTCTACTACCACTACCTTCCACCGCAAACATTAAATGATTTCTAACGTGAACATCCAACCAGAATCTCAACTCACCAATGTAATTCCATTAATTCTCTTAAAAAAACCCCACCAAACCCCACCATTCCAAGTCTATGGAATTATAGGGTTCATTTCTTGAAAACGAAATAGAAAAAACTAATAATAATAATTTAAAAATTATAAAAATAATAAAATTATAAACCAGAATCTATGGGTGAGATACTGCAAGTTACACATGCATTAAATTTCCACTGGCTTCAGTGATCCCTGAGGTTAGACAGGGTCTCGCAACTGAGATTCATATTTGGTTGGACCCAACTCTCATTTTCAAAAATAAATGTGATTATTTTTATTTTTTTTTACAAAGATGCACAGAAACACAAAGGTTCCCAAAGCTGTTTGTGTCTTTTTGAAACTTGTTTAGTTTGGATCTCCTTTTTATTGTGTTTTTTCCTCTGACATTTTATAGGACAGCAACTGATAATCGTGTCACAGCAAGTTTCAGAGTAGGAATGCATACTTGCAAACAACTGTCCATTTTCTTTTCAGTGCTGAACTAAACACATCATCATTTTTTTAATCAGGAATCTACTTTTCCTCACTCAGTGTGCCTTCCTTACCTTTTGCGCTAATTAATTAGAATTGTCTGCTTAATTTTATTGTAGTCCATTACAGTGAACCTGGCATCCAACTGTTGCTTTCTGCAATTAAATCATAAAATTGAACTTGTTCAGAATGTGAAGGAAGTTTTCTGACCATGTCTTTAAAACTGTTTTTATGCCCTAACACATCTGGAGTTTCCCCCCGCCCCCCTTTTTTTTTTATTTCTAGATGAACTGGCCAATAAAATGAAAATAGGAAACCACTACAAGATTATAGGAATTCCAGCTTGTGTACAAAATGGCTTACAAGCTACAGCATGTATAGAAGCCAATAGCGTACAGCTCTGTAAACCAAATGGTAAGAAAGTTCCATTAAAAATTGACTGAAAAAGTTGGAAAGCCTTCTAGAACAAAATCTTGAGAATTGGTAGTTTTCTATTACGCAGAGGCGTAACCCAGATTACGAAACCACTCTGGGACTTTCCTCTTACAGTCTGAAATGTATGCTTACTGCTATTTGAGAATATCTTCTTTTGTCCACTTCCCATGCACTGGGAAACTACATAATTATTTACTGCAGTTCTTCAGCTTCTCTTTCCAGCGTCTCCTGTCCATTGGAAAGTACTTTGAAATCATACATTAAATGACCCCGATATTTCAGTTTGTTATTCCTTTCTTATTCCATCAGTTTTAGCAGATGTCTGCTACCTTTTTAGTAGTAAGTTAATAGTGTCAGATGTTTACATTCTGAATTTGTGCTTAATACATAAGCATATTCGTTCTTTGTAAGTTTTGTATCAAGACTAGAATGGTGATTTGTTCTAATATATCTGCATATCTCTCTTATGAAGTGTTTGTTAACCTGTACATTGTTTTCATTAGGTCCTTCTTTTGTCAGTGACAGTTTTAAGTATCTGCTCTCACTGACTTCAAGTTCATGCTGGAGGTTTACTGCCGTCCTTGCCAGTATCTTTGCTTCTCAAGTTGTTCCACCAGGCACTTACAATACTCTTAAACTGGCAATATTGCTGAGTCTCGTACAGACATGTGAAAAAGAAAATGCAGATTATCTGGATCTGTTGATAGTGACAAGCGACACGCTAGTAATTGATAGGTAAAGAGATTCCATATTTTTCACATAAATTAGAATTAAAAACATCAGTATTTTTAAAGATAATAGGATCGGTCTTACATGAAAAGCTACAGACTATAACAGAATATACAAGGCTTCAACTTAGTAACAGTACCCAATTTTTATCCCTGGGACATTATTTATTTCAAGTGATAAATCTGGATCAGAATTTCACTAACAATAAAACCCCTGAACACTCTCGTAATGATTTCAGTAAGATTTTAACACTAGCACTGGTCAGCAGACCTCAAAAAAAAATTCTTCTAAAATCAAAACTGAAGACTGTCCCAGAAGCTGGTAACGATAAAAGCAAAGGGCTCTACTTTTCAAATCTTGTGTCACTTTAAGCCTTTTCATTACCACTTCCCAGCTATCAGCATTTTCTGTGAATAAGCAGTGTGTAAATAGGTACTTAGATTTTTAGCACTCTTTTTCATAAAAACTATATTGGTAAGGTATGAAAAATCATGTACATCTTTACATGTAGGTCATAAATCCGGCTGTTGTTGCCTTTAACAAAATGGTTTTCTGTATTTATGCACTTTATGTATTTACCCCTTCACACAACTATGAACTGCTAACACAAGTTCACATACACTGCAGAAAAGTACAATATGCTCAAATTTACATTAATTTATACAAAATGACTTTCTCCTTCCCCAACTCAAAACAGGGCTTCATTTTTATTTTTGAAAAAGTTCTTCAGAAGTGGCATGAATTTTATTTTGATTTGAGAGTTCTTCAACAAATTCATTAGTAATTTTGTTGTGGAAATTTAGTGGTACAAATTAGTTCAAATTTGAAAAAAAGTAGGCTGCAGGATTTTTTTCCCCCCAGGTTAAGAGTAAGATTTCATAAAAGAAATCATAGGAGCTCAGAGTGTTTTAAGAATCAAAACACGTGGTTAATACTAAAACAGTTGCACACTATAATTCTTGGTCAGTACTGTCATTTGTACTGTCTTGCATGTGCACAGTGTGTTACTGTCAGTAGCCTCTCAAAGTAGACATTTCCTACATCATATTTCTGTTGGTATGATAGCCTATTTACTTAGTCATTTTAATTAATAATTTTCTCCCAATTTATTAATAGTAGGATAAATCATGCACTGAGATCTTAAAATCCTTAGGAGCCTTTGATTGTGGAACTAGACAGATAATTTGCAACCTCTTTGTGCCAAGGAACATAGTACAGGGGATGAAAAAGAAGTTCTATACCCGCTTTCTCAAAAAGAATTGGGGGGTGGGAGGGTAGAGCCCAGGCAGGTAGAGCTTGCGAGTTCCCAGCCTTTTCATTTTTCCCAGATGGCCAGGATTCCTAATCCTCTACCCTTTTAAATCACTGGAAAAGTTTCTCCAGAATAGGAATAGGAGTTAACAATATCGGGTTAAATGATAAGACTTCTTTGACTTCATAGGAATTATTTCTATTGCAAACCATGATATGCTTCATGTTAAATCCATAAGAAATACAGTCCTGTTGGTGGCTGTTGGAGAGAAAGCTTGGATTTCTACCTTTGTATTCAAAGTTACTTTAAACGTTTAGTTTTGACACTGGTTTGGGGGGGGGTTGTTGTTTCTAAGTGAGTCTTAATATATATAAATACTATTCTAAAGTATTAAGTATAGTATTAAGTAAGTTAAGTTTTGAAAAACTGAACAATAATTTAACAATTTATGACTGACAGAATTATTTAATCCTCTAGGCTTCTGAATTACAGCATATGTCTTCTGCCTCGTGGCATCCGACACCCACCTTCTAGTGAAATTTTTCCTTCTGTGTCCAAAGACAAACATGGAACTGGAAGTGCTAGTATTCAAGCTTGCAGCGCTGTGCTGGCTAAGGGTGGTATTTGTTACATAGGAGACTTATCTTCATATAAAAAGGATAAACTTGAACTTCTACAGTCTGGTAATCTCACACCTGCTGACAAATGAGGGGGCAGAACAAAAAAACATACAAATTCATGGCTAGGTTTGCTCCCCCGCTTACAGCCCTCACATGCTGCGAAAATCTATAAGCTATTTTTAATGAGTCTGTGTAAGCAATAAGGACAAAAAAGCCAAGGCCCTATAAGCTTACATTTGCTACACAGGATGCACTATAGATCCATTGATTGTGACAATTCAGTGAAATACATACATAATCATAACTGGTTTCAGACCGTGTGTGTGGGACTAGAATTCATAGTTAAACTAGATCAATTACATAACTGACGTATTTTGTCCTATCATAGTGTTAGAGAGCAGAACGACAACGGTATTCATTCCTGGGAAGAAGTACGGAGAAGAGGCTGACCAACAAGTTACTATTTCAGTTCAGACCAATTTTTGGTCTTTTGTAGATGTGGATTCTTCCCCTAAGAAACATATGCAAAAGGATAACTTTTTCATTGGACAGATGGTAAAGCACATGCCTGGTTATGACAGTAACTGTACTATAGCAGTCATTTGTGTTTATGGTTATTTCAATTTACAATACAAACAAATTTGTTAGTATTTCTCAAAAAGTCACAACTTAAGTGACTTTAAATTAAGTATCTTCTAAAATGAGCTAGCTTTCCCAAAAGAAGGTATCATTTATTTTATTGAGAATACCTTTTGACAACTACTATTGAAACAAAATGTTACTGCATATATTATAGGTAGTTCATGAGAGAATCTTGCAGGACTCAGTATCTATGGATATTGAACATTTTCAGTTGAAAACCTGCGAAGTTTCTACAAGTCAAAAGGCCAAAATAAAGTAACTGCTTTCTTTCTCTGTGTCTTCTCTTTAGGACGTGAGTTTGATTCCACCTAACCTTCTAGATGTTTTTGGGCTTTTGATATGCAATGAGTTTCCTTCATGCCAACTATCTTCTCCTCTTATACGTCATATCTTGGAAAAAGCCATTAATCCTGAAGCCATGCTGTACAAAGTCTCACAGCAGTTCAGAATGCAGGATTATGAGGAGGTAACGGATACTACCCCATGATTTAGAAATGCATTGTACTTGGGAATATCATACTATTTCCGGCATTGCAAGGTTCTCTCTGCACATTCTGATTACTTATTTTTGAACCTGTTAATACTCACTACCTACCCCTGCCCCCCACCATATTGCCACTAGGACTAATAGGATCATTGATAAAATTAGCTTCAGTGCTTTAAAAGGGCCAGCGTAATAAATTGTTTGATCTTGTTTCTGAAATACATACTAGGTTAATATTTATATGAGAACAGATCTCCAGTACCTCATTTTGACCAGAATAGTTTACAATCAGTAGTAAAAGTTAATATTCTGTTCTAAATAAACTGTCAATATCTTCAGTATAATTAACAGATGATTCTGTTTAGTTTCTGAGATCTATCCTTATGCATAGCTGAATGGTAGCAGCTGTCTTTATAAAAACTATTGGTAGAATATATTGTCCAAACTGTATTACTATGCCACTGGTACGTTAAAAGGTGTGAAAAATGTGAACTATTTTCCAATTAAATACTTAAAATTTATACCCTTGCTCTAGTTTATTTTCTTTGCTAAGAACCTTCATGTTGAACTGAGTTCAGAAGCAGAAAACCTCCTTCAGGGCTACTATCTTGCAAGTCGCAGAGTGAGAAGAGATTCTATTCATGGATCAACATTATCAGCATCTGCACTAAAAATTCTGTATGTCCTACCTTTTACAGTAAAGGAGACACATCTACATTTCAAATAGAAATTGTGCTAACCTGCTCAAGAGCTTGTTAAATAAAAATCTAGACAAGACTCAAGTTTTGAAAAGTTCGAGCATAAAGAATCTTATTTACCATTTATGAATACTATTTATTTTATATATTGATGCCAGGCAAAAACCAGTGTTTTAAGAAGCAATTATCACTATTAAAGCTATCTAGAAAAACAAAAATGGGATGGAAATGATCACAGCTTTGTATTACACAAGCAAAAAAAGTAGTAACAGTGGATAATATGCTAAGTTCCACTGCTTTCATAGCCCAAGAAACTCATGCATAATATGTACTTTGTGAGCAACACATGTAACTGCACAGGATTTGTGGGAAGTTAACACTGGCCTGGGTTTTTTCCATACTTCAGCTGTGTAAACTTTCAATTTACATTAGTGCCTGAAACAGGGCAATATATATTGTATTCATGTCTGCAATATTTTTTTTTTCTGACATGCTTATATTAATCTCTTAGGATTTCACTGTCTAAGGCTCATACTAAACTAAGTTTAAGAAAGCAAGTACTTGAGGAAGATGCATTGATTGCCATCTTGTTACTTGAGTCATCTCTTACCCTAAAACATGGTAAATAATGCAACTCAGCCTTTAGTCTTGGGTACATTGTTTTCATATTTTGGCAGTTTGAAAAAAGTTTGTATCAACTGATTGCAATAATAGCTGGTTCACGTGAAATAAAAGCCCAGAATTTCCACCACTGAAGACTGATACCAGAAAAGTCTTTCAGCTGACTTTCCTGCAAAGAGTCTCAGTGCTGTTCGGAATGAGGCCGCAGGCCAGCACCAAGACTCCATCCTTTTATGCTGGTTTATTTGAAGCATTGCACCTCTAACACTGGTGCAGGTTAAACCAAAGACAGTTTTCCCTCCCTGGGGAACAGAAGACAAGGGTGGCGTTTTTCTTTAGTTTGTTTATTTAGCATCACAGTCACATTTGTTCACACACAAATTTGGCAGTGAGACAAGAATTATGATGTAACACTTTAAAATGGTAACATACAATACTGCATTACTAAGTAATCTGTGTCACAGCTTTTTTTCCTTCAAAGTCCTGGCAAAAGTTTATCGAGTCTTTTAGTGTAAGTCTTGATTTCTTCTTTGCTTAGGCAAGTCTGCATTATGCGTAGCACCAAATCCTGTATTTCCATTTGACCTCAGTGATGAAAACTCCCTGCAACAGAGAGATAGTTACCTCGTGCAGTGTCACCATCAACTGCTGAAGTTTATTGGTGCATACGGCCCAGGAATTCACATTAACACTAACGAAGAGTGAAAACTCCACTCTGTAAGTAAAGCCTGAAGCTTTAGCTTTTTGAGAGACTGCAGTTAGAAATATACAACTATTAAGTCTTTAATATTTTTGTAAGACAGTTCAGTGCTATTTTGCTAAGGAATAAAGCATAGCTGACAAGATGCAATTACAACTTTTGTGACTGTTGTTTTACGGCAGGAATGATGTCTTTATTCTGGGAGGCCATGGCTTCAGAATAAAGCCACAACCTGAACTTCTCTTCCTGGCTCCCACTGTTCAGTGAGGAGTAAAGCAGGGTTTTTAATAAGACTACAACCACCAATTAAACCAGGAGTTTAGAATCTAATGTTTCATTTCAGCTACATGAACTCTCTGCAGTTTTTCTTGTTGCTTTTCAAATATATCACCCAATGAGGGGTAAGTAGTTTTAAGTACATTAAAACTCTATTTTCCTAGTGTAAGCCAACTTTCTTAAATTACTCATGCTTTATAAATTTTAAAATGTATAGAAGTATCGCCATACTGCCTGATGTTCTGTCTTAGTTTTACATTACAGCAACATATTAGACCAGGATGCCAGTGTGCTCCTGCAATCTGAAAAAAAAAAAAAAAACAAAAAAAACCCCAGTATTTCCACATTACTGTATATAGACTGCAGGGGATAGAAGAACCCTACAGGAAACTGGAAAAAAAAATTGTTTACTAGACAACCTGGTAGGTAGGCAGCTCAGCAAGTTCAACTCTACCTCACTGCAAAAACAAGTGTAAAGAATGGTGTGGTAGAAGATGAGGTGTCTGAGGTACAGTATGCTTCTGCAGCTACAGACATCCCTGTATTCTATCTTCCTAGTAAGGATATGGCAGTAGACATAATACTGAGCAAGTTTTACATCCAAGAGGTCCATGTTAAAAAAAAAGGCAGCAGAAAAACTGTACAGACCTCCTGTTAACACCGGAGAAGCTGAATACTAAAGGCTTGGTGTGACTCCTACCCAGGATATCATCCAGCAGGATCACGGTGCTGCTGCTCACATAGCCTCAACAAAAAACTACAGTCACTGAAAACAGAAATCCAAGATTTTATTCATACATACATTGCTTCAGAGATAAGCAGAAAAGCTGCTATCACTAACACTGTAAACACTCCCATTTAGACAATATAACACAAGTTTTCCTACATGTTTTAACACTTGATTTATTAAGTTCTGGTCAATTTATATGGTACACTTAAAATATTCATACTAAGTTCCAGGAGTGTCCACAAGGCCACTTCCCTTTCTGACACACTCACCTGAACCTCCTTCGAGGATTATTCACACATTTTCACTGAACAGCTACGCCCCTGCCTTACTGTTGAATCAAGCAGTATTTCTGAGGAGCAGTAAGGGCCAAGAAAGCATTTCCAAGTGCATTAGAACTCCACATTTCAGGCTGCTGTTTTCAAGCTAAACAAAAGATATCAAAGTCAGTTTTCTGTACCATTAATCAATCTTAGACAAAGTTATTAACTTTACTGGCATTTCAGATTCAAAGATACACATCAAAAACCAGTCAGATGGGTAAACGGCAAAGATTTCATCATTATGCCAGCAAAATTACTTTTAGAATAGACTTAAATAGAATTCCTTTATAAACCACTATTTTTGACAAGCCATATTAAGGAACTTAAAAAAAAGTTTTCTGCAAGAAGAGCACAACTTTTATCCTTACCTCTCCCCAGTTTCTCCCGTGACGTTTTAAGCAAAAATTAGAAGACTAGTAGCAGTACAAGTAAAGCACAGCAGAGCCAGTCAAGTAGTCAAAAAGTGTCCTTGACTAACAGGCCACACCTTCAGCTGATACAAGCCAGCACAGCTCCAGACAGCAGCAAACATGGCCAGTACAGGCCTTCACCAGCTAGCCGTACAGCTTGCTGGAGCCCAAGTACTGTAGTATCACAGTAAAAAAAGCAACTTGCCTTCTTAAACACCCGTACTTCCAGACGTGGATGGAGCCTACTGTTGGCTGTCTGTGCATACACAAGCCTCGAAGACAGCGGAGGAGGTCATTTGATCTCATAGCACCTTTAAAAGAATAAAAAAAATCAGAAATGATGGTAACAAATCAAACTGGAAAAATCCTACCAATTAGCTGGCACATCAGATATAACGTTGCTCATCACAAAATTCAGTTGGGTAAACGGCCAAGAGTCATCATCATTATGCCAGCAAACAGTTTCCTGCCTGTGGCAACACTGGTGTAATTTTTGCCAAGTATCAAACACAAGGGGATTTGTTAAGCTTGTCTCGAGAGACACGCTTCTATGAACTGAAGCAGAATCTTTTCAACTGTTAAGCACAGAGTGGATTCAGTATAGCCAGGAACAAGAAAAAAGCTCACTCTGGGCACAAAAACACAGGTCCCTCCCTATTGTTACATTCAAGCCTCAGACGGCAATTAACTTTCTAGACGTAAAGTTCACTGCCAGTCGCCTTTCCCTTTGGAATATATTCCAACAGACCGATACGGTTAAGTGCCTGCAGGGACGGAGATTTGAACACATTGTTCCCCACTTCAGTCTCTCACTTCCAATTAGCATCTGTTAATTCTTCAAAGCAGAAGTCTTGTTTCTCTCCCCAGTTAAAAACTAGATTCTCTGACACTATTGCAAACCTCTCCCCTCTGATCCCTTCAGGATTCTTGGATGGCACCTGCTTTGTTCTGGGGAGCAAGTCCTAGAGGTTTTATAGCTGTCATAATACCTTTTGTTAGAATTTCAACCTCTTAACCCTATATGCAATCACTTACCCATGAAACAAGGAAGAATGAGAGTTTACAAGCCATAAAACAGCTTCAGAACTCTAGATCTAGATTCCAGGAGGCTTTCCTCAACATTTTTAAGTATAGTAAGAAATAATTACTTCTGTAGCTCCAGAATTCATGTGACATCTTCCTGTTGCAAGGTAACAGCATGGCAGAGTCCAGATTGAAGATTCCCAAAGCCAGTAACAAACTCATCTCTTAACTTCGCTTGCTGCCTAAAACAACGAAAAGAGGTAACAGCTGTTTGGTTCGGAGAACTCTGCTGCTGAGCCAGCAGCGGAAAGCATCAGCACTCCCTTGGGGAAAGCCCACCAGTCCCAGTCAAAGAAGTACCAGCCTACTGGGCAACCTCATTGCTGGCTTTATCATTACCTGGGGAGAAAGCTACAGACAGCATCGGCCGAGATCAAGGTTGAACAGAGGTTATGACCATTTCACCTAAAGCAAGTTCCCATATGAAGAATGACTGATTGCACGACTATTATGCTGCTCCTAACGAACAGCCATCGCTGGGTAGAGGAGTACCCAGCAGGGTACAACCTTTAACCCCAGCTCACGTGCTGCACTCTGGGGAACTTACTGACATGCTTTCCTGCCGGTTGACTTGAGGTCAGCCCTGGAGCTACAGTCCCAGCAGGAGAGCGTTACCGCCAAGACCCCTGGGGTCCTGTCCCTGCCAGAACCCACCATTTTGGATCCCTGTTTACAACTCAAAAAAGGGCACAGTCAGGGTCACCATACAACACTTGCCCAATTCCCCAAAGGAAAAAAAGGTAATTTATCTTCAGAATTAGGACACGGATTTGCCGATTAAAATGATTTATCAGCAAAATCAAGTCTCTTTGGATGTCCAATCTGTCATTTCTTTGAAGACTCGATGAACCAAGCAGTAACTCAAAAGTAACCGCCATGGCCTGCCAGTGGAGCAGCACATACTAATGAGGTCTGCCTGAGCCTCAGCAGGCATACGCAGGTCCCTAGCAAGCCTGCGCGGCCAGCGAGCCTCAGCGCAAGCAAATGGCTCCAGCGCCCAGGCAATGCCCGTCATCAGTGCGCTGCCAGGACACCCGGCAGCAGGCACAAAGGTGCCGTTACAACAGTGCGACAATCCCTCCTCTTTCAAGTGATGGCTCAACCCTGTTTAGAAGACAGTGCCAGCAAGCCATCCCTTCCGTTCCTGAGATTACACTCACTGTTTTGATTTGTCAGAACTGGATTTCCTACATTAAGCCGCCGGGGGTACTTCCAGTTCCTCCGAAGAAAAGTAATTACGACACTGCTCTGCTGTTTATGGACGAGCAGGTGCCCGGAGTGCCGAGCGGAGGAGCTGCTCCAAGCAGGCGGCGGCAGCCATCCATCCACAGGTCGGGCGCTCCGGCCGCCCCCCGGAAAGCAAAACCAGCCGCTGCCACCGCCCGGCCGCGGCGGGACTGGACTGGGCAGTCCGAGCTACCGCTCCCATACCGGAGGCCGCGGCGCGGACGGAACAGCTCACCACCCACGGGGCCACCGGCCCGGCGGAGTGCCCGCGGCACGGCGCGCACGGCGCGTCCGCCCGGGGCGGCCCGCGCGGCAAGCACCGAGCGGCGCTGCGGGGCGGGGGGAGGCGCGCGCTCTCC
>JAVKLA010000027.1:16433499-16443512 GCA_034782735.1 Sagittarius serpentarius
GCGGCCCAGGCTGTTTCGCTTCGGATAAAGTAACGGTTTTGCCGGAGGGGAGTACTTTAGTGGCCGGGCTGGGAGCTCCGGCGGTGGGTTGTGAGAGGCAAGTCCTTGCTCTCCGCTCCGTGGCCGCGTCTCTGGCTCGCGGAGGTTCCCGGGGCCGGGGGGAGGGGGGGGGGAAGTGGCGGCCGCCCCGGCAGCCCTGGCGGGGCACCCACCCACACGCGTGGGTCCAAACACGAACGGGATGAGGCGCGACGGGGCGGGCAGAGGGGTGATTCAAAAGTGAACGGGGAGCAATTAAAAAGTAGTAACGTTAATGAGCAGGGGCAGTCGAAATAAATACCGGGGGGTGCAGAATTAGCCCAGAAAAACATTTTGGACGACGCCTGATTGTGCGATAACGGGGACACAATAAATCCAGCCTCGGGCGCAGGAGGAAAACAAAGCCTGAGCGACTCGTTACCGGGTTTGCAGCCAAGAAAAGGGCGGGCTTCATCTGCAGCGGTAATTGGAAGTCCCGGGAAGGGATGATTTAGGGGCGGGAGGGACGAGCCCGGCGAGGACCAGGCGCGGGGGCGGCCGCGGCCGCGCAAGGGGTGGGGGGAGCCGGACACCTCCCTGCGGCCCCCGCCGGCCGCTCTGCCCGCTCCCCCGGCTGGTACCCACAGCCCCGCGGAGCCGCCTCCGCCAAGGCGGAGAGGGCCGGCGGGCAAGGGATGCTCCCGGGCTGCTTGAAAGGGGGTGCAGGTAAATACTAAACCCGAAACTGTGCCGCGGCCTCCGCCTTTGCCTGGCGCGGGCCGCCTCGGCTAGGGGGTTCCTTCTTCCCTCAGGAGTTACCCTGACAGGAGCTACTCTGTCAGCATTCACAAGGCGGCGGCTACGGGCCGCCGCCCCCGCACCGCGGGCCGTCCTTCCGCCTGCCGGTGTCCCGGGGCACGGGGGCTGCGGCTCCCCGGAGGGCGGCGGGGGCTCCTCCGCGCAGCCCTGCCGAGCCGGCCCCGCGCCCCGGCCCGCCTTTCGGCCCCGGGGGGTCCCGGCCTGCCTCCGGCGTTGCCCAAACCCTTCTGCAGCTAAAACCCCTTAGGGATTCACCCGACGGCCACGCCTCGGCTCAGCCAGCCTCCGGGGCTCGGGCAAGCAGGTCTTTGAAAAACTTGCCCTGGGAACACCCTGGCTGACCCCGTGGGGTGAGGCGGGAGAACCGCTGCCGGACTTGCCCGGCGAGCGGGGGCGCTCGCCGTCCGAGCCCCGGTTGGCGCGGGGCTCCTCTTGCCTCCCTCGGTGGCCCGGCCTGCGCTGACGGGGGTCCAGCAGGCAAGTCGGGGCATCGGCTCTCCCGTCGCCGGAGGAGGTGTGCCGGCTCTGCCTGCCCCAGCGACGCCGGCTCAGCCACCGCTTCGAACGGGACGGCGGGGCCCTCGGCCGTCTTAATACGGGTCAATGACAGGCGGAGGGCTCGGCGGTAGGTGTCCCGGCTGCCCGCGACTTCCCAGCCAGCCGGGACGGGCAGAACCCCAGCGCCGTGCTCTTCTTCTCCCCTCTGATGTAATTAATGACACACGGTTATGTGGGGTTTTTTTACTTTCCCACTGACACACACCGAGTTCAGCCTCAGTGCAGGGAAGGCAGCGGGAGGAGTGGGGAAGAGAAGCGGTGGAACCCCCATTCCCGTCTTTCGACAACTTCAAATCCAGCTTGCTGCGGAGCGGAGCGCGGTTAGAGAGACTGCACAGGGAGTCTGGAGAGAGCACCCTGGCTGCTAGCAGTGTTACCAAAGAAGAGGTGCATTACATGTACTGAAAAAAACCAAACCAAACAAGCAAACAGATCTAAAGGTAGAGTGCTTGCGCTTTGCCCTCTCAAGACTTTCTCCCACCGCAAGATGACTCGACTCCTCTGTTGTAACCACAAAGAGATCCAGAGATTATTTTCTTCTGTCAACCCACTATTTAAGTCTAAGGCCATAACAAGCTGCTGCAGCTGTTTCTTCTTCTTCTTTCCCAGATAAATGTCTGAGAATTACTTTCCTGCCTTACCTTCCACAGTATATTTCAAATCTGAGGCATGCCAGAGCCACAGGAGAGCCAGATTTCCAGCGTGATTTAGGTAAGGAAGAGCTCTACCAGAGACAGAGTGGTGTTTTTCCAGGTACACTTTGCTCCCTTCGTGTCAAGTTATTTTCTGGTTTTACAGCTACAACTCGGCACGAACATTCATGGTGTTTCTTTCCAATTTGTTCATTTTCTCCCATTGCCACTTCTGTATAAGGACTTAACAAGCACGTTTGTCTGCTGGTATGGTGACGGGTGGTTACCGGTACTGCTGACAGACTAGCAGAAATGTCCCTCCTCCACGTAAAACAGTTACGGTGCAAAGCCACGCACCGGCCTCGCCTGGTCAGGCCCCGCTGATCCCGGCTGTAGCTGGGGAGCAAATCAAAGGCGAGACACAGCCACGGGAGAGTAAAAATGGGTCGAAATTCAGAACTTCTGCTTCACGGGGAAATCTCAACATTTCACAGCGGGAGTGCATTCCAAACCCAAACAAATGTTTTGCAAATTTCCAATTAAATATTTTTTTGCCTTGCTTCAAATGCCATGTTGTTAGTGTACTGTAGGACTACAGCACATTCAGCAGTTATGTCAAATATGTTGTATTACCGTGTAGCAAAATAATTTTTATTGTATTTTCTAAGTTACTGAAGGTAGAGCTGCTTCTTAATACTGGAATACTAGAACACATCAGTGCCTCTCCAGTATGCGATAAGAAAGATTTTAACATTGAAAAAGAATATAGGACAAACATTTTTAATTTAATCTCTCCTTTCCAATTTGCTGTTCAAAGTAGTTTAGCTTCCAAAAATATTGTCGTAATCAAAGTCCCATTTTCAAAGTCTTTTGATGAACATTTTCATTAACAACCCTAAACCAATAAAAAAGCTTAAAATTTGCTCTCCTACCCCTCTTTAAAATTGTCTTCTCTCTAGATTCATCCAGAGTCATAAATCCAAATATTTAAAAATAGATGTTGGGGTTTTTTAATCACAGGATTCTCAGAGCCAAGTAGCAAAAAGGAGGCTTACGTGAGTTTAATATTCCATTCTGCCAGCTACCACCAAGAAGCAGACATCCCCTTTTCTCAGTATAACTTTTGAAATATATCTAAAATACATTATCAGAAGGGCTCCATTCTAGTGTATGTGTACACATGTTAGAGCATAATACTAAGACTTAGTCTTGTACTATTTAGAAAGACTTAAGTCTTTTTAAAGACTTGGATACTGAGATCCCGCCATAATTCCATTTCGCACCTACAGATATTTCAGGAAATACTTCAGAACTACTCCACTCTAGCTCACAAGAAAGGTGTCCAAGTTGGAAGGGTCTCCGTTAGCTCAGCCACTCTCACTGTAGGAAAAGAGAAGGGGAAACCAGGGTGAAGGACGAGAACCCCAGGAGATCTGGCTCACCGTTTTCCCTCGCTAGCAGCCACGCGAGAAGCACAGCGCTGCAGCCGGCGCGAGTGAGCAGAGCGGGAGCCGAGCAGGGTAAGGGCTGGCTTTGTCAGAGCTGAAGTGTGAATATTTATGCACCAAATGACAGCGTGAATGATTGCACTCAAGGGGAATTGCAGACTTAAAATGCGGGGGTTTAGAGCAGGCCAAAGAATGGGGCTGAACATAAAGTGTATGCAGCCGGGACGTAGCCAAACTGTTACAGAATACAGAAAGTAAGAGGGAGGTTAGATCCAGAGAGAGCGAGACCCACTTTGCTGTTTCACCAGTGGAAGACCTTGCTAGGGGTTTGCTTTAGCTAGACGTGAGTTGGTTGGCTGCAGGATTCTCTGTGTGAAAGCCCATGGCCTGTGCCGTACAGGGAATGATTCATTCAGGTCTTAGATATTTTATTTAATGTACAATAAGTTTAAATTTTAAAGCCAGAAGCACTGAGAATGTACGGTAAGTAAGCCGTGCTCTAGATGGCTTCCACAGCATAACCCACATTGAGAAATACTAAAAATCCTTTAACCATTTTTAAATGGGTGTGTGTAAAGCCGAGGGAAGTGTAAGGGTGGAAAGGCTTCCTCAGGTAACGCCGTGCTACAAAAATCAGGAGGTGACTTCCTAATGCGCTGCACCGAGTCAGTAATCCAGCAGCTGCCACTGTAAACGTGTTCAGCAAAAGCATTGACATTCTTCTCTGGGAACTGTCTAAACAAGAAGCAACTTTTTTTAATGTATGCTCTTCTGTCTTCCTCGACCCGAATATCACCGATGATGACAGCTAAAACATGCTTGGTTAATACTAATTTCAGCAACGGACTAATAACGACAGCTACACGTCAGAGCTTTATTTGTTGTTTTACTATGCTGATGGCAAATCACTCACTAGCTTTAACAGAAGCAAGTGGCACCTCAGGGTTATTATACCACTCATTTACTACCTCAGTTTTGGAAATCCATTTCTTTTATAATGAAGATAAACATCTTGTTGTTCAAGGGGAGAATGTATGCTGGAGTAAAATTTATTTGAATTATCTTTATCAAAGGGCAATAAAATACAAACAATAACAAAACACACAAAACATTGCTTGCAAAAAGACAGATCCTGTTTTCCTTATTCAGGAAAAATTCCTTTCTTATTTCAGAGAGGGTCCCAAGCATAAGATGCCGAGCTGACATTCATACAGAGGAAGTCCATTAGGAAAGGTTTTATTCTGGGGGCCATCTATAATCTGGACTTTCCATTCCTTATCTGCAAGTTTGGAATTTTCCTATATCGGAAGTCTTGAGCGTTCATTTAATTACTCAAACTAGTGCAAAGCAGCCAAACTCAAGTCCCAGTTACTTGAAGCAGAATTTGGAGTAAAATTAATGTGTAATACTCCCAATCCAAGAATTAATCAGCACAGATAACATTAATCTTCTTGTGCCTTCTTTCCTAACTATTGCACATTATTCACCAGAACTGGGAAAAATCCAAATGATGGAAATTATTTTTTAGGACAACAGATCTTCTCAAAAACCATGTGCTAGCAGCTCCTTTCTTCTTGAAGTAAGAGACTGTAAGCATGCCTCTGCGTAATTGCTGAGAGTATCATATATGGAAAGAAGCAGTTACTCAGGTATTCAGGTCACAAACTAGGTAAGACAGTGGTTCAAAACAACTCCTTTCTTGAGGCAGTTTAAGAACTAGGCAACCAGTTTAGCCTCCCATGTGCTGATGTTTTTACATGCTTTTAATACAAAGCATCGCTTCTAAATAAATAGGCAGTCCCCTTATTTTTCTGATTGCTCTTTAAAGGCAGTGGCAAGTTCCATACTTCATTTTGTCTGGTTTTGAGATTACAAAAACACAGATATATCCAGAGAGACACCAGTACCTTTGTTTGTAAGCTTTGAGGAAAAAAAAATAATAAAATCCAATAATGGCCAAATCTTCACATCCTGTAACTTCTGGCTTTTAGAATTCAACTTACTTCTGCCATTACTTCAGATTCCTTCTCAACCTACGTGAGAGAGATCAGAGAAGACGGATGAGGTCTTCACGTCAGAACCACACCAAAGCCCCTATTGCTCGTGTCTTCATTAACACTTCCCAGAACCACACAACATTTTTACAAAATCTGTAAGCAGTGTTACCAAAAGCTGCAGATGAAAAAAAAAGGTCTTTACCTATTGTGACAATATCAACTGATGCAGTGAAAGCCCTTTTTTTTTCCCCAGTGCCAAACCTGGGGCCAGACTAATCTGAATTGACGTAATCTGACCATTTTGGGTATTATACATTCATTCCTTTATTACAAAATTGACCAACATTTTCCACACACAAAAATGGTGAGAGTTAATTATTTCCACATAAATTTGTATCAAATACTGATGATTCCCAAGTTCCATAAGAAACAAAATCTTAGTAAAAATCAAAGCCATTTCTCATACAAATGAAATCAGATAAGACTCAGTCTTTTATTCCAAAACATTTTTCAGCAAACTATGTGTAACTGATTGTAGCCAACTTTACTGGACATGTAATTAGTGATTACTATGACAGTCTAATATATTAACTCTCCAAGAGAGGAAGATCTTAACTGCTCCAAATCTCATGTTGAATTAAAAGTATCAGTGTATTGCATGGATCATTTCACTGCTGGCTTTGATTTATCTTGGTTTTGATGCAGCAATTAATTCTGCTCAGAATTAAGAGAACAGAAAGCTGTAGTCAGTCATTTCTGTAGTCTTTGGTTACCTGATCGAAGAGGTAAGCTTTAAGTACACCTTTTTTCAGCAGTGAACTCCTAGAATCCTTCAAGGCCATGTGACTTAGAATAAGACCTCACTTTTTTTTTTTCCTAGCAAAGTAAAATGTATTGATTACAGTCACAATATACAACGTTTATGATTGACTGACTGCAAATAAGCAGGTTCACATACTAATCAATGCCCTTCAGAGCTCTGTTACTCAGGATAGCTACTTTGCACAATACACTGAGATAAAAAATCGTAAGAAAAACGAGGAGGCGCCTTTCAGATCCTTTTATTTTTTTTCAGTTACACTCTGAATTACAATCACATACTTTCCTATATTAACAGATCACGTCTGAATCCTCATCCTGAAAAATCAATGGGCACATCTTGAACACTGACTCAATTTTTTGGCATTTTTTTTTCCCTTTCTGCCCCAATCTCAGAACTTTTGGATTGTGTGGCTTTTATAGCTGTATCACAGGCAGTTCTATGCACTGCTTTATACCTGCATATATAAAGAAATAATATGGCATTAAATTAGCTTACACCTTGCACTGTTTTTATTGTGACATTTGAGAAAAATAGGAATTTTTTATTAGTTACTGATGTAAAGTTCAAATATGAACCTCAGATCCGTAACTTGAACACTGTGTGTGTACACAGTGATTACAAAGCTTATGTATCTATACATATATTCTGATTGTGGTCAGAGCAGTACCAAGGGGAGGTGTTCAGACACTGATGCCTTATTTTTTTTCCCTTTTGGTACTTCTAACACACCGAAAAGCTCCAACAGTACTGTGGATTGCTCTGAAAGCGTCAGAATCCTTACTGGCAAGGCCTGGTAAGGCCTGATACCTCCTAGGTCCTAGGATCAGTTTTTGGTGGGGGGAAATACTACCAACAGTAGATGACGATTAATTTAGGAACCACTAAGGCAAATGTGACATACCCATGTCTTTGCCACTGGATGAGATGCATCCCAGGGTGCTGGAAGTGAATTTTAGGAGGTATAGCTGTTAATAAGTAACTAGTGGTTGTAATGCTGTCCTCCGAAATGTAGCACCTCATCTTGCTAGTTGAGGGCACAGTGATTGCGTTTTCACCTCAAGTTTGTTAAAGCAGCTGCTTTCAACTTTTCAGATGTGGGAGTATGCCTACACAATGTGTGATAGGATACAGGAAGGCAAATACTGAAACAGTGTTTGTATCATTGCAGTAAATTAGTTTATTGGAACTGACTTCAACTGAATAGCTTCCAGGGTTATACTGAAGTTATTACAAAATTTATTTATATATCCCTATTCAAGTAGCAGTCTTTATTTTAACCTCAAATTACTTTTTAAATCTCCCATGCAGGTATCTGTTATAAAAACCTGAAAACACAGCATTATTTCTTTACTTTGTTAATTTGATTCATACTTTGTGTATATAAAAGTGATTTTTATAATTTTGTAAATTAGTTACACAATAAAAAATGTGCAATGCTAACGCAGCAGACTAAATATGTTACGAAGTTTTGAGTTTTTATCTCAACAGTAGTCTGTAAAAGTACTGACAACAAAGATCTAAGGATAGGAAAAAAGTAAACACTGCATACTGGATGTCTGTTTCCTTCATCTAATAACTATTATAGTGAACATGTAACACCTGAAAAATAGATATGCAAAGATTTGAGTTTGCTTTTTGTTTATCTTACCATCCTAAAGTAGTACTTCGTTCCTGATACAATTTTGATGGAGCCATTTACAAGATGCAACTCACTCTAAAGTCACTGAATAGCTCGCTCTCTCTGCATTCTGTCTAAAATGTCATTGACGTACAGTTAGACTTGATGATCTTCAGGGTCCTTTCCAACCTAAATTATTCTAAATATTCATGTATTTTATGTAGAAGGTTTCAAACAGTCTGGGTTTCAACATTCTTGAAAGTGTATTACAGCCTGCAGACCCAGATGTGCCCTGGTAATTTTTTTTTACTTACTGCTGGCTGACAAGTTGCACGTGCCATTTGGTCTTCTAAAGGTCTAGGAAACGGCAAGTATCTCCTGGAAGAGGCAGCAGACTACTGCAAGGAAATGTGCTCCTGCCAGCTTGCCAATCAGCAGGGATATACCTCCCGACAAGAATGTGCCTATACGATATCTGGTCATCCAGACGTGTAGGAGTACCAGTGATCTAGCTGGCAATCTGCTCATCAGGAGATGCGCACCCTCTCTCAGCGACTTGAAACAGCATTTATTCTTTTCAAGGGCACAGTGGGTCTATCAGTGCGTGTGTCCTGTTACTGTATTTTAGATCCTTTCTCTTTCCCAGTTTTGGGCACAGCCAGCAGCACAGAGAACTGGAGTGGGGAGGCATGGGCGTGGCCAAAAAGGGACGTCTTCAGGACGCTGAATGATGCGGCAGTGTTAAGTACTACAGATTTGGCATATATTAAAACTACTTTTTTTTTTTTCCTTTTTTAATTGCCACTACTGAAATTTAAGTTTAGACAGAAGATAATGCCATTTGTATATCATCCTGCATGTTTGTAATGGCAGAGTTGTATTTTTCCTTCTAAAGAGATTATGAATTATCATGGGCAGATCGTTCAGCACCACATTCAGCAAGGCTGTAAACATGGATACATAAAATACCGTGAAGGTACACATTACTGTAATGTTAATTATGGTCCTACAAGAGCGCTTATACTCACCTTTGCAGGCAGTGCATATGCTATAGAAAAAAGGGAACCAACCACTAAATGGGCTGAATTGCCTGCTTGAAACCTTACATGGGCCACAGTAACCAGAAGCTGCTAATACCTGACCTCCGTTCAAATGGCTCTGCTTCAGCAACACTAATTTCATAACTTCCCTTGATCTCTTTGTCCTTATGCTTTATCTAGCATTACAGTGCCTCCTTTCCTATCTTATATCATGGCTGAATAATTCAACGGCAAGTAAATTCCTTACATTTCTCTTCCACAGCCTTCATCGCTAATTGCTGACTGATACTTTCTAGACCTCACTGAGGAGATGTTTACATTTTCCTTCAACACCATCACCAAGGAAAGGCAGTGAGACGGGCTATAGCTGCTGGAAAAGGCACTCCAGGTCTGTTCAAAACATGCTCTCAGCTCTGCCAAAGTTCTTCAACTGGTATCTCCAAATACTTGATGCAGCTAGTTCTAAATACAGTTAGAGTGCTTGTAAGGCTATTATTCAGTAGCTAAAACAAGCTCTAGGGTGCACAGCTACAACTGCACTGGTTTGTATCTTAACTCTGCATTTCTCCTTTTCCTGAAGCCAAGGCTGAAAATATTTTTTTATTTTTGAATTTTCAGAAGTTTGCTGAAATCTATGTTCAGTAAGAGAACAAGATTTAGGTTACCTGGAGGTAACATATTACGTGTCGTGCCCCCCCGCCCCTGCCAAATACAAGAACTGTATTCTGTTATACAAACAAACGTGTGATTGTAAAAGTTGTTTTGGGTATACAATCATTATAATCTCAGTATCAGCCCTCCTCAGAAAACTGTCATATAATAGGCCTTAATAATTCTGTTTATTATAATGCCAGTTAGCTGCATATAAACAAAAGCCCACTATACACGTAGAAAATGTACATTCTTAGCTGTTATCAAATAAACATTATAGATTTCAGACCACATGAATTACCTCTACTCAAGGCATTTATAAATATTTGATAAAATAAATAAATAAATACAATGTTGATAAGAGCACCTACCGAAGAGCTAAGAAGAGAGAGAACTAACATTTCTCACT
>JAVKLA010000027.1:16443612-16464826 GCA_034782735.1 Sagittarius serpentarius
AAATAAATAAATAAATACAATGTTGATAAGAGCACCTACCGAAGAGCTAAGAAGAGAGAGAACTAACATTTCTCACTGCAAATTTCTTCCATTTGAACTAGAACTTGAACTATGCAGGATGTGCATGGTGGGTAGGAGAGTGGCTTATCATTAGCTGGCACAATCCAGTGTAGTTATCAGATGCTGACTATATCATTTAAAGATATTACCATAGAGCTAATCACATAATATATGCTGGAGAGACATAAGGTGACTTTCCCACCAAATTCTGAATTGCTACAATATTGCTACGAATGCCTACTATGATATTTAATTCCACGAGTAAGGAAAAGCGGGCAGAAACTGCTGGTTACAGGTTAAGTTTACAACATCAAAATTTCAACAACTTCTCTACTCAAGGAAAATTAATAATAGTGTATCCCATTGGAAGGTATTAGGTGTCCTTAAATAGTTAAGTGATTTGTTTTCTTTTAATTACTTCCTGCCAATATCCATAATTCTCCCTAAAAGTTCAAACCTAACTTAAAATCCAATATAAAATTGCTATTGTTTTTATACCATCAAAAAAGAAAGATTAATTACATATTTCAGTAATCTAGTAATAACTGGCTTTTTTCATTGTTCGAGCTGTATGTAATCCTCAGTGGATCTTAGATGTAGGTTAAAAAGGTATTTAATGCCTGTTTTTCAGTTGCCAAGGTCAAACATCACCTAGCATGTACAGGGAAAGAGGAAACATCTGTTGGAATAATTTATTTAGCTAATACAGAGAGGAGGATTAAAATTCACTAATTTCTTTGGTCTCATACTGAATTTCAATTAAACAATACAGGTATTTGTTCAGTTTGACAAAATTTCCTTGCTTTACATGCGGGCACATTTATGCATATCCCTAATTACTGGATCTGGTAAGGGAATACTGTGATCTGTCATTATTTCATATCTGTGTATACTCTGAGAATGAATATTTCTGTATTTTGAAATATATCTTTTCCCAAAAAAACATTTTAAAGAATTCACAAACCTTTAACTAATTCCCAAGACTCTCTGGTTTCCATGGAATTCCACTAGTAACAACATTAGAATACATCTCAAGATAAGTGATTGCACATGAAATTGTCATGTACAGCAACCTTCAGCATCCAAGATAAAAGCCCTGCTTACAAGTTTTCTGAAAATATTAAATGCGTGTCATCTGACTATAGTTTATTCTAACATCAGGGTGTTATCAACATTCTTCTCATACCACACTGAAAACACAGCACTGTACCAGCTACTAGGAAGACAATTAACTCTATCCCAGCCGAAACCAGGACATAACCTTTACGTGAATCAGAGTAAAATCTTCTAGACTAATAGTAAAAAACCCAATTCCCTCAAATTGTTTAATTTGCAAATGTAAATTAATACAAATACAGACATTTTATTCCAATCAAGCATGAAAGATGCGATCTTTGCCTTTCTAGGGTCAAAAGGGATTTCAACAGGGACAGGATTTTACCCTAGCTTCTTAATACTGGGAAAATTTTTGTCGCGCAAAGCAGCTCACCAATGGGACAGCTTTCTAACATAGTAGAGCAGAATCAGAATGCTTTATTTCAAAGGTGGTAGCAAAGTTCTTACACTGAAGAAAATAACTTTCTGGGAGGTGCTGTATACGCATGTTCCATCTTTTATTAGAACTAAGGGGAATGGTAAATGAAAAGCGTAGTTTTGTTCAGTCTGGCCCAAAAGACAGAACGTTAATAAAGACGAAATGCAAGCTGACAGAACACTGAGCATGTGGAAAAACTCATTTTACAATGGAATTAAAAGAAAAAAATGCATGTTTGTATGGCAGGAGTATTAGCCTGTACCCCTCTAAATTTCACAAGCCTGGACTATGCACTGGAAAATAATCACGTAGGAGTACTATTTTGTGATAACTAGTGCATTGTTCTGCAGTTCTTGTTTTTAAACTTCTGTGCTGCTATGTGCCTTCTGCAGCAGGAAAAAAAATTCAAGAATGGGCACATATATGATGAGTTCAGTTTCTTTTTAGGCCGGAATATATCCATTGTCATATGAAGAACAAAAATGATACTTTGGAAGAGAGCAGCTCTGTGATTTGTAATTCTTCTTCCCTTCTCAAGGGAAAGGCAGCTATGTTTAATCAGAACAAATAATCAGTAGGAACAAAACTGATGGAATGGAAAGTGGTAAGTTGTCAAGAATAAAATAGTATTAAATGTTGCTCTGTTACATTTTCAAACATACTAATAAATTCTGATTTGAATGTAGAATAAAACACTACATTTAGTAATGTAGTTACAAAAGAATACCTGTGTCAGTTGAATTTATTTATTTATTTTATCTACAGCATTGCATAAATGATGATTTTTTTGTTGGCCAGTACAGCTGATAAATAATAAAACAGTTAGGTTAAAAGTAGCATTAAAAATCTGGATGGAGTGATATTAGGTCCCAAATACTGAACTAAACTATTACTGCAGGTAAAACTGGAAAAACTATAGGACTCAAACTGCAAATTCCTATAAGCAGATTTTATTTCCACAAACAGTTGCATTAGAGTTCACGAGGCTGCTTATGTGAGTAAGGAATACATACGCTAAACCCTGAATTGTTTAAATTAATCTAATGTCTAAACATCTGTAAGGCCCACACATTAGATTTTCTTTCTTGATTATCTTTATGATCTTGGGCCGGTTCTACAGGAAAATGCTAATCAAGTACATAGCACACTGGAACATGTCTATTAGAAGTAAGCTATAATGATGAAAAGTAATTGTTCCTCCTTCTGCATATTACTGCGTGCAGGGGATCAGCCTTCACCAATGTTGACAGTAACTGTACTTCCAAAAATTAACTTCAAGATTATTTTACCTTTGTGGGAGATTACAATGAAATGCATATGACAGAAACTAGTAACACTGGAGTAAAGTTATTACTATTAGCTAGTCTACCGATTTATAACCAGAAACTGAAATCTACTGTCCTGTCTTTCAAAGAAATAAAGACTATAAACATAACATGGTTAAAAAAACCTGAAACTGATTTCAGATGAAATTCCACCTTCACGTGCTCGTTTTCTAACTGATTCAGTAAGAGCTGTACAAGCAATAACCAACAGAACTAAGGGGAAGATGTCCGAGGAACATACCTGAGTTTTCATCTGACTTATTTTTTTTCCAGGATTCTTGGCAGAGGGTTTCTTTTAACTGTTTGCATCTCAGACAAAACTAAAAAGTTTGTTTTTTCTTTCACAGAGTGACTGTAGTGAAAGGGAAGAATAGGACAAGGTGTTTCAAAGTCAGCTGCAGAAAACAAAGAAAAAAGGATTAATTCAATATCCCAAGTCAAACCATATCTGTTTTACTATTCAGTATGACTGATCACAGGTTCCAATGTATCTTGTTATAGAAAACAGTGTAATAAGCCTTAGGGTAAAATGCCTCAGCTTTGATAACTGAGAATGGAGAACTTTGTACGAAATTACGGAAAGTGCTGCAAACACTGATGAAGGTGAATATTAAAGCAGGTATTCCCATTTAGGCAGAGTTATTTGAAAGGGAGTAAATTCAATTACATAGCACCTCCTTATAGCAGTAGTTACTCAGAAGACAGAACATTACTTTCAGAACCACTGCCATTCACATATGGCTTCCAAACACTGAGCAGACTGCGACCTTCTTGGGGCTGAGGCTGACAGGCTGAGTGCTTTTCACTTTATATCTTCAAAAATAACAGATCTTCCTGAGATTTCATGAATTAATAATTTGAGATAGTATGGCTATAAAGAAAATGCTCTTCCCCAAGTTACATATCACAGTTTATCTTCTGAAAGCAACAGTGTAACTGCCACCACTTTTGTTTTATAAATATGGTCATTCAAACCATTTTAAGTAATTTGAAGTTTAATGTCTGTTTCCAAATCCTGCAAGATGGAAAGACATGCTGTTAGGTCATTTAAGTTTTAATCTGCAGTCAACTCTATAACAACAACCCCTACCCCACCATTTTTTAAAAAACTCAAAGTTTATTTCAGGTTTTCCCCCTTCAGGAACATGTTGCCTTTTCTTTTAAGTTTAAGGCTTTTTTTCCTCCAAGACTTTTTTTTCCTTTTCAAGTTTAAAACTTTTACTTCTGCTAGACATGTATCTTGTGTAGGCCTTTTAAAAGGAATGGCAATTTACACAAATCAAGTAAGTATCAACAAATAGATTTTAAATGTCTGATGTATTTAATGCATATTTATTCTGGAATGCTGTCGTGGTTTAACCCCAGCCAGCAACTAAGCCCCATGCAGCCCCTCACTCACTTCCCCCCCCCCCAGTGGGATGGGGGAGAGAATCGGAAAAAAAAATAAAGCTCGTGGATTGAGATAAGAACAATTTAATAGAACAGAAAAGAAGAAACTAGCAATGACACTAATAACAACAAGAAAGTGACAATAATAATAATAAAAGGATTGGAATACACAAAACAAGCAATGCACAATGCAATTGCTCACCACTCGCCGACCGATGCCCGAGCATCGCTCCTTCCCTGGCCAGCTCCCCCCAGTTGATATACTGGGCATGACATCCCATGGTATGGAATACCCCTCTGGCCAGTTTGGGTCAGCTGTCCCGGCTGTGTCCCCTCCCAACTTTCTTGTGCCCCTCCAGCCTTCTTGCTGGCTGGGGAGGAGAAGCTGAAAAGTCCTTGACTGAGTCTAAACACGACTTAGCAACAACTGAAAACATCAGGGTGTTACCAGCATTATTGTCATAGTAAACCCAAAACAGCCCTGTACCAACTACTAGGAAGACAATTAACTCTATCCCAGCCGAAAGCATGAAAAATGCCCAAGACTTTATCTTTTTTTTTTTTTAAATATGGAAAGTAATGATGAGTATTTACAAACATTCAAAATGTACTAGCTACTCCTTTCCATAATTCTGGCAGATTGGGATGGGAGGAAAAAAACACAACATGAACTGGTGCTAAAATTAAATTTTATATTGGAAAAGTTCAATTTCTACTCCTGTGTTTTGGTCTCACCATCAGTGCAGGTCTCATTCCTAGTATACTTACTGTTAGCTGCTATTTTATTGTTTCTTTAATATTGCAAATAAGCATGAACTAATTGATTAGTTTGCTTACAAAAATGTAGATAGGCTGCATGTTCATTTGTCATTCTTTCTTTGTTTTTTTTCCTGGCAGCTTTGGAGGCTTTCCAATTCATTAGGAACTGTCTTTCTATTTCTTTAATTTCTTTTCCATCAAGGGATTCTGTCAAAGAGAAGAGAACATTTTTGCGATACCCGAAGTTAACGAAAAGGCTGTACAAAGCTGTATGTAATGTGTACTGGTTCTATATTTGCTTTCTTCAAATCTTTTTTTCTCCTTTTAGTCTTTTGGTAAAAAAATACCCAATACAGCTTGATACTCATATTCAAGCTGCAAGAGTGAGTTGACACATCTTAATTACAAAAGAAAGTATCTATTATTTTTATAACTTTCAAGGGAAATATATATATTTCACATTCAGTTAATGTGCAACACCTTATACAGAGAAAGTTCTGAAGAAAAGCTATGGTCTTACACAAGATATATATAGATGCAGAAATTCAGATTAAGATAGAGAAACTGTATGTTTTAGCAGTCAAGGAAACCCACTGATCATGAAGACAGACAGATTTGGCTCTTTAAGGTTAACTTGACTCACTCAGGTGCCATAAAGCTTATGCTCCATGTTTCCTTGGTGGCATCTGCATTTTTGAGTCAGACCAAATGAAATACCTCATTTGGCCTTAAACTTCGGTTGCGTTAGAACTGTCCTAAGGCACTGTTATTTTCATTGTGCAGATAGACTTCTTCTTTTTCTTAATGGCCAATATTTTGGACTTTCAGAAAAAAGAAAAACAAGTTCTGTAATTACAGCTTTTAAGGTAATTGCCACCTTTATCCAAAAAAGTAAAAAATCAGCAGATATTTTTTACTTGTTTCTACAGTATGAATACTTAACTTAGTAAGACTTAGTTGCTTCCTTTTATGCTGAAATTATCTCAATAATATAAACTGCATCACAGTAAGATTAAGATTAACAAATACATTCATAACGTAAGTGTAAACTGCTTTTAAGGACAAATGTTATATAACAAATTCAAAGATGGTAAGGTATGAACTGTACTACTGTAACTGTACAACTAAACCACCTAAGCAACTACTACAGGCTGATAGGGGAGTAGACTAAACTTATCTCTGAAAATCAGTTTCACAACATCTGGAATAAGAACACAAAAAGGCTTATTGTCTTACAACCACCTCATCAATCATCTGTTATAAAACAAATGATTGCTACTACTAATAGCAAAAGCTAAGCAACACGGTTTGTGCAGTTGATTACATAAGCAGTTTTAGCTACATTACCTGTACATAGATAAAAAATCATTTGACATAAATATCTATGGGAGTAATTGTGTTTACAAACATAGTGCAATTCAAGAACAATTGATGTATCAGTTATCTTCTAAAACAGTGAGGGTTATGGGTGGGTTTTGGGGCTGGCTATTGGTTTTATTTTTTACCTAAAGTTTGTGACTCTACTACAATCCTGTCCCTGTACTTTGGTTTGTGGCAGATGGGGTTTCCTGTAAGATCCATTCTGCGTAGCTTTGTCCATTTGTTTAACACAACCTCCAAATCCTGAAATTGATACAAGAACAGAACATTGTGATTATTTTTCCCCCTCCAGAGTAAAATTCAATAGTAATGCGATTTGTTCAGTGAGGCCCAAGTCCTGTACAAAGAAATAACTTCAATGAGACTATTCATGTATTAATACGCACATTAAGAATGTGCATTTTCACAGAGTGGTGCATAGCATTCCCTGAATATATCATCACTGCACAGAAGAAATGGCGATGCAGTTGGAAAACTCTGCATTTTTAAGGATACAGTAATGCCAGCTATGGCATTAGAAGCTTAGAAGCACCTAAAGCTGAGAAATTACCAGCCAAAAAATTTGTATGATATGTAATGACTGTTAACGCATCCCCATGGTCTCACAGAGCCCTTAGAGTATCAGTGTCCGATTAGATTTTGAAAAATTTGTGGAAGAATAAATACTTTACAGAGAAAGAACAGACTAAAAAAGCTAAAACTCATCCAAACCAGAGTAGATTGCCTCTCTCTTTATATATACGTAAAACTGTATTTTACAGGAGAAACAGTAATCACACCCCTACATAACTGTGGGTGGTCAGTTATAGCAATTGGCCCAAATAGTGCAATTTTTGAAATATACCTTTCTCCATCTGGGTTTCTGTCTGGTTACTCAAGGGCAGTATGACCTAGATAAAACTTCTGTCTTTTGAATACAATAAATTCAAGTTAAAAGGATGCAAAGCTTAGCAGATTGGTCCTTTCTACTCAGATACCCTACTTTCTGAAATAGTTTATTTTCAAAATTTCACTTAACTGTCATTCTTGATAGGTTTCCTTATATGTGTGAAAAGCTTAAGAAGGGATTAAAAACAATCTGTATGAATACAAGAGGAGAGAGAATTTATGTTCTACAGTTGTAATAATTTGGAAAAAAAATCTACTAATCATGATGTGACAGATGCTAAACTGCAAAGGCTGTAGAATTTTGTAGCTGGATGCCAATAATGAAGTATCTAGCAATGAAGGTATCTCTTAGCTCCTTTAAATTTAGAAAATCACCTGGGTGACGCAAGCAGGGAGAATTCTGGTTTTGCAGGCTCTACTCCCTTGGTAGAAGATCCTCCTGGGAATACTCCATGGGTTATATAATAACAACTTTAGAAAAACCCCACGGAAGAGGAAGTGGCGGCAGAGCCTCACACCTCCAAACGATATAATTTTTCATCTGTCAATGATGACAGTGATATCATCTATCATCTATTGTTATCCAGTGATGATAATGTCTTTTTAGAAAAATAGAGAGCAAAAGTCAGGTGCTGTGAGGAGCAAGACAGATAAAACAATGCAAGAAACTCTGAGGACTAGTCCACATGAAGAGATGTTGATAAATCTCATAATGCTACCCAGCAAAGCTTCATCAGCATGTATCAGAATAGCAATATGATAACCCCCACAGTTTAGGTGCTAACACTTAATCACAAACACAACAATTTAGGGGAAAAATATTTTAGTCTAGGCTTATTAAAAAAGAAATAGCATTTAGCAAGTGTATTTATTTATTTATTCTTACCTGAGCATTCAGGCATTGTCATTGGAATCTGTAACGTGTTCTAGATTTCACCAGAAAGAGTTTTTTCAAGTCATAGTTTTGCAACACAAAATTGTCTATTACTGAAATAAAATGTATACAGTTTAACTTTGATGAATGTATACAGAGCCTGTAGATTTTTGTTAGCTGTTACTTACTTGATAAATGACCCAGAACATGCTTACTCCAGTGTATGTTTATCTAAGAGCACACTAATCCTGTGCTGAAATATGATTACCCTTTCGATACGCTCTAGTTGTTCATTGCCTTCCTGTCTCTAATAAAGTGCTTTCACTTCCCAGCCTTTCAATAAGCTGTACTAAAGGGACCAGACACTCTTCTGGGCAGTCTCCGTTTGATAAATGATCATGTCATGCTATCACTTTGAGGTCTGCTACAAAATACTGACAAGCAAATTATATTCCATTGGGGCGGGGGGAGAGGGGGAAGGGCAAGTGCCTTAGTAGGCAGCTGTAGTGCTGGCAATAACATTCTTACCAATTAACGATGGCCATTTAAGAATTGGTATTTGACCAGTATGCTCCAGTTTTTATCGGAAATGTCTAGTTTAGCTGCCCCAACTACATCTACAGACAGCAATTTGTCACCATTTTGATTACCTGTCATAATCTATTTGAGAAAATCTATAATTTTCCTCTTGTTCCTGACTCAATTCTGAAGCGAATGAATTAATCTTTTGTGATATCGTCTTGTCATAATCAATACTGGGCAGAGGTTGAATAAATTAAAGACTTAAGAAATACAGATTTTTATAGGTATTTTTAGCTATATTTTCTCTATCTATCCAAATAATCGCACAAGTCATAATCTTCCCAGAACTAATGTAATTAGTAAATAAACAATATTCTGGCTTTTTGTAAACAGGAATAGTTGTGGGGTTTTTTTTAATAGGAATAGTGTTTTAAAAAAATTCCCTTAGTATTCCAACCTAAATACACTGCAGCCTGGAAGTCCTTGTGAACCTGACTAAAGTAAACCAGAAGCTTGATAGGATAAATAAATGAAGTAGCAAGCAACAGAAAACAAAGAAAAGCCAATTCTATTAAAATCAATGATATTCTTGATAACTGACTCAAGACATGCTTTTTACATGTGGTAGCTTAGTCACGGTAAGTTATTTTGCATGAACTGAGAAAAATTACTTAATTTTGTTCTGTCTGCTGTTCAGACTGCATTATATAAACTTCAGTCATGTGAAACAAGGTCATATGCCTTGATGTCCGTTAATTATGCTAGCAATGCCCTAAATTAGCCAGAACCTTAAGTGCTTGAATTTACTAGCCCTAATTTTCAACTACACTGAAATCAACGTGACATTGTTGAAAAGCAAGGGAGTATGGGTTTTCACAGTAGTGTGAAAACACTGAGATAAATGTTTAGATATAAAATAGTTATACTAATTACACGAAAGTGAGAAAAGTCTACATGGGAAGATTGTATTTCATGCATTTCTTACACCTTTCACATTTCCCTCTTTTCCAAAATGCTATGTTATTCCTGCTGCCATCCACCTCTGCTGCACAGATCACTGCTGTTGACCAGCCCATCAGACGTGGATGGCTCCTCTACAGTTTCTCTTCCCACCGGGTGAAGCAGGGCTGGGCACAGAGCTCTCCGACACTTCTCTGTCACACAGCACCGCCACGGTCTCTGATCAATGCCAGACTTTCCTGGGGATGTTCTTGATGGCAGTGATGGGGAAGCAGGAATGGGAAAACAGGTGACATGGAGCTTTTGGCATGAAAAAGAGGTATACATCCAAGTTTTGAAAACAGAGGGGCAAGTGGGAGGAGAATGGAGGCAGCTCGTGTGGGAATGAAGGAGCCTTTGCTGCACATAACAAGTTCAGCCAGCAGAAGCAGTTAAGTGTATGTAGTACAACTGTATACCCCCTAAAATCCTCTCAGCTATCACAGTCGTAGAATAATCTAAGCCATGGAACCATGAAATTCAGGGTTGCAAAAAAACTGAAACATACTCAAAACTTCCCTCAGCTATTTCTTTTTTTTACAGTTAGTGGATGTATAAGATTGTTCTGCTAGATGTTCACTGTAAGCTAAAGCCTCTTAAATAGAGCTAAAACTGACCTTTTTTTTTTTACTTTTCATGGCCTACTGCTTTTTCAAGTTTGGTTTTTTTTTTTAATTTAAATAAGAATTTATATTAGTGATAAGTAGAGCCTACTAAAATGTGATGTCTAAAACACAGTAATTGTAGCTGGAAAGCTGGATATCCAGATGCATTACACTATATGTTAGACACAATCAATATGGTCATTAATTTTACAGGTCTGCAAAGACATGAATAGAAATAGCCTGTCTGCTCCATATTTTCAAAACCTGGGAGATTGTTTAGAAAACACACAGGACAGTCACTTTCAAAATTTACCAGAGCTTGATCCAAGTGTAACTGATAGCAGCAGCAGCAGCTAACTCACATGCTAACCGCATAATTTTTCAAAAGCTGTGACCATGTAACATGAAAATCTAAATGTCTAATTGATTTGGGTAAACATTAACTTTGGTCTTCCTGATGATGAAATAATGAAATTTAATAATTATTAAACAATATATACACAGTTACTGAATAATGCAGTCTTTTTGTCCTCTCCTTTTGCTCTTTCAGAAGACACTGTTTTTTCCTCTGAGACACTAAAAACATCTCAGAACTAGCATCCTCATTCTTAAAAGTAACTGGTTCTTTGGCTAAGACAATCTTCTTTTAAGATCACAACTGAAGTCTTTTATATTTATAAGGAAGAAAAAAGACAATTAAAAAAATCTGTAATATGTTTTATTTAGAAAATGAATCCTTTTCAAAAGGGAAGCTTTGGAGAGACTACCTATTTAAAAAAAGCTTACTGTTATTTTGATGTAACCAACACATTCAATATGGTTTTAATTACCCAGCAAAAGCCTACATGAGTTTTAGTTTGATATGAATTCAATCACAACTGCCAGCCAGAAACACAGCTTGAAATACAATACATTAATAATCCTCTAGTAAAAAAGAAATGCTTAATTCAACATTTTTTAACAATAAAATGTAAAAAAATTAGTCCAAATAAAGTATATCAGCCACCTGGATAATTGATAGATTATGCGCACAAAATACAGGAATCTCCTCATTAGTAAACAGAACTGCCTAGTTGAATGTAAAAGATAAAGTGTTCTAAGAAATAATAAGAATAGTTATTTTAATAATTACTAACCAATGATGGTTAACTTTTCTAAGGAAATAGAATGTATATGCAAACCAGTAATAAAACAGTTTACTTTAATCAAGGCTTTGTCTTGGTGATTTGGGTTATGATTTAAGCCAATTAATTTTAGTATTTATTAATAAAAATATAAACTTCAAAAAACCAGAACACTATGGTTTATATTGAATGAAAACAGTGTTTATTAAATCACGTATAAAGTTTGTTCCATGCCTCCACTGTGCAATGATGGTGTCAGCATACTATTCAACATAAATTTGATATTTAGTTACTAGCATGACAGTAAAATTATTTTTTTAACTGCTCCTTATGTCAAGAAGTAGAAGACATCATAACTCACAAAAATAATGAGAAGTGACAAGGCCAATACTCCTGTTCATTTTTGAGAAGATAAGCTGGAAATTGTAAGTCTAGAACATTCTGTTTGAACCACATTCACTACTGCAAAAGGGAGAGCAAAAATACTTTAATTTCATTGGTTTTAGCTGCTACTGTGGAAGTTAGAGCTCTTGCTTATGAAGACATATCTTTCCTTAGCAGAAATTTATGAAGGAAATTCAATGTATTCTTTCATGACAAATACTTCTTATATTACTCCAGCAACAATAGTCAAAAAGTCATTTTGATATTAGAAGGGCTGCAAAATCAGCTAGATGATCTGATATCCAAGAAGTGGCTTTTATTTACATTAAAACAGAGAATTAAAAACTGTAATATGGTAAAATATTGCAAGTTAATTAACAAACAATGGCCACGTCATCTTTGCAAATTAAGCCACTGATAGTCACTCAGATGGCCAAAACATACACACTAACTCTACATTTTGGACACATTATATTGTATTATAGTTATAACTTCAGTTCATTTACTACTTGGTTGATAGATGCATGCACAATTGCTCCTCTATGTAGGATTAAAGGACATTTGGACATCCTAGATAAACAGTTCTCCATTTTTAATCTCAACAAGATTTTTGGATGAGAAAAGACAGCATGCTTGGAAAGTCAGAAGTTCAGTAACTGTAGAAGTAAAGTCTATTTTTACTCATCTATTTAGTGATAGATGAATTTGACTAATTTCTTATCACCCATACTAAATAGAACAAATATTTATTTTAATACCTTCATATGTTGAAGTTGATTGTCAGCTGCTCTAAAATAAGAAAGATTTTCCAAAACTGCCAGTTCTTCTAATGCATCAACGTTGTTATTGCTGATATTCAACACAGACAAAGATTTCTGAAGGAAGAAAAGCAGAAAAAGAAAATTCTTTTCTTCATGCCCATGAGTCAAGTTGTAAATTCTTACAGAAAATTCTCTTAAAGGAAGAACAAGCATATGAAGCAGAAACATGCAAATACAACTGTCCCATACCTCAAGCATTCTTTTATGTTGGCTTTCCATCTTGTCCTAAAATGCTGTTTATTTTGTCTTTGAAGTCAAACCAAAGTAAGATTATTTCTCAGTTATTTCAAGAATTCTTAGTAAATGCAGAATTTTTGTTTTTCCCTAAGCATGTTCAAATGCTTTACAGAGTTCTGCAAGCGCTACTAACTTACATTTGAAGTATGAAAGAGACACAGAAATTGACTGCCTTTTCCAAAGTTACATCTGAACTGCATAGAGCTGAAATCCGTACCTGATACCCACGTAGTCCCATTTAACAGCTGGACTATGCTGTTTGTCTTTCAGGCTTGATCCTACAAACCTCTCGGTATACAGACCTCTACTCCTTGCCCCTTCTTTGGAACGCTAGTGAGTCACATAATGCACTTTGCCTTTTGTAACAGACAGTAGTTGGAGAGATCTTTACATTCTAGATAAAAAGTAAATGTTTTTCAGGTGTTTATCTCAGGAAGTACTTAATGTAGTTTCACATAAAAGGAACAAGAAGCTTTTATCTCTATAAGATGAAAAAGGACACCTAATCCAGTGAGTTTAGAATTATACCAGATACCGGGTTTACCATTAGTTAGAAAATGTCTGTTTCAGCAGTGTATACAGGAAATGTAACCCCCTTCTAAAATGTGACCAAGATCTACACTGCAGGCAGAAATTACCAGTATCATCCTGATACACACAGTGCATAAACTTAATCTTCTCAGTCAAAAGATTCATGATATTGTCATCATCAAAACATTTGCTTGTGGTACACAGAGAGCTACATGGTCCCATGTTTTTGGCTCTTTCATCTCTGATGGCATTAAGAGCCAGAAACAGATAGAAGAAGATGAAGTAAGAAGTGATGTCTTAAAGAGGGACCAAACACTTAGCACTCAAAGGATAAAACCAGAATGTTTTTACATGTAGCTTCCACAAAGCTGTTACATGGTCAAGAACGCAAAGTGTTTCTTACAAAACCAAACCAAACCAAACCCGCACCAAAAGACCTTAAATAAAAGCCACAAAGAACAAAATGCTAGTGACTCTAGGCCGGGATGCTGAAAAATACTTAAGTAGATGAGTTATAATCCTGGGAACAGTATAGCTATATAACCTCCCTCTGCTTTCATCATTTCTCCAGTATAGAAGGAAGAAAGTAAAAGTGCTCTCACAGGAATGGCTCATTTCTATTAAAGGAAAATGGCAATACATGTCTTAGATTACTTAATCTCAAAACAGAAAGAATTAGAGCTAGGTCAAATGTTTATGATATACACATGAACAAAAGAACTCACTTTTCAGTGAGTTCTTCATCTTCACAAAAAACGCTCATCAAGCCCTGACTATGCTTTGGGAGATAGAGAATATGAGGTTTTTTAGTATAGGACTACATCCATTGGTAAATAAAGTCTGGTTTTTTAACCACTTCAACAACACATTTGATGTTTACTGAGCCATTAACATGTTGAAAGAAAACTTCAAAAGCTGACTTTCCTGAAATCTTGACATACCACAATATATAAAAATTGCAGAACTAAAACTGAATGCTTTTGTGTTGCTCTTAACATCCAGAAAAAAAGCTGTTTGCACCTTTTTTTTTGCCATTGCACTCTCTAGAGAAATACAAAAGGCAGTAAATAAACTAATGTAACAATCACATCAGAGAAATACCAACAAAATAATTCACTACGAACTAAGCAGACTAAGATAACTAACAGTGATAAATTCCTACCCCTTTTTTACTTTATTCACATTCTGTTGGTATAGGGCATCCACACATTTCCTTACTTCCTCTCTTTCTTTATTCTCATTTCCATCCTTCATAGAAAAATAAATGAAGAAGTAGAATCTGCTGGACTCCTTGCTTGTGTGAGAACTGGGATGGGAGTCCCTTGGTAGAATTCAAAAGAATGCCACCAATTGGCAGAAAAGGAAAACACACAGTGATCAAGTCCTAATCACTTCGCTTAAAAATACTGATCTGGTGATTAACAGCTCATTGAAATTCTCAGAATGTACTTACTGCCAGGGACCTAAGAGATCTGGGATCAAACAGAAGCTTTTCACCAGGACGGAGATGTTGACTTTCAATATGTAGCTCCCTTAATTCTTCTATTTTATCCAAACCCTCTACTACAGTGATGCAGTTGCCCCCCAAATACCTGGAGAACAGAACACAAAATAGATTTAATATACTTTGAAAGTAAAAGCAAAAAAAAGGCCTAAAAAAATATTTTTTTAATATATTGAAAGTATTGTTGAATACCTGGAAATGATAACAGAAAAAGTAAATAACCTAGCATGCAAGTAGAGCATACAGCTAACAGATCCAAGGTTTTTTTAGCAGTTTTATATATTGCTATTATTCTTATTTTTTATTATGATTATTATTAAATGGCTGAAAAAAGAAAATAACTAAAATGCAAATAAATATATTAAGATGATATGTCATTACTTATAGAACGCTTCATCAAAAAATCATAAGCAATTACTTTTATTTGAAAAACATAATTTAAGAGCTGAAAGGACCTTAAAGGCTACATAATTTTTTTAATTTCTTAGTGTAATAATTATTCTTTCAGTAGTAAAATTAATACATTATTTTCAACTTACAGTTTTTCAAGGTTTTTCAGCGATGAGAGATTTTCTATAGATGAAATACAATTGTTCTGAAGGTAAAGGTGTGTTATATTTGAAGCAAAGTCCAAGTTCTGGATTTGACTGATATGGTTATCATATAAATATAGAACTCTAAGTTTTTTACACAAAGAGAGTTCACCCTGAAATAAACAATAACAAATTAATGCTACATAGAGTTCACTCACTGCCTGCTTCTGGAAGCTTTTGATTGTTTTTGTATTTAAACTCTGCTGCATGTTTTATATATTTTCACCTTTAACAAACACTTTTAACAACTATTTCTCCTAGAAAAACTGAGTTAGTGTCAGTAATCATCAGATTTAAGACTGAAATCTGTCATTACTATTCTAGTGTACAGAAGCTGAGGACTACAGCCATCATCAGCAGGTACTTCACGTCCTGTGTGACTTCATTCCCTTACCTGTCTTCATCAGGTGGATTTCAGAAAAGCACTATTGTTAGTGTAGTCATGTCCATCAAACCTCAGTGATGTAATGGAAACGACTTCTTGGCAAAGGAACACTGATTTACTTAAAAACTTGCACTTCAGTGTATTTTAATACACTTCTAAGATTCCACTCAAATGTCAAGTTTCTTTGAATGTATTCCTCTTAAATAACTAAAAGGTCACATGTTCTTATGAGGGTTTCTGTAAAACTTCTCTATGGCGTCTGATGAACCAGTCCTAATCAAATGGACTGATCAAATTAGTAACTCGCTATGGCTGTGCACATTCCTAGGAGTGGGCTGAATAAACTCATTTGCTTGCATGGATCTGTTCACATAAACCAAGCTATTTAATCTTCTTGACTGAAATTACACTTTTAAAGCAGAAATCCACCATACACAACAATTCAGTTGTTCAGGGTTCAGCAATTTCAAAATGTGCTCAGTATCTTGAGGGGATTTGAATTAACTCAGGACTACTGAAACCTGTATAAATTTCCTATTATTAAACTCAAAGGAAAGAGGACTGGGTTAAGTTTGCAGGTTTAGTCTTTGAAAATGAAAAGGTCATGGATTATTTTTTAAATGAACAAGCTCCAGGGAGCAATTTAAAAAAAAAATGTAGATTTTAACCTGACTAATTTGAAAAAGCCGCTACCCTAGTCCAACTTTGTTAACCTCACTCAGCTTATATCCTGTTCCTGAACTCCCCTTTCGTTTCTCAGACTTCCTCTGAAATCTAAGGAATAAATCACAGATAGATTGAAAATATTGTGCTGTGAGTTAACAACTCTTTGTAAAATTCCCAAGACTAGAAAAAATACGGCATTAATGAGAATAAAATGTGCTGCGCTTAATAGTACATAATATCATTACTACTTCCTTTAAAAAAAAGTATTATCTGATCTGCAAAATTACTAGCTCCTTACATCTTCTTCTGTTCCACAGTTGGCATTTTTATAAAGGTAACCATCAATAAATAAAAAGTCTTTAAATAAAAAAACAAACTGTTGCTGAAAATGCAAACTTTGTTTTTTAACCTCAGATCTAAAGTCTCCAAGAACACTATAGCTGGATTTCAATCAGGCTAGAGCACTGCTGTCAAAGCCCTACACCTACTGGTTCAATGCCAACAGCCTGGCTATATTCTATAGTAAAAGTGTCAGGTCTAAATGATTAATTTGAAATATTCTCTTTCTCAAGTGGCTGAAGAGGTAAGCAAGTGGAGTTATCATTTCCATTCTGGTGACTTCCTGAAAGCTCCTTTACAATGTAGCAACTGTACAAAAATAATCCAAATAGCAAATTGTTTTGATTTTGTTTTAGAGCTGCAGATTTCTATAATACTTCTGTGAAATACTGCAAAAATACTTCACTTCAACATTTCAGTTCATCTCTCTTGTGTAATTGCCTACATGGATTTTCTATTTTAATTAATTAATGGCAAAAATATTTAGTGTACTGATAATATCCTTCTTGTCTGCTACACATGATACATATTTACAGTTTCAGGTAAGTAAAATACTCCCAACAATATTTTTGCCACATAAAGAAAAAAGTGTCAGGTCAATAATAAGAAACCCTGCAGACTGTTGGAGTCACCCGCTTTGATGTTTTATATGAAAAGTTACAGCTGAAAAATTATTTTCACATTTCAAATGCCACGCATTTAAAATCCATTTAAAAACTTTTACGTACAAGCAGTGTTCCACATAATAACAGCAGTGAATGCTGAAGCACGTTTCCAAACAGATGTATTATTAAGGCTTAATTGCAAGTCAATATAAATCTTAAAACATAATATAGCTGTTATAAAATAGAAACTTGGCTTTGCTTGTTTGTCTTCCCAACTATAAACAACTCATCATAACAGTAATGACAAAACACTTGAGTAGCCAGGTTAAAAGGAATCAAGAAAAATAAAGCTTACTATTGCATCTATATTTTTATCTGATAAATTCAGATGAGTTATTTTTCGCAGATATTGTCCAAAATCCTCTTCATCGCGATTCTTGTGACTGATGCTTTTAGCAATTAGGTTCATTGTTAGTCGAACCATAATTCTGTAATAGGCCAAACAGCTCTACTGCTTCTTTTAATAGTGTATTCCACGTGCTCTTGTAAGTAGTTTTATAAAATGCCCTAAAAACAAAAAGAAAAATGTTATACTACTTGTTCCCCAGATCTTCAACAAAGCTTACATGTATACTTCAAATCTGATGTTTCCCCACCAATTACACTTTTGCTTACAGTGACACATTTATGTATGGGCTTTGCTGCCTATAAAAACCTACCCCTTTCTTGCTGTCATTTTCTCAAACTTTTAGTGTATTAAATAACATTTAAACTATATTGTTATATTTGATTTGTTGTTTCAGTGTGCTTAAGAAGGTTGTACCCTAGTCTTCATCTTTTTCATACAGAAATATGAGCACAATGGTCCACAGCAGAAGTAATTCTCACACATAAATAACAAATTAATGGCAGCTCATAACCTAATTATTAGAAAATACATCACTCTATATAGCAGGCTTTACAGGCTGTGAGAAGTGGTATAAAGCTACAGTACTCTTTATACATCTGCACAGCCCTTTTGTCATGCACACAACTGCATGTGTTTCTTACGCACAGTGAAAAAAGAGTTTTTCGCGCTAAGGCATACTGCAGAGGCTCTCACAACAATACCCACTTTTTTTTTTAAACTATGGCCATTGTTCCAAGTGTGCTTATAAATCAGGGAATGGGGGGAGGGAAGAAGGCAAGACACATATTTCAAACTGGATATGTAAATGGTCTGGGGATAAAAATGCCCTAATGAATATAACTTAACAACTCAGAATAAAAAGGTTGGTTTTTAGCCAGTAGATTACAATGTACATTATGTATTTTAGCCAATACATAATAACCCCCCATCATTGTATCAAAACAATGGAGACAGCAAAAAGCATTCCAATACTAACACTCATGCAGCCACATAAACCAAGGCAGGGAGAATCCTCCTTGCAGTATCACATTCATGAGAAACTGAGGAAAAGCAATGAATTGAAACTGTGGAGACAGAAGAAACTTCCTTACTTATAAGCAAGGCTGAAGCTCGGGTAGTTCCCCTTTATCCATGTGGGTTTTGGGTTTTGCTTTTTTTTTAAAGGTGAGGGGAAGCAAGCAAGCTGAAAGGACACTGGGGTTTTCTACTGAGAAGTGTGTCTTTCTTGCTTTTTAAATAAGAATACCTTTCAGAGCCCTTTCTTAGGCCTTCTTCCAAAACAAGCGGTAACAGCGTAGGAGAAGCCGGGCTGCCAGCGCGGGGGCTTCGCGTGAGGCAGGTCTCCCTCCATCCCCCAGCTCCGTGGGATTTCCCGCCGCCGTCCCCGTCCCCCCCACCCCACACAGCAGAAGGCTTGCCGACAACCGGGACCAACCGCCGCCCAGCACGACCCGTAGGAGCGCTGCTTTGATGTCCCTGCCCATAAGCGAAGAGGGACGGGTAGGGGGCAGGATCCGCTCCCAACGTCCATCCCAGAAGGAAACCACCCCACGGCCCGCCCCGGCCCCGCTCGGCCCCGCTCTCCCCTCACCTCCCGGCCGCGTCAGCGGGACGGCGGGCAGAGAGGAGGCGGTGCGAGGCCCTTCACCGCCCCCGGTTGCCACGGCAACCACACGCCAACAGCCGACGAGGCGGAACGCTCCTGCCGCCGGCTGCGGCGCGCGGCCTTCCCACCCAATCGGCCTTGAGGAGAGAGCACAGGCGGGGGGAGGGCGGGGGCTGCGGCCTCGCGTGGGCCTCGCACAGGCGGGCGGGCTTCTTCAGCGCCGTGGGGTGACGGGCGCTGGGCGGCGGCCTGAGGCGGCCTGTGGGGAAAGGGCTGCTCGGGCTCGCTAGTGGCCGTACCTCCCCTGGTTAGATCCCTTATGTGCCCGTGAGCTGTGGGGGTGGGGGACTGAGTGTTGCTTTTTAGCCTGCAGTCACGGGCCTGGCTATGCCTCTGAGGCAAAAGAGGGTTGCCACAGGTCAGGGGCGCAGGCATGGCGTGCGGTGAGGGAGGTCCCTCGGCTGGCTGGGGCCTGTCAGCCCACCTCAGGAGTCTAGAAGAGGAAACATAACAAGGGAATTTCTCAGAAGAAAGCTTTGACACCTGCTAATGCAAATGCACTTTGAACATCTCCCCTACAAAGAGCTTGTTGCCTTATTAATATCTTAATAATGCTATGTGTTCTTAAATTTTGTTTGCCTGCAGGTTTTCCATCTGGTGTTACCCCTTCTTCCCGCGTGCCAGGCATTTTTGTGAGCCTGAATTACTGGCCAAAATTACAGGGTTCGTTTAGCCCATGCTTAAATTAGGAGGGTTCATAGTTTAATAAATTGAGTGGGTACTGTATTTAACAGCAATGTTCTATAAAAAAAGTTTAGCAATTGTTTAATAAATTTTTCCTGTGATGAAACTTTATTTAAATTTGGGGTTATTTCTTTTTTTTTTTTTTAATTTTGAAATCAGTATTATATCAACCTTTTTGGTGCCTTTTAAAATGAATTCATTAGTTGCTGATGACACAAAACTGGGAGGAGTGGCTGACAGACCAGAGGGTCGTGCTGCCACCCAGAGGGGTCTCGACAGGCTGGAGAAATGGGCTGACAGGAACCTCATCCAGTTGGACAAGGGGAAGCGCAAAGCTCTGCCCCTGGGGAGGAACATCCCCAGGCACCAGCACAGGCTGGGGGCTGACCAGCTGGACAGCAGCTTGGCAGAGAAGGACCCGGAGGTCCTGGTGGACACCAAGTTGAACAGGAGCCATTAACATGCCCTTGCGGCAAAGAAAGCAAGTGCTATCCTGGGCTGCATTAGAGGAGCATTGCCCGCTGTGGAAGGAGGTGCTCTGCCCCTTCATTCAGCACCGGTGAGGCCACACCTGGAGTGCTGTGTCCAGTCCTGGGCTCTCCAGTACAAGAGAGACACGGACATACCGGAGAGAGTTCAACAAAGGGCCACAACAATGATGAAGGGACCTCTCCTATGAGGAAAGGCTGAAAGAGCTGGGACTGTTCAGCGCAGAGAAGGCGGCTCAGGTGGATCTCATCAATGCATATAAATCCCTGAAGGGAGGGTGCAAAGAGGACGGAGCCAGGCTCTTTTCAGTGGTGCCCAGTGCCAGGACCAGAGGCAATGGGCACAAACTGAAACACAGGAGGTTCCCTCTGAATGTCAGGAGACACTTTTTCCCTGTGAGGGTGACGGAGCACTGGCACAGGTTGCCCAGGGAGGCCGTGGA
>JAVKLA010000027.1:16464926-16498345 GCA_034782735.1 Sagittarius serpentarius
CCTCTGAATGTCAGGAGACACTTTTTCCCTGTGAGGGTGACGGAGCACTGGCACAGGTTGCCCAGGGAGGCCGTGGAGTCTCCATCCTTGGAGATCTTCAAAAGTCTCCTGGACATGGTCCCAGGCAACCAGCTCTCGGGGGCCCTGCCTGGGTGGGTATATTGGACCAGATGACCTCCAGAGGTCCCTTCCCACCTCAACCTTCCTGTGATTCTATCAATTAAGCATATGAATAACTCACTGAAGTCAATAAAACTACATCTTATGTGCTTGCTGTGTTGGAACGTAAAAGTGCATCAGCTGGTCAGTGACAAAATATATTGCTTCCAGTGAAACCAAGATTAGGACTTTATTTCTCTTATAGGAAAAATGACACAAAATGTTGTTATGAGCAAGCATGTTCCACTTTGACCTTTTTTAGAAATGCAGACAAGGTATAAAGAGTCCCATCCTTCCAACCTCAAATTTCCTATATCCTCTCTGAGGATAAGAAAGATCATAAGATGTCTGTATTTCTGTGGTGGAATCTAACCTGAGCATGCCCTGGAGATGCTTGTTCTGGGAAATGTTTCTGTAAAAAAAAGTGTGTTAATATTCTGAAAGTTAATTTTGGACTTAGTTTGTTCTGCCTCATGGCTGTAGATTCTGCAGGTGTCTAGGGCTGTCTGTTAGTAATTTGATTTAAAGGCAGAAAAAGCTATGAGAAGTTTCAGAGAGAGTATTTATTCATTAAGATTTGAAATAGGATTCTCATCTGGTGGCACAGAGTATTAAACAATCATCTGTGTACTCTCTAGGATGGCAGTAATTTGGCTGAGTACAAAAAGTCCTTGTCTTCAAAAAAGCTTTTGGAAATACCTGTGTAAAATCATTGATGGCTATATTTCTTACAGTTCCAGACTGGAACATTGAGCTGAAATTTACTTCTAAGGACATAAAACACCTTAAGAGCCTCCCTTGCATAAGCACTACCATGCATTTTACACAGTGCTATTTCTGCATATATGGATTCTATATGTGGGGGGTGTCATACAATGAATAAGACAAATATCCTTAGAAGATGCTCACACTTCTAGTTATAAAACATTAAATTCAAGCCTAACAATTTCTGGCAAACTTTTTCAGGGTCAGGTTTCAAACTTTTTATTCAGTCAAACTTTTTCCTGAGCATGTCTCGCCTTCCTCTTTTGTGGCTAGACAGCTATTTAAAATGGAATCAACATAGTGGCTTCAGTATAGTTGTTTTAATATGTAAAATATGTCTGAAACAACTTTTTCCACTGAATTTAAATTTCTTTTGGTTTTTATGTTTTCAAAGGTAGCAAATACAAGGTTCTCAAAAACACAGGGCAGAGCAAATGGTGCTTTAATTTCAATAAACTTGCAGAGAGCTGTACCGAAATGTGTTTGTTTGAAAAATAAAGCTATAATCCATTATGTCTGACGTTGCCAGTCTGGTTTCTTAAGGACGTGGTGCTTACCCGTTCTTGCTGTCCCTGCCTGTACATACCGCCTAGTAACATTTAGACCCATCAAGCCAACCCTGGCTGAAACTGGCAAAGATCAGATGTACAGGAAGATAAAAAATTCTACTGTTTACAAATATCATCAACCGGTGTTAGAGCAGGATTCCTAGCCTAGCATCCTAATTTGAGGGAGGGGCTGAAGTGCAACGTGAAGAGGTACCTGCTTATCTGGCCGGTGGGCACCAGCCTGCCTCCCTTGGAAATCTGGCAGCCTTCATTCAGCCGCAGCCCGGTGGGCAGGAGGGAGAGCGGGAGCGGCGTGGAGGGCCTGTTATGGGCGTCGGGGGGGGCACGCCAGCTATGACCCACTAAAGTTTTAGTTACAGTCGACAGGGAATAAGGTGTCTCCTGCAGGAGACAGGGCAGCGTTATTTTTGCTGCTTATGAATAATGATTCTGGTAAATACGTAGTTTCCTCGGTTTTGTCCACATGTTGATGTATGGCAGCATAACCCTACGTGTATGTATTTCTATCCTGGAAGTGGTTTAGGTGAGACAGGTACCTGGAATAATTATTTGTGTAAAGCCCTAACCTTGCATGCAGTGCTTCAAGTTCTTGGACTTGTTCTGTTGCATGACAACACCTCTTGATTTTATTTGAGCAGGATCTCATGCATGCATGAGTAACAGGTGACGCATTCAAAGCTAAGCTACGTTTTCTTCCCCGCGCCAGAGAAGCACTGGACTGGAGTTCAGTCCCTGCCGTGCCACCTTCCCCTCGCTGGCCATGCACAGTTCCTGTCTCCCGCTACTGCTGTTTCTCTGGTTATACCTTATCACTTCTTCTGTGGTCGGATTAACACTTCTGCTCATACTGACTGCTGATAACCAACAGAACTGTGCAAGCCTAAGCAAAACCGGAGCTAAGAGAGAAAACCACTAATGTGATTAAAATGAGAGACGTAACAGGCTGGCTGTTGGAAAAGTTCCTAAAATTATTTCTGCAAATACAACTGAAATCAAGTTAAAATATGTCCAATATCAGACAAGGCCTGAAGCCCAATATGAACAGTTATTATTATAAAACTTTAAGGTCTCTTATTAGTACAAAACTGTTATCATCATTAATATTATTGGCAGATGCCCAGAAGTGAAATAGCCTTTCTGCATCTCCCAGCATTAAAATCTGGAAGTAAAAGTGAAGTTATTAGAAAACTATCTGTTTGTTAGGACAAACATTTTATCTTTAGAGTGTTTATAATGTTTTTTTTATGAGCCTCCTATCTTACCTCCAGCAGAGACTACAATGTTGATTTGGGAAATGCAAGATTCTGTCTCCGAAGATGAGTGATAAGAAATAATTCAAAATGCACTTTTACAGTTTCCACCATAGAGAAAATAACAGCTTTCCAGATACTGTAATGAAGTTTGACAGATGAACCGAGAAGAGAAGGTAAAAATTATTATATGCTGCTATTACTCAGAAACAGACAGAAGATGTACTGGTATCTCAGCGTTGTTTTGTCAAACACCGTATAGAGAGCAAATATGAGTATTCACACAGACATTCTTCTTTGTTCTTTAACAGATGTAAGATGCTGTTTATGTTATTTGTCCCTCGCTGATGTTTTACACAAACATTTGTGTTAAACCATTTTTGCCACTTTGAAAATTTTACCTAGTTGTCATAAAAAGAATTTTTAAAGTGGAAAAGGAGTATGTTCCACAAAAACTTGCTATAATGAGAAGCTAGTCTGGAGTTTGTACGACCATATAGAATACACACATCTTGTTTAAGCTGGAAGAATATCTGCCGTTTTAGTACCTCTAGGTTTCTCCAGTTACATGTCCAGCTTTGTGGAACTCAGACTGAAAATGCCTCCCTTAGAAACAGATTAAAAATACAAGCTTAATTCTAACCTCAAATGATACAGTAAGTGAATGCAACTTGTCTTCAGCTGGAGAGGAAAGTTCAGATGGTTGTAATTACTAAAGATTGCATGCCTTTAGATGCAGGCACAGAAATTAATTTCCTTTTATAATAGAGTAATGCCACTGCAGTTATACAGGAGCCCTAAGGTAATCGGGTCTAAAGCAAACAGAGAAATTCACAAAGGAAATGATGGACAAATTACATAGGAGTTGAATGCACATTTCAGTTGAAAATGAAGAGTTCCTAAAACAATATATTTATAATCCCCTCAAAGGGCTTAGGCATTTCCTATCCGTGATGATCTAAACAGACAAATTATGCAAAACGGAGTAAACATTCTTTGCTAAGAGCATTATTAAGAATTTCTATTTAAGGTAGTAATGTCTGACAAACTGGAGATGTAGTGATGACCTTTAGTGCATAAGAAAGGTAATACATATCCTTTTTATCTGTATTTTTAAAAGGCTAATGATCAATCTCATGATTTCGTAGAGAGGAAAACAGACACTACCTCTGGCAAAAATGCCTTGCTGAAGTTTATGCACTCCTAGTTTGTGAAAAGTCAGGAAGAAAACCCAATTCTCCTGAGATGCAGTCCTATGACCTATCCACTGGACCATGCTACTTCCCAGAATACTGTAGTTTTCACAAAGCCCTGTATGAAGCAATTTTTCATAATTAAAAACAAACCAAACGTCACAGCAAATATTTCATATGTTAGAAGTTTCATCTGAGGGTCAAAATTAACTTTCCTAAATTACATATTTCCTTGTGGATATTATTCCTGGGCTCTGAAAAGTAAAACTACAGCTCATAAAAAATACACCCCGAGGAATGAGATACTTCATTAATTCCTTAAAGTGTAATTTTTTTTAACTCCAGAAAAATCCTTCAACTAACTGGAGACTCTCTGATGTCAGTTCTTCAAGACTTGACAGAAGAAAAAAAGTCTATGTGCATGCAATTAATCTTATGTATTATCACCCCATATTTTAATCATTTTCATCTCTTAGGGACTTGCACCCTTAAAATTATGCTAGCTCCACTCTGTAGTATTTAAATTTTGTCTGGTTTTGTACTTTTGAAAGTATTTGTTTTTATCATTTTATCTTCACCTAGCGTATGGTATGATATAAAAAAAATCTTTTATATTGGGATTTCAATAAATACTTTAAATATTGTATATAAATATGTTAATTATATGTCAGTAGCATAATGAGAGTCCAATTCTGATTCGGACTTTTTGGGGCACAGCAAAAAAAATAGATAAAACAAATAGGATGTTTATGAAAGAGAAAGTAACATACCAAGCTTATTTTAAAACACTGACCTAAAATTAAAAAATCTCCAAAATTTAGCAAAGGGGAGAAAAATACTTAAGATAATTAAAGTTTAATTATATTTAGTGTATTTTTAACCTTATACACAAAATAGTAACATGTCAGCAATTAGCTTTACATCTTGGATTCTTGCATTTTTAATAATCAACATTAAATAATCAACTGGCATTACAGTTCATAATAAATGGAGAAGTACTATAGAAACACTCTATGCCTTGGGGCAATGTACTACACTTTGCAGCAGTGATCCAGTACCCAAGTTCATGGCACCCATACACCTTCTAGAGCTACTGTGTCTGCACGAATAGCCCGCTGCACTGAAGTTTCATGAAACACGAGACGGGTTAAGGTAAAAACAAAATATCCCAAACCAGATGCAGTCGAAGCTTTATAAAGGCAAAAGTGATAGAAATGCAAGAAAATTATGCTTCATTTACTAAATAGCAAGTTTAAAACAGCTCTTTCTATTTAACCTGATCTTGTGTGCAGATACTGCCACCAAAGGCAAGAAGAACAAGAGTCCCTTGTAAAACAGGGCTCTGAACAGAGATATTGTGGGGTAAGGGGAGTTTTCCAGGGAATATCAAAGACAGACAGTGAACAGAGCTGTTGTAGCCAGCTCACAGCTGCCTGTTACTCCAGTACTGGAATTAAAGGTAATTTATGAAAAGCTCAGGGAATATTTCTTCTGGCTGGGTGTGAATGTGAGGTAGAGGACTACTGAAGAACTTGTGACACTGCTCAAAAGCAAAAGATTAAGGTTAGCCTTTTGATTAGTTTTTTCTAAAGCAAAAATATTTCTTGACTTCAGTGAGGTTGTTCATAAAAGATGGCTTATAAGAGTAAAGATTTACAGAGCTTGTAACAAAATCCAGATACTGGTGGCTAATGGTGCCAGAGAGCGTTTTTGGGAGTGAAACATTCTCTAAAATTTGGATTTCTTCAGTGTATTGAAATTATTGCTTAAAACTCCCAATTAGGTCTAATCCTTCAGAAAGGCTCAGTCTCCAGTAGACGTCTAATGTAAGAGACCTCGGGAAACACTTCAATATCTAGTAACTCCCATTTTCCCTCTGAGTAAGTGCTGAGTTTTTGAAGATCTGGGTCCTTGGTGGTACAAATGGGGGGTGCTGGATGCAGAATTATTTAGAAAAAATTGGCCCTAATAGCCTGATCACCTAATTTAGCTTTTTACAGTTTTGTTAAGCACTATCCACAAACATTGCTAAAGCAAATGCAATGACAGTGAAGATGCTACATTTTACAGATTAGTTAAGAACATATCTACTGATTAGGTAATCTAATTGTTGATGTGGGACTTCAAAGCAAAATTTCACTACCTTAAGTGTCTTGGCTACATATAAAATCTGAGAAATAGAAGTATTCCTGCTTTATATGACCAGATACCTCAGATATACCCTATACATATAAATTTGAAATGTCTCTATTGCCGTTAGTTAGTTTTAAAATAAACCGGGAATACAACTTGGCAAGTTTCTGAAGTAGTTATTTTCAGTTCCATATATATATGGCAGTCAGATACAGTGCAGGCATATGCAAGATAAATGAATAATTGCGCGTGCACGAGTCCTACATCTGCACCTCATCATTTATGCACTAGTTCTGAAACCATCTACTTCTCCAGTGTACAGCCTTTAGAGACCGAAACATTCTTCCCCACAGTCACTGCAATTCAGCGTTTGTCCTCCAATATGTTTATTTTCAAAATTTGTCCTATAGTCGAGTTACTGTTCTCTGCGCAGTATTCTGGATATTCAGAATACGAAACAATGCGGAGACATTGTACTGAATTACAAAGACAACCCAAGCTTGAATTGTGTTATAGACAGCACAATTATTTTGCGTTTGATTTTCCCAAAGTGTGGCAATACATTAGAAAATACAGTCAGCATCACTGGGGTAAACTCTCTGAAATGAGCATGTCAATCAGATGAAACCCTGAAGAGTTAAAGACAACTAAATATCGTGAAGTTTTCAGCTGGTAACTTGGGTCTTCTGGGTAGTCAAATACCGTGCTGATGGTGAGGATCTCACAAAACTGAGTGAGCAAAAAGGCGGCAGAGGAGCTTTGATGCAGATAAACGCATCTTGGGAAAACCTGAACCATGCCGACACAATGCTTTCCAGAGTCGTACATACCAATTCAAACTTAAGCAGTTTTTCAGATTTCGAAATCATCAGCTTGATGTGCAGCTGCAACCACATAAGCCAGTGCAACCCTGGGTGTCACCAGGAAGAGCACTGAGAACAAGAGAGAACTATTTTGCCTCTCTGTAAAATGTCGGTGCACCCGAATCTTGAGTACAGTGCAGTTCTGGGCTCTGCGTGTCAAGGACATAGCAGGATGAGACACGGCATGGAGGGCAACTAAAATGATCAAGTGGGTAAAATGGCAGCTTTGTAACAGCAGCATGAAAAAGCTGAAACTTCTCCATTTGGAGAAAAGGCTGATGTGACGATACGATAAAAGCTATTAAACGTTAAAGGTGGAGGGTAAGGCAAACAAAATTGTTAACTGGCACGTGCGACGCTCTTAGAACTAGAAATACTCTATAAAGCTACTAGATCCATTCAAAACGGGTAAAAAAGTGGCCAGGTTCACGTGCTCTTCCCCAGCAGCACTCCTACGGCTGCCATTAGGGATGGCCAACCAGCAAGGCGTTTCCCATAACCCCTTACCTTCTCTTGCCTCTTTGCATTTTAGGTAAACTGGAAGACAGGACAACAGGTGAACAGAAACAGAAGCCAGGTTCTCACATCTGCATTACTCCACTCAGTAAACTTAAAAAAGGCAAGAAAAACTATGTCTTTTTTTTTTCTGGTTCCATGTGGCAACAGCAGCACAACCATTCAATCTTCAGGCAAGAAAATTAATTTAAAGGAGCTGCCGTTCTAGTTCTTACCAAATATTCGAAAGGAACGTCCAAGGAGGAGGAGGTCTGATAGAACAATGAAGCATCTTTGACACTCCCAGTAATCACAGAGTAATTCTCAAAGGCTCTTCTTAAGTAAAGGCAAACTGGTACTCTATCAGGAATTACAGCTTAGTCCTTGGTATTTGATTGTTACAAATACGCACGTATTTCTTTGGATTTTGTTGAGATTCAAATGTATAAATTGTTTAAAAATGCAATTTGCATACATGAGAAAGGTGAGCCTACAAGACAACTTGAAAGAAGAAAAACAGAACAGGAAAGGGAAGAAGTTAAAACAAAATTCAGCTTTTTCGGTATTCCATAATTTTTAATATCTGTTGGAAATACGGTAAGATGAAAAAATTAATTGTGGTCATTGAATTAGATTTTTATTTATTAAAATGTCAAAGACACTCAGAATTTCTGTATGCATGCTTGTCTCAAAAATCTAAATAAAGAGAACCTATTTGCATGTTCTTTAGTATGTACCGAATTACTTTAGCTGTGAAAATAATTACCTTATACGTGGCACTCTTGCATAAACTAATTTCTAAATAAAAAGTGGGTGCAAATGTGGAAGAACAAATTCACATATTTGTTGATATACAACATGTATTGTTCTCAAGAATACCTTTATTCCCAGTATTTTTAAAGTCTCAAAACTATTTGGTGGAATTAAGGTGTACATTTTATCCCTTAATGATCCTCCATCGTTTAGGATACATTTGTGTGCATGTGTGTACATACTGGATGACTCCTTTGTGGTAATCATCTTCAGTGCATGGTATTCTGATCTCAGTTAAGGCAGAATTTGAAATAACGCTCACATTAAAAATGATTAATCAAAGACAAAGGCATTGGTATTTTGGTTCCTGAACACTGCAGAAAGGATCCAACTACAGGCCACTGGTATAGCCACACTACATGTATGATTTTAAACTGAGTTATAACACTACATGCCCAGCAAGTAACACGCGTAACTCAAAGGACAATGTTTACATCAGCATTTGAGCATCAGCATTCATACTGCTATAGTTTATAAAACAACTTGGTATTTTAAAGCCAACCGTAACTAAAAATGTTCAGTCTGAGCCTATGTGTGTGAAATTTCAGCTAATTGCTATCACAAATGAGGACAACTTAAATATGCTAAATAGACTAGTAATGAGATTAAACTACTAATTTATATTTCAGGTAGACAGAAGATGTCCAAAACTTTTGAATTATGTTATGCAAAGAGAATTCTATAAAGTGGCAACATAGGTTATATTTCCCAATAGGTATTTATTGCACAAAAGCAGCATACTTTGTGTAAACACATACTGAGTGGGACAATGGCTGTGTGCTAAAATTTAGTCTCCCAAACACCTGTGAAAGAAAATAAGTAGGAAAAGTTATGGCCAGGTACACTTGCTGTGTCTTTCTTGAACTTCAAAGGTACTGCTGTGGGCTTATGTACTGTGCTTGCTCCTACAGAAGTCTATCGCTGCCCTTTCCAAGAAAATTAATAGCTTTGAATATTAAAATACCACAGCCTTCTTCTGCCTCCCAACCACCACTGCCAGGCTGGAAGAAGCATAAAATTGTTCTATCAAACTGCACATCTGATAATTATCTCAACTTTACTAGCTCCGATTAAATATATTTTTCCTGTACTGCTGGCTGCTGCTGCTTTAAAACTCTCGAATTTCTCCTTCAGGGTATCCACATTTCCCTGCTGATTGATAATTTCCATTGTATAACTTGCATCTTAGCTTCAAATACACTGGAATCCATTTGGATGAAAAGCCCCATATGAGTAATAGCTATTAAAATTTCCAGACCAAAACAAAAACAAAACCCACATCAAGGCAGAGTTAAGGTTGAAAAGCAGTATCAGTTACTTAAGGTATAAAGCATAATGGCATATTGTAGAAAGCATAAATTATCCCAGAAGTAAACATTCCAAAACCCCCAGGAAACTCAGGATTAAGGATAAAAACTTAAAAGAAATCCAAACAGCTTGAATTATTGAAATGCAGTATGAAAGCCTCCAAAACAAACTTACATCAGCCCTGCAGCAGCACCATGTTGTAAGCTAGCAATTATGATTAATACATTTTAGTATCTGTGGCCCTACATTAGCTTAATGCGTATTTCAGAGATAGTTTTTCATTTTGTTCCTTTGCACACAACAAGTGACTATGACAAGCAACAGAGGGTGAGCAGGAGAAAAACAACGGTATGTAACCACATTATTAGTTTCACTGCGGAACTGGTCATTACTTGACTACTTAGAAGTACAAAATGTCCATCATAAGTGTAAAGCTCCAAGCAAAATACTGTTGTATCATGCATGAAGGTTTCGTGACTGTGAGAAGAAACCATTTCTCACTGGACCAGTAAAACTAAATCAGGAAAGGCTCCATTAGATTTAATAACTTGTCAAAAAAGATAAGCAAATGGGATTTCAATTCGTAAAATTAAACACAGATATAAAAATCTCAGAAACAAACTTCTTATACTGTACAGGTTACCGATCTAACCGAACTGTGTGGACAGAACTCTTCTATGGAACAATAAGAAAAAGAGTAAGAAGAGACGAATGTTTGCCAAAAAATTCAAGCCCCAAAACACTCATTTTCAAAACTGTTTTATTGCAGTTGGATAATAGAGATAAATACCTAAAAGCAAAATCCAGAAGTCACATTTATTTTTCTTTTGGAACAATTTTCCAAACTGGTGGTGTTTTATGATAAAGAACAAAAAAGTTGCACTACATTTCAGAACATTTTGTTCTTTAGAACTGGTCAGACAGGTGGGAATTATTAAAGTACTACAAATTAAATGAATAATTTTCCACTCCAGCTTCATTTCCCAAATTGAACAAATCCAAGTGAAAGAAACCATGACTTTTTCTGCTTTGGAGATGCATATCAGCTGATGATGCAGTTCAAGCTATATTAATTTGATTAAAAAGTTTATCCTTAATAACCTGAGACATCAATCCATGTATAGCTTCTATGGTGGTCTTGCAGCTGAAAAACAAGCATAAATTCAACGTTGGCCAAACACTGAACCGTCATTTTATTTGAAGATATCCAGCTGTTTTGGAAGTTCAGGGTGCCCATAACCCCATGAATCTTAACAACTGTCCAGAAAGGAAAAGTCACATACAGCAATTTAGCCATTGTTGCCAATACCTTTTTGTTACTTAAAAAGCAGACGAGCACTACACACACAAAGACCAATTCCAGAAAACTTCTCTGTCTGGCAATGTAGGACATCTTACAATAGCAATAGCAAGTGAGCTCTGTGGTCATCTGAACCAAAAAAAAATTAAAAAAAATCCCTGAGGGAATGGAGCTACCAGCTGTTACCAATACCTGAAGGCTCTCACTGTTCTCTGCCTTGTCTCCTTTGCCCACCCCGAGCCAGTAGTGAAAAGTAACCACAGCTCCTCCGAGAAACTTTACACAGAACATTAAAGGAAGAGTTTATAGAGCTAACCAGTTATTAGTCAAAATACGTAATGTGCAAAACCCTTGAACAGCTGGGAGGATTCTTATTGATCCAAGTTTCATCCAGTGTGCCTGGCTTAGGGGGAGGTAGTGTCAAACTAACAAGTAAAAATGTCTCAAAACAGAATATATAAATGCAAAAGATCAAACAGCCCCGAAGGCATGGAGAATAGGGACAAATTACTACTAGACAGATAAAGGAATCCTAGGCAAAGGAAGCCGGCTTGGAGCACAGTTTGGCTAATGCATATGTACTCTCAGAAAATGGCTCTTCGAGATGTGTATGTACAGTAACAGAATATATCACATAGCCAAGTGTAAGCACCTTTATGCTAATGTCTTACAGTATTGTTTTTCCTAAAGCAGGTACACCCAATAATCCTTTAGCAAACTTTGCAACTTTATTTCTTCAAAGTAATTTAGGTGCCACTGAATCAATTGTCCTGGTGTCAGCACAAGTCTTCTGTCTTTTCTCTTTTCTTAGGAAAGATTATTAGTTGTAGAAAGATATGCATCTGTGAAAGTGTTACAATCAATTTTGGGAACTACAGTAGCCTCTGTTACACGGGAAAGCAGAATTGATGACAACAACAATCCCTTCCAGTCTTACAATTTATAAACTAACTACTGATGATGGTTAAATAAAAACAGAAAAGAAAAATCTCTAGAAATGCTGCAAGAAATAATATAGTAGGATGATCAGAGAAGGAGTTATTTCTTAGAATAACTGTGAGCATGTGAGAATAATGTGAAAATAAAATACGGTCAGTATTATGGGACACCATAATCAAAGTCAAAGCAAACTTGTCAGCAACCCCATCCTTCTCATGTCTTTAAAGCATTGCTATTTTAACTGTTCCACTACAGGAACTGGGAGGTATCACTTAATCTGGCTGTTGTCAGTTGCAAATGTATTCTGCAACTACAATAGTCTAAATGGGCATTAACTTCTATAGTTACCCCCTTCCAACTTGACTATGTTTGTTACAAAACTTGTAAGAGCTGTTAACTTTCCATAACAAGGAAACAAATGCAGAGAAGACACTAGCACAACAGAAACTCCGATTCTATTTAGCAACGACCATATTACGTTTGCAGGTATTCCCCCACTCCTTACTGTGGAACAAAGGCTTGTCCAACACAAGCTGACTCCTCTCTTTATTGAGGCAAAGCCTGTGTTCATGTGAGTCATACTGAGCAAGACGTAAATAATTTATAAATCAGTCTCTTCACGCAAGGACTCCTTTTTGTCTCTTAATTTTTTTACCCACCATTAAACTCACCACTCATCTGGTATGTAAAAAATCAATTCCTTAGTAAAGTTTGTACTATGGCACATATTGCTAACGTGGCGGCGGGGAAGTGAATACAAGAAAACTGTTCTACGTATCAGGATACAATGATGAGGAAGCAGACCAGAAAACCTCCAAATCTAAAAAGTAGAACATCCCAGGTTTTATTAAATTTTTGCAGTCTGTTCCAAAGGATTCTACAGAATTGCTCCTTATTAAATGGAATTGTATCTTACTCAGAATGCTCCTAAGACACATGCAGGTGAGTCCTGTCTTCTCCATAGATGGACCTGAGATTGTACCAGCATGTACAATGCCGTACCTCTTGGTTTTCAAAGTCCGGAATTTGCCAAATACAATGTTCTTGAACAGCCCAAGACTCTGTATGTCTTGTTATATACTATTACCCTTTTTTAAAGATTTTACTTGGAAAAATGGTGACTATAACATTCTATAGATAGTCTAAGCACATATATTCTCAAGACTACTGGGAGAGAGATATGAGTATTAGGGAGAAGCAACTTTTGTAATTCAAAGCTCAAAAGAGAAACGAGCTGATTACCAACAAACATATAAGGAATACCGAGGGAAAACACCACAACTTCTTTGAAATAATGCTGTACACCCAGTGATGATAAGTTCATTAACTGGCAACAGCAAGTATTTGCTATCAGCTAAATATAAAGGCCAGAATGTCTGTAATCTACTTCTTAAAAACAAAACACAAAACAAAAAAAACTTTAATTAATACATCCACAAATGTATTAATTAAGAAATATGAAAAAAAAAAAAAAAAAGGGGGAGTTCTTAATTTTTAAGTGAGTGAAAGTATTACACAAGTGTAAACTAAACTTACTGGACTGTCAGTAGTAGTTCTTAAAATCATGTTCTATATAATAATTTTATATACTGTTAGTTTAAACCTGATTAACCACATAAAATGTGCTATTTGCTAGCAATGCTACCATTTTGCATTTGGCAGAAAACATCTTTATTGGTTTGCCATATACTGATGGAATTTAACAGGGATTTTTTGTTCAAGAAACTATAAACTAGAGTTGAATTTATTCCAGAAACAAAATTGAAAGCCATTGTAGGTTTAATAAAGGCAAGGTTTTCTTAAATTTTCAAAAATAACTACTGCCATTTGGAGTCTCTCATTCCTATCTATAATCTAATCATTCTTATCTATAATCTTGGTAGGTTACAATTAAAGGCATGATAAAAATTAAAAAAAAATACCAAACACTTTTTACAGGGGAGAACACAAGTATGTATTATCTTACCTGTCTCTTGTTGCTTTTGCAAGTTTGTCTTCTGATTTCTTATCGTGAGTCTCTAAACCCAGCATGAAACTGCCCCTTCCAAGCTGAGCTTCTGACTGTTCTAATTTTTCAGACAAATCAAAGACTTGGCCAGTGGTGTAGTCGGCATTCTTTGGAGAAAGAAGGCAATAAACACATTGAATTCTACGCTGTAAATTCAAGCATTTATACACAAAATAAAGAAAATCTGAAAAGAGCCTTAAGACTGTAGTACTGCATGTCTTAACCTTTATCTGCAACTGGTGATACAGAACTTGAGTGGCACATGAGTGGTGGTTGACAGAACAGAACTTTCCACCCATGCCCTAAGTTATGAAACAGTACGTAAAACTGTTGGTTTTGACCAAAAGAAAAGGTATAAAATTGGCTTTTGCAGACAGAAGCTTTTGATGCTGAGCTGTTACACTGAAGGTGTACCTGCAGTATCTCTGTTGCAACCTCATTTTAACAGTTTGGGTTTTTTAGTTTTTCTTTCTTTTTTTTTTTTCCTTTTTTTCCAAGTGTTTACTTATTCAATACCACTATTTTAAGGCATACTATTCATTACAGTACTGTAAAGAGATATAAGGTTGAAAAGTGTTTAAGACAAAATCTAAGCGTATAGAGAACTCAATAAAATTAAACATAAGTTATTCCCACCTTCTACTTTTAAAAAGCAGATATAAGGAACTTTTCAGTATTTATGATTAGGAAATTCTTCCCTTCTTGTTTAAGCTGACAAATAGGTTCTCAATGTGGGATCTGTATCTATCAGTGTTCCATTAAGCATTATACAGTAGAGAGACCGGCTTTCAGCACTAATGAATTAATATATGCACATGATAGCATACTATGCTACTTACCGTAAGCAAACTAGAAGAACTGAGAGTGTTCACCCAGTATTTGTTCCATAAAAGCTCAAGCAATTTACGATCCAAAGATGATTTAAAGTACGACACTTCTAAAGCATAATACCTTTAAAAACAAACACGCAAGCAAAATAAGCTTCCATCTAAATATGTCTTGTTTGGCTGTGACACCCAAAGTACATGCATCTCAAAAAATCCTTATCAATGGCAAATATCTTCAAAAACTGAAAGCACTGAACAACAAAAATGTTACCCCCAGTTCAACTTCTAACTCTAAAAGATTTTCTCTAAGTATTTCATATATAGCTTTAATACAGGTATACATACTCCCCACACATACTGCTGTGTTCTATTTAATGAGACTGCAAGGTTTTAAAAATTATTCTCCTAACAACTTACTGTGCAATGCAATGATGCCCTGTTCCATGCCTGGGATCTTCAATACTGTAATAATTATTACTTGCAAATGACTGCCGTTTTGCATATATCACCTCTAATTCAATTAGGAATGTTTGATAGCAATAAATGTTACAAACAGGTAAACAATCCTACGTTTTACCACACCTATTTTGAAAGCCAGGCTTTAGGGGTGCTAAAAAATTCACAGGAGATGATAAAGCAGATAGAAAGCTGAGCTATGCACAGTCATTAGTGTAGGTGAATTACAGCAACATTAAAGAGCTATATTAAACTTTATTTTGATCAGGAAATTCTTGAGCAGGTTATCAATAATCCTATTATCTCTTGATTTCTCTGGAAAGTTATTTTCCTTGGCATGTCTGTAAGAAATTCTATCTGAGAGAACAATGCTTTAAAATCTACCAACACACCATACTTTAATATTTCTGTGATGGAACAAATACCTTTATTTCACATATGCTAAGAAAAACAAGGTACTAAGTCAGTTCTTCAGAGAGATGTGTGGCAAATTCAAAACTAGAAATCCAAGTTGTTCAAGGAATAGTGTAACAAACTCACTTAAAAAGATTAAATGGAAGCAGTTTCACATTGGGCATTGAATGCCAATTAAAGGAAAGAAGTTTGACTAAGATTATCCAGACTGCTACTATGAAGCAATTAATAGTCACTGGCATTCCAAAAAGACAGGATCATTAAGGGTCTAGAGGACAAGTCTTACGAGGAGCAGCTGAGGGAACTGGGTTTTTTTAGCCTGGAGAAAAGGAGGCTGAGGGGAGACCTTATCGCTCTCTACAGCTCCCTGAAAGGAGGTTGTAGTGAGGTGGGTGTCGGTCTCTTCTCCCAAGTAGCAAGTGACAGGACTCAAGTCATGCCAGGGGAGGTTTAGATTGGATATTAGGAAAAATTTCTTCACCGAAAGGGTTGTCAAGCATTGGAACAGGCTGCCCAGGGAAGTGGTTGAGGCACCATCACTGGAGGTATTTAAAAGCCGTGTAGATGTGGTGCTTAGGGACATGGTGGACTTGGCAGTGTTAGGTTAACAGTTGGACTTGATGGTCTTAAAGGTCTTTTCCAACCTAAATGATTCTATGACCATCATTTAAGTTCTCTAAACTTTTAATTCTTAGTCAGACTACCCATACTGCTGACAGTCTTTTGCATTATCAGTAATGTGATAAATTTCCAGTTTTAATTCGCTGTCTTTGCCTAACTGCTGTTTCCTTCTAGGACTAGAAAATTCTTTCTTGGTTTGGATGGAAAGAAACGGCTTGTACAAGAAGCCAAGTTCCCAAGATGGAGACTGTAATGATAACTATTAAGTGCCTCCAGCTTCCAAAAAAAACCCCACCAAATGAACTGTATCAAATTGACCACCTCTAAAATAGAAAGGATAAAACATATCCTCCTTTCATGCTTAAAAGCATAGGTTTATGGCCAATGCCAGCCTTATAAGGACTACTCTGAAATGAAAGGAATATTACAGTTCTACAAAGATTTCTGTGTAGCTACTGTTCTGGATTTTTCCTCAAATTGGATAGGAAGACCAATTCCAATTGTTTTATCTTCATCTCTTCAGGGTCAGACTCTGCATGCAACTATAAATGCACTGAAGAACAGATATCCATGCACCAAAAACGTGAAAAAACTACACAACAGCCTACAGCACACACTGGTGTCAGTGAGATCTTCCAAGTTCTCTGTACACAGATGCTTAAGCTGTAGTGCTTGTCGAACATCTGAAGGTAGAATTGAAACCAGGCTGTTACTGAAAGAAGCGGTCCCATCTTTCTTAGCTGTTCTTTGCAAACACTGTGCCTCCATCTCCTGTCTCTACTTTGCACCCCACCTTAGCTTAACCAGGAAGAACCTGTGTGCTCCCACAAGCTGGACCAGATCAGGGGCCTGCCCTGGCAAAATAAATGCCTCACTAAATAAGTAAATGGAGGTATGAAGTGAGGACATGTGGCTGGGGATAGAACAGTTAAAGAAAGAATGGTTAAAACTAAACTACCTTTTTAATTCATGGAAAGTAAACTAGCAGGAGAGAAAAAGCAGTAATCTTCCTGTTGCTGATGTTACCCTTGAAGCAGCTCCACTTTCCAATCCTACCAAAGACAGAAACAATCTTAACACGCCCAGTGACGCAGGATAAAGAGATGCACAGCACTTGCCACTACTCAGAAGAGCACGCAGATTACAGTCTCCCTAGACCTGCTGTGAAATCTACATCTGACCCTTTCCTCCCTGCCCAAAGAAAGCACCGCTACTTAGAGGTGTTCAGGAATCAACTGCTAAAGCTTTTAACCAGGTTCATCTTCATCTTTGTAACAGTCCTCCCTTAAAATATCTCCTGATAAATAACAGTAATGCTTTTTCACAAAACCAATAGTGCTAAAGCAACAAAGACCTTCAAGATTTGAAACACTCCCAAGAAATGTACTTTGCTGTACTGAATCACTAACCTAAACACAAAACCTGAGAACTTGTGCTAGAGTTAGTAGTTTTTATGTTACTTACTGTTTACAATGTACACCAAAGTCTTCTATTTTATTAAGCGGAATAGTCTGGTATTCAGAAGGACCTTCATCTGGAGGTTTATAGCCCTAAAAATTCAACAAAGGGCAAAGACGACTCAGTAGTTTTGGGAATTTTTAAAATGCTTAAACTCTTTGAAAGTACTTCACAAAAATTCTACTTTATGCAATTCTAGTTTATTTTTCCTACGGAAAAGGAAATTCTGCGCAGTAGCCTGAAATTTGGAATTTTCTTGGATCTCAGATTTACATTTGGCTTTACTTGCAGTCATTACCTTTGCAGGTCTATCAAAAAGCATGTTGGAAGCAACCTAGTGGTCACAGTCGAGATTTTTCAAACAAGTAAGACAACAAGCTATGATTAGGTCATTTCTTAGATCAAAGAAAGAGCTAGCTGCTTCTAAGAAAATATTTCTCTATCTGTTCTTGGCAGAAATTTCAATCCTCTTTCGAGGGAAGACAGGAGGCATGAGAAAAGGGAAGAAACATCCATGCCTTAGATATGCCTTAGGGATACCTAGAACTTCAGTTACTTATTTAGCCAAGATGGTGCCACTCACAGCTACTGACTAGGCAAGAACTTCCTGCAGACCATTGTGAGGACTCCCTAAAAAATATGCTTTTAACATGCATCTTCTATATACGATTTGGGTTTCAGGTGCAGGATTCTCCCTGCTCAAAATTCTGACAGTATTTATGAAGTGGTTTTGCCTACAGAAGTGAATACTCTCCTGAATCACTAACTGTCCTAAAATCTCTCATATTTGTTAAAACAAAAATAATGCTTGAATGCAACTGGGAACCTCTCACAAACATTTTTGTTAATTACAGTTTTACTGGATGTCAGCCTGAAGTTCTCGATGAGGCAATAGTAACTGGAAATTTGAAGGATATACCCCAACTTTATTAGACCAAAATTAAATAGCACAGTTATCTCTCTGCCAGAAGTATAAACGAAACACAGCATTTGGAGATCAGGGTCTCTAATATTTATGTGATTTTCTAGTTTTTAGCCTAACTCTTCCATGTTGTTTAATTAACGTGGTTTTTGTACACTATTTTGTGAAGATTAATAATATTTCCTTGAAAGAGTTAAGTAGATAGTTTTGAATCTTACTTTTCTAAAATGAAAAGCAGATTACAACATATTAAACACACTATTAACATTTGGTTTTAGGTCTGAAAAATGACAGAGGAGAATTAACATAAATCTATTTTGATGAATGCTACAACTATATCCATTAAAAAATGGCTACATAAAGCTATATAATTTTAGGACACCTCCACTATATAAACAAGTCTATTTGATTTAACACTGCCAAAAATCTATGAAAAACAAACTAGAAGTCAACCTTTGTAAACATAATCAATATCCAAAGACACACAATAACCACTATATCAGCACATATTTCTTTTACAATGAACAATGACATACAGTACAGCTCAGCAGATCAAACTGTCAGATGATCAAACTGCAGTAATCTTTAGGACCTATCTATGACTTATTTAAAGACAGTTTAGTGATCACGCACTACGTAATTTTAACTATTTACCTTAGGATATGTCCTAAATGCTCCAAGGTTTACTTTTCCTGCAGATATTGTTCTTGTTGGATCAATCTGTAGAAATACAGGTAATGCTTGTTATATGCATTTTATAAATTATTACAGGCATAAACTAACTTTACATTAATTGTATTTCAGAAATGTACTTAGTGCCAATTGTATTAGCTTTGTCATAAACTTTTTCAGCTGGCATCTGCTGGTATGATACTCTCTAGAAAGGTGGGAATATCAGTAGCCTTCTATGGACCATTTTTTCAAACTCATTTTCCTTATTTCCCAAATACTTTAAAGAAATTGCACTTAAAAGCAATCAATAAACCATAATAAAAATCTGCATTTTAATCTTATAACCACTAGAGGTAAGAAAAAATATTAAGTGATCTGCTGTGTTTTGGTGGAAAATACAGGAAACTAACTAATGAAGGAATCCTCTTGCTAACATATGTACTAATATCCTGTTTAATTTTAAAAGTAATTAAAAAAAGAAGGAAAAAGAAAAAAGCAATCCCAAGGAAAGTGTTCTGAATCTGTGAAATTATGTAACACAGGAGAACTCACATGGTGGACATATTTCTTGAGGGTCATTTATCCTTTTCTAACGTAGTTCTTCCATCAGAGTTGTGTTTCTTCTTTCTGACTAGTTTCAGTCTTTTTTCCTTTATTTCCTTCAGTAGCAATGGTTATACAAGTAGTATCTAAAATAAGGTTTACTTTTGATTTCAAATGTGATCTGAAGCCTGGAAGGCCCTGAAAGGCCCAAAGAGTTCCTTCAGATTTTTTCTTCAAAAGTAGATTTCCTAGTGTCTTGTACCTTGTACTATGCCACTGATTTAATTTAAAAGGCATTTTATATGCAAAGTATCACAACTCTGTGAACACACTTTGCTCTATTTTGACAGAGGAAGCAACAAAGAGAACAAAAGAAACAGATTCTTTTTTTTTCTGTTGCAGGAGGTTTAATACGGATTGCTCAATACATTTTTTTTTTATCCCAAAAGTACCAAGTAGAACTTTAAATTAAGAGTAATGTACCGATTTTGTACAGAGCTACCATACCTGGAACAATGCAGTAAAAATGGCCTTAGTAAGCAATATGACCAATATGTGGTCAGCAAAGCAAAAGGAGCGATACCAATTTAAAACCTGGATCTAACACTTCCATCATGCAAAATACACACTACTAGAGCGTTGACAGAAATCTAAAAATTATTCCCGCCCCAACATAATTTGCTACGCAGTTTTATCAGCTACCAGCCAGTACTTACAACCACTGCTACAAAGGGTTCTTGAAATTGCTGATTGAGCATCTGGGTACTGACGTCGATCCCAGAGAGCCAGCAGCCATAGCCAGGGTGACTGTGATACCAGCCAATTGCATTTTCTAGACGACCAACCTAAAAGCAGTGAAGGGAAACAAACCCATTGTTAATCTCCATTCCAAAAGGATCAGCCGCCCTCTATTGGGCCTTCCAGCATACTACAACACGGTGAGAATAAAAAAAGAAGAGGCACAGCCCCCGATGCTAATTTACTAATACTGAACTAAACGCTAAACAGACACCTTATATTGCTAAGCCGTTTTCTAGAAACCATACAATCTCTAGTATTAGCATTCTCTGTTACAGCTACTACTACAGAACAAAGAACTTCAAGGAGCCAGGAGCTCCTCCTTCAGTGACAGCTGAAGTACAGAAGAGATTCCACATGGTGAGATGGTAAGTAAGCTGGGACTCTTCAGTGTGGAAGAGAAATTTTTCAGGGTGGATATGACATAAGCATATATAATCTCATATAATGTGTGGTATGCCAGTAGAGAATGAATGTTCATTATTTAGTACAGTAACACATCTCAGAGGCATATAGATTATTGCTAGGTTTAAAAAATAACTTGAAAGGCATGTTTTCAAACACCGGAAGTGACAGAAATTATTGCCAGAGCATGCTGTGAAAGCCAAAATAGGAATGTTTGAGATTTTTAGGATCAGAAAAACTCAAAATTGGAGTTTCCAAATAATACTCCTGGCTATCTTTACAAATACTGGAAGAAAAACAAACAACCCCCCAAAAGAACAAACGCCCATTGCACCTAATTTTGTAATCCTCTCTCAGGAATTGCTTACTGGCTGCTCCACACCGAGTTGAATAATTTTGGTACAACTGTATATGTCAGTTCTTCACTGACGGTTGTGTGTTTAGATGCATCAGCTGCTTGGCTTTGCCAAATACTAGTACATTAAAGGTTAAATCAGAAAAATGTTAAGGTGGGACAGAACACACAAACTGCCTACTGAATGGAACATTAATTTTATTTTTGAATTGGTGAATAATATTTATATTTTCTTTACATCTCCCATAATAGAGAGGGGGAGACTAACAAAACACTGAAGAACATGTGTTATTTTTCAAAGCCAAATAACACATTCTGACTGTATTAATATCAGATCCTGCCCACGGAGAAGCAAGGAACTGGAACGTTGGCATCTGTAAAGTGCATATGCAGGGGCATATATCAACTTGCAATCTAATATTAAAAAGAGTTATTCCAGGAACAACTGCTTGACAAAATCAAATGTGGAACAGCTGGCATGCAAACTGCCAGAGCACCGGTAAAGCTAAGTTATTTTATTTTGCACACAAGTTAAATTTCAAAATTGTGAAACCAACTACAGACAAAACTGTACAATACAAATAACTAGAAAAAACCTTTCCTACCATATGAGTACTCCTACATAAACCCGGACTCTATAAAACATAAGATGAACTAACTGTATATAAAAAATACTGATTTTATGCTATATACTTACTATTTTGAAATCCACTATTTCTACGTAAGAACTGGATAGTATGAATATATATCTTTAGGTAAAGACACCTTTTCAAGTTACCTACTTTTCTGCAACAACAGTATCAGCATCATGATGCTAATAGTTTCTACATAAAAGGAACTAGAGTAAATAAATTATTTCTAAATTTTCTTATAAACAGGGATCAATTATTTTAAAAAGTTCAAGAATATACCTACTCCTGGATTATGTTTACTCTTTTCTGATGTTATGATCAAGCCTAATTCACATCTTTTTAAATATCTCTAAGTGTATATAAGGCTGTAAATATTAAGTACAGTGCTCCAAAATAACCCAAATACTGCTCTGTTATCTCCAGTGAATACGTAAGGGGCCTCTAATTTTAGCTGGTTTAAAATACTTTGAGGATTAAAGAAAAAAATCAAAGGGTAAACTGGGCCTCAAAACTATTTGAGCTTGGAGAGTCAGAGTTATTTCAACCTTTATTCGTAGTATAGGATTGCCCTGTACTGGAAGAAGCACGCCAGCAGGTGCTCTGATGTGCCGAGCTGGTTTCTACATCAGCCACAGAGCAGATTCATATTTCTGTTATCCTTCTGCATGTAAGACTTTTACTACACAGTCGGGCTTAATATGACATGAATCTCTGAATACAGGCTAATGAAGAGGGGGAACAGACATCTGAGTCAGTTCATCTAAATTTCCTAATTATAAATATGAATAATTAAGTTGCACTGAAATTTACTTATTCCTTCATTGGCATTTTCTTCACAAATGTCTTTACTTTTACACAAAATAGTAGCATGGCCATGAAGTAAGACTTCAGAAAGAAAGAATGTAAGAATAAATGTCATATTCCTGATCTACAAATAGTAAATATCTCTGACACATATATATTTCATATTTAATTTTGCACACTGTTTTTAGAAACATGTATTACATCAGTTATTTTAGAAACACACTCCCTCCTTGTTCCATCCACAAGCCACCAGCTGCAGCCACAAAAACACTTCCTGAGGAATGAAAATAATTTATAAAGGAAAGGAGGATCCAGTACTTGATGACCTACTGTAAGACATGGAAATATATATGTGAAAAACGTTTAAAGGGGTCTGTGTTCTTTGCTGCTGACACAGTTCTCTTAGCCACGTTTGAGAAGAAACAGGGCAACTGGACAGCCGGTTTATTACTGGGGGGGTGGGGGAAGGCCTGCAAACCCCACAACACGTTCCTGCGCGACTGATTAGCTGACAAGATCCGCAGCCACACCATGGAGGGGGAGAAAGACCCTCTGCTGCTTCTCCCTACCTGCTTTGCGTTTTCAATGTAGGCAGCCATGTACTCGTAGGCGGCCGCCTGGGCATTGACGCGAGTCTCGGTGCCCTCCACTGGCAGGGCGAAGCTGTCCATGATGATCATGGTTTCCCCGTCCACCTTGCCCAGCATCAGCCCCATCACCTCCAGGTTGCCCCCCGACCTGGCGTGCATCACCATCTTCAGGAGGGCCAGCGCCGAGATCTTGCAGTACTTGAAGTAATGGTGGCTGCAAGAGAGAGGCCGCGGCAGCCGTCAGGGCCGGCCCCGCCGCCCGGCCCGCGCCTCAGGCCCTCGCCGCCCGCCCTACCCGCCGGCCCCGCCGCCCGGCCCCGCTCTCGCTCACTCTTTAGTCCAGGGCTTGGCCGCCAGGATCTCCTGCTGCTGCTTACGGTCGTACTTGTAGATCTCGTCGATGCTCTGCGCCTCCTGCATGTTGTTGGCCAACTCCCACGTCTTCTGCGCCATCCCGCTCCCGGAGGCGCCGCTCCCCGCCGCCGCCGCCGCCGCCATCGCCCCCCGCACCGGGCCCGGCCCTAGCCCTGGCCCTGGCCCTAGCCCTAGCCCGTCTCACCGGGCCGCCGGCGGAACCAAGCGCGGCCCGCGCTGGGGGGGAGGGAGGGGGAGGTGGTACGGTCCACGCAGGCCGGGGGCGGGCGGCGCTGCGCCCCCAGCGGGGCTGCTGGGCTCCGCGCCTCGGCCGGGTCGGTGCGGCAGCTGTGGGGCTGCTCGGCCTGCTCTGGTTAGAGCATGTTGCGGCCCGCCAGAAGCGCTCGGGGGCCGCAGGGCGTTCTCCCTCCTCGCCGCTGCCCGGGCCGGTCGGCCGGCCAAGCGGTGTTTCACGGGGAGCGGCCCCGCGAAGGCCCTCGCTGAGGGGAGACCGCCGACTCCGCCTCCCTGCCCTCTCCCTGTCGCCGGCTAAGGCCGCGCCCGTGCGGCCCCGGCCCGCTCTCGCCCGGGGAGGAGGCGGGCCACCCTCCGGAGCGGCAGGGGGCGCTGCTGGGCGCCGCCCGCCGGTTTCCGGGGAGGCAGTAACGCGCGCGGGACGCGGGGAGAGCTGCCGGCGCCGGTGAGCGGTGCGGTCGGGACAGCGCGTGGGGACCCTCCCCCCGCAGCCTGGTCTGCCGGCCCCGCCGCGCGGAGGTCGAGCGGCCGTCCTGTTCACAGCCCGGGGCCCGCCCTCCCGCTCTCCTCTGCTGCGGGCGGGACGGGGGCGGTTTGCTGGGGAGCGGGACGGGCCCGGGAGGCGGCGCAGGGAGCGGGCTGGGGCGGGGCGCGCCGGCCGGGGCCCGGGGCTCGGCTAACCGGTGGGGGGCAGCGGGGCTCCGCGAGGCCTTCGGGCGGGAGCCGTTTGTTGCGCGGCCGTTGCCTAACAACGGCGCCGCGCTCCTTAAAGGGGCCGAGCGCGGCGTGCCGCCTCCCCGCCACGGCCCGCAGCCTGCCGCCGTCTCGGGCGGGCGGCAGCGCCTCACACCTGGCCCGGAGCGGGAGGGGGCACGGTGGGGGTCGGTGCTTCCGAGGGTGATTGAGAAATGCTGCCGAGGAGGGGAGGTGGGGGGGCGGGGGCGGCAGGCCGCGGCCGGGGGAGAGGCGCTTCCCCGAGCCGTCCCGCCTGGAGAAATAAAACTGATCTCCTGGCTCTGAAGGTTTTCCGAAATTAATGTCTTTTTGGATCAGAGTGCGTGTTCTGGAAAAGGAGATAAGTCCTTACGGCGAGGGGAAGTAACCCGCGAAACTTGTTGGTTGTTTTGAGGGTTATTTACCTTCACGGTTACGGAAAAGTCGTGTTGTTTTAGTCAGAGTTTAATTGTGAGCGTCCAGACCCTGGTTTTTTTGTGCTTTTTCAGGTAAGAATTTGAAAAAACCGAGGGTGAAAGGTACAGGAGGCATGTCTGACAGCAAGAGTTTATTCTAAATGCTGTTCACAGGGGTAGAGAGGCAGCCAGTACTGGGTGTTACGAGACCTTGGGAAATTAGGGTGAAACCTTGAAAAATATTTAATGACGCAATCACGTGACCATATAATCTGTAAGTACAATTATTAAACACGGCGTATAGTTGCTTTTTTAAAGCACTTCCCTGCTTGCCACCTTTACTGCTGTTCATATGGGTGGGAATTGCCATTTGGCCAGTTTTCCTGATGTTACATTAATATGGTAGCGCAGAAGAGGTGAAATCTGCTTTCACATGCTGATTTTAAACTTTGTGGACCATTTTGCTGAACAAATAGGAGGGGAAGGGAAAGAATAAAAAGGAATGCAGTAAACTTTGCTTTAGGTGATAAAGTAGATACACAATGCACAGCTAGTTATAATACATGTGATATACATATGCACATAGATATTTTGAGTATCTTGAAAACAGAGACATGCATTATTAACTAGGCATAGATCCAATAAAAATCTCATGTTCAGACTTGACTTTTCTTGAATAGGTGTATGTTTTCTATTGCCTAGTATATTTGCTTAAGTTGAAGTCTAGCTAGTTGACTAATTATTCAGAGTTGCTTTCATGAAAACTTCCAGTTTAAAAGGAAAAAAAGGTTATGAAAAACTAAAATCTTGACAGTAAAAATATAGAAAACTTTTTTTTTGGGAGACATTTTCAGACAGTGGTTGAGTATATAGCAACAGTGTGTTTAATGGAATTTCACTTTGAATAGTACAATGTTTTGGGAATGCAAATACATCCAAGATGTAAAGATGCAAGAGCTAAAGGAAGAGCTGATATATCTATGCTATCAAACATTTTTTTTTAAAATAGTATTTACAAAATATCCTGTTTTCCAAAAAAACATGAAAAATATGTTGTTTACACCTTGTTATTTTGCGGGCATATGGTTTATCCTTGGGTTTTTGAATGTTTATGGCATATTCTGACTTTCCCGTTTGCTCTATGCACATGCCCATGGAGCAATGTCTCCAAGCTTAGTTTTGAATTTGCTGCTTTTACTAGTAATTGCAAGGGTCTAGAAATGCACTCGGACACATTACTAAACTGAAAATAGATTATTTTGTTATGAATTGAAGTGGTTTTATAGTGGCAGGCTTTACCTCAGTACATTTGAGCAGTCATATGAAGCCAGTTTGAAGTTAATGGTTCGCTGTGACTTTAGTGCTGTCACCTCTGAGATAGTTCACTGTGTAAATGGGGACTGTGGTGGCACTCTTTTCAGATAGAAATTAATTGTTTCTTATTACTGTTATTAGTCATGATCTCTTCACTTGATAAAATTGATATTCGGTAAGGTACTTGCTTACTTACTGGTATATTTTCTGAACTTAGCAATGTATGCATCACATTCAAATTGTCTTTTGCCTAGAATATGTAAGAATTTTTGATTTTTTTTTTCTTTTTTGGTATAATATACTCTTTTTCGCTTATCTCGTAAAGTTTGCACTCATGCATATTTTAAGTAGATCAATTCAAACAGAAGGATGTAAGACATAAAATGTCTAGCTATTTTCTAAGAGGCATTTGGCCACTTCTCCTGGCTATTTAGCTGTATTAAAGGTATGCTGAATCAACAGTGCTGTAGCATTAGTTGTCTTAGTGTTCTCCAGGGCCTGGAGTTGAGAGCTTTCTTCACACCAGTTGCATTGCCTGTGTAGTTCAACTGTAACTGTTTTGTCTTTGGTTTTTGATTTATTATATTGCTCTTTTGAGCAATATGGTAGGAGTGCAGAATGCTAGAATACTCATTGTGTTCCTTGTGCTCAGTAGAAAATATACTGCAAATATTCCTTATACTGTCTCTCAGAATAGGTTTGGTACCATTCCAGTACAGTGACTTGGAAACAGTTCTGGAGTTTATAAATGTTATTGTAAATAGAGGTCAGAAACACAAATGTTAGAGTCAATGAGCTTTTTGGAAAGGTTTCTCACAGTGCCGCCTCCTACATGCGGTAATTTTCCTCTTGGTGGCTATGCAGCACTGCATAGGTGATGAGGCTAACTTTTAAATTCTTCAGTATGACAAGTTGTTGCGCCTCTTCAAAACAGTTTTTTTCGTTATTCTTATGTAACCTAACAGGCTAAATAAAGTTCATCAGTGCCTGGAAACTTACCCTCTTAGATTTCTTTTATCCTTTATCAGTGTGCAGAACTAATGAGATTAAAGATTTAGGTCAAATCAGATGGGGGAATTTATTTTTGGAATTGATCGTCCTGTATTACCACTAGGAGATGTAAATAGGTTGTCCTAGTTCTGCCTCCTTTGTAGCAATATTATAATTTTATATTATGAATCAAAAAATGGCATTAATGTAACAGGAAAAGTTTAAAGGAATACATTTTAAGGAATACCTCAAGCAGATGTATTCCTTAAGTTAGCATGCAATTGTTTGGATTTATCTTACAAAATTTTGACATTTTCTTTCTCTTGATCTTACTTCTAGTAAGCATTTATCTCAGTCTCTCTGGACACATTTTATGCTTACCTGCATAGTATCTTATTCCGCTGGTCTTTGAGGTGGTTTTTTTTGTTTTTACTTTTTTTTTTTTTTAAATTCTTTGATCCTTTTCCTGAAAGTGTTTTCTAATATACTTTTGTCATTGGCCTATTGTTTACTTCATACAGTCCGTAAGCTTTAGAAAGATACTGAATTAGCCTCAAGAGAACTGCTATACAGTCTGAGTTTAGATACCAGATGGGATGGGATTGCTTAGGAACCTGCATAATCAATCCTATTGCTTAAGGTATGTGGGTGGTATTAGAGGGATTTGAGGGTCATAATTTTCTTCTCAGTTTCACTCTTCCTTTAAAGTGTGGAATATAACATACGGATTTTTTTATCTGTAGGCTTGGTTTTGCAAAACTTCTCCTCCAGTGGAGATGGTGAAAAAACTGGAGATTAGGACGAGTAGACTTGTATGCAGTCTTTGTTTTTGTTTTTCTTCTTTCCATGGTTACTGAGTATGCAGCTTTGTAGTATTTTTAGTTCTGGTAAGACTCCTAACAAAGAATATTCAAAGTCTCAGTGTGTGCCTTAACTTCTGTACAGTTCCATTGTCATGAATTTGATTAACTTTCATTTTGAGGTTATCTAGGAGCAGCAATACACAATAAATTGCACAAATAAGATGCTCAAATTTCTACTCTGAAGGGCTTTCAGTTAAATAGGCAAGATGCACAACTAATGGAAGAGAGGTAATGAGCTATTCCTCAGTACATGTTTTCTTACAGATGAGTGGCTTGTCTGACTGTTGTCCCAAAAGCTGGGTTCTTTCACCTGGTGTGCATAAGCCAATCAACGCATTGAGTTAAGATATTTGTCTTTATTGCTATACTGCAGCATAGGGTGCCAGGCCTCCAAATACCTACACACCTTTAGAAAGAAAGGTTGAGGTTTTTATACATCGTGTGACAAGGAAAGACATACAGCAAAAATTGTGATAGGCTACACAAACTTATATAATGAAAAGATATTTTGAGCATGTCATGCTCTTGTCCAGTTTTTATACTAAAGTGGTCTTACATTTACATACTCATTATGCACAAATGGGTGTTGATTTTAGTATTAAAATTAAGCAAGGGAAGGCAAGGACAGGGTCTTTACTTGATTCTCATTCAACATTGACTAATCTACTGTTACCTATTCCTTATGAATAAGTTGTTCTCGGTTCTACATACTGCACATATTCTAACTCTCTACTTATCTTAAGTTTACACTATCACCTACCAGCATCTTCAAGGTAATGCATTTCTTCATACCAGCTATTTCAAAATTTGTTAAGTTTTGTCAACTTTGCGAGTTAATTCTGAGAGTTACTGTAAGATGATTGCAAGTCAGTGCTGCCTGATATCCATGATCTTACAATTATTGCAGAATTGTGGCTGTTCTTATTGCCTCTGCCATTTTATTGGTACAGGAGGTAATGGTACACTGTTGGTTCCAATTCCAGAAACACTGAGCATGTACTTTGTGTTTTCTGGGGTTTTTGTTTTTGGTTTTTTTTGCTGTTGTTTTATGTGATTTTTTTTTTTTTTGGTTTTGAATAAGCTTGATGATTTTTAACACTTCTCGTGACAGTAAGTTACACACAGAATTGATTGCATGATTTGGTCCTTATTTTAGAGTATACGTGTATTTTGCACTTCTACTTTTTTTGTCTAATGATTCCTTTATCCTGTTTATTTTTGTATGTCGTATGTATATCTGTCACTAACAATAAGCTTGTGCTAGTGTGTAGTGAAGGGCCATTGGTAGACTTGCAGTCAAAGAAACCAACCCCAAAACACTTCAACCAAGTTAGAAGAAGAGGTTAGAGAAATATCTTCAGTCTTACAGTCTGGAATCTTTTAATTTTCTCTCTGGTGACACACCAAGTAATCTCCTCCATGGATGGGTTTCTTGAGTTGACCCAGCAAACATCTTAAGGCTTGTAGTTTTGAGGGATAGACTGGAATATTACTTAACTACTGTCTTAAGCAACTGTAATTGAGTTTTAAATTTTTGAGATTCTGATCTAGAGGCAATGTTCTATGTCTTTTCTGTAACTTTAGAAATGATGGCAGATGATTTAGACAAGTTTATTGAAGATCAGAAGGCCAAGTTGGCACAACATAAGGCAGAACTTGAAAATGATCCACCTTACATGGAAATGAGGGTAAGAGTATTAAATAGTTTTCCAGAATTTAAACAATTCTCTTGCTAGGGTATTGATTTGAGCTTGCTTTTACTGTGCTCTTAAAACTGTATTTGTTGTTAAAGTATATATTAAAAATTTATCTATTCAAAGTAATTTCTAACTTAAATACTTCCTATCTGTATTTATGTAGATTTTTAAAAACCTGTTTGCCACCAGGTATACACAGTAACATTTGTATTTTACAAGTGGGAAAACTCTTATAAATGGTTATCACTGTTCCTTCCCCCCTCCCTAGGGAAAGTGACTCTAGCAGGGATCTGCTGTCTGCCTACTCCAGAGTGTGGGTGTTAGGATGGGGTTGGAAGGTATAAATATCCTCAAAATTTCTGTTACTGAAACTAGGAAATATAAAAGGCAAATTACTGAATCCAATCAATTAAACAAAATCTGTTCTTATCACAATTTTCCTATTAGAAATTTTAGTACCTAATTCTAAAGCTATAAAGATTTTATAATTTGCAGATCACCATTGTTTAATAGTGCCATAATAATGACATGAAATATATTGAATATATTGATATATATTGAACTAATAATTTCTGTATTGTAGAGAACTACTTTTTTGTAGTATTAGTGAAGTGTGTAACTTGCTTAATACATTAATCTAGCATCACTTTCAATCTCTGTTCGCCAGTGCTAATAATTATGTTAATAATGTTGTTCTTATATGTGATATTTCTTTTACGTTGTGATGCAGCAATGCGTTTTGTTTTGTTTTGTTTACAGAATAAGGAATCAGAGAAGCTTTCTGAGACTAACAAAATGTTAATCTCCATGGCTAAAGAAAATATACCTCCAAATAGTCAACAGAACTATCCTTTAGGTAGAGTGTATTTTTTTAATATGTCTTCTAGATTTAAGTAGCATTTAATTACCTTTGAGAATTTTTGGAAGGGAATTACTGCTTTGGTTTTTTTAATTATAAGATGATTATTATAACTCAAGTGCATACCAGTTCCTCAGTCTTCCAAACATCTTGGGATTGTGTGGAATTTTTTTTTTGTAGTTATGCTTATTTTTTAATAAGGAAAATACAGCAAGCACTTTCTTTTTCTTCTTGTAAAGGTAGCTCCATTAAAAAACAAAACAAAAACCAGCGAAACAAAAAGCTGCTTGCTGGTCCTTGATAGATGATCTGTCCTTTCCTGTTCTATTTGAGTGGAGCAAAAGCTTTGGAAGTCCATCTTTCATCTGGACTTTACTGCAAAAGGATATGTTCCCTGTACTTTGTGCCAGGGAAGTAAGGACGGACGCCTTTTCTTTCAGCTTCTAAGCTTAAGAATCCTAGTCCAACTTGGCTAAAATGCACACAGTTAAACTAATTTTTCTTTTAAATGCTAAGTGTCTTTTAAATGTTTAGGTATAAATTACTAAACTGATTGTATTTCTTTTGTAATTTTGTTATAGTGTAGTCATTTATTGTACAAGGAAAGAACAAGCACTTAGTTTTGGTTGAAGTCTTAACCAAGTGAAATGGTTAGATTTGTTTGGCTGTGACTATTGGTTTAATCACCATTTTCTTTAAAAATATATATTTGCCCTATTTTCTTCTTTTCTCTGTGTTCTTTGTGATTTCTGTTAGAAAAAGTGTGATAGTGTTTCTTTCTCCATTTTAGTATTGCTGTAATGTGCCACCTTTCCTTACTTGTCCTACCATCTCCATTCTGTAGGCACTGCTGTTTTTCCTTATTTACACTTGTGTAGCTCAGGTTTGTCTTGACAGCTTTAGAGCTTTTTTGTGTCCTACTTCTTGCTGATAGGTAACTCTTCTTTCATGTGCAGACACTTTGGTTTTTTACCTCATTAATTTTCCTACTATGTTTACTGTAATTCTGGTGTAATTCTGCAGTTTCCAGTGGGAATAAAAGCTGTCCTTTTATTTTAAAGAAGATACATCAGTGGATATTTGATGATGTTTACATAATACCAATCTAATCCATCTTTTACATAAGTACCCCTGCAGCACGTAATGTTATGTCCCCTCTGTAATTTTAACAGAATTTGTGACCAGAAAATTGCATGTCATATATTAAAAAACAGAGCCTGAGCTTGTGAATCTGGAGGCCTGGACTGATCTTAGCTGCATAAATAAAAACATGTTTTTTTCTAAGGGTGTTGTATAAGTAGAACTTCCAGCCATCAGCAAGGCAAGCTCCTCTAAAACCTTTACACGAAAACTTCACTAAAAATTACCTGAAATGATAATTGAATATTTCTTGCTGCCAGAAGTCGTAATGGATAAACTTAGTTAGAGGACAGCACTTGAATAAGTATCTATAAGCTCACATTTTTGGCGGTTTTATTATGATCAGCAGGTTAGTCGTGGTGTTGATAATTCTTTGCTTAACTGTGGAAACACATGATACGGAAAAAAGAACACAGTAGGTGGTATCCCAATGGCTGTGACAGACCACTATGTAACAGTTAAGCTATTTTAACATTAAAATAATTTTATCTCTTGTTGGAGAGCTATAATGGCACATGTCATGTTGTGTTTATTATTATAAATTGGACTTAACTGTTGACACCTAAATATAATAATGCACATAATGAAGTATTACAAATGAGGAGCATTCAGGTGGTCTTAAATGAAAAGCAACAAGTAGGTATTGCTTTGTCATGGTTTAACGCCAGCTGGCAACTAAGTACCGCACAGCTGCTCGCTCACTCTCCCTCCAGTGGGATGGGGGGGAGAGAATTGGAAGGGTAAAAGTGAAAAAACTCATGGGTTGAGATAAAAACAGTTTAATAATTGAAATAAAATAATAATATTTAATACATTCTAATGAAAAGGAAAACAACAAAGAGAGAGAAATAAAACCCGAGAAAGATACGTAATGCAAATTAAAACAGTTGTTCACCACCTACTGACCGATGCCCAGCCAGTCCCTGAGCAGCAACCCCTTGGCCAGCCTTCCCCCTAGTTTTATTGCTGAGCGTGACGTCATATGGTCTGGAATACCCCTTTGGTCAGCTGGAGTCAAGTGTCCCGGCTGTCTCCCCTCCCAGCCTCTTGTGCATCCCCAGCCTGCTTGCTGTCCAGGCAGTGTGAGAAGCAGAAAAGGCCTTGACAGTGTGTAAGCCCTGCTCAGCAATGACGAAAACATCCCTGTATTATCAACATTTTCAGCGCAAATCCAAAACACAGCCCTATACTAGCTACTATGAAGAAAATTAACTCTATCCCAGCCAAAACCAGCACATTCTATGATAATAATTGGAGCGCTGAACACATTCGGTTATCAGTGGATGGTTGTTGATATTGGCTGGTTCTGCTTTAAAGCAATGTAATTTCCTTTGGATTAAATTAGACAGGGACTTGTTCCTTGGTAGCTGCTAAGTATGTTCTGTAGTTCTAGCAGTAGTGTTGAGAATCAGGCTGAAAGAAGTTACAGTTATTTCTCAACATATTAAAATGTAATGGGTTTACGTGGCAAGGTTTTGGTAGTGGGGGGGCCACAGGGGTGGCTTCTTTAAAAGTTGCTAGAAGC
>JAVKLA010000027.1:16507437-16541029 GCA_034782735.1 Sagittarius serpentarius
GCGGGCTGCAGGGGGAGATCTGCTCCGGCGTGGGCCTCCCTGGGCTGCAGGGGGACAGCCTGCCTCACCGTGGTCTTTCCCACGGGCTGCAGGGGAATCTCTGCTCCGGCGCCTGGAGCACCTCCTGCCCCTCCTTCTTCTCTGACCTGGGTGTCTGTGGAGTTGTTTCTCTCACGTGTTCTCACTCCTCTCTCCAGCTGCTGGTCCACAGCGGTTTTTCCCCCCTGCTTCTTAAATCTGTTATCCCAGAGGCGCTACCACCATTGCTGATTGGCTCGGCCTTGAGCAGTGGCAGGTCCATCTTGGAGCCAGCTGGCACTGGCTGTATCAGACACAGGGAAAGCTTCTGGCATCTTCTCACAGAATCCGCCCCTATAGCTCCCCCGCTACCAAAACCTTGCCACGCCAACCCGGTACACCTTAACACAAAAAAATTTTGCATGTTAAAATATCATCTGTAAATACATTCGGATTGGAAATTAGAAGGTGATTTATAATTGTCAAAGGAGTGAGGCTTTTCGAACAATTTTGGAATAGATTTAGCAGGAGGAAACCTAACTGTTTTTAAAATGGAACTTGATATACAGTAGTGTTACTGGGGACTAGACTTCACGCCCAAGAAACTGACTTCTACTTACAGATTTCAGATTAAGAGAAAGTACTATGTTCAAGAATGAACAAAAACCTCAAAGCACTTCAAGCCCTATTTGTACATCACAAAGAAGGGGGAGGGCAAACACACAGCTTACATGTATTCATTTAATACTGCAGTTCTGTAAAGTTAAAATCTACTAAAAAATGCAAAATTATGATGCCCTTTTCAATGCCTGTTTCAGGAGAAACTGCGGCTTGAAAGAAACAAGGAGTACAATCAATATCTCAGGGATAAAGAAGAATGGAATGAAAGGCTAAGGAAATTAGGGAAGAAAAACACAGAGGTAATACAGTTTTACTGAAGCTGATATAAAGAATGTAAATGATCTTGTCAATTGTTTTATCATTGACTAAGACATACAAAGTAAGACAAAATAAGCAAAGACTGTTGTTCAGTTAGGCCACAGTTTTGTTAGTGTATCTAGCAAGTTCTGGTTACGAGTCATACAGTATAGTTCCTGATTCCTGCTTCTGTCATGCCTATCTGGTAGAAGGATGCGCTCATTCTTCTGTGTGTCTGAAGCAAGTCCCTGGATTGTTCTTGGTGATAAAAGTGGTGGCCAAAAAAGCTGTCCACATAGTGGACACATAGTGTTCCTTGGCTTTTATTTGTAGCTCCTTTTTCCTCAGTCTGTGTCCAGTTCATGAGAAAGTGAGGCAAGTGCAGGCAACTGTTTAGTATATATGGTGGTGTACATTTATGAATCAAAAAAAAAAGTCTTTACTACTGAAAGTGAGCTAGATGCATGCATAATTGAACTCAGATACAGAGCTGAGGCCCTTGATTTGTATGGCAGTAGGTGGCTAAGCACCATGCAGCTGCTTGCTCACTGCCCGCTCCTGCTGGTGGGATGGGGGAGACAATCAGAAGGGTAAAAGTGAGAAAACTCATAGGTTGGGTTAGTTTAATAGGTAAAGCAAAAGCTGCACATGCAAGCAAAGCGAAACAAGGAATACATTCACCACTTCCCATCAGCAGGCAGGTGTTCAGCCATCTGCAGGACAGCAGGGCTCCATCATGTGTAATGGTTACTTGGGAAGACAAATGCCATAACCGTGAACATCGCCCCTCTTTCTTCTTCCCTCAGCTTTTGTTGCTGAGCACGATGACATATATGGTTTGGGATATCCCTTTGGTCAGTTGGGGTCAGCTGTCCCAGCTGTGTCCCCTCCCAGCTTCTTGTGCACCCCCAGACTACTTGCTGGTGGGGCAGCATGAGAAGCAGAAAGGCCCTTGACACTGTATTAGCACTGTTCAGCAGTAACTAAAACATCCCTGTATTATCAACACTGTTTTTATCACAAATCTGAAACACATAGCCCCATACAAGCTACTTGTGAAGAAATTTAATTGTATCCCAGCCAAAACCAGTACAACAGTCAACAGTGGATTTTTAGGTCTAATTAGCATTGTTGTGAGACCCTTTGTTCTAGTAATCTGGAAGCAATATATTGATCTGAGAAAGCTTCTCTACTGCTTGTTAGTTGTAAAATTTTCTGTAGAAAGGGTAAATCTTGTGTAGAATGGATAAATTTTCTTTTAAAAATATTGTTGCCTTAGTTGAGTGATGGACTGCAATAATTTGGAACTCTCAAGTAATGCAGGTTTGATTTAAGAAGCTCTTCTGCTTTTTAATACGGAAATTCTTAAATGTACAGTAGTGTGAGAGCTAGGTCATTCTATGAAGGGACTTGTATTTGTACTCACAACAGCTGAAAGTTTATTGTCTGACTTACAGCAGTTGGCAAGTGCAAATACCCATGTATTTATAAATTCTATCTAGAAAAATGTTTCTTGTCTGTCTCCAGAAATATTGTTTTCTTATAAGAAAGATTTTTGCTTCCGAGTGCATTGGAGTGTCATATAGTTGAAATCTACATGAAGACAGCTATAAGGCAGTATTCAGGCATTGTTTAGATGTTGGAATTCAATATCTGATTCTTCTTGGCTTCTTCACGGGTTGGAGTGCTACACAAAAGTGATCCCTAGCAAGTACATGGCAAAAATGCAGCTTGTGTTTGTGTAACTGAGTCTGTAAATCTCTAAATATTTTTCTACATGTTTGGGCATTTATGTTTCCTCAGCTGACTTATCTAATCTATTTAAGGAGTCAAGTTTTTTTTCTTTCTGCTTTGTTTGTTAACCCATTGGACCTTTTCATTAGTTTTATTATTCTTGTGTAGAAACAATTTTGCTGTTATAAAAGAACAAACAGGAAAAAAACCTGGTGAGAATTTGTTGAGGTTCTTCCATCTCTGAGGGATATTTGACTTGGAGAAGGAGTCAAAAATGGGTCTCACGATTAACATATGTGACCTCAAAAGTTTGATCCAGCAGTTTAGATAATTATAGGATAAACTTAAGTTGCAAAGAACCTCTGGAAGTCCTGTAGTACAATCCCTTGCTCAGACCAGGGTTTACTTCACAGTGAGATCAGGTTGGTCAGGCTTTATCTGGTTGAGTTTTGAAAGGATGGAGAATCCACAGTTCCTCTGGGCAACCTGTTCCACTGCTTTAACTGCTTGGTCTGAACTTCCTTCCCTCCGTATCCCATTGGAATATCCTTTGCTGCAACTTGTGACCATTGGTTCTTTGAAAACCATGATTCCAGCATGTCTGTAACCACCATTAGGTAGAGACTGCAATTACTAGTTCCTCCTGCACCCATACATACCCTCCTTAACCTTCTTTTTCCAGGCTGAACAAACCCAGCTCTGTCAGCTTCTCCTTTATCAGCTCAAGTGCCCTAACCATCTCAATAGCCATCCTCTGCACTTTCTCCAGTTCATCAGTATTCACAGGGAGGAGGGGCAACTGAGCACACTGCACCAGAACCTGAATACTGAATAAATACTGAGCAGAGGAGAAGGATCACTTCCCTCAACCTGCTGATGACACACTTGCTAATGCAGTCCAGGGGGTGGCTGGCCATTGTCGCTGCAAGGGTGCTCTGCTGACTCATGTTCAGCTAGTTGCCCACCACTAACCCAGGTCTTTTTCTGTAAAACTGCTCTCTAGACAGTCAGTGCCCAGCCTGTACCGGTGCATGGCATTATTCTGTCTCAGATGCAGAATTTTGCATTTGCATTTGTTGATCTTTGTGAGCTTTTTGTCAGCATATTTTTCCAGTTTGTCAAGACCCTTCTGAGTGGCATTCATACCCTCTAGTATACTGATTCCTCTTCCCAATTTGGTGTCATTTGCATCTGTAATTTATTTCTCATAACATTTTGTAAAGTATGAGTTACTGTTATCTTTATTCCACAGATGAAAGATTAGTGCACAGAAATACTACAGGATTTATCCAAAACTATGTTGTTTGCTAGAACTGGGTATTGAACACTGGTCCAGTCATAAGGTTGTTTTTTATCCACTAAACTGTCTTTACTCATAGTGATATCTCCTGGGAAGCAAAGAAATAGATTAAGAAATGGTCAGGTTAAAAGGTTGTTCTCATAAGTAAGAAGTATTACAGACTTGCCTGAATCTGGATAGAATAAAGATATCTCATCTCTTGATGATGTATAAAGTTTAAAGTGTTTTTTGGTTCTTTGCAGCTCTGAATCTGAAGGTCAAATTGGGGTTCGTAAAAGGCCTGTCCAGGATTGATAGCTATTCTTCTGAAAAATATTAGATAAGAGGAAGAGTAGTCCTTTTTTTCCTCCAGGAAAAAAAAAATCCCTAGCTTCTAAGCCCTTCTTGAAGCATTTTTCTGCCTCACCTCCTACCTTTTCTCCAATACCTGTGCCGGGATTGTTTGAAGAAATATAGAACCAAGTTTTTGCTCAATGTGATTCATTTATATTCAGACCTTTTAATATTTTTTTTCCATTAAACAGAATGAGATGGACAGGAATAAAAAACCTGTTGCTGTTACCAGGCTCCAGCCAGAACTACAGACAGAAGTACAGCCCTGTAATACAGGTGCAGAACCTCCCAAGAAGGATGCCTTTACTTCTACAGAAGGTTATGAAGAGCTGCTAAATAAGAGATGGCTGGAGGAAGACAGGTATCATAGGTTAGATGACGAGGTTGAATTAAGAAGTGGACTATTGAATAAAAGACTTGATGAAGATTTGGATGCTCCCAGTCGAAGACATCGTGGATTTGCTAGCCAATCTGTAATTCCTATTAGGAAGCATCACAGACTTGATGAAGATCATGATTTTGGTAGAAGATACTACAGAATGGATTATGATCCTGAGATAAGTGAAGAAATGGACCCTAGATTTAGATGTGAAAGTGCTTATGACAGAAAAACTCCCCGGGTTTTTTATGCTGAAAGGTATTGTTAATTCTGTTTTCTTTATTTCTGTAGTGCTTGTTGACAGCCATGGTTTGCTTACATTGAAAATTAGACAAGATTCCCATGTGAAAGCAGGATTTTTGTACTTAGTTTAAAAAAGAACTTTGCAATAATTTTTAGAAAAAATATTTAAAAATTCGACTAGTACCTAAGATGTAAGTACATTAGGGAGCAGAGGGTGTTTTAGATAAATCATTCAGGAGGAAAACTAGTATTATGTACTGTTCATTATTAAATAGTCTTTACTGTGTTAACTGATAAATCAGTTTGGTTATTTTGACATAAATTGTTAATCTTCCTCTTCCAGCTCACTCATTTAAAAGAAAGAAAGAAAAAAAAAGCATAACCTTCCCAATCATTCAAGTTTTGGCAGTCTAGTCACCTTAGGTTATTCCATTGCAAGAACCAGTTGCTTTCAAAGACAGAGGGGTTGTGGTGTGAAATAGTACCAAACTTGAAACAGATGTGTTTTATATAGCTAAATTCAAACGAAATAAAACAGTAAAGTTTCTTGTAAATAAATTTTAAAAAGGTGCTCGAAGAGTGTTCATTTGTTCACTTTACATATCTTGGGAACATGAGTGTTGTAGATGCTTTTCCTTGCGCCCGCCCCGCATTTGTGTTAAGCCTGTTGCCAGAGTTATATTACTGCAGTTGTTTCAGTGACGGAATCACCACTGTCTTTCCCTTGTTAGGCGAAATAACCACTTCTTTTCCTAGAATTAACACTTCTAGAAAAAACAGAAGGCAAATTGTACCACTCCTAACAGTATTAAATATTACAATTATTTTCTGTTGTTAATTGCTGGTGGACTGGTTAAATGATCTTTTGAGTCATTGTTTACAGATACAATTTTCTGTATGGTACTGCAAATTAATAACTAGGAAAAACAAACCCTAAAATACTCTTCTACTGCGAAAGCGTTTTCTAAATTGAATGAAGTCGTGCTTCTTTTCCAGTTTCACGTGCCAATAGAGTTAAAATAAATTCTCTACAAAAATAGCTTCTGATATTCTTTCTCAGCCTTTTAAAAAAAATCATAAAGGAATTAAGTAACTATGGAGAAAATGAAATGTCTGGAAGCATTTGGGAGATGCAGACTTAGTAAATGGGTTATTTCAGAATTTCAGACTGTATGTTCAGATGTGCTTCTAAGAGCATGTATTCGTACAATGTTTCTGAAAAAGTCTGGCAAATGGAAACAGTGGTTAAATAGATAGCAGGAGCAAGATTGCCCATTTTCTGCTGAATGAAATTCAGAGAAGAGAATCCAAATACAAAAATTGTTCCACCCTGTAGTGTAATATTGGTAGGAATGAGCAAAGGAGGCTTTAGGGTAGGGTCATCTTGTCCTACAACTTTTCAGAAAGAAAAATATTAGAAGCTTCATTTGACGTCTAACAAAGATAACCAAAAAGTCCATATTTTTAAGATTAACATAGAGGATTAACGTTGCTGTTAATTAACACCCAGAAGGATGAATGTCCTCTTTTTACTAGGTAGCTGTTTGTCACTGTCTAATGCAATTGGACACAGAGTCTAATATTTAAATAAAAATGACCATTTGATAAAGTTTGAGGGTTTACTTTGTTTCTCAAAGAATACATACATAATTATATGTGTAAAATATCAGCAAGGATGGTGTTTGAACCAACAGTAGGAAGTATCGTGTTGAACAGAAGTATACTAGTTGTTGATTGTCCCAGAAAACACTGATGGTGCTTATATAAATGTCTGAGACCAATATATCACTAGGCAATTCATTGCTTATTTGGCGAGGCCTCTGAAACAGTTTTAGTTCCAGTTTTCTTTTAAAAGGAAGTACAGAAGATAGTCTTACCTTTGTTATTGGCAAACTTGGTGCATCTTCTTAAAAGAAGTTGCTGGACCATCACCTGAATTGCCTGAACTTAAATTTGTAGATAAAATTAAGGTTTGTTTTTTTTGGTGTGTTTTTTCTACTTTACTGTATTTTTACAGAAAATTACTTTTTAAATTTTATTAAATGTGCTTTGTAATCTAGTACTTTTTTCCTCCTTTGCAAGGAGCTCCACTTAACCTTTTATGAACTATATTCAGTCTCTCTTCAAGAAAGAAAAACACATCTATTAGTTACTGACAGCTCAGCTTCTGAAGAGTTAGTATTTTTTTTTCTGTATTTCAGGTGAAGTCAACTTCTCCAGAACACATTTGATTCATGACAGAAACTAAATTTATAAGGAGGAATACATTTATTTGCTGTACTAAAATTTTTATGTTTATAAATGGGCTTTACTAGTTTGGAGAGGCAGGTGTTTGTTACGGGACTTTTCAGAAAGGTTTCTGTTTTGACGGAGGCACAAGGACTGTGGCATATTTCAGCAAACAGAAATGGTGACAGGAAAGTGAGGGGAAGTGCAAAATGTCTTGGTTCTTACAAGTGGAATGCTTTAGTCCATCCCCAGCAGCCAGGTCTGCCCTATGAACAGAATACAACAGCTTCTTGATTGAGTGGGGCCAACATGTCTGGGCCTGCCATGCTAACCTTGCTGCTTTTTACAAAAAAGGTTGCCTCTTGAGTCCCAAGGGTTCTTTCTTTGCTTCCTCCCCTTATCCTTTCATCACACTATGGACTAGGCTTTCTGTTTCCTTACTGTGTTTCAGTCTTACCTGACCAGCCTTGTAAGTAGCAGATTGATCATTATCAAAAAGATGATCTTGATCATGAAAGAAGATCATGTTATGCCAAGAAGATGGATGTCGTTGTTTCATGTTGTTCTTGTGGGCTGTTAAGATGCCAAATCAATCTTTAATAATCTGCTTGCATCCTTTTGCCTTTGATTATTGGCTTTTATTTAAATTACAGAGATGGGCAGAGCTGTGGATCTTTTACAGAAAAGAATAAGATGGTTTTTTTTCTGTGTTTACCTAGAATTTTTTTGGTTTGCTTAATAGGAAGACCATGGCTCTGTCCAGCTCTGGAAAATACATAACTTCGTTAGCATCTCTTGGGTACTTTATTTTTCATTGAATACCTATTCTTGCCTTATTTTATCAAGATAACTTGAAGTCCTCATTAAAGAGTAGTTAATTTGCAAGGCAAGAAAAGCCTGTAAATTCAACTACCCCATATCTTTTCAGGAAAAGCTCCCTTGTGTCTGTACAGTATTTGGCATCTTTAGAATTATATGAAGTTTCAATTATATTACTTCATATGTAGATGATTCAAATTTTAGCTCCTGAATTTTTGTATTCACCATGTTACCTGTCTTTTATCTTGATCAAAAGTCACCTCTCTCTTTTAAATGGTATCAGGTGCATTGTGAAGGGTAGATTGTCATTAAAGAAGCTTTTCATATATGAATTAACTGTTTCACCAGACTTGCCCAATAGCTGTGTGCCAAAATCTGTTGTAGACTTTGTTGGCTCCTGGGGATTAAGAGCAGGAAGATCTGTTTCAATTAATGCAGTGTGAATGCTGAATGCTCTTCAGGTCTCAAAACTCTTAACTAGGCTCAGCTGCATGAAAGCAGGCTTGGGAATTCAGACTCTAGACAGCTGCCTTGACAATGCTAGCAAAGTGAATTATTTCTAGAAATTTTGTGTGATATTTTCAGAACTGGTTGTGCCATCCAGTGTGCAGTCAGGCTGAGGATCCGTTTGCATGGAACTGCTAGACTTCCATTTCAGATTGGATGTTTTTAGGCAAGCATAGCTGAATAGTTTCTATTTCTTTAAGGCCCTATCTGGATGGAATAGGAAGAGATCTACCTGCAGATTATGAAGATGAATTAAAGGAGAGAGCATATGTGCAGCAGATCTCAAGAACTGGAAATTCTAGGTGTGGTATGCAGTGTATTTTTCTGATAATTGCACTACAAAATCATGGTGAAAGGAAAATGTTTATTTAAAATCCCTAATATGTTGTCTGAAATGGCTGGCAGTTTTTCCTGCAGCTAGAATACAGTAGCACAAGAAAAATGTGTTTCCTTTGAGAACAGCTGTTGAAGCTTGCATGCTAGTTTTCTTTTTGAAACAATAGATCACCTATTTTCCTACTGAAGACATTTAGTGATTAGAATATCGTGGAATCCTTTTTTGATAGTTGTTTTAAAATTCCTTTTTTTTCCCCTTGTCTTGGTTTCGCGAGTCCTGAAGTGATCTAAGTGGATGAGGCAGAAGCAGAACACTTGTAAAGCCTTTACATAAACTCTTGACTGGCACCACTCAGTCTGTCAACATTGCTGAAGTGCTCAGCTGAGTCAGTGTTTCTGATGGCTTCAGAAACTGCAGGCAAATGAGAACTGTGAGGAAACGCCTTTTTGCCAGGCAATTTCTTTTGCTTATGATATTTCCTTGGATTTTAGGAAAGCTGTTTGTCATAAATGTATTGCATAGTGATGTAAGTGCATCTATCATGTTTCACACAAACTGCAAGTAAATTCTTGAGTTTGATCTCTCCATTTTCTTTTTTGTCTTTGGCAGAAATCAGGTACAAATTAGTTCTTCAGCTAAAGAACAGGCCAAGTCTGCAGCTGAAATGCCGTATGCAACAGGCCTTGTTCTTGGTATGTATAAAAAACTAACTAATGACACTGAGTTAGCCTTTCTTTGCATATTTGATTTTTCTTTGGGAATAATTAAAAACTGGAAAAATCAGATTTTTCTTTGTGCTAGTTGTGCGCAAGTTGGGCAAATAAATATTTACATAGAGAAAATAAAAAAAAGAAAGACATGTTCCTTTTCCCTCTTAATGAAACGGAGGGGGGAGGAAACCTTTCTAATTAATTGCGAAGAGCTAAAGTTTCTGCTTAGATTTCATTAACAGTTTACGGCCTGCATACATTCTTAAGTTTTTTTTTTTTACAAAATGAAGTATAGGAGAAATACTGTTAGAGACACAACTTGGTATTGAATTTTAATTGCAGAAATAGGGCAAATGGTACTGTTCACAACCTTGTGCAAGAACAAATGTTTCTGATCGTCTCTTACTGCTTAAAGGTAGCCATAAAATTTAGCAGGGAACATTATTATTGAGTGTAGTAGAGAGAAATACTGTTGAAAACATAGCTTTCCTAGCTAAATTTAGAAAATTACAAGGCAAGAATAAAAGAACTGTAGTAGTTCTTCATATGGGAGCCTTTGAAGGCAAGCTAGGTTTGAGTTGTGGAAAAACTGACCATCAGTTGACAGAATAATTTCTACTTATTTTTACATTTCAACTTCTGTGATCTTCAGTGCTGGAAGTGGCAGGTCAATTTCTTGGAACTGTTTAAAGGCAGCATTAAAACAGTGGTGTAATCGTCAGTCTCTCTGATCTGTTCATCATCTCATTTGTAGTAACTTGAGTACACAAAGTTGTGAATTTGTACTCCTGGCAGTCCTGGTTAGAAGGCTATTGTTAACTATGTTGTATAAAGATTAAGTAAATTAAAACTGGAAATTTTTGGAAATTAGAAGTGATTTCAGACTCCCAGAAAATCACAAACTATGAGGTTATCTTGCACATTTTGCTCATTTTACAGTCCCAGCACGATAATTGAATAAAAAATTCAGTCAGTCATGCATCATGGGATTTTTTTGTTGTTGTTTGTTGTTTTTTGGTTGGTTTTTTTGGTTGGTTGGTGGTTTGGTTTCTTTTTTTTTCCAGTTTCTTTGCAGCTTCATTCACTTCATTGTTCAGGTCTACTTCACTGGAGATCCACAGTGACTTTGTGTTGAAAGTTTTTTTTTTTGTTGTTCCTTAAAATCCATGTGAGAGGTTATCACTGTTTGCTTTTATATATATACATATCTGCCAATACTTTGCTAATTCTTAGTAGTCATAGGAACCATCATAAAAGTGGAGTAATTTGCTTTCCTCCCTGTGGGTTTGACTCGCTTCAGCTTTAACTTTCGTTTTTATCCAGAGCAGTGCCTCATAATTTTGGAGTGCCGTAGTGTATCTTCCTCAGTTGAGCATTAGAAAAAAAATAATATAAAATTTAAGTAACTTTTTTCAGTTGCTGTTGTATCACATAGCTTTGAAATTTGTAGCTTCCTGACTATACAAAAGCAGGCAAACTAGGAAAATAATAATGAAAATTTTAGTACTTTAGATCATCATACTCCAAACAAACTGCGTATTAATACTAGATATTTTCTTTTTCAGTCAGTAAAGATCCAGTGTTCTTATGCACATTTCCAGATTGTATACTCTGCTGTGTTTCGTGTTTTAAATTGACTGAAATGTGATGTTTTTGTCCAGTACCTTTTGTGTATTTTGTGGAGCATTTATGCAAATGTGTGGTCATTTCCATTAGGTGGTCAGGACCAAGAACTTCTCCAAAGGAAGAAAGAGAAATACAGGCAGGAACTAATAGAACAGATGGCTGAGCAACAGCGAAACAAGAGACGGTAATGGAAAGTTACAGTATTTTTAAAAGATAATGGCTGAAATTTAAGGGAATTCTGTTAATTCAGTGTGGTAAGAGTAATTTTCATAACTAAGGAATTCCAGCTAGCTAGGTAATATTGCATCTAGTTAAACTCATTAGCATGAGAGCTTTAGTTTTTAATAAACAAATTCACCAGCTTTCAATGGAATAAAGGAAAAAGCTAATTTTTTTTCATTTTTAAAAATTATTATTGGTTTCTTAACGGTAAAGAAGCTTTAGCAGAAGTTATCTTTTTTTGCTGGTAGAGGAGTGTCTAATTACTTTGCAGAGTTGAAAATGAATCTTGTTTTGCTCTCCAATTTAGGAAAGTAACCTTTCACTTTCAAAGCACTTGACCGTCTGGCTTATGCAGAATAATAAAATAGAAATTTCTTGCTTACCAATTAGAAGCTGTCTGCTGAATGATAGTATGGATACATAAAAACACACAGTGATATTAGTGGAGGGATAAGGAATTAAAAATAAGTTACTATTGATGGTTTCACTGTGATGAAAAATTGTACATGCTGAACAAGCCTCAGTCCTGAAATTACAATATAGTACTTATTGCTGTACTTTTGAATCATTCATTTCGATATTTTTATTATAAACTTCTTGCTGTAATGTGAATAAAGATCAGTTTTTAGGAAATGTCCTGACAGGTTGCAGTAAAAAGCAAGGTGGTGGTTTGTCCTGTTGTGATAGCTGGAATTAAGCGGACTAGCTGATAGCCAGATACTTCTTGAGAATTTTGTTTATTTACAAATAATATAGAGTATCCTTCTTCCTTGACTCCAGAAGAAATCAAGTGGAATCATGTCTTCTGTTACCCTGTATTTTCAGAGTTATTTTGACTACAGAGTTGTGATGTCTGTGCTTTGAAAGAATGAGTATAGTTGTTACTGCTTTCTGATTTGATTTGTTTTAATTTTTTTTTCTTTTTTAAAACACAGTGAGAAGGAACTTGAGCTCTCAGTTGCTGCTTCTGGAGCTCGAGACCCAGAAAAAAAGGTAAGGAGCTTGGATTTTCTTTCACCTATGTAGACTTTTTTTTTTAATTACATGTACACTGTGGTTGCTTAGTCACAAAACTCTGTAGGGCTTTTATAGAATGATAAATTTGTTTTTTTTCTAATAGGACATTAGCATAAAATAAAATTGAAGCAAGGATGATAAGGCTGTAACTCATTACATGTGCTTTCAGCTTAAGAGGAAAATATTTTCATGGAAGTTATCGAACATTTTTGTTTGCTGTGCCCAAGTGGAAATTTTGTACAAGCAGCGGGTATCATGGAAAAAATTCTTAGCATCCAGTGGTAGCCTCTACATGCATGCATTAGTAACCTTTCTTTGGGAATGTAAAGTGTGCTGCAGAAAGATTTTGCTCTTTTTCAATTAAAAAACCAAAATCCAGTTGTTTTGCAGCCAAGTTGATCTCGTAGCAATTTTTATTTTAAAAAATAATTAGAAATTTGAAATTATCAAATGTAGTGTTCAGGATTACAAGCATTTTTACAGGATTTTGTAAAAGGCAAGATGTTTAACGCTGCGTTGCTTGTAAGACTTAATCCAGAGTTACTACTGTCTCCACTTCCTTCTTCCTACCCTCTCTGCTTAAAGTATCTGTGGTGCTTGTTTGATCCCTTCTGCGAACTGATTCAGCTTGATTAGCTGGCAAAAATCTGAATCTTTTTTTCTGCTTTAGTTGGCTTAGAGAGGTCAGCTGGCTGGTCAGGCATTCAGATGGTGAAAGGGAGAGGGATGCTGGGAGCCGGGCAGGAAAAGAGGAAAAACTGAGCAGAGTTTTGGCACAGGAGGCTGTAAGGTTGGTGTAAACAGTTTTGTCTAATCAAAACTGACTAGGCAGAAGCATGCTGTGCTGCAGCACTCTATTGAACATATGCATCTCAGAGACTGAAAAAATGCCTGTTACAGGAACAAAATTATATCCAGAACAAGTCCAGGGCATGTATAATGTTTTAAAACCATTAATTTAGCTGAAAGCCTTCAATTAAGTAGAATTGCTACATTCATTAAGCTTCAGTCACTGTTAGCTTTAAATTGCCTCCCGGGGAGAGATTCTAATTAGGTGGATTTCTTGATTAATTACAGGTTGGTTAAATAGCAATGCCTGATTAAGAATCTATAAATGCAGACTGCTGTATATACTGCTTGTTTAAAATAAAACACTCCCCAGGATGAACTAAGTACCATAGTCACATTTGAAATTAGCTACAGAGCTGAAATCTGGGGCACTTTGGGAGCGGTTCACATTAAACTTGTTAGTGAGAAAGGCTATTTTAAATGTTCTCCTGCTCAAGACGCTGGATTTGAAAAGACAAGTTAAAAAAAAAAAAAGTCTGTGGACTGCTTTATAATTTCCAGTTGCTGTAGCTCATATCTATTATCTAGTTTGTATTCACATCTAGAAATTTGAAGTTAAATGTTATAAACAAATATTCATGTCTAGTAGGTATTGAGAATTTTAATCTTAATGCTGTAGTTCATGATTGGTGAGTACTAACTGCCTTGTATATACTGTCTTGCAGCTAAGTGACGAGGAGGTAAACATTTAATATTTTGCTGAAATACTTCTATCTTGTAGGGGATATGGTTTGCTGTTAGATATTTAGTATTTAGTTGGTTGCTGGTATTACTTTGAATGCATGTTAATTGAAGCACTACAATGTTAGCACCAGTAAATTCAGAAACAAAATCTGTTTTACTTAGCCAATGTATGAATTTTTTCTGGTCTTCTACTATATTGACTCATTTAAACAAACATTAAAATATTTATGCATAGCAGCTGGTATAAGGGCTTTCTGGGTGTGATAGGATAGTTCTGAAACTGACTTGCATGCCTTCGCGTTATTTGCATGTTGCCTTTGACTTTCTTCTGAGGCTGCCAGTTATCAATAAACATTTGATACAAAATTTTGGGGGTTTTCTTTTTAAAATAAAAGTAATTGTTGTGGTTGAAAAATTTAAAAATCAAAGGAACTTAAAAAATAAAATAATGGTTTTGCAAGGAAATGTTTATTGGAAAAAGTCTCTGTGTGTTTGGTTTTAGTTTTTACTGATTATGAGCTATTTTCATCTTGGGGCAGGGGGGAGGAATTTCAGAAACTTTTCCTATGCGTAGTATGAGAATACTGTTTGTGTAGGAAACTGGCAGCTGTGGATAACCTGTACTACAGACAACTGTGGAAATACTTGTTTTTTTCTGGGCAATAACTAGAACCCTATACTTCCTGCTATAGAGGTTGTTTTTTGTAAATCTGTGATAAACATGCTAAATTTCCTCGTAGTATTAGATTTCCAGTAATTCCTTGGGAGAACAAAATGCAATTACTAGAAATTTGAACAGCTAGTTGGGAAGTGAAGTGTTTAACGCAACCTAAATGAAAGTTCAGAGTATTTCCTAGTAATAACAAGGTAACTCTTATGGTTTTTTTTCTCTGTCCTTTTGTATTTTTTTTTCTTCTCTTCAGCCAAATAGATTGAAGCAGTTTGGCTTGACAGCACGAGCTGCTGAAGAGAAAGTACCTCCTGAAAGGCCTAGGGTGGCTTTCCAAACTCCGGTGCCCGTCCCTTCAGCCTCTCCAGTGAATGAAGACTTTCACAGGGGGCTAGCTGGCACTCTTGGTGAAATAGCAGCTCCCAGGTGCTTCACCGTCATGTTCATTTTGCATATGAAATAAGATTGGTGTTAAGCATGTTATTACTGCTAAGGTAGAGAGCTCAGTGGTGCTATCAATCCTTCCCCAAGGGACTGATGAAGGCAGAAATGCTATTTTGACAGTTAACAGAAAACTAAATTACTTTGCACTGAAATCAGCTTTTAATGTCTATTTCTTCACAGTTTATTTTGAGAAATATGGGGAGGCTGGATTATCCGTGAAAACAGCTCTATCTTAATGGATGTTTGTGTAGAATAAGGGTTGTGCCATAGAAATGATGTCCATGCCTGTAACATTGAACCATGTTGCGAGGGTGCTTGGAGCACATACCCAGCACTGTCCATATGGTTAGAAGGCTGGAATGGTATGAGTTTGGCCCCTATCAATTAAGCGCTCTCCCAGGGCTAAGCTCAGGAATGCAGTGTAGGCAAGGGTACCTTCCACTAGATTCTGCGATTGAGACTAAACTGTTTAGGGACAGAGAAGGAGCTTCAGGCATGCGGCTGAAGCTACGCTCTGCCATTTGCCCTCTGACCAGAGACTACTCCTTGGCTTGTTTTATTTACTGTTACTGATGTAACCAGTAGGTATCATTAACTGAATGAGTTAAAGAAGGTGTGCTTGTTTTCTGTTCTTTAGATCTCTGGAATAGTGTGGGTTCATGTACTGCTCCCTAAGGGAAGGTTAATTCCCTACTGAGGCTTATTTTATCTTGTTCCTGCGTGGCATTAATGGGAGGTCTTGGGCTGAGCTAAATCTAGAATTTTCTCACCGTGAATTATCTCTCTCTCTCTGTCTCTCTCTCTTTCTTTTGGTAATCTCTTTTCAGTTGTACAACAAAACAAAAAATTGTGTTCCTTTTTTCTTTAAGGCTTGCACCAATGCCACCGCCTCCACCACCAGTTTTGACAGATAACTATAGAACGCCTTATGATGATGCGTATTACTTTTATGGGGTTAGGAATCCTTTGGATCCCAACCTTGCATATTGTAAGTTGATGAGTTTAGGTGGATTGATTGTTAGAGTGATTCAGATGACTGTTTTTAATCTAGTTAAATGATGAATAATGTAGAACTAGTAACAGCAATTTAAACCCATTTCTTAGATATGTATTGAATGAAAAGTAGGCTTTTTTCAATACTGGTTTTGAATGAAGTCGTTTTCTCCAACTGCAAAAGGGGCTATGGCTTCCAGAAACCTTATTCTTCACTTGAACAAGCTCTAGTCTCAGCTACTTAGCCATTACTCCTCCCAGATAATTTTCTTTATAGTTTTGATAATCAAAACGTTATTCTCTAAAATTGCTTTAATCTTATTATAATTGATTACATGTTTATTTGTTCTTACAATTTCAGATATAATTTTAAATATTTTTAAAGGAACTGTATGAAGTAATCAAACTTTTTATTTTAAGAACTCCTTTTTTTTTTTTAATCTACCCTTTGACTGCTTCATGATGATTTCACGAGCAAAACAACTGTGATGTGTGTGTGGAGGGACTGGATTATGTGGTGTTTGGTTTTTTTTCTTTTTTTCTTTTTTTGCTTTTTTAGAGGAAAAAACAGAAATACTTTAAAAAAGTTGTTGTTCTATCTTCATAGAAAAGTTAAAATAAAGGAGGAAAAAATCTTACAATAACAACTCTTTTACTGGTTGATTTGAATGAGATTTGCATCCACTGGGGAATTTCAGGAATGCTAGAGATTCAAGAGCAAAAGTTTTTAGTTTCTATTTTTTTTTTCTTTTTCCTCCAGGGTAAATTTCTCCCTACCTTGAAATGTAATAGCTTATGGTTTGAGAAAATTGTTTTTTGGGGTTTTTTGGGGGGTTTTTTTTTGAGTCCCAGGCACCCTTTTTTACCTTTTCTTTTACCTAACCTTATTTTCAGAGCACAGTTTTAATTCACAGACATTTGTTTTGGTTTTTTTTTGGGGGGGGTGGGGTGGGGTGGGGTGTTTGGTGTGGGGTTTTTTTCGTGTTTTATTTTAGTGTTACGTGGTGGTTTGTTTGGTTTTTTTACCCTTGTATCAATATAACCTGTAGGGTAAAATGGCTTACAGTTTAGAGTATTAAAGAAACTAATGCTTAAAATTCACATACGAGAGTTCAGTTGTCACAAGCTGGAATATCGCTAGTGCTTAAAATTTGCAAGTGTGAAATGGTTTTAGAGATGCATCTCTTACTGTCTTGAACACAAGCAGTAGTGTGTAGAGTAATTTCAAGCCCTGCAGCGGCAGAGTGCTGCAGGTCCTGTTTCAGTAAGGGTGCAGATGCCAAATGTACTGCATTTCTGCAGGAGGCAACGGGGCTCCCCTCGCGGTAGAGGACACACTTGGAAAGCATGAGGACAAGTGTTATGTTAAACGAGTTATTTCTTTTTGTGTTAGTTCATTGTAGAATATGTTAATGAAGACATTTGTAAATTTTAAAGGGATTTAGTTAAATTTAAGAAATAGATTTGTACCTTGGCATTGTATTTCTTGCTTTAGAGGGCATTAAGGATTACCTAAGTTTGTTATAGAAGTTGAGAGTCCTCTGTAATTCTGCAGTCACAGAGTTTGAGCAGTGAGCTCTGTTCTTTTAAGTAATGGCGAATGTTTGTATCTGAGCATTCAAAATTTAAAATAGTAATTTTTTTACTGTGTGAATGGTACAGGTATGATGGGAATGCAACCCACAGCTAATCTGGATCCTCCTTTAGGCCAAGCCCCAGCAGAGCAATCTGTGTAAGTATTACCTGTATTCATATTCTTTGTTTGTATTTATCTGTATTGATACACTTTTCATGTTGGGATTATTTTGCTAACAATGGATATGCCTCTGAAATAACGTTTGTTAAAGACAGCTCTTCAAACTTCTAATTAAGAATTTCTATCTAAACAATAATTCAGTGAACTCCTGTTTTTATATAGATTTATGAAAATGTTTGATATTATAAACTGGCAGGCTGTGGAAAACAACAGCTCTTAAATATTTCAGGCAGGGATTTTTTGGGTTTTATATTTTTTTTAACACCTCCCTCCCCTATAATATTTTCTTTTTATATGTGTGGTTTTCTAATTTAGAAGTAACATTGGACAGAGGAATACAGGAGACAGACAAAGAAGCATAGGAGTATTTTCTGAAGAAAAACCAAAGCCTTCCAAAGAGGCAACATTATCTTATCAACAAGAATTACAACAGCAGGTACTGAGGGATAAAGCTTCTGACGCTTTCTTCTTTTACTTTTTAACATATTATGGTTGTAAGTGTAGTACTGTTTCAAACATATTTGTTTAGTTTACAAGTAAAAAGCTTTCTTAACTCTCCTTTCATCACTTCTGTCCTCCCATTCCTCTGACCCTGCTTTAGCTCAATTTTAGCTCTTCAGGTGACAATAAGCTCTTCAGTTTTTTTGTCAGAGGCAGATACTCTGACAGCAAACAGATTAGTTCCAGGCATGGACTTTTATATAATTATTTCCATAAGCATAAGAACCTGCATCTTAAAAGCAATGAGTTCTGTTGCTTTGATATTCCTGTTGAGAGATTGCTTTTGAGCATTATTGCTATAACTGTTAGGAACACTCTAATTTCAGTAAGTTCTTCATGATCGTTTGGATAGCAATTCCAAAGCTTCCCTAATGTTTACTTCCAGTGTGTTTGCAGGTGGTGTCTTATCTCTTTTCAGCTTCCTTTTTGATAGACTAGACATTTTTTGAGTCTCCTGTCTTCCAGTAGATGTCCTAGTCCCCTACTCCTTTTAGTGGCCTTGTGCTGCTGCACCTTGTGGGTGTTTAGATTTATAAAATGTACTTGACCATGATAAGACATGTTATTTCAGAAGAGATTTTGCTAGAGCCCAGTTCAGTGGCACTAATATTTTCTTACCTTGTTCTTCTTTATGTATTTCTTCAGTGGAGGTAAATAATTGCTATAAAAATATTCTAGTTCTAATTATGATTGTGCATAGAGATAAAGGAGAGGCTGCCAATCAAGGTCAAATTAAGAATAAAATAAACATTTAGGAATACTGTCTGATATTCCACTTACGCTTCTCTGAAGGCATTTTCGCACTATAGTCTTAAGTAGTAAATTTTATCTTGCCAGATGAGAGACTGCACAATTTGACATAAAGGTCTAACAAACGTGGCATGATACAGTGTTTCAAAGTTGTTATGCTGCTTATGGCTGAAAGCAAACAGAAGGTATTCTGCTTTTTTTTCCTGTAGGCAAAACTGAGTGACCATTTTTGTAAAGAGTCGAAGGGGCTGGATGGGTCTTTGTGTTGACTCGTTATATCTCTTAGGAAATTGTCTGACTACTTGATAAAGGGAAATGTTTATCTAATGCACAGATGAAACAAACTTAAGAAAGATATATTAAAATATTTCAGCTACATAAATAGTAGCTAATGTTTTAAAAGCTTTGAATAGAAGATGGACTTTTTTTAATAGCTGTTCTCATTATAAATGCTACATTAAGTTATTAAGAGACTTAGTTATAGAAATTTAACCTGATTTTGAAGAAAAGGAAGAACAAACCGTATGAACAGTTCTGTGTTATTTGCGTACATCATCATGTATTACTGCAGAAAACTATTTCATGAATGGTTATAGAATTGTGTAGCATTCTATTTAGCCATTTATTGTTAAGAGTTTTTCTTTATCTCCTGTCATCTCTAGTCTAAGTTTTGGTTAAACAAAATATACCAGATTGAGAGAAGCAAGGGCTTTTCAGGCAGTGTAAACTTCTGTATCAAAGATCCAAAGTTATGGGACTTCTGATCTACTGCAAGTGTCAGATGTGAACATTTCTGGAACTTGGAAGTCTTATAGTATGAATCTGTATGTTTCTCAGTGATTATGCACAACTGGACGTGCACATTTTGACAACATTCAATGTGCTGTGTGCAGTATAGGCAGTGAAATGTTTGCAGTTTGCTTGATGTGGGGCAGGGGGAATAGAGAATGGGTAATGATAGCATTCAGCTTGCTCCTTTAACTTTTTATTAAAATTATACTTAATGTGATGTTTTTATGTAACTGGCTTTGGTTTGTTTGTTTTTAGATAAAAGAGAGAGAGGAACGACGCAGACAGGAGAGAGAGGAGAAGGAACGCTACGAAGCCAAGTTAGAAGCAGAAATGAGGAATTACAACCCCTGGGGAAAAGGTGGTGGTGGTGCTCCTCTGAGAGATGCAAATGGAAATCTGATAAGTAAGTTTGCCAAAATTATGGGTTGTCTTTTCAAGACTGGTGTTTTCTTGCTCTTGTAAGGGCTCTATTCACATAGGTTATTGCTTGTTTTGTAACAGTGGTAGCCCTTTATTGACAAATAGATGTACTTGTTTCAAGCAGATGCACTCAAGGAGTATTCAAGTGAGTGATTATTTTGATTTCTGTAGAATCATTCGAAGAGTACAATTTGAACAAAATGGGAAACAGTCTATGTCAACTATAAGTGAAGACAATGCAATAGTAAAGGGAAAAGGAGGAAAACAAGCTGTTAGAATCATCTGCAATAAAATGTGCTAAAGTCTGTTGTGAAGACTTATTTAAATGTTTTCCAGGAACACTTTTTTTAAATTGTTTTTCTTTTTTAAACTAACTTCTAGGCTTAGAAAGCTCTACTTGTGACATGGAAAATGGAAGCATGTTTGAATAAATATGTAAAGCTAAGTGGAATATTTAAATTTCCCCAAGTAACACTGCTGATAAATGGCTGTATAAATAGCAGTCAGCAGTAATGTTTTTTAAGGTTTATTTTTTTCCAAGTGCTGTTTTTTACAAGATGGGAGTAGTGAGCTGGGAGATAGCTGTGATCCAAGCAACTTGTTCATCCACCCCTCCAGTAAATCAGAGACAGATGTGGGATTAAAACTCAAATTCCTGATCTTTATTCCTAGTGAACCCTACAGGAGCAGTTTATCTAAAATAAAAATAGTACTCAGTAGGCACAATTAGATTTGTATATTTCAAAATCTTGGTCCGTGCAAGCTCTCTTCATTCTTGCCTTTAGCATCTGAGTGAGTGAGTCTTACAATTTTATAACTATTGGTTTCTAATGTGAAACAAATTGATTTTCTTGTTATTGGAGTATGATGTTGAATTCTGATTAGCTTTTAAAAATATGTCTCCTGGTAATAAAATATGAGAATTTTCAAAGCATGGAACACTTACTGGATAACTGTTTGTATATAAATAGTTTCAGTTTTATGACACCTGAGTGACATATGGCTAAGTTCATAGTGTAGTTTGAGGGTAGGGAGTAAAGTTTAAATGCTATTTAAAGATTGTGGGCCCAAGTAATAAGTTTAGAAGCTTATGCTGAGGTTCCAAGCTTGTGTTTATCCCCAGAGCAGATAGAGGTCTTCACACTGCCTAACTTCAGGCACTGCATTTAAGTGTCTGGCTTCTTTCTCTATGCTTTACAATGGTGAGAGTAGAGTGTATGCAAAGGCTGCTTTACAGAGAGGGATGTAATTTAAAGTTCTTGGAATCTGTATGCTTAAATGACTACAGTAATTCATAATTATCAGAAACACTATTTTAAAAGATAATCTGAAAACTGCGTAGTACTTTTTTGTTTTGAAACAAGTGTTCTAGGTATAGTATGGTGACACTTCAAAATGAGCTGAAATTAACATCTTTGATCAGGATTGCTGTGGTTACTGAAAGGCACCATGTAAATTTTGGTGAAAATGTTAATGACATTGTTTTGCTTGCATACAGAAATGTGCACCTGGATTACTACTAAAGACCAAAATACACTTTAATTGTTCAGTTGTGCTTATTGCCCTTGATAGTAATCAAATAGAGATTCAGTATTTAAAATACCAAAACTAAACTCAAAAGTATTTTACAGCTTTAAGGAAATAGAAGGGGTGGTTTCTAAATACATGCTTGTCAACACAGACTTGTCAGTCATTTTTGTCTTTGCGCTCTTCATCTCTCCATTTCATAGCATTTTTGGGTGGGAGAGAGGGGAGGTTTACTGTGAAGAATCATTGCTGGCAAAAGAAAACCAACAAAGTAAATCTTTTAATCAGTGAATTTCTAATGACCAGTGTTTCACGTATAGCTCCTATATTCCTGTCTTTGCTTAAATTTTTTGTTCCCATAGTTGGTATGCCCAGGAAAAGTGGAGTCTGCTCAGAAATCCCTGTATTTTTGAGAATCTATGGTGAACATGCCTTTTATGAGAATAAAATATTATAAACAGTTATTTCCCCTTTCCTTTAGCGGACTTGAATATGATGCACAAGCAAAACGAAGATGCATATCATAATCCAGAGGCAAGACTATATGAAGATAAAAGGGCTATTGTGTCTGTTGATCTAAGTTTGGCCTCCCCAAGACCTGAGAACACAGAAGCATCTACAAATAAAATAGCAGGTTTTTAAGAATACTGTATTACAGCTCTAATTATTTATAGGTCTTAGTGATCAAAATTCTCTAGTTTCTTTACTCCTTTCTAGTAGTCCTCTAATAGTGTTAGTGTTCTCTACCTGCGAAGTCAGTATCATGCTTCTTTCCCAAACTTCTTCACTGCTCTCACTGTGTGCACTGAAAATGTATTTTCTTATCTGTCTTGTCACTAATGATAGCTAATTACTGTTTTAGCACTGAACACTCAGGATCAGTATGTTAGTTTGCCGGGTTCAGTGTTCTCTAACATATTTGGTTTACGTTTAAATGACACAGTAAAATACAACTGCATAGTAGGAGAGAAGGTGGAATAAAAAGAGGAGGAGAGTCTGCAGATGTATGATGTTAGAGGTTAAGATGAAATTAGTACAGTAACTAGGTTAACAAGTTCTAAAAAGTTACAGGTAAATTGGGTACATATGCAGCCCTGTGCACTGCCTCCAAGTTTTAGGGATTTTATTTTATTTTCCTGTTTAAAAACTAATGGATCTTTCTCTTCTTATGTTTTGTGAGGCATCTAAACAAGAGCTGTGGTACTCCAGCCCTGTCCTTAGTCTGGGATGGGCAAAGGCCAGGATCGGTGGTGGTCTCCAGCTCAGCTTAGATGCTGCTTTTCTTTCTCCTGTCTGAACTGTTGCACCTCTATATAAAGAATTACATGGTATCTGGGACACGGATCTAATTTGCATGATTGCAATTCAGTGTCCTGACCACTGGCTGTAGAATCAATTTTTTTTTCTTCCTTCTGTCCCCCCTCTTGCTCTTTCTTCCTAATACAGTGTATATTTAACCATTTAGTAAGAAGTGAAATAGGCAAGGCCAATGAAGTAATAATGCAGAATAGCAAAGAGCCCCTTGGTTAGATCACTTACTTTGGGATCAGGAGGTGGTACAGATCAGTGATGAGAACTTTATAGTCTTGCACCTTCCATTTGATTAGTCAGGCAGTAAAGTGGCTTTGTGTAGGTTTTGGTGGTTTTGGTTGTTTGGGTTTTGTTTTGTTTGTTTGGGTTTTTGGTTTTTTTTTGTACATGACTCCATTAAAAGAGGAACTTGCAGCATAGTAGCCAGTACGCAGTAAATTCCATTCCCTCATACGTTCTATAGTAAATTGTCTGTCTTGTGTCCATGCCTTTCAAATGGCTTTTTTGCACGGAAAGTATCTGTGTGAAGTAAATCCTTCCTTAAAGAGCCATATGTAAATTTAGTTGTCTTTTGGAAGCATTCAAACAGTGATTCCATGTAAGGAAAAATAATACTAACCTGAAAGTGTACTCCTTGGTATGCAAGCATGTGCTCCTAAGGCTAGGCTGTAGCAGTAAGTGTGTGCATCCCTATGGGAATAAGTGTATGTGTTATTTCTGCTTTCATCTGACTTGGGTGGTACATCACCATATAGGAAACATCAGGGGGGAACATGAGAAGAGCTACAGCTGTGTTCACCTCAGCTCAGTGGAGCTATGGCTCTTGCACATCCTTAGGGCACTGTCCTTTGGAGTAGACATGATATGAATGAAGAATATGCTGTGTCAGCTGAAAAGTTAATGTAACTTACTCTACTTTTCCTTTACTTCCTTGCTCCTCTGCTTCTTGTAGGGATCCATTCTGCAAAACCTGTTCTGTGTGATAGCTGAGTTAATACTCCTATCTAGAGCTTTTAGGACCGTGTGGTTATGATGCCTTCGTAACTCAGGGCTAAGGGAGACCTGACAGTTCAAACTTCATAGTATGGAAGGCGCCTTATATTGGCAGAATTCAATTTTCTGACTGCTTAGGATTTTATTTGCCAGTTTTGAGCTTTGTTTTCTGTAGCATCCATTGCGATTTTACCTAAATATTTGTTCTGTGAGGATGTTCTGTTTTTGAAGAGTGAATAAACCTAAGGAACAGAACTACGTGTGCTAAGTCAGAGTAACTGCAAGCGGTAAAGATGTGAAATCTTTGCTATTCTATTTAACTTAAAGGTAAAATTTTTAGATACTAAACTGTAGACTGGACAGTAGAATATATGACTTTTATAGGTGTTAATCTTTTGTACAAAGACAACTCACTTGGACATTACTGAGCAGTTAAAACGTGATGGTATTCTAGGCAGACAACATAAGAACTTTTCATCCCAGCTGTTGTTTTCAGCTATAACCTTGAATTATGGCTGTCATAAACTACCTTTTGAAACAAGACTCCTGCTTCTTCACTCTGGCTTGTTGTCTTAAGTTTGCTTCAATTTTTATCTTTAACCCCCTCCCCCCACCGCCCCTTTAGGTTTTACATTTGCACAGACCTCTCCTTTTGCTCGAGGTAATGTGTTTGGTGAACCACCATCTCCACAGCATCTTAAGCGACAGGAGTCGTACAAGAACTTTCTTCGTCTACAGGTGAATACGCACACCAGTTATCAACTAGTTAAATAAATTTTTAAAAGAGGGATTACAGTCAAAGTAAATCATCAGATACTGCTGACCAAAGACCTTATCCAATCATAGCCAATTCTGTACACAAGAGGTGCACTATAATAATAGCTATATGCTATTGAGTCTCTCAGATTTTGCCTTATGTAACAAATGCCTATAAAAGTGATGGTACTAATAGTTGGCTTCATTAATCTAGATTCTGTCTTTTTTTTCCTAAGTATGGCTCTCTATATACAGTATTGAGTTCTCAAACTGTGCACACAGTACAGGTTTGCATGCATAAGTATGTAAAGAAACAAAGATGTTTGTCCTTGGATGTCTATGATACAAATGCATGTTCATCAGAATGAGCAAGTGGTCAGTGAGACAGTAATAGTGTAGTTATTTATTGATGGGTATATAAAATGTGATTGTTCTACCAGCTTCTGTTTTCTGTCCATAATACTTCACATATAATCTTATGCCACAAGAATTAAATATCAATTTAATTAAATATTAATATCAAGGAAATCCTAGATAACTTCAAAGAGTACGAATGTCATACAGTAGTTTGATGTAGATCTCTTACAAAGAAAAGATCAAGGTTTTTTCCGTGTATAGTGCTGTCAAAAAGAATAAAAAATGGGCAGACCTTTGGCTTCAGTAAGTCAGCACTGTATCTAAAAATATTATAATTGTGGAAAGGAAAAAGATAATTGCTATGTCTTTTTTGTTTTGGTTTCCCATCTTCCATTATTTAATCAGTGAAGAAAAGTGTTATTCCAGCTCATCCAGAGTAGAGTAAGTGTTAGGAAATATTCAGGTTTTATTAGCAGCATTTATAATTGATGTTCTTACTGGAGGGTGGTTCAGTAAATAGTGGCCAAGAAGAAATAGGAAAATATCATCTCATTTTAGAGGAATTCTGAAGCTGAAATGTAAGACTGGCCCTAGAGTTCTTTCAGTTGCTCCATACAATCTTTGCGCAAGTAGATACTGCGAAAGTCCATAGAAGATCATAGTAGTAAATGTTTATCAGATTATTGCTGGCTATTGACAGTTGAATACTTCTTTGCTTTATTTTCTAGATTGAAGAAAAGAGACGTAGGGAGGAAGCAGAGCGAGAAAAACTTAGAATGGAAGAAGAAAAAGAAGAAAAACGACTAGCTGAACAGAGGATGAGAATTCAAAAAGCGTATGAAGATGAACAAGAAGAGAAAAGAAAGAAAGAGGAGGAGGTGTAGTATTTAGATACCTCGACTTTTTTCCATCCTAAACTGATCCTTTGTAATATTTGTCCTCTAGATTAAGAAGGTAAACTGAGAAGTGTCCTGTGAATTGGTCGTTGTTTTTAAAAGGGTCTACATTATTCAGAGGACAGGTAGAAAATTGTATTAATTAGCACATGCTTCTCACTCTTTATGGTATGATACCACTTGAAGTACTGTTAATTCTTCTAAGAAAAATTGTATCTTTTTATAATTGACAGTGATGCTCTCCTTTTAAAAGAAATTGTTTGTGAGGCCAGTAAAAAGCCTTGTCAAATTGGGGAATTTAAAAACAAAACTTTTTTGTTAGCCTCTTAAATCTAGCTCTCATGCAATTATTTGTATTCAGAATGTAGCTATACAGGAAGATTTCATAAACCCTTTTTTTTAATTAGTCAGGATGTGTCTCTGAGATAAGAACTGCTTGTTTTGAAAGAATGCCAAGCAAATATAATGAATACTTTTCATGGAAGTAAACTTGTGATTTAATTCAAACCCAAAAGCTTTATTTATCAAGTTTGGAAAATTGAATGAAATTGCATAATTCAGAATCTCATAAGTAATTGTAGGAAAAGGACACAAGGCCATCAGAGATGGAAAAATCTTTCAGTACCCTGCAGGATTATGAAAGATCAGTTCAGGATGTAAGACTTAAGGATTTCTAAGACAGAACACTTATATTCTAGATTCTGTTCTCTAGTATGAGCAAGTTAACTGGATGAGTCTTGTCTTCTGGCTAACAGACCTGGTCTGGTATAGAGTAGGAAGCTAACTGGTATCGTCACTGTTCACAGACACAGGACTAAAATTGAGACTGAATGATAATTTTCTCTGTGGGCTTGTGATAGTGTGGTGCATGTGTGCATGTTTTATTTGAATCTGAATTTTTGGAAATTACTCCTACAGTTTAACCATAACTGGCAGCAGATCTGGGGACACGAACTGGTGTTTACTGAAGTTATTAGGAATTCTGCTAAATGATTTAAATGTTGTTAGCAGAGCCAGGACTGCAGATGTTTAATATTTGCATGGCAGAGTTTTTAGTTTGAATGTTTGAAGTCAGCCTAATGAAATACGCTTTTCATTTCATACTAATCACTTTGATGTGTAATTTTAACTTCTCAAAGAAAAACAAAGCAAAACTTTAATAATGTTGAGTCTTTTTTATGTACTAATAATGTTTATGTTACAGCGAAGACTGAAAAATAAAGAAATAATTCAATTAGATGAAGAGAGGCAAAAAGAAGCAGAGAAAAGAAGAGAAAAAGAAAAGCAAGATGAACAACTTAGACAATATTTTGAGAAAGAAAAGATGGAAGAGGAAGAGAAGATGGTGTGCTTCACTGACTTTCTAAGATACAAATACTTCTTCCTAACTTTTAAAAATAACTGAATTTTAAACAAATTGCGTGATTTCTTGGACCTCTACCTTTAGTGTTGTTCCCCTCTTAGTTTATCAAGCTCACACACAGAGAACAGCTGATTGAAAAATCAGATATACTACAGTGGACACTTATTTTGCTGGTCAAATTCGTGTTAAAAAAATAGTAAAACCAAGAGAAGTAAGAGCAAGCTGCACTCTATAATTGATTTTTGTATCTGCTGTGAAGTACCGTGGCCTGCTTTTGCTGAGGTCCAAATACAAATAAGAATAAGGTTATATAATTTAGAGGACTGGAGGACTGTTCATCTTTAGCAATGGTGTTCTTTGTAATTTTCTTATTTTCTTTTGACCTGAATGATGTAAGAAGTCCATCACATAGAACTCTGATGGACAAAAGCTAAGTAAATTATAGAATTGTTTCTCTTCTGGAAATTTCTAGATGTTGTTTCTTAAAATGGACAGATACAATGGAAGTGTCTAGAGGAAAAAAGATATGTAACTTGACTATAAATTTTTAAAACTACACAGAAAAGTATTAAAATTACTATAGGTAGAAAATAAAACCACATGAAATAATTTTGGCAATAATTTTATGCAGTTAAGAGTTGAAAGCGAATTAAATGCAAGAATAATTCAGTCAAGATAAGCAAAAGCATTTTTCTGTCAAATGAAAAATATTAACCAAGCTCTTCCTGTCCAAAATGATACTTTATTCAGAATCTATAGGAATGTAGTTTCAGTCTTGCTTTCCTCCTTACAGTTTTCAAGGCAGCCTTCTCCCATCATTCCTGCTCTTCAGAACAAATCAATAAGAAAAGAAGAAAGGATTGCCTCTGCTGAGAGCCATATGTCTTACTATACACAAGTATGATTTTTGTAGTCAACATTTACTCATTTATTTAAGACAGTGCAGTGTATGAAATCCTACCAGGTTTTTAATGTTTGCCAGTTATTACTGGAATACCACAGATAACTGGAGACAGCCTTTATGTTAGCCAGTCTTGTAGCTCTGAGATTTATTGTTCCATTTTATTCAAAGTATTGAAGAAATTTTTTTGGGGGGTGTTATTTTAATTTTTTTTCTGCATGCACATTTTCCGTAGAGACGAGGACCTCATTTCTGAGCATAGATACTCTGTCTAGCTTACCAAGGGTCTAGCAGTCTCAAGGGTTAGGATAGGAAAATTAACATCTAATCTAGCAACTCATGGCCTTCACTCAGAGAAGAACTTAGCTCAGGCATGAAGTTTAATGTTGATTCCTAGCTACTGACATTATTGGTTTACCTTAATGGTTTTGGAGGTACAAAAAGTTTGTAATTCCTAATACACTTCACTTTCTTCTTTGCATCACAAATGAGTTACAGTAGTGGTCCAGAGACCACTCATTTCTTTCACTTGGTTTAATCTTCCCTGGGACAATTTTTTTTGAAAATGTAAATTTCTCCTGTGAAGAGTAGATTAAATAATTGTCTACGATATTTGAATCTCAGGCTACACTTCTGACTTTTTGTTGGAAATGTTTTTTTACCAACTGTCTCTGTGAACAGGGCTAAAAATGTAAAAAAATGAATTTGCCATGAAAATGATCATTTGGCAAAATACTTCATAGTGCAGTTTCAGAAAATGTTTTAAGTAAGACTTTAAACCTTATTTAAAACCTTTGCTTTCCCTAAATGTTAAGAATGCTCTGGAGGAAGGTCAGTTTATTTCTGTGTCTTTGCAGTACTTGGTATAGCTTTGTCTAGATCTCTGAATAGTGCATTATAGGTATTATCATAGTAATTTGGATTATACATTTAAAGGTCAGATTTAAAAACCCTTAAGCGTTAACAACCTGTAAGGTTACTAATCTGTCTTGCAGTAGTATTGGTAGTTAATGTAAATGGGACATAAAATAAGGAAATAAAATGCACTTATGTCTGCCATATTTACTTCCTTTGACATATTAACACTTCATATTCATTATGGTTGCTAGGATCCTCCACAACCAAGGGTTCCTTCTCCACCTGTCCCTGCTAGAAGAAATCAGTTGCGTGCATTTGGTAGGTATCGTCTTTGCTGCAAGCTCACTTTCTATTACAATGAAATTGTTCTCAGTTACAGTTCTCTTTCTTGCCTGCAAAGGAATGGTCTTATAAAGTTTTCATTTCTATGTAGGTGTTCTGTCTTGGTGTTATGGGTGTATTAGTATGGTATGTCTGAAGTATTAATACAAAATAAAACTACATTTATTATGTGTCTTCATCAGCAAATATTTTTTTCTAAAAACTCTGATAATGGAATTTTCTTCATGGGAAGTGCTGGATCTTTGAGTCAGGACAGTGGTGACCAGAACATTGCAAAATGGGAGAGTTTTGGATTGGCTGAGTAATGGATTGGACCAACAATGTGTAGAGCACTGCAGTTGTAACTCTTAAATTCTACTTCCTATTGTTAATCTGCCTAATCCTCTGGTCATTCCTCTTAGCTTTCAGTGGTGGTTGTAAAATTCAGACATGCTGAGAAGATCTCCTTTGCTCTTTATAAGTTGGTTATCTTGTCAGTATGTGGGTGGAAAGCACTATTTTTCTTCTGCTTCTTTTTTACAAGTATAAAAGAAACAACACATGGGATGTAACAGTAAATGATGTCCTACAAATGCTAAACCCCAGCAGTCAGTACCTGGGTCCGTTCTGGGGAGTTACGGCTCTTCCACTAAATGGAAGGCAGAGTGGTTCTTAATGCAGCTCTTGGAAATCGATTGACTCAGACCATCTGTCATGAGAGAAATGAAGACATGAATTAGATTTTGTGTTTGAGAATTTAAGCTAGTAAAACTTGCTTGCCTGCTAGATTCTGGGCTCAGACTAAAAGTCAGTAAAATATCAAATTAAGTGTGTTATTTGGAAAATAAGGAATTTATGAAACTGTTTTAACTTGTGGAGGAATGCTGTCCTGAGCACAAAAAACCAGACCCAAAGTAGGTCTAAAAAGTCAACATAAACACATAGTAAAAGTAAGTGTTGAAGTTAGAACTCTTAAACATTTAAGAGAGTGCACTGAGCAGACAGATATCCCACTTCTGAGTCAGGAAACAGAAATGAGGTTGTGTGCTTGCTATTGTCACCTCAGTTCCTGTTATCTGCTTCTGGGACTCTGAGGATTCGGTAGATTTGCTAATTTCAGAATAAGGCTATTTACTGGCAGCATCCACTTGCTGGTGTTTCATAGCTTTTCTGTTTTTAAATACAGCAAAACATTTCCATTTGAAGTTTGGATGCTTTCTGCTCTTCAGGGGATCTGGTCCTTGTGCTGTCTTAAAATACAAGTTCTGGCCTAATTTCTAGTGTATGAAATGCTGTGATTCTTGTGTTTGTATAATCCTTGTTTCAATTAACAATTTATTATCTTTTTTTTTTTCCACCTTACATTTATGAGGTAGGCAGAAAAGTGTTGCTGACACTCTTTATTTTTAAATTATTTGTGCTAAATTCCAGAGGAAAGAAAGAATGTGATAAACGAATTATCAGAGATGAGGAAACAGCTTCGTAGTGAAGAGAGGCGACTGCAGGAACAGTTGCTAAATGTGGCAAGTGATGATGATGTACCAATTACACGGTAAGAATTTAATCTTCAGTTTTAAGAGTTAGATTTTGCACAGGAACTCAAAGCTACTGTATATTAGTAGCTAGTATTAGTTGGCTAATATACATGAGTGAAATGAAATATAAAGATAGAACTTGTATACCAGATTTTCTTCATTTTTTTCTAATGCGTAATTCTTTTCAAAGAATCTTACTAGAGTTTAGCGTAAGAATGGCTGTACTGGTAAGATTGGAAGTTGCAGTACTCTGTCTTGGAGAGTGGTCCAAAACAGACGTCTAAGGCAAAATTTTATCTCATTACCTTTTTTCCTAGGATATAATTTGTGCCTGTAAATTGCAGTACTACTGCTGATGAATGTGCTTATGAATAGCATAGTGCTGTGGTAGTACTTTCTTATTGAAAATCATACCCTTTTTATTTAAATAATTTGGTTTACTTCCAAAATGTATTAGTCAGTCATACCAATTAGTTGCAAAAGACTCATCAGATCATCAGTCTTAGTTCCACTCCATAAAGTATGAGGGGTTTTTTGATTTAAGTAGGTTATCCCTTTTTATAACACAATATGCAGTGTCATTACTTTCAAATTTATTTTCCTGCTTTATCAATATTATATTTCCATCCAACTCATTAATATTACAGTGTTAAATTATATTCTGCTTGTTTTACAAACTTTTCAAGCGGGAGGAGAGAGAAGAATCCAAAGGACATATTTGAGATGGCCAGGCTTCGTCTGCAGGCTCCAGTAAGGCGACCTTCATCAAAGGAGGCACAAGATCCCGTCAATATACAGAATATTTGGGAATTTAATGAACTTAAATACAAAGGCAGGTAGATCTTGTTATTGATGAAGAAAGGTAGTGAAACATCTGTTCTTTTCCTACATCTTCCATGCCACCCAGGATTTAAGGACAAAAATCAGCCTCTTCACAGCTACTGCCCATACACACCTTATTCTGTGGACAGCATTTTGTATATGTGTATCTCTGTCTGTGTAGCTATTTCTACAAGTGCACACAATTTACCGCGTTGTAATGCTGAGTTATCACTCGGAGCACTCACCTAGCTTCCAGTCCTTGCTGCTTAAACTTCTTACGCACTTGATATTACGATGTTACTGAAAGTAGAGTGAATTTGATTTTTTTTTTCCCCCACCAACAAAATATGATTCTGTCTAACCTTCTGTTTCTCCTTTACAGGAGAAATATTTTTTAATACAGTAAAATTGTAAAATAATTGCTAAAGTGGCTCATCGTCTTGGCCATTGTGATTATTTTTAATATTTTTATGACTTTGTAGCTAGTTCTTTAAAAATGTTTTTCAGAAACATTGGTTTAGGGAAAAAATTAAATTTCATATGTTTGCTCTAGATTCTGAAACCCGTATGGGCTTGAGGCACATGTATCCTGATCTTCCAAAAGATGACCAGACTCTAGAGATTCAACAGCAGGCACTGCTGAGGGAACAGCAGAAGAAACTTGACAGGATGAGAATGAGGAGAGAAACAGAAGGTAAGGAATAAGTGATCTGAGATAATTTCAGTGATTTTTGTTTATTTGTTTTGTATTTAATAAGAATTAAAAAATACCAGCTCTAGTTTTACTTCTTTCAAGTTCAATGTCAGCGCTGTAGTACAAAACAATAGAACACCAGAATGCTGAAATTCTGTCGTAATGTGCAGCATAAAAAAATTGAATGTCTTTTTTTTTTTTCTTTTAATTAGTGTGACTGTTTCTCTTTGGTTCTCTGAATGCAATTTTCATTCAGATGTCTTTTAGGAACAATCATAAAAGAACAGTATCTCAAGTTATTTTAGATGTTACTTAGAAATATCACAAGAGTTACTTCAACCTTTCCAAAGGTTACAGTTGCAACTATACAAATGCACTCAGTTTTGAGTGCAAGAGACAAATTTCTCAGAAGAGTGTTTGTCTCTGTAATTCAGGCTGGCCTAACTAAATTTTTGAAAAGAAAGTAACTTTATTTCTGTGGTGGGTTAGCCTTGGCTAGCAGTCAAACTCCCACCCAGCTGCTCGCCTGCTCATGTCCCCTCACTCATGCCCCTTGGCAAGACGGGGGAAACAGGAAGAAGAAAGCTTCGCTGAGGTACAGACAAGAAGATTGCTTACCAGTTACTCTTGCAGGCAAAACAGACTCCACTTGAGCAAAATTAAGCTAATTTATTATCAATTTAAATAAATATTTAATTACTGATTTTGAGTAGTGGGAAACGAAAAGGCAAACATTAAAACCATGCCTTTCCTGCCCCTTTCCCAAGGCCCAACTTCACTCCTTCGCTCCTGACGCCCCTGCTCCCCTTCCTTGGTACCACCCCAGGTTACGCTCAGTCCCTTCAATGACAGAGTGAGTGGCATAAGGCAGCGGGGGTCGGGGCAGGCAGGCGGATGTAGGACAGTCAGTACACAGACGTTTCTCTCTGCTCCTCCTGTCCTGCACCATTCCATCTGCTCCACCATGGTCTCCTCCAGGGGCTGCAGGGGACTCTCTGCTCCGGGAC